>CM062808.1:83069203-83669203 GCA_031772625.1 Pinus tabuliformis | reverse complement strand
TACCACAAATCAAGCATTATGCTTTGGTGGTTCAAACATCTCCCTACAAGGATATGTTGATGCAGATATGGTAGGTGACAGAGATAATAGGAGGATCACTACAGGATATGTATTTACTGTTGGAGGAACAGCTGTCAGTTGGGTTTCAAAAATCCAAAGTGTTGTTGCACTTTCAACAACAGAAGCATAGTACGTTGCTGCTACAGAAGCTAGTAAAGAAATGATTTGGTTACAAAGTTTTATGGGTGAATTGGGTAAGGAGGATGATATGGGCACGTTATACAGTGATAGCCAAAGTGCCATTCATCTTGCAAAGAACTCAGCATTTCATTCCAGGACTAAACACATACAGCTCAAGTACCATTTCATACGATCAGTGTTGGAAGATGGAGAGTTGAAGCTGGAAAAGATACACACTAGCCAGAATCCTGCAGATATGCTAACAAAAGTTGTAACCAGGGAGAAACTGAGAATATGCTCAGTTTCAGTTGGTCTTCAAGGATGACGATGAAGATGAGAAATAGCCAGGTCCAAAGAGGAGTCATTGTCCAGCAAATGGAGCAGTGGTGGAGTTGCTACAATCAGTCTCCAAGTGGGAGATTGTTGGGTGTGGAGCCTGATTATCTTCTATATTCAAAGGTATCGCCACATAGGACCCCAGTTCGAAATGGGGGCGGCAACGCCGCTCGTAAAATGTTCGCTGTAGGGGGAGTCCAGGGGGGGGCAGCTGCAACCTTTGGGAGCCCCCCCCTAGTGGGGGGTTTCGGGGGCAGCGCCCCCGAAGCTAAAAACAGCTGTAAAATTGCCTTGTAAAAGTATAGTAATTTCTAGTCAATTTGGGCCGTTCATTAGGCGGATGATCTGACGGTAGAACTTATGCTTAGTTTAGGGTTTTTTGCCCTAGAAGGCAACCCCATCTCTTTGTATGAGGGTATTGTATTTGAGGCTGTGTGATAGATGTGTATTCTGTGAGCGAGAAATAGAGAGGTGAGACTGTGAGAGAAAACAGAGGATATTACAGCGGATTTGTTGTAGGTTGTGTCTCTTCATTTTGCTGGATAATAGAAAGGAAGGACTGGCTGTTCGGGGTGGACGTAGCCCAAACTGGGTGAACCACGTATATATGTGTCTCTCTTGTTTTGTGCATTTTCTGTGTTTATATTTCTGCAATATTTTATGTGTTCCATTGCTCCGTAATATATAATTTTCTAACAACTGGTATCAGAGCCAAAGGTTTATTTGGCTGATAAACTCGCAGGAAAGAAGGGTTCCTGGTTCGAGTGGGAGCAATGGCGGAAGATGGTAAGTTTAGGGTTGAGAAATTTAATGGCCAAAACTTCTCGTTGTGGAAGATGCAGATGGAAGATTATCTGTATCAGAAAGATCTATACCTACCATTGGGCGGAAAAACAAAGATGCCGACGGATATGAAAGACGAAGAATGGAACCTTCTCGATAGAAAGGCACTCGGAACAATACGGTTGTGCCTTGCTGCGTCAGTCGCCCTCAATATTTCGAAGGAAACCACGATAGAGGGTTTGATGCAGACGTTGTCGAAACTATATGAAAAACCCTCGGCCTCAAACAAGGTATTTCTTATGAAACGGTTATTTAATATGAATATGTCGGAAGGTGGATCTGTTGCAAACCATTTAAATGATTTTAATACAATTACAAGTCAGTTAAATTCTGTAAGGGTAAACTTTGATGATGAAGTTAGAGCTCTGTTATTCTTGTGCTCATTACCAGAAAGTTGGAATGGTTTGGTAATGGCCATTAGTAACTCCGTTTCTAGATCTAGTACTTTAAAGTTTGATGATGTTGTCGATGCTATCCTTAGCGAGGAAATGCGACGGAAAAGCTCTGGTGAGACATCGGGAAATGCTTTGAGTGTAGAATCTAGAGGAAGAAAAATGGAAAGAGGAAAGAGCTCAGGATATCGCAGTAAATCAAGGAAAGGCAGATCCAAGTCCAGATCGGGGATAGTGTGCTGGAAATGTGGAAAGAAAGGACACCTAAAGAAAGACTGTAGATCTCGGAAGGGAAAAGAAGGAGATGCACAGAAAGAAAACAATCATGAAGCAAATGTGACAGGTGAGGTGTTACAAGATGCTTTGATTCTTTCTTTTGAAAATATTACTGATTCCTGGGTGGTAGATTCAGGGGCTTCATTCCATGCCACACCTGATAAGAAATACTTTCATGACTATGTTCAAGGAGATTTTGGACAAGTTCGTCTGGGTGATGATAAACCCTGTAAAATCGTTGGAATGGGTAAGGTTCTTGTAAAACAGCAGAATGGAAACCAATGGCTATTAAAGGAGGTAAGGCATGTTCCAAATCTAAAGAAAAATCTGATTTCAACAGGGCAGTTAGGCGGTGAAGGTTGTGTGACAACTTTCACAGATAAAGCTTGGAAGGTCACCAAAGGAGCCCTGGTAATAGCAAAAGGCGAAAAGGTTGGTACATTGTATTTATGCAATGGTATTTCTAACTCTGTTAATGCTTTAACTTCCAGAGGAGCAGATGCAGCATTATGGCATCATAGTATCGGACACATGAGTGAAAAGGGGATGAAGATTCTTCACTCAAGGAACTTTTTGCCGGGTTTGAAGAATGTTGATTTGGACTTCTGTGAGAACTGCATTTATGGAAAACAGAAGAGAGTCAGATTTCTCAGAGTTGGGAAAGAAAAGAAGAACGAAAAATTAGTGCTTGTGCATACAGACGTATGGGGACCTGCTCAGGTATCATCTCTCGGTGGCTCTCGTTATTATGTTACTTTTATTGATGATGCAACTAGGAAAACTTGGATTTATTGTATTAAGAATAAATCTGATGTATTTGATACTTTCAAGAAATGGAAAGCTTTGGTTGAGATTGAGACAGGAAAGAAATTGAAGTGTCTTAGATCAGACAATGGAGGTGAATACTGCAGCAAAGAGTTTGATAGGTACTGTTCAGAGCATGGAATTCGCAGAGAGAAGACAGTTCCAAGAACACCACAAGAAAATGGTGTGTCAGAAAGGATGAACAGAACAATCATGGAGCGTGCAAGGTGCATGAGATTGCATGCAGGATTGCCTTTACAGTTTTGGGCAGATGCTGTAGATACTGCTGTTTATCTAATAAACAGAGGGCCTTCAAGTTTCTTGGATGGTGGTGTTCCAGAGGAAGCATGGACAGGTAAAAAGGTAAACTACTCTATTTTAAAGCCTTTTGGTTGTGAGGCCTTTGTCCATATTGATAAAGAAAATAGAACAAAGCTTGAGGCAAAGTCAAAGAAATGTACCTTTATTGGATATGGTGTTAATGATTTTGGTTATCGCTTATATGATTACGAAAATCAAAAAATCATTAGGAGCAGAGATGTAATATTCAATGAAAAGGTCTTGTATAAGATTCAGTTGCAGGAAAAGAAACAGGAAAAGGAAAACAAGGAATACGCAGTTCTTGATGAAATCACTGAAAAAGTAAAGGTGCCTGAAAATAATAATAATCAACAACCACAACAACAGCAACCACCACAACAGCAACAGGCACCCCAAACACCTGAAAGTGGTGTTAGAAGATCTACCAGGATAGGTAGACCCCCTGAACGATACTCTCCTTCATTATATTATTTATTGTTGACTGATTCCGGTGAACCCGAATGTTATGAAGAAGCAATGCAGGTTGAAAGCAGGAAGAAGTGGGAGGTAGCCATGGAAGAAGAGATGGACTCCTTAATGCATAACCAGACTTGGGATTTAGTCAGGTTGCCTGTAGGAAAAACTAAATTGAAGAATAAATGGGTTTACAGGCTGAAGGAAGAAGATGGAGGAAAATAGAGGTATAAAGCTAGACTTGTGGTGAAGGGGTTTGCACAGAAGAAAGGTATTGATTTTGATGAAATATTTTCTCCTGTTGTTAAAATGAATTCAATCAGAACTATTTTAAGTCTTGTAGCAGCTGAAGATTTGCATCTCGAGCAGTTAGATGTAAAGACAGCCTTTCTCCATGGGGATTTGGAGGAAGAGATATATATGCAGCATCCACAAGGATATGAGGTGAAAGGGAAGGAGAAACTAGTGTGCAGGTTGAAGAAGAGCTTGTATGGCTTAAAACAGGCTCCAAGGCAGTGGTATCTAAAATTTGACAAGTTTATGTCTGAACAAGGTTATACTAGATGTCACTCTGATCATTGTGTTTATTTGAAAAAGCAAAATGATGGCAGCTATATTATATTATTACTGTATGTAGATGACATGCTTGTTGCTGGACCTAACATGCAGGAAATAAATGTGCTCAAAAGAAAATTGGCAAATTCATTTGCAATGAAGGATTTGGGAGCTGCGAAACAAATCCTTGGTATGAGAATAACTAGAGACAGGAAAAATCGTAAATTAACATTGTCTCAGAATGAGTACATACAAAAGGTGTTGAAAAGATTTAACATGCACAATGCAAAACCAGTTAGTACACCTTTTACTAGCCATTTCAAACTTAGCAAGGAAATGTGCCCAAAGACCCAAGAAGACATGGATTATATGTCTAAAGTTCCATATGCATCAGCAGTTGGAAGCTTAATGTATGCAATGGTCTGCACAAGGCCTGATATTGCACATGCAGTGGGAGTTGTAAGCAGGTACATGAACAATCCAGGAAAGGAACATTGGATGGCAGTGAAATGGATTCTCAGATATTTGAAAGGTACCACAAATCAAGCATTATGCTTTGGTGGTTCAAACATCTCCCTACAAGGATATGTTGATGCAGATATGGCAGGTGACAGAGATAACAGGAGGAGCACTACAGGATATGTATTTACTGTTGGAGGAATAGCTGTCAGTTGGGTTTCAAAAATCCAAAGTGTTGTTGCACTTTCAACAACAGAAGCAGAGTATGTTGTTGCTACAGAAGCTAGTAAAGAAATGATTTGGTTACAAAGGTTTATGGGTGAATTGGGTAAGGAGCATGATATGGGCACGTTATACAGTGATAGCCAAAGTGCCATTCATCTTGCAAAGAACTCAACATTTCATTCCAGGACTAAACACATACAGCTCAAGTACCATTTCATACGATCAGTGTTGGAAGATGGAGAGTTGAAGCTGGAAAAGATACACACTAGCCGGAATCCTGCAGATATGCTAACAAAAGTTGTAACCAGGGAGAAACTGAGAATATGCTCAGTTTCAGTTGGTCTTCAAGGATGACGATGAAGATGAGAAACAACCAGGTCCAAAGAGGAGTCATTGTCCAGCAAATGGAGCAGCGGTGGAGTTGCTACAATCAGTCTCCAAGTGGGAGATTGTTGGGTGTGGAGCCTGATTATCTTCTATATTCAAAGGTATCGCCACATAGGACCCCAGTTTGAAATGGGGGCGGCAACGCCGCCCGTAAAATGTTCGCTGTAGGGGGAGTCCAGGGGGGGGCGGTTGCATCCTTTGGGAGCCCCCCCTGGTGGGGGGTTCCCCCGAAGCTAAAAACAGCTGTAAAATTTCCTTGTAAAAGTATAGTAATTTCTAGTCAATCTGGGCCGTTCATTAGGCGGATGATCTGACGGTAGAACTTATGTTTAGTTTAGGGTTTTTTGCCCTAGAAGGCAACCCCTCTCTTTGTATGAGGGTATTGTATTTGAGGCTGTGTGATAGATGTGTATTCTGTGAGCGAGAAATAGAGAGGTGAGGCTGTGAGAGAAAACAGAGGATATTACAGCGGATTTCCTGTAGGTTGTGTCTCTTCATTTTGCTGGATAATAGAAAGGAAGGACTGGCTGTTCGGGGTGGACGTAGCCCAAACTGGGTGAACCACGTATATATGTGTCTCTCTTGTTTTGTGCGTTTTCTGTGTTTATATTTCTGCAATATTTTATGTGTTCCATTGCTCCGTAATATATAATTTTCTAACAAAAATTGACCCTTAAAAAAAAAATCATCGTTCCAGTATCATCACTTTTTCATTTTGAAGCTATCTTTTGCAAAAAAATTCTGTAGTAAATTTTGTAGTCACTACCATTTTTAAAACATGTTCGAAATTGACCCCTAAAAAATAAAATCATCATTCCAGTATACACACTTTTCGTTTTTAACACTGTTTTTGATGTTTTTTCAAGGTTTTTTTGGATAGAGTTCCCGTTTTGAGTTTATAGTTCCTGTTTCAAAGTTTACATTGTTCTTTGTACGATTGTGAGTAGAAACTCACAGCATTCACCTTCGTATGTTATGTGATTGGAATCTCACAGCAATCACCTTCGTCTATTTCGATGGACAAAGCAAAGGAAGAGTTTTTGTCTGCCGACAGAAACAATCCTGCCTAACCACAAGGACTTCCATTTGGTAACCTGGAAACTCTCCTTTTACTGAAACACCTAGGGGCATGCAAACCTTTACATGCAAGTGAAAAACAACCTTTGATTTTCTTAGTTTGTAGGTTCTCAACCCTTTAACCTCGTAGCTCGGTCGTTTCTAGCTTACATAAAAAGGCAATGAGCACATGTTATAGTAGTGTTCAAGCTCATTAAAAAATAAATCTACCAAGAGACATTATCAAAAGACTAGTAAGAGCAATGTTCCCACAAGGTTCAAGCTCGTTAAAAAATCAACCTGCACTGAGCACATGTTGGCACAAGGTTCAAGCTCATTAAAAAATAAACCCGCCTTTGGTAAATAACCTTTGTGATTGCTTTGCTATTAGCCCTTTTGAACCTTGGTTGTGTTCCTACCATCACCTCCATTCATTTGGCTGACCATACACTTCCACTTGATTGTTTACCCTTTTGAGGAAAATCTATGACGAGTGATTCTGATTGCCACCCTCTTCACACTGCCATGTTTTAAGAAGTTCCAAGCTTACCTGGAACTAGTTGCTAACCAGAAATACCACTCGTTCCTCAAAAACGAGTCCCTTTTAAACTCTTTTCTAGACTCATTAAATATAAAAGGATTGTCGAGCTATTGGCCTTTCCAACTTGTTAAAGAAAGGGGAACGCGATCCCTCTCATACATTTTAATGTTTTTGGACTTGAGAGATTATTAAACAAAAAGATCGAGCACTTGTCTTTGTCTGTTCATTAAAGCTATCAAAAAGACATCCCTTTCGTATTATTTTATACTTTTTCACACTTAAGGGATTATGCCACGAAAAAGGACTATTGGAGTCTCCTTTTCGTCCCTTTTCAAACTCTCTAAACATGAAAAGGACTGAGTTATCTTTGTCGTTAAACTCGTTAAAACAATAGCGACAAACTTGTCCACCCAGATAAGAACGAGTCTTACTGACGCTAGGCTCGCTAAACACAAAGCAATAGGTTTTCCTGAAGGGAAATTTATAGAACAAGCATATGTTATCCTCCTCAAGCCTGTCAAAAATAAAGAGGTATTAGTCAACAATGACTGGGGAAAAATGGGAAGAAAACTTGAAGAACTTTATTGGTAGCAGGTCGCTCTTGAACATGACACTTTCACTCCATCACCATGATTGAGTTGGGTTGGGTTTTTCCATTCACCATCACCATTGGTCCTCTGTACCATCCATGGGGTTAACGCTACCAGTCCATATCAGTGTCGCCAATATGTTCAAGAGAAGTCATTCAGAGAATTCACCATCCAGCAAATGCCTCATCCACTGCAATACTTCCACCCTTCCTTTTTCATGACTGCCATTCCTGAAACTTATATCATTAGATCGTTTTCACCTCCACAAAAATCATTTGCTCTGTTTCACGTCATAGATGTGGGATACATCAAGGCCCTCCTACGACAAGTCACTTCTTGTCGACATCAACTCATTATCCAAGAAGTTGACTTAGAAACAACCCTTTCAGTACTTTGAAGCTTGCATGCCTCAATGGCAAGTTTCTCACTTCCGGTGACAAGTTTACATCAATGACCTTCGACCGAAAGACTTTGTGTGGTGTTCGACATCGGCTCATATATTCACACCACGTGAATTGTACAGTAGTACCTTGAGGACCATCATCATTATTGATGACTCCTCTCGTGTTCATTAACAGCTTACATCATTGGCTAGTAATCAGGTGATGTCTTTCCATGTTCGACTTCAGAACATAATTTCACATGGATCGACTTGTACACTGGGCGAAGAATGGACAAGTTTTGAAGAACCCGGATCTAGTTTCATCCATCCAGGCTGCGATATATTCAGGGAAATAAAGACATCAATTGTACACAGAAGCTGCACAGATAGTCATCTAAGCCAGGGAAGATGACTCTTCATGCGAAGAATCACCCGTCTGCAACAAAAGATGGTTGTCTGTCCTATGTACATGAAAATGAATTTATAAAGATGAGCATGGGAATTCCCGCCTCAGCTAGATCATGAAAATAATATGATGATGATGTATTGTATTGTATCTTACACAGGTCACTTTCTAATACAAATACCTCAGATCCTCATGATAAAGCATTTCACCCGACATCAGAAGATTTACGATTTACGACCTCATGCTTTAGGGGGCAATGTTATAGACATATTTGGGCACTACAACCCCAAACTCATATGTCCATAAACTAAGGGCTCCTTAAGTCCCTAAAAGTGTTGTTTCATACCCTAAAGGATCATGGTCAACTGATTACATCATTTCCCAGAAGTTCCACCTGAAAAACTACTCAGAACTGGCCAAAATTGGACCATACAGACTGCTCCATGGACAAGGTGCGATGCATACTAACTACCAAACTAGCTAGGTGTGATGCATACTGAAATGGCCTTCTGTGGGGTGCGATGAGTGAGAATAGACAAATGGTAGAGACAGTTTGTAAGGTGGATGATCATGGAATCTTCCAGAAACTTCTCCAGTGACACTTGCCTCTCTAAATTCGCCCAAGGATGAGTAAGAGATCAATGAAATCTCCAAGTGGAACCAAGAACTATCAGTGGAATGACACCAATCAAAAACCCAGAGCTGACTCACACCCTTGCAAGACATCTATTAATGGATCCCTCATTTGAGAGATCTGGAGGCTAGAATTTTGTATTTTGTAAGGAAGTGTTGTTGGTTTGTTGGTGAGAAGAGACATTGCATTGTTGGGTGATTTGCTTGTTCATGAGGTTAAAAGGGCTTCTACAACTGGGAGGATGATGCTGGATCAGACAGTTGGCTTGTAATCCTCTCTTACATTACTATTAATAAATTTATTTTAGTTTTCCTCCATATAATCGTGTATTTGTGAATCCTATTGTTTATGAATGCAATTGTATGGTCAATGTGTTTCTAATTCTGCATTGTTTATGATGTTTTAGATGGATATTCTTTGATGATTTGCTGTTACTTTGACTCTACAGGTACTCTTTGAAGCGGGACAAGTAGGAGAGGAGTGACAAATTCTATCAAGGAAAGGAGAAATCAAGCTAGGATCAAAGTGGAAGAGCCAGGTTGGTCCTCTTTTCTTCCCTCTAATCTATCACACTTAAAGGAACTCTTGAAAAGCTTTCATTGTTTGTTTCTAAGATAGTTACCCATCTTAGTGGGACTAGCAATTAGAATCGACACTAGTTTTCCCTAAAACACCCAGTTTTCCATGTTTCATGCTTAAAGAAGGTTATAGGTGACAAGCTCCTAGTTCAAACAATATTGCCAGAACTTGATGAGGAAGGAAAAATCATATTGGAACCTAAAGTAGTCAAAGAAACAAGAACTCGAGAGCTACGAAATTGATCAATTTCAGAGTAACTCATCAAGTGGAAGAACTTACCCGTTGAATATTCCACATGGGAGGATGAGAATTTTATACAGAAGCATACATAACTACTAAATCATTGAGGACAACACTTTTTTTAAGGAGAGGGGCATGTTAGGTCCCTATAATACTAGTTATTCCCCCATTACTATTGTCATCGTACCCCTTATTGTTATTTTTGTGCCCCTATTTTCCCCATATTGTTATTATTGTGCCCCATAGAAGCCCACTATTGTTATTTTTGTGTCCTTATATTATTATTGTTAGGTCGGCTTTGGTTATATTGTGACCCTTAGACTCCTATATATAGAAAGGAGGTTTTGTCATTTGTTTCATCGAAGAATTGTTCATTTTCGTAACGTAAATGAGGTTGCCCCCTCGAAGAGGCTGAATTTGAAGGCATTTATCTCTTTTTTCTATCTTTTTGTGAGCTAGTTTCATAACATAATCCACTGGATGGCCCTAGTGAGTAAGAATTGCACCAATAGCATAGTCGGAGGCATCTGTCTCAATCTCAAATTGTTATTGCAAGTTTGGTAATGTGAGCACTAGCGCAGAGTAGAGGAAATGCTTCAACTCAGAAAATGTCTCCTCTTGGGTTTTAAACAAAAAAAATTTGCTTTCGATCCACCCTTGGTGACTTGACTTAAAGGCCAAATGATATGAGAGAACCCCAACACAAACCTACGGTAGAAATTAGAAAGACCGAAAAATTTGCGGAGCTATGTTAGAGTGGTTGGGGCTGGCCAATCCCGAATGACTTGTATCTTGGCTGGGTCCACATACACGCCATGCTCATCAATGATGTACCCCAGTTATTGAATGCCAAAAGTGCATTTCTCCAAATTGGCACACAAATTATGTTGTCGCAGGGTTTGAAAGACCTGTTGAATATAGTGGAGTTTCTCTTCCCGACTCTGGTTGAAAATCAAGATGTTATTTAAATACACCACCACAAATTCATTGGTGAAGGGTCACAATATGTCGTCGATCAATCTCATGAAGGTTGCATGGGAATTCGTCAACCCAAAAGACATGACCAACTATTTGAAAAGGACCTCCACAGATTTGAAGGTAGACTTCCACACAACAAAGGGTTTGATAGGAACCTGGTGATAACCGAACTTCAAGTCAATCTTGTTGAAATATTTGGCCCCATTGAGCTAGTTCAGAAGGTTGTCAATCCATGGGATTGGGTACTGATTCCAAACAATGATATTGTTCAGTGCTCGATAGTCAATATAGAGTCTCCAAGTCCTGTCCTTCTTATGTACCATTACAATCGGGCTCCCACAAGGTGATGAGCATGGCTTGATGTGCCCTTTCTGCAACAGCTCTTGAATCTGCCTCTTGATCTCATCATTCTCTATAATAGAGTTTCGATAGATTGGTCCATTGGGTAGTGGTGGGCCCGGGTCCAGATCGATAGAGTGCTTGAACTAAAATGCATAAGTACCCCTATAGGTGAGGCGAAAATGTCCCTGTACTCCTCCACGACCTTGACCATCTATTGATTTTGTGCGAAGGAGCCCTGTCTAGAAGCCGTGACCACAAATTTCTTCTTTCCCTAAGGGAGAATCATAAGGAAAGAAAAAATCTTGGTCTGGGAAATGATCTTATTTCATTTCTTTGCAGTGATCAAAGAGATGGTGGTAGGCATGGCTACCTCTGGTATCCTATACAACTTATTACCCAAAGTAATAATCACAGGACGAGGTCTAGACCCATATACAACATGTCACTTCCACAAGTATGGTTTTCCTAATAATACATCACAAACTTCAAGAGGAGAAACATCACAAAATACCTCATCCGTGAAGGGCTTGATGTTGTAGGGAAGGCGACACTGTTGGCTGACGCGGAGTTCCCCTCCTTGATAAAGCCACCAGATGCTGTATGAATGTAGATGTGTTGTCATCGGTAGGCCTAGCTGCTTCACGACCTCTGTTGAAATGAGGTTATTTTGGCTCCTACTATCAACAATGAACTGTAGTGGAGAAACCTTCACCCACATATGTGAGTGGAAGGGGTGTTCCCTCTCCTCTGGATCTTCAGGCTCATTTTTATGGATCTTGGTGGTGTCCACAATGGCATTGGGCTCTACATCAATGATCTACTTCCCTTTTTCATTCCCCTTGTCGGTTCTGACTCAGAGTCGAAACATATGTCTGATTCAGAAGCCTTTAGCTCAACCACCAATGACTGCTTGGCCCGACACTCACTTGTGTTGTGAGTGGAGCTTTTATGGAACTCACACAATTTTCCTGTGTCCTTCTTTCTCTTTGGGGTGCTTTTCTTTGCTTGCAACTTCGGTGGGTTGTCCTGTGTCACCCCGCCTTTGATTTGGCATTTTCTTTGTGGTTGGGGAGCGCCTTTTCCTGGCTTCAGATTCGCAGATCCAAAGTCTCGCTTCTTCTATTTAAACTTATGCTCAATCTTGAGAACATATCGGTATGTCATGCTGAGCGAGGAGATGTCTAAGAACTCCATCTTGTCCTTGATGTACTTGTACAGATAGTCATGGTACTTGAGTACCGAATTCTGCTCAAAATCCTTGATACCTAATTTTGTGCGGAGGGTATGGAAAGCATTTGTGAACTTCGACAAATCTTGATCCCTTCCCTGCAGTAGCATGGTCCACTTTATGTATTTATCTTCATAGCTACCGAAAGGGTAATATTGTTCCTTTATGGCATCTCGAAAAGAATCCCAAGTGGATGCGGCTAAAAACAGTGAGGATTCCCTCTCATCCCTTTGTTCATAATAGGCTTCCCACTAGCCCTTGACATGTGGGGCATATTTGAATAGTGAAAAGGTAATATTTTCCAAATTGGAAAATTCATGAACTGAAAAATATCCTTCCAATAGATTCAACCATTTATCTACGACATCTACATCTTTCTAGCCCTTAAATATGGGAATGTCAAAGTTAACTTGTACCTTAAAAGGAGTGGTTGTTGGATGAAGATGTGTTGCTTGCAGGTAGTTGTCGAAGGATCTGGGAAAAGTTATCCATCATCGCATTCCTCTGTCACTCAAAGGTTTCCTTGACCAATATTTTGATAGGATATCCTGCCCCTCATCTTTCTTTTCTTCCACCATAGGAGGTTGTTGGGGTTTGCAAGGCTAGTGTTGCAAAGGTTCAACTAGATCGAGCCCTAACTCCTTATACCCCGACCTCGTTGGGAACATGCAAAGAAAAACAGAGAAAGAGTAGACCGCTCTTATACCAATGATCCAAAATTAAAATGGAACACAACAAATTCTAGATATAACCATAAATACAGAGATGTAGCAAAAATAACAATTCCTTTCATTAATCTCAGAATACTGAAATATGCTTACAAACATAATGGAAATAAACTAGCTCGGGTGATGGTAGCTTATCTGTGAGAAGAGATGTGGCAGAGAGCTGCCACTGTAATATGTTACAATGAGGCCCAATGGCCTATTTATTGTTGAACAATAAGGGAAAACCCTATAGAAGCAAAAACCTAACCTCATGAGATGGAATGCCAAGAGTTTTTTAGCCTCGTTGGGGTTAGTTGGGCAGCCAACTTCTCGGGGTCGTAACTTGGTCATATTATCTTTGTTTGGCACGTACAATACCTTGTTGGAAAGGTCTCTTCAATTTATACATGATTTGCAGTAGGCCCTTGCTTGTGTGTACGGGCTTGCTATGGACCTCAAAAATACATCGTTTAGGGGGTAAAAACTACTCCAGAAGTCCAAGACCCAAAAAACTGCTAAAAATAATAAATGATGAAATAAACAAAGAAATAGATGAAACTGACTGGAGGTCTAGGTGGAATAGGCGAGTGGCCATCAATTTCCACCTAGATCATTCCTCCTTCCTTAGGAAGTAATGGTTCCCATTGCGTGCAGAGCCTTCATGAGGTGAGGAAATTTTTGTTCAGCCTGGTCCCTAGTGAACCACTTGTCGTGGTGAAGGAGTTGGCATGCTTTAACAATTGGATATAGTTGGATACTCTCTTTATGAGTGTTCTTAATCTATGTATCCAAGATCTGATCAGTTGTGGCATATTCCATAAAGTCTGAGTTCTGCTCCATTGGTGTGATTTGTTCTGCAATGTCGGATTTGTCTAGCAATGGTGGAAAGTATGGCCGAAGGCGGTTCACATTGAACACTAGGTGCAGACCAAGGAATGGTGGAAGTTGAGCTTGAAGGAATTTTCCCCCACAACCTTGGTGATGGTGTATGGCCCATATCAGAGAAGGTGAAGCTTGCAGTGGGGTCCAATGAGGCGATCCTTCTGCAAATGTAGACAAACTTTGTCGCCCACCTGTAACTTATGTGGAACAAAATGTTGATCATGGAAATTCTTATACATAACATTGCCTCTATCCAATATATCATGGACCTGCTGGTGGATGTGTTGAATGCAGTCAATGAAGTTATTAGCCCTGTCGTCTTCGGACTGGACATGAGTTGAATCTATCTGAGTAGCTGCAAATGGTATGGCCACATCAATGGAACATAATGGTTGAAACCCTAGCCCTACCTTAAAGGGGTTATGACCCATTGAGATGTGGAGAGCTCTGTTGTAGTCGTGCTAGACATAAAGGAGCCTTTCATCCCATGTGTGTGGATGCTTTGAGTTGTACATGCACATAATGTGGATGATCATCCTATTGACAACCTCTGTTTGGCTATCAATTTGGGGAGGGAAAGTCGCGGACTTAGTAAGTTTGGTATCCAACATCAACTAGAGACTTGAAAAAAATGCACTCAAGAATCTACTGTCCCGATTTGAGACAATGGACTGTGGGATCCCTAAGTGTACCCACACTCGCTCAAAGAAGAGTTAAGCAGTGGCCTCTGCTATCATACTCTTCTTTCAAGGCGCCATAATGGTGATCTTAGAGAATCTGTTGATGACCATGAAAATGCAGTCATTTCCATGCTTAGAAGAAGGAAGGCCTGAGATGTAATCCATGGAGATGGATTCCCAAGGTCAACTAGAAGTAGGAAGATGAGTATATAGGCCTTGCTTCTTGATGGTTGGTTTGACAATGGCATAGGAAATGCATGATTTCATTAGGTTCATATGTTTGAAATATTAACGAATGACCTTTCGTAAGAAAGTATTCATGTTTCTTTCAATGAATTTGATTTGTTATTTAATGTTTGATTTCATTAGTTTAAATAATTTGTTGATTAAGATGAAATATTAATGGATAGCCTCTTGTAAGGGAGCTTTAATATTTCTTACACTTGTCACAATGTCTTTAGATTTCATTTTGTTAAATGACTAAATAAGTGTTGGAGATCCCAATCAAAGACCTCTTGTAAGGGAGCTTTGGCATTTATTCACCTAGCTTAGTTTAGTTTGTCTCTAAGTCCATATATATTGGATGATCCTTGAAGTTTACTTACCCAGATTGATAGTAAATGAAACTCTAATTTTCATTCGCATTTTAGACCCAACATTTTGGCACCGTTGCTGGGGAGGATCATTTAGAGATAGACTTAGGAAGTTATTTTTATTGCAATTTATTTTTATGGACTAACTTGTGAAACCTGGTGATAGCAAGATCTTCATAAAGGTGTTCAAGTTGAGCTTTTTTATTTTTCATACTTAGTTTGATTTTAAATTCAGTTTTTTATCAAACCCCCCATTTCTTACTAATTCATCTACGGATGAGAAATTTGAAGATGTTAAACAGGTACTTCTTGGAGAGAAAGGACAATATTGAAGACTGGTTTCAAAAGAACCTTGCGCCAACTCCAAGAATAAGATAGGTTACTCACATGTTTGCAAATCATAAGGTAAAAATTTTAAATCTTGATGTGAGCATTTTCGAATTCTTAGTCCATAGGTGGCTTCACTGGAAGCATTCTTTTACCTAGGAAATAAAAAAATATTTTCAAGTTAAGGTAGAATAGATTAGAAAAATAAAATGAGATCTCATATGGTTTTCTTTTAGTCTTGTTTTCAAATAATAATAAAATCATCATCATTTTTCATGAATAAATTCAGTAGTGCAGTAAGAGCCACTCCATCCACACTAACCCACAAAAAAAAATAAAAAAAAATCAATCAATAGGTTAGTATGCTCTCTTCCTGCACTTCGATCGATCAGGAAGATCATAAAATCTATTGATTTATTTTCAAATTGAAAAAAAATATCTTGCTCAGAATTTGCACAAATCATTAAAACTACAACATTATAAGAAATCGAAATAAATTTTTTTTAATTTGTTTATTTTCGATTCCAAATTTAAAAATTAAATCTGTAGTTTAGTGATTTGATTAATATGTTAAAACTCTCTGCAGAACACAATTTACAGCTCCATGATGTACAAAATATTCATTATATTTTGCTTTGATGTGCTGGGATCATTTCTTCAAACAAGCCAAATCTGTATATAAACAATTCAATGTTAGTCTTTAAGGAAGAAATCTGCAATAAAAATCCATTCAGCTTGATCTAATTGCAAACAAATATTTTCTCTTAATCTTTTTGAAACCAATTATTTCATGACAAGGGAGGTTTTACACGATTACTCTATCCTCTGTCTCGCAATTTCAAGTTAAAACTGAAACCAATTATAAAAAAATTGAAGTAGACAAGCAACAAATGAATGTTGTTTGTAAAAAGTTCTAAAAACATTTAGAATCAAGTCTTTATAAACAAAGCACCCAAACTCAATAATATTGCTCCACATATACAACACTCATAGAACAACTAGTGCCAGCAGCAATAATACTAGCATATAACTGCATGGAACTCATTGTGGAAGCTACAATATTTCTTGCAACGACTCCAACAACATTGACCCCTACAACCACAATGATATTTGCATAAAATTCTTCTTTAGACTCTATCCTGAAAAAGCCTTCGAATTTTAGGCTCAATAGCCCATGTCTTCCAATGAAAAAAAAAAACCAATTTGTCACTACAGAATTTTCTATTTATTCTAATTTGTGGGTATATGGGGTCTCAGGTATAGCCCCAACAACAAGAAAAAAAGAAGGTATTTGAAGCACGGGCATGAGTGGCAGTGTCACATATTATTTACCTATTCCTTCATTGGGGATGGTTTGAAATGTATGGAACCTCGAGAGGTTGGCTTGTAACTTATGAAATGACTGAGTGTGTTGAACTATTTTGTAATGCTTCAATGAATTTTTTTTTTGTTGCATTTATATTTCGTTGGAAACACACAAATTTTTCCAGAGCTTCACTAGACCAATAGCTCGTTTAAGGATTAGCTAATGAGGAGTCCAGGGCTCATTTAAATAGAAAAATGGAGAAGATTTCAATGAGGAAACCAATGACAAGTGGAGAAGGAGGAAATCCCAAAGCAAAAAATCAAATTCCAAGTGTATGAGAGCTACTCCATGTGTAACTCAACCTGTTGTATGTGGCATAAAAAATGGACAGCGTATCCTTGTTTCCTCATATGCAAATCTGGTAGGTTGCCATGTGTGACTGATGGTAGGTGGATGGGGGAAGCAAATTCCCAATGAATCTCAATCACAATCCCATGCAATGATACCTCTTAAATATTGTTGTGTGTGAACAAGGGAATTGTCCCAAACTGCTATGCATATCTCTATGTACAGGCTACCAACTGTAATGTGTAGGAGCTGAACTGTAGAGCTGCATACATGTGTGGAGTCAAGTGGAGACATACTCCCAAATTATCTCAATCAAACTGGCATACATGCGTTATGAATGCGCAGTGGAGGGAACTGCGCATTCAAGGTATATCCTTCATAAGTCAACCCTAACGTGCCAAAATAGCAATCTGGCACGAATCCATTTGAGTGATTTTGCATGTAGATTTTGTGGCTCGATTTGAGCGATTTGTTGATTCTCAACGATTGTATGAACTTTCATTCCATCCCTTCGTTCATTGATTCATTCCACGATTTCATTTAAAACGAAAAACTGTAATGTGAGGAAGGAAGTTGTGCAAAGATTCAAAATTATGATGAATAATGCTAATCTGAATTGGATCCATGAAAATTATCAAAATTCTATGACTGTATCAAATCAGGACAGACTTCAAAAACTTGTGAACAAAGAGCTATTAGGAAGGACCTCTGGACGTGGTAGTTTGTAGCCAGCAAGGAATGACGAGGACCTCGGTCAAAGCACACTGACCGAGGCCCATGGAGACTGCACGGGATGCAAACTAGCGGTTACGAAGTCTGGATCGGAAAATGGAGGCCGTTTCTGATGCGCGATTAGCGAAATCGCGCATCACTGGGAAAAACCCCTCGAAATGCAAAGGCCCCGAGTGCGCAGTCACAAGGGAAATCAAAAACCGTCGGAAAAGCGCTAAAGCGAAAGGCGGGTCCCACACTCCAAAACCGGTGAATATCCGAGGCGTGTGGGCAGTAAGCGGAATTGTCAGGAGACCCAGTGATGCCATACAGCGAACGATGCGTGTCTGGTGGATGAGAAATAAAACTGCCTCTCATCACAGGCTAACGATCGAGCAATTCAACCATGCGATAAGAGTGAACACCGTAGGATTTGGGGGCTCCATATCTAACAGTGAAGATTGTGCCCGATGAGAAAGTGGATCTGTAGGAAGAAATAAGCCACGACATATAAAAGTTTGAAGTTCGATTTGACCACTGAGTTGGCGGATGAATCATTACACAACGTAAACGAAATACCAAACCATTTAAGGAAGAGCTGGCACAGTTCGTGAGAGGACAAGTGGCCACTTCCCTGTGAGACGTTACACAGTGGCGATGACCCAGAGGTGGGGAACTCCAGGCGAATAGTAGCAAGCAATCTGAAGGGGCGGAAGAGGAAGCAAACAGTCATGAGACAAACTGGCTTTAAGCCATGAACAAACGAACAGATAGGCAAGCGAGCACTGTAAGAAAGAAAAGAGACAGTGAGATTGAGAGACAAAAGAGGCAAAAGAAAAAAGCAAAGAACAGAGAGCCGAGCTGACCTAAGGCAGCATCGAGCAGACAAAGCTAGGCTTGAGAGGTTCAAGCAATCCCTGATAGGATATCTGTCAAGAACTGAGTACCAAATTGGACTCACCCCATTTAGACCAGTTGAGGTTGAAGACTTGGTAGGGAAGATTCTATGCACTCTAGTGGCTTGGGGAATCCGAGAACCACCCTACTAAGCATTATCTGTTTTAGGGGACGCAAATTGAGCTCCGCATTGTGAAAACTCTGTTTTAAAGACACAATAAAGAAGGCCACCACTGAAAGCTAGACCAGAGACGTATCCCTGGAGGATAGGGTAAACTCCTTATTAATTTCTTGTGTTCTTGCATTTGCTTACTATGCTTCTCTTACTGTTTTCCATTATCTAGTGTCTGTGTATTTTTCAATCTGATCAATCCGTTGCCTAAGATAACATAGACCCACACCAACACATGAGTCTGTACTAACTTCATTCATTAATTAATTAACTGAGATCACTCACGAGTGATTTTCAGATCAAGTGGTATCAGAGGTTTAAGCTGTCAAGGTTAGACAAGCTTGTGTTGGATTTGGCTGTTGAATGCTAACTAGATCAAAGCTCAAATTAGGAGAAGGAGAGTTGGTCGAAACTAATCCTGAAATTGGGAGAGTCTATGCTCAGAAGACAATGTCAGAGGAAGGTTCTATACGTCCAGACCCTCAATCCATAGATAGTTTCCTATCCATAAGGTCCATGGTAGAGGAAATGTATAAGGACTTTAGAAAACATAAAGATGAAGACTCATCAAGCTCCAAACAAGATAAAGGAGAAGAAGAGTCTCACTTCCATGACCACTCAAAAGGAAAAGGGAAAGAGGAAAGCTTTCTCACACCTCCTAATAGCCCTTAACATAACAAGAAGGCATCTTTGATTAAACTAGATGTTAAATTTGATTTACCTATATATGATGGAGAGTTGAATGCAGAAAAGCTGGACAATTAGATTAGACAAATTGATGTTTATCGCATAGTGCAGAATATCGAATCAGACAAGAGCAAGATTCAGCTGGCAAGCCTATGCCTTGAAGGCACTGCCTTGATTTGGTGGGAAGGCAGGACCTAAGCTGATAAGAAAAGACATGGTAAGACTATCTCTGTCTGGAGTGAATTTGTTTCTGCAATCAAAAAGCAGTTCTATCCATTGGCCTACATGCAGCAAGCCATGATGAGCTGGCAAGCTCTTCGACAGTTGAAAGGGCAAAGTGTAGAAGGTTACACTCAAGAATTTAGAAAGAGAGCATTGATTCTAGGAATCTCTTTAGACTCACCTGAGACTTTGTTGAAGTACATTGGTGGTCTACACAGCTACATGAGGCACACAATTCTCATGTTTAATCACACTAGTATAGATGAGGTATTTGTACAAGCTACTCATCTAGAAGCTAGAGGAAAGAATGGAAGTCCAGAAGTTGGAGGATCATCCCAACCCACTGCAAGCAAGAATAAGGAGAAAAGAAAGCAGAAATGGAAAGCAAGGAAGGTTAACATTACACAGAAGAACAAGTCTTCATGCACCCATTGTAAAAAGGATGGGCATGATGATGAGCATTGTTGGATTCTGCATCTGGATCTGAGACCTAAGAAGTTCGAGGGCAAGAAGAAGAAGACTACTGCAACTATTCAGAAAGATTTGGGGTCAGACTTAGGAGATGAAACGACCATTGCAGCCACAGGTATAAGAGGTTGTTTGCTTTAGAGAACGCAGAAATCAAGAAGCAAGTGCAAGAGTTGCTCGAGAAAGGGTTCATCATACCTAGCACATCACCATGTGGGTCACCAATCATTTTGGTGAGAAAGAAAGATGGCTCGTGGAGAATGTGCATTGATTACCGAGCACTGAATAAGATAACAATCAAAAATCGTTATCCCCTTCCTCGCATAGATGATATTTTAGATCAATTGAAAGAAGTTGTTTATTTTTCCAAGTTAGACTTGCATAGTGGATACCATCAGGTCAGAGTTGCAGAACAAGATGCATGGAAGACTGCTTTCAAAACAAAGTAGGGATTGTATGAGTGGCTGGTTATGCCTTTTGGCTTAACTAATGCTCCTGCTACTTTCATGAGATTAATGAATGATGTACTCAGACCTTTTCTTGATGATTTTGTTATTGTGTATCTGGATGACATTCTGATATTTAGCAAAACATGGGAAGAACACTTAAAGCATGTTAAGCAAACACTAGATGTTTTGAAAAGAGAAAAACTTCATGTTAAACTCTCAAAATGTGAATTTGGCAAAACATCTTTGAATTATTTGGGACATATAGTAGGGGGTGGTGAATTGAAGATAGATCCCTCTAAGGTGGCAGTCATTATAAACTGGCCTAAACCCAAATCTGCTACAGAAGTTAAAAGCTTCTTAGGAGTAGCACAATATTGGAGAAATTTCATTTCTAACTTTTCCTTAATTCAAGCTCCCTTACATGCTTTAACAGGATTGAACAAGGTGTTTCAGTGGGTAGGCAAATAGCAAAAATCCTTCGACACCTTGAAAGAAAAGATTAGTACAGCACCTGTACTAGCACTACCTGATCTTCAAAGACCATTTGAGATCCAAATGAATGCCAGTGACTATGCCATGGGAGCAGTGTTGACACAGCACGATAAACCCATATGACAACACTCTGAGACATTTAATTCTGCAATAGTTAACTATCCTACATATGATAAAGAATTGTATGCATTAGTACAGAGTGTGAAAAAGTGGAAACATTACTTAATGGGAAAAGACACGGTAATACATATTGATCATCAACCACTTCAATATCTACGCTCCCAAACTAAGTTGCAGCAATCAAGACACTATAGATGGATGGTTTTTCTATAGCAGTTTCATTTAGTCATCAGATATAAAAAGGGCATACACAATAAAGTTGCAGATATGTTATCTAGACCCATTATAAATGCATCCACTATACTTAAGCATAATTCTATGTTACATGAGAGTTACATTGAACAATATGCTCGAGATATAGATTTCAAAGATGTATATGCAACTTTAAGTCAAGGCAAACGAGTAGAAGAATTGGATTATCATGTAAAGGACCAACTCTTATATCCTTGTGGGAAGCTATGCATTCCACAAACTAAAAGAGTAAAGATAATTCGAGAAGCACACACTTCTCTAATATCATGTCACTTTGGAGTAAGTAAAACAGTTTCACAGCTGCAAAGATTTTCTTATTGGCCGAAAATGAACGAGACAATGTCTATATATGTAAGAGGGTGTACTATGTGTGCTAAAAGCAAGCCCAGCAATAGAAAACTAGGCTTGTACACTCCATTACCAATTCCTTCTCACCCTTGGGAAAGTGTTTCCATGGATTTTGTTGGAGGACTGCCTAAATCTAGGAAAGGTCATGATTATCTGTATGTTGTTGTGGATAGTTTCAGCAAAAGGTGTATTTCGATACCTTGTAATAAATAGATTACAGCTAAACAAACTGCAAAACTATTCTTTCAACATGTATGGGTTCATTTTGGATTACCCACTTCCATTGTATCTGATCGAGACACCCGATTTGTGGGGAAGTTTTGGTTGAGTCTGTGGGAACTGATGGACACCAAACTGAAGAAAAGCATAGCTTTTCATCCACAAACCGACGGCCAGACTGAAGTAGTCAACAGGACAGTGATCCAATTGCTCAGGGGATATTGCAGCAAGCATCCTAAGCTTTGGGATGAATATCTATGTTATGTCCAGCATGCTTACAACAGAGCAAAACATTCTTCTACACAGAGATCTCCTTTTGAGACCTGTTTTGGTTTCACACCAAGGTCTCCTTTGGATTTTTTCTTTGGTAAAGACACCACAGTTGAGGGACATAGTGATGTGGACAAGGAAACTAGGTTCATTGAACAAATCCAAGAGATCCACCAAGAAGTACAAGAACAGCTGGAAAAGAGCCAAGTCAAATACAAGGCAAGGCATGACAAGCATCGGATGGAGCATAGTTTCCAAGTTGGTGACCAAGTCTGGATATATATCAGCAAGGATAGGATGCAAGGTGAAGGTAAAAAGCTAAAGCCTATCAGGTATGGACCCTTCAAGATACTTGAGAAGATTGGTGAGAATTCTTTTCACCTTGATCTACCAGCTTACATGCACATCTAATCAGTCGTGAATGCCAATTGCTTGAGATTGTTTGAACCTTCACTAATTGAGGATCCTGAAGGGGAGAGTCAATTGCCTCCTATTGATGACCTGTTACCTGAATATCTTAATGAATTGCAGAAAGACACAGTTCTGGACAGGAAGGTGAGGATGATGCGCAGGGGAGATGTTGAGTACCTCAGAGTTGGGCTCAAGGGTTCAAAGCCGAGCAGTGAAAAGTGGATAGAGACTGGACAAGTGAGACAATTGTACCCTCACTTAGTTGATGATTGAAAACCGACTTTTGGTGGTCCGAAATATTTTTCAGTGGGAAGGCCGTGATTGGATCCATGAAAATTATCAAAATTATATAACTGTATCAAATCAGGACAGACTTCAAAAACTTGTGAACAAAGAGCTATCAGGAAGGACCTCTGGACGTGGTAGTTTGTAGCCAACAAGGAATTATGAGGACCTCGGTCAAAGCGTGTTGACCCAGGCCCATGGAGACGGCACAGGACATAAACTAATAGTTAGGAAGTCCAAATCAGAAAACATAGGCCGTTTCTGATGTGCGATTAGCGCTAAGTGCTAATCATGCGTCGCCGGGCAAAACCCCTCGAAATGGAAAGGCCCCGAGCGCTCGATCACAAGGGAAGCCAAAAACTGTGGGAAAAGCGCTAAAGCAAAAGGTGGGCCCTGCACTCCAAAACTGGCGGAATATCAGAGGCATGTTGTGCAATAAGTGGAATTGTCAGGAGACCCAGCGATGCCATACAACGAACGACACATGTCTGGCGGATGAGAGAGAAAACCACCTCTCATCGTGGGCTAACGATCGAGCAAGTCAATCACGCAATAAGAACGAACACTGTAGGATCTGGGGGCTCCAGATCTAACGGCGAATATTGCACCCGATGAGAAACTAGATCTAGAGGAATAAATAAGCCACGGCATATAAAATTCTGAAGTCCGACTTGACTGCTGACTTGGCGGATGAATCATTACACAACATAACCGAAATACCAAACCATTTGAGGAGGAGCTGGCACAGTTTGTGAGAGGACAAGTGGCCACTTCCTTGTGAGACATTACATAGTGGCGATGACGTAGAGGCAGGCAACTCCAAGCGAACATCATCAGGTGATCCGAAGGGGCGGAAGAGGAAGCGAACAATCATGAGACAAACTAGCTTTAAGCCACAAGCAAACGAACAGACAGGCAGGCGAGCACTGTAAGAAATAAAAGAGACATTGAGACTGAGAGACAGAAGAGAGAGAAGCAAGAAGTAGAGAACAGAGAGCCGAGCTGACCTAAGGCAGCATCGAGCAGACAGAACCAGGCTTGAGAGGTTCAATCAATCCTTGAGAGGATATCTATCGAGAACTGAGTACCAAATTGGACTCACCCCATTTAGACCAGCTGAGGTCGAAGACTTGGTAGGGAAGAGTCTGTGCACTGTAGTGGCTTGGGGAATCCAAGAACCACCCTACTAAGCATTATCTGTTTCAAGAGACTCAAATTGAGCTCCGCATTGTAAAAACTCTGTTTTAAAGACACAATAAAGAAGGCCACCATTGAAAGCTGGACCAGAGACGTAGCCCTGGAGGATAGGGTGAACTCCTTATTAATTTGTTTTGTTCTTGCATTTTCTTACTGTGTTTCTCTTACTATTTTCCATTATCCAGTGTCTATGTATTTTGCAATTTGATTGATCCGTTTCCTAAGATAACAAAGACACGCACCAGCACATGAGTCTATAATACCTTCATTCATTAATTAATTAAATGAGATCACTCATGAGTGATTTTCAGATCAAATGCTAGGAGGTTGACACAACAAGGGGTATCTCCATAAAAGAATGCGAGGTAAGTGATCTACCCAGAAGACTGTTCCAGAAAATTAGCCGAGGTAAGGGATTTGTCCGAGAACTGCATTATGATCTGCATTGGGATCTGCGTTGTTAACATTTTGCGTTGTTATTTCCAGCACTAACCCCAGATTTGTTGCAGGATAATCACCATTTGATGAGTTTATCCGTGTTCTCATGAATTTGCACAGGATTAAACGAAGCTCTGCATGGTTCCGAGAAGGTAATTGCTGCTCTTTGACAAGGAAAATAAGTGTAGCATTCATAGACAATTGTGGAATTCAACTAGCCCTCAACTCAGACAAGAATTAAATGTTAATCTAAAAGTATTGTGCTCTGAAAGTCTCAGCCCTGTGGAGAAAATTACAAGCTTGAGAGGTCAAAATTTGTTTGTGGGTTTTTGGCTTACGTTCGAGGATTTTTCTGGGTTTACTTTTGTCTTGGTTCTGGTTTTTCGTAGGTCTTCTGGGCATGCATTTCAAAGAAAACTCGCACCAACATCTGAGGCTTTGTGTAGATTGTTTTGTGCATAAAATATTATTGTTGTCACTGGCTTTTGTTGTTCTGCCCTAGAGAAGACATGACTGAGGGCTAGTCTTGGAAAAATATTTATTGTTCCTAGTTTGATTGGAGCTCCTATTCACATGAAATCTGAAACCATTGTTGCAACTCTATTGAGGGCTTATTTAAAAACATTGATGCACATGATTATAATTGAAGTCTACTTAAAACATAAATGTGTTGATAGCACTCAGAAACTTGTTGTGAACTGACTCCATGTAGAAGTTACACGAAGTATGTGGGAAGGTCATCACTAAAGTGTTCACTTGGATTAATATTCCAGTATAAAGGGACACTCTTCCATTTTTGCATGAGGAGTATTTCATCCAAGGATAAGTTTGAATTGTATATAGTTTCTGGACACCATGATTTGATTGTATGCATGAACTATAATTCATACAGTAAGATCCTTTAGAAACTGACACAACCACGACTATAGTAGACAAAATGAATTTCAATTATCTATCAAGTTTCTTCCCATCAAAAGTCATTATTGTTTTGTCTTGTGGCTGAAGTTGTGGTATAGTGATTCAAAAACTCGACGTTGTGAAAAAGTCTGAGTTGAGGTCGACAGTTATCTCCATAGCCCCCTAAATTTTCATTGGGATTTAGCATCGTGTTGGACTAAATTTGAGCTCTAAACCGCAGACTGAAGATCTGAAGGTCGCGTGTTCGATCCACGCTCACCGCATTGAATCATATGTCGACTATATCGTAAAAATCCATGACAAATTATAGAGAAAAAGGGAATGCTCATCCATGGATCCGTGGTGCAATGGTAGCGTGTTTGACTTCAGATCAGAAGTTTGTGTGTTCGATTCACCTCTTGGGTTTGAGGTTGTGTGTTCGATTCACCTCGGGTTCAATTCGTAAAATCTGATGGACAACTTATCAGGATTTGTTTCCTGGTTGCTGGTCTTTCTTTCTTGTTTGATTCTGGTTGCTGGTCTTTCTTTCTTGTTTGATTCTGGTTGCTTTGTTTGATTTTAGTAGAAGGTATTTCAAGCTGTGTATTCATCTTGATTTTTGAATTTGTCTGGTGGATTTATTTCCCCGAGCATTGCTTTTACACACAACAAATTCAATTTTCTAGTTTCATGGTGATCGAATTTGTTTGTGGTACTTTGTTGAGGAAGAATTGAAATAATATTGGACAATCGCTCAGTCAGTATCAAATAAGCAGTCTAACATTTAGTACATTGACATGCACCAAAAATATTGAAACTGTGTATAAAAGGTGAATGGCATGTCGATCAGCTACAATGAATTGTTGACAAGTGCTCTGCGTTATAGTTGAACAACAAGTCAAAGTGATTCAGTACGTTGACAGTTGGACACACAGATGGTTCCACACTTGGAAGCAAATTAGGAGGATTCATTTATAGAACATTTGGAGGATTATAGTTGGCATTAAAATTTATGCTTGTATTCTTGTTGTATGCTTTTATGTAACGTACTAATCTGCAGGACACAACAAATCTCAAATGCCAAGCTTTTTGCAATGCACATTCCATGAGCCATCTGACACAAACAGGAAGTAATTTATTTTTCATGGGTATTTATTAAAAATGGATTGTTATCAAAATTATGAATTGGACTGAAAATTATGCTCTTGATTCTCCTTAATCAATTTCATTTGGCGTTACTTTTGTGTAAGAATCAACAAGGAATTGGCTATTTCTTTTTTAACACACTTATGTTCTTTATGCCAAGTTTTTTTTTTTTTTTTGAATGATTTCGGATGATCAACTGATCATTAAGGAAACTAATTGTGCACACAATTAGTCTTCAAAAGACTAATTTCGTGAGAAATTCTAAAGAACAAGTCCATGAGCATAAACGAAAATTCCAGAAAATTACAAGTACTTGCAACTTCTTGTAATATCTTAATGGTTTGACATATTGCATGACAGGTAAGAAAATTCAAAGATCTGGGGTTTGTTCCTAAATGTCCAAGGATGGTGAAATATCTATCCACTCTTGAATTCGAACTCTACACGTGGTTGTTCAACGCTAGTCAAACTCATCTCTTTTAGCAGAAATTCCAGAAGTAATTAGCAGATTTGCTATTTTTGAGATTTTGCATGCCAAAATTCACTTTTTCCCTGCAAGAGTCATTATTCATTTCTCATTATCCACATACACTTCATTACATTTTCATCAATCTTAACCCACCAATAGAAGCAACGAAGCTCATTTACAAGCTTTATGTTCCACATCAGTTTCCTTTTCCCTACCCTTGCAAATAAAACCTTGCTTCCATACACCACGCAGTCCATTGTCCTTGAGTCTAAATATTTTTATAAAAACACCTTGAAGCTTGCATGCCTTAAGGGCAAGCTATCATGCCGATAAACAATGGAATACATCGTTGTATCTTCTAAGTATTCGATAACAACAAATTCTTTCATACTTGGAAATATGCTTTTGGGGATCTTGACTCTCATCCACATCAAATATGGGAGCTCTCACGTTGACTAGTGGCATCCATCAATGGCCACTAAGTTAACAAATTCTTGTTATGTTCGACACTGAAACTATTATTCAGAAGACAAGAACCGTGCCAATGAGTTGGTTCCGTTGAAGACTTGAATACCAATCATTTTGTAGCAGAGGAAGCAGAATAACTTTCATTACTTTTTAGTTTTTGGTGTAAATGACTTGAGGACAAGTCAATAAATAAGGCTGGGGGGGGAGTGTAGATTCTAAATTTTGTATACCTTCCAAGCCTTATACATTTCCATTCGCATTTAGCAGCAGATTCTGATCATTCAGCAGAAGATCCAGCAGTGGATTTAACAGCAAATGCAACAACAATAAAAGATTCACTTTTTCGACTTCATCCACCATTTTCACAACCAAGTAAAGAAGACTATGATCAGAATTTTGCAGCCACACATGCATAACTCTCATCCATTTTTGAAAGGGTAAGTTGAGGTATGATATTTTCTAACTTTTAACCATTTAATTCCTTGAAAGCTAGAATTATAATTTTTGGAAAAAACTTCCTTTCCTCATTTCACTAATTCCCAAAACCATCAGTTTGGTAAGGGGATACATTTACATTCATACTTTGTAACATTCATATTTTTCCATATTCATATATCACATTATACCTTCAAAATATATTCACTATTACATGAGCATATAAATGGCTTTGTAAAAATTACTTAAAAGCTAATTGGATGAAACACAATCATGGTTGTTACACAAGAACTAACCATGATGCATTCCAACAAAAATACTTCGCAATAAAAATCAAATTATCATTATGCAAAGTTCATACATTAAAATTGAATGCAACAAACAAAATATGGTTGAAACACAAGAACCAACCAAGTTGCAATTCATCAAAAACACTTTGCAAAAGTTAAGTAAATAATATCATGCAAAGTTTAAGCCAAGGCTCAAGAATCAAAAAGTAATGTAATAGATTGCATGAGGACATGCAATACCTCCAGTTTGGGGGTATGTTGGGCCTAAGGATTATCCTTAAAATACATCCACTTTCACTCCATTCACACATTTTCTCACCTCTATTCCACCACCATGTCACCACATCAGCTTCACTTTCATCATTAAATGGGTTACCATTGTGTTTTCCAAAACATTATTAATTCTTAGTATTTTTAAGTGAATTTGTGGTTAAACTATAGAAAATAATATCCATATACTTATACCTAACAATTAGAATGAGTTTGTTGACATGTGTACAAAGGAAGCTTCTAAGGCACCCTTATGTGGCACTCTATGTTCAAATTCGAATTTGAGGAGATCATGGACCTCATGGATAAGATCATGGAGGATAGGGTTATGTGTCAGCATTGGTTGAGAGATATGTGGATTTGAAGAGGGAATAGTGGATCCACATTTATGAGTTTGTTATCATAACTTTTGTATAAATAGGAGTGTTATCTCCTTCATTCGTAACTTTGGAATTTAGAATTTAGAATTGAGAAGTTAGAATTTAGTACCTTAGGATCTTATAAGTTTGTAAGGAGAAGTTAGAATTTGGAATAATTGTAATGGAGATTCTAGAACCTCTTGGAATGTAGAACTTGTAATTGCAATTTTCAATTGAAGATAAATAAAATGGAACTTCTTTGATCTTCTACATTGGACTTCTCTTTTGATGTGATTGTGAATCCTTGGAAGGGCCCTCGTTGTCTAGCAAGTACACTTTTGTTTTGGTAAGCCTTCATTTATGTTTGTTTGTAAATTTCATTAGGTTCATATGTTTGAAATATTAACAAATGACCTTTCGTAAGAAAGTATTAATGTTTATTTCAATGAATCTGATTTGTTATTTAATGTTTAATTTCATTAGTTTAAATAATTTGTTGATTAAGATGAAATATTAATGGACAGTCTCCTATAAGGGAGCTTTAATATTTCTTACACTTGTCACAATGTCTTTATATTTCATTTTGTTAAATGACTAAATAAGTGTTGGAGATCCCAATGAAATACCTCCTGTAAGGGAGCTTTGGCATTTCTTCACCTAGCTTAGTTTAGTTTGTCTCTAAGTCCATATATATTAGATGATCCTCAAAGTTTACTTACCTGGATCGATAGTAAATGAAACTCTAATTTGCATCCGCATTTTAGACCCAACACCTCCCAACATCCTGAAGATGAACCACCGTTGCTGGTTCGAAATGTCGATTAGAAATAAACCTAATGCGATGAATCCGGAAAATCTACATAATGATGAAACTCGCAGAAACCTCAAAGACAAAATAATCCTGATGAAGGTTTGGTGAATAAAAATACTTCTGTAGTAATGCCACTATTTTCTCTACCCCGAAATGTCCAATGACCCAATTGTAGTGTGCCTCCCAAATCATCTTGGCATGCTTTCTTGAAGGAACACGGATGTGTCCCAGGTGGCATAACAGTGCACCCTAGAGGTGAAAATTTGGAACTTGCTTACCTTCCAGGAGTGTCTGGTATGTGCTACTGAATTCTGGATCGCTCTTGTAAATATGCGGACACCCCAAAGTCTCGTACCCACAGGAGTCAAGCACAGTGATCAATGCCATGACTGGTGGTCAACGGAGGCAGTCTGCAACATTATTGGTGTTGCCCTTCTTGTAATTAATGTTCAAAAGGAATTGTTGTAGGTATGTGGACCATTTCTAATGGCGATCATTTAGAAACTTCACTTATATCTGTATGAACTACAGGGTTCGGTGGTCTATGTGGATGACCATTTCCTTCCCCAAAATGTAATGCTTCCATTGACGGCATGACTGTACAATGGAATACATTTATTTTTCATAAGTGGGATACTTTCAGACTGTGTCTAAAAGTCTCTCACTGTGGTAAGCCATTGGATGCCCCTATTGAGTAATAACCACACCAATAGCATAGTCAAAAGCGTTTGTCTCAATCTCAAATGGTTTTTGTAGGTCTGGTAATATGAGCACTGATGTAGAGTAGAGGCGATGCTTCAACTCGGAAAACACCTCCTGTTGGGCTTTAAACCAAAAAAACTTTTCTTTCGCTATGCCCTTGGTGACTTGACTTAAAGACCAAGTGATATGAGAGAACCTAAACACAAACATGCAGTAAAAATTCGCAAGATCCAGAAAGTTGTGGAGCTCTGTTAGAGTGGTTGGGGCTAGCCAATCCCAAATGACTTGTATCTTGGATGGGTCCACATGCACACCCTTCTCATCAATGATGTACCCCAGATATTGAACTTGGGTCATGCCAAAAGTTCATTTCTCTAAATCTGTACACAACTTATGTTGTCTCAGGGTTTTAAGGACATGTTGAATATGGTGGAGGTGCTCTTCCCAACTCTAGTTGAAGATCAAGATGTCATCTAAATACACCAACACAAAGTCACTGGTGAAGGGTCGCAAGATGTCTTCCATCAATCTCATGAAGGTTATGGGGGCATTCGTCAACTCTAAAGGCATGACCAACCATTCAAAAATCCCCTCCTTCGATTTGAAGGAAGTCTTCCACACATCAGGGGGTTTGATAGGCACCTAGTGATAACCAGACTTCAAGTCAATTTGCTAAAATATTTCCCCCCCTTGAGCTGGCCTAAAAGGTCATCAATCTATGGGATTGGGTACTGATTCCAGAGAGTGATCTTATTCAGCACTCAATAGTCAATACAGAGTCTCCAGGTTCTGTCCTTCTTCTGTACCATTACAATTAGGCTCCCATAGGGTGTTGAGCTTGGCATGATGTTCCCTTTCTACAAAAACTCTTGAATCTACCTCTCAGTCCCATCATTCTCCAGAACAGAGTGTTGATAGATCGGTCCATTGAGGAGTGGTGTGCTTTGATCCAAATGGAAAATGTCATCAACCCGTCCACCCATATTATTCAACCACCCATGGAATTTACCCATGGTATTGTAAGTGGCATCCACCCATGGTATTGTAAGTGACATCCACCCATGGTATTCATTCACCCATGGTATTTTCCCATGGCATTTTGACATCCACCCATGGTATTCATTCACCCATGGAATTGACCCATGGTATTGTGACATCCGTCCATGGTATTCATTCACCCATGGAATTGACCCGTGCTATTGTAACTGAAAAGTACTATAAGTAACAAGTCACATTTTGTAAAAGGATAGATTGTCCACCACAATGTAGTCCTTACAGTTATTATGGTTTGTCTATTGGGCATTCTACTCTTTTTCTTATAGAATTTCAATTTTTCAGATCTTGGGGGCCTCCCCCCCAAAGATCCATTTCAATATTTTAGATCTTGGGGGCATCCTCCCAAGATCTAGATCAGTGGTATTAAAGCAGGTTATGATTCCATGGGAATGAGGGTTTGATGCATATTTCAGTTTCAAATTTTGCAACAATATTCAACAAACTTCAGGGATGTGCTACGTCCTCCACATAACACTTTCTTGGGCCAAACAGGAATATTTTTTTTTCATTTTATGCAGGAATATTTTTTTGGGCGGCGATTTTGAAGATCAGATCTGAAAATTTTGGTGTAATATTTACAAAAACAAATAACAGATCTGGATTCTTTGCAAAAAATACCAAAATTCAAAAAAAAAATCGGATGAATCGGAGTCTGGATGAGGGAGATATCGCTAATTTAAAATCAGCTATGTTCTAGAAATTGTTTCTGATGACAACTAGTGGACGATGATTCTCCTATCATTTTTTGAAGTTTTTGTGTAGAATTTCAGAAAAAGGATTGTAGATTTGAGATCCTCTTGAAAAATCACCCAATTTCAAAAAAAAAAATGGGTCGAATCGGAGTTTGGATGTGGGAGATATCGTTGATTTAAAATCAACTATTTTTTCATAACTTTTGTGACAACGGAAAAATTGCAGGGCGAATATGAAATTCTAGAGTGTTCAGATAAGGATTTCCATCACATGGGAAGATGAAAAATGGTCATTCTACTTCCAAAAATAGTTTATAATAAATATTCTGAGTTATATTGACTGAATTTTGTCCATTTTAATTATGGAGAAGCATTCGGAGCGGGTTCCCGTTGGAGACATGCCCTCCCACCCCACTTTAGTAGGCACCTACTTCACATTCATCAGTTTCAACATAGCAGCATTCGGCTTGGGTTATTTGGAGACATGCCCTCCCACCCTAGGCTATGTAGGCACCTGCTACTTCATCAACAACCAACATCACGGTTATGGGTCAACCGCACAAAATCCTTGTCATCAAAGTCCATTTGCTAGGCCGCACACTGTTAGTATCATAGTTGGTCACAAGCATTACAGGGTATCTCTATCCTCGGATCTTCATTTGTCATGGTTATGGGTCATCCATAAACCCACACTTCATTGAAGTCCATTTGCTAGGCTGCACACTGTCAGTATCACAATTGGTCACAAGCATTACAGGGTATCTCTATCCTCGGATCTTTGTTCATCATGGTTATGTGTCATCCACAAACCCACACTTCATCGAAGTCCATTTGCTAGGCCACACACTATCAGAATCACAGTTGGTCACAAGCATTATAGGGTATCTCTATCCTCGGATCTTCGTTCATCATGGTGTTACAGGGAAAAGTGTCTCTGCAGAACTGCTCATCCCACTAAGGTGTGGTAGCTACCTTAGAAACAAACAAAGTAAAGACTACTTTCGTTTTCCTTTATGAAAGATAGATGAGAGAAGAATAAAGGAGACCAACCTCTGTCTTGCACTTGGTTCCTTGTTCGGTTCCTCTCTCTTCTGATAGTCCTTTGCTACTTGCTCCCTCGTATACCCAGCGTCACAGAGTACCTGTAGAATCAAAGCAGCATAACACTATACAATAACATGGATCTATTATCATAAACAATCTAGGATCAGATGTAAATTGACCATACAAATGCACAAAATATAGATTACACAAGAATATGGAGGAAAACTTGAATAGCTTTATTAATAATCAAGAAAGAGCCAAGAGAGTTACAACCAGTTGTTCTGACCCAGCATCATCCTCTCAGTAAGTAAGCCCTTCTTCATCTCATACAAATCTTAGATCACCCAACACTATGATGTTGCCTCAAGAAACTAACAACAATTCCTTACAAGATGCAAAATTCCAGCCTCTGGATCTCTGGGATGAGGGATCCATATATAGATATCTGTAAGGGAGATGAGTCAACTTGTGATTTGATTAGTGTCTTCCCTCTGATAGTTCTTGCTTCCACTTGGAGATTGATGATCTCTTACTCATCCTTGGTCGAATTCAGAGAGGCAAGTGTCACAAGAGAAGTTTCTGCAAGATTCCATGCTTCTCCACCTCGCGGATTGACACTGCCATTTGTCTCTTCTCGCCCATCGCACCCCATAGAAGGGCTTTTTGAAATGCAACACACCCATTGAGTGTACTTAGGTGAGATGCATCGCACCCTGGCCATGGAGCAGGTGAAATGATCCTGTTTTGACCAGTTCTGAGTAGTTTTTCATGGAGAACTTCTGGGAGAAGCTGTAATCAGTTGACCTTGTTCCTTTAGGGGTTGGAACAACACTGTTAGGGACTTAGGAGCCCTTGGTTTATGGACATTTTATGCTTGGGGTTGCAGGGCCCAAAAATGTCTATAACAGTTGCCCCCTAAAGCATGAGGTCGTTAATCTTTTTTGATGTCGGGTGAAATGCTTTATCATGAGGATCTGAAGTTCTTTCAAGCTGGGAGGAGACCTGTAATAAGATACAATACAATACATTATCTTCATAATATTTTCATGATCTAGCTGAGGTGGGCATTCCCATGCTCAGCTTTATAAATTCATTTTCATGTACATAGGACAGACAATCGTCTGAGTGTAGACTGATGATTCTGGTAGAGCCATCATCCCTTTGATTGGATGATTATCTGTGCAGCAATGATGTACATTTGATGTCTTTATTTTCCTAAATATATATCGCAGCCCGGATGGATGAAACTAGATCCGGGGTCTTCAATCTCGTTCGATCTTCACTCAAAGTACAAGTCGATCCATGTGAGAGATGTTCTGGAGTCAAACATGGAAAGACATCGCCTGATTACCAGCCAATGATGTAAGCTGTTAACAAGCGCGAGAGGAATCACCGATAATGATAATGACCCTCAAGGTACTGCAGTACAATTCACGTGGCATGAATAAAGGACTTGGCGTCGAACACCACGCAAAATCTTTCGGTCGAAGGCCGTTGATGTAAACATTTCGCCGGAAGTGAGAAACTTGCCATTGAGGCATGCAAGCTTCAAAGTACTGAAAGGGGTGTTCCTAGATCGACTTCTTGGATAATGAGCTGATGTCGACAAGAAGCGATCCGTCATAGGAGGGCCTTAATGAATCCCACATCGATGACACGGAACGGAGAAAATGATTTTAATGTAGGTGAAAACGGTCTGGTGGTATAGGGTTCAGGGTGGCGGTCATGAAAGAATGGAGCGTAAATGTATTGCAGCGGGTGAGACACAGGTGAATTCTCTGAGTGACTTCTCTTGAACATACCGGCGACACTGACATGATGGATTGGTAGCATTAACCCCAAATGTGGATGGTGTGACGTGACCATGGTGATGTGATCGGTGAATGAAACAACCCAACCCGACTTGGATGCGGAGTGAAAGTGTCATGTTCAAGAGCGACTTGCTACCAACAAAGTTTCTTCAAGTTTTCTTCCCAATTTTTCCCCAGTCATTGCTCACCAGTACCTCTTTATTTTTGTCAATCTTGAGGAGGATAACATATGCTTGTTCTATAATTAGCCCTTCGGGCAAACCCATCGCTATGTTTTAACGAGCCTAGCGATAGTGAAACTCGTTCTTGTCTGCTATGGACAAGTTTGTCGCTATTAGGTTTTTAAACGAGTTTAACGACAAAGATAACTCGGTCCTTTTCAATTTTAGAGAGTCTGAAAAAGGACATAAAGGAAACTCCAAAAATCCTTTTTCGTCATCTAATCCCTTAAGTCCGAAAAAGTATAAAACAATACAAAAGGGATGAATTTTCGATACTTTTAACAAGCCGAACAAAACAAGCGCTCGATCTTTTTGTGTAATAATCCCTTAGGTCCAAAAAGATTAAAATCTAAAGGAGGGATAGGACTTCCGGTCACTTTAACGAGCTGGAGAGGCCAATGGCTTGGCAATCTTTTCATATTTTACGAGTCAGTTGAAAAGAGCTTAAAGGAGACTCGTCTTTAAGGAACGAGTGATAAAATTGGGTAGCAACTAATTCCAGGTAAGGTTTGGAATTTTCCAATCACGACAGTGTTACAAGGATGGCTAATAGGATCACTCTTCGCAGCTGTTCCTCGAAAGGGGTAAACAATCAAATGGAGGTGAATGATCGGCCAATACACAGTGGAGGTGATGGTGAGAACACGACCAAGGCTTTAAAGGCTGAAGTACTACATTCACGATGGTTATTTACCGGAAATTGGTTCATTTTTTTTATTGATCATAAACACTGGGGGAAAAATTTGCTCATGACTTATGTTTATTTTTTTAACGAGCTTAAACTATGTCCTAAAACTGCTCGAGGCGGGTTTATTTTTTAACGAGCTTGAACCCTGCGGTAACATTGCTCATTGCGGGTTTATTTTTTAACGAGCTTGAACCCTGCGGTAACACTGCTCGTGATAAGTTTGCATGCCCCCAGCATAATAATGCAAATCGAGGTGCATGCCCCCCAAGATTCATTGCATTCAACTCGGTGGCTGGAATGAAGGTTTACCTTCGAGATATTTGAAAGTCCCGACTTGGATTTTACGAGACCATAATCAAAGACTCGATTTGGAAAGGGATTTGTTTCATTTTTTAATGAGGTTGACATTGTAAAAGAACTATCCTCCTGACTCTTTGTTTCATTTTTTAACGAGGTTGACACGAGATAAGAATTTTCCTCGGAATCCACCGTATTTACAGTATTTGATAGAAAATCAAAAACTGAGGGATGATGAAGGTCATCAGGAGTATCTTCTTCACAATCTGAAAGAAGGGAACGATGGTGGTAATCTTCCCATGGCGCCCCTTCAATTACCATTGATTGAACAATTCCTTCGTCAGTGCAATGCACTCGCAACCAAGGATCTGAAGGGGTGCCATATTCCTTAGACCTATCTATCCAAACGCTTGATGAGCATTGCTTTGGGTTTGCCTCTCATGCTAGAAACATTGATTGCTATAATATTTCTATTGGGCTTGGAGGCAATACTCGCGTATGATCCATGTTCATATCATTTTCTGAGATCTTTCGAATCGAAGATATCATATTGCAGGTTCCCACCGACGCTACTTCTGCCAAATTAATGGGTGGTGGAAGTGCAAAAGTCCCCATTAATATAGGGTCTTTTAGTAGGCCTACTCCGATATTTTGAAGTGAATGGGGGCTTCCATGGATCATTGGAATGCTTCCCGTAACTTGAGAACCATTGGGGAGGAAGGTTTGTTGATCGACGATTGTAATCCCCCCTTGAAAGGGAAACGCAATCTTCCTAAAATAGGTCGACACAACAGCTGCCATAGCATATATCCATGGTCTTCCCAGTAAGATGTTGTAATCTAGGTTTCCGTCGATTACTTCAACATCTATTTCTACTGTTTTCCCCCCTAGTTCAACTTGCAAGTTACTTAGAATACCATATGGGGTATATGTTCGTCCATCGAATGCTTTTAATGTCGTCGATGATCTCGACAAGGTTGGAGATCCTAAATTTTTCCAGCAACTCATCGACATAATACATGTAGATGCTCCCTCATCAATAATTGTTCGATGAACAGTTTTGTTGAGGGCTTTCACTTGAATAAGGAAAGCGAGTTGAGCTGGTAACTGAGGGTCATATCCTTTGTGATTAAAGGATACAAGATTGGAATCCGTTGGGTCAATCCCACCTATTACTAATAATAGATCCTGCTTTTGGGAGAGGCAATTTTGCGGTACCTAAAGCGTCGACATAGCAGATGGCGATTGGGCCAGGTCCTCTACTATATTATAATTCTGTATTACTTTGGCACGAGGATTAAATTTCGATTTGTGGACTACTCCCTTTGGCGGCTTTATCATTGGTTCAGGAATGATGGGTGGCACAACTTCGGTCAAAGTTGTTGTCTAACTACTAGGTTGTTCATTAGCCTTGTTATTCGACAATTGTGGATTCCCGTAATCTTTACTCCTTGTCAAAGCATCACTTTGCTGCTTTGAGATAGAAAACATAAGCACTTGGGATCGGGAAGCATTTTGATTAGCAACCAGTTTGGTTCCCGGGTTTGGAAATGGATCAGTCAATACTGTTGAGGTTTTTGAACTCTTAAAGAGTTTCTTAACTTCAGCTTTATGTGTAAAATCTCTTGTCCGATGATCCTCATCGCATATATGACACCCCGCAGGGGGTTTCCTTTGCCCATAAGGGTTTCCAGAAGGTTTTTCAGGAGATGACTCATCCTGCTTCTTTTTTCTCCCTTTCTTTTTCTTCTTGCCTCCTGGTTGTTCCAGATGCTTGCCCTTGTCGGTGGACACAACACTTACCTCTAAGGCAGGAAGTTGTTCATTTGCATTTTCATCAGAAATCTTACGGGCTTTCTTAGATGTAGCCTTTGTCAATTTTTTGTTTGTTGTACCTATCATGCCATCGCCGGCATGAGAGCCTTTATTTGATTTAGGAGGGGGAGGAACGGAAAATTCCGGTCTAGGAGCATCAGGTATTTTATCATAGAGTGTGCCAGACTGAGTATAGATCAAGTCTAGATATTGTGCACGGGCAATAACTTGCTCTTCAGTGACGACTCCTCCCTTTGCCACATATTTTGTGATAGAAGGTAATAATGACTTAATAAACCATTCAGCTAGCAACTGATCAGGAACATATGTTTTTACCATTCTGCAACGACATCGCCACTCATGAATATGATCAGATATGTGAGTGGTCGTTGTTTATTTGAAATTGGTAAGAAGTTCTGTTCCTGTTTCATACCTTATCGGTAACTGAAAATGGGTTAAAAAGGTTGTGGCTAGGGTGCTGAAGTTATCGAATGAAGCTCTAGGTAATTCAATATACCATTTTGCTGCTGGACCAGTTAACGTTCGCTGAAAAATGTGAAGCCTAATCGAATCATCATTTAGAGTGTTAGATGAACACCACAGATGAAAGGTCATCACATGATTCGACAGGTCTTCACCCAGATTTCCATTGAATTTAGGAATATCTAACGGAAGTTTATGTGGAATCGATGGCCACCAAGGGGCATAAGCCATTGGATCGTTCGTCAGCCAGTTTAGATCTGGTAATTCTAGAGTTGCTACAAAGGGCAACTGTTGATTCAGGCAAGGTGAAGCATACCCAGGATAAGATGGAATCACCTGAGCAATGGGTCTTTGCGTACCAGCATAATGTATCTGATGCTGGTAACCTTGATAAGGTTGATGGGCATAACCATTATAGTATGGTTGTTGATAACTGCTTTGGAAATGCGGTTGCCCATTACTTACAAAGACTTGTTACTCAGGTCCTTGATATGATTGCTAGAATTGCGGTTGTTGAGATTGACCCAGCCATGGTTGTTGGACCATTTGCTGTTGTCCAATACTGGACGATTGACCAAGATGAGGAGTCATAGTACTTTTTTGAGCTTGATTCGCTCCAGATAAGGAGGCACTAACCTGAGGTTGTGATTGAATCGTTGAGACGAGAGGTTGTTGTATTGCAACCTGAGAAACTCGGGGTTGACATATAACAGGTAGCGCCTGTACTTGCGATGCAGTCACGGTAGCAGGTATAGTGGGAGTATTCGACACAGGATGGACTGGTTGCATTGAATATACAACCCTTGGTTGCTGAGGCAGTATTGGTGCCCAACCGCTAGATGTCATTCCAGTTTGACCTGAACTTTGTTGTAAACTCCCATATGGTTGTTCTCCGGGAGGGAACAATGAAAAGGCATACTGTCCTCCATATGGTGGCAATCCAGTACTTAAAGGGTAGATTGGCCTTTGAAGACACATTGGATCAATTTGTTGAGTTCCAACATAAGAAATACCAGATGAGAATCCGGATGAAGAAATAGGAACTAACCATGTCATTGAAACAGTCCCTGATTGGACTCCGGCTTGTTGTTGATAACTTGCCGGGATAGATGGTATACCGGCGAACATCGTTGGAGTAGTAGTAGGAGGCTCTGCCACTGCTATGCCGGATGGCACAGTCCTAGATGTCGACGGTTGTTCAGACATATCTAGTCTATCCAAAAGATTTCCTAGCGATTCTACAAGAACTTGCGATGAAGGGAGACTAACTTCTAAGACCAACGAGGGAACAGTGACGTTATTCCGATTAAAATAAATTTTATGACGCTTTGACACAACTTGTTTTTTCAATTTTTAAGAGTCGAGAAAAAACAAAAGATGACTCTAGTCGCCTTTGATTTTTAATGAGCCTGAAGTGACAAGTGCTCAGATGGACCTTTTCTGTTAAAGAGTCTGAAAAGGAACGAAAGGGACTGCTCTGGAAATCTAGACAGAGGGATTACCAAACCAATCGCAAAACTGCAGAATACTTTTTACAGTACGGCAGTCAATCTTCCCGAATGTTGTGTTCAGTGCATTGCAATCGATAGGGCGGTAGACACGACTTCCTATGGATAAAGGATAAAGCCTATTGTGGTATCCCAAAATATACTCGACGGTACGTGGGAGCACAAGTCCGTATTGGCACTTGTCGTCTCAAAGTGGAGGAATCACCCGACCAACAATGAAAGCAACAGTTACCACGTTTTACGATGCCGGAACACGTCTCTAGCCTAGACTTCTAGATGTTTTGTGTTAGGTTCCATAGCGTTGTTAGATTCATTAAATTTATTTTATAGTTGATCTTGCTTAAGAAATTTTCCTTTCAGGTTCACCGTGTAATGTAGATGTACAATTCCTAAAATGCAATCTAAGATGATAAACAGTCGTTTAATCTTCTTTTGGCAAATGAAAATCCTAGCTACTAAGGAAAGAAAAATGGCGTTCTTTCGACAAAGAGCAAAGAGCACACACTATATGCATTGTCCTAAATCAAACCAATCAAACAGTCTAAATGCAAATGCACATGCATGTATTTATTTTCGGCTTTCTTAATATGTAAATGATAAAAATAAAGCTTATGCGCAAATCTGAATTACTTTTAAAGCGACAGTACTTAACAAATTTCTTTCCAAAACGAAGTGAGGGTAAGAGAGACACTTAGCGATTTTGAAATGAAATATTGCTTTTCGACACCTTAAAACTCACAAATTCAAATCATATGCAATAGTAACTCGTATAATCGACTACCAAATAGGGGGATTGTCTTCTATGGCTGAAAATGACAGCTACGACACTTCCAGATCAAAGAATGACAGCTCGATTATGTTACTTTTTTGCAAAGGAGAACTGAAAATGACTTAACAAATACACAAAAACATTTACAGTTCTTTGCACAATGGAGGCGGAATAACAGCAAGGAAAAGGGTTTCAAACAGAGGTGTATTGATTACTGGCAGTAAAACTCATGAATAGAACTGAAAAGAGTGAACACAGAGATCAAGATTCAGGGACAAGGCCTAGTCTGATCAGCGCACCTGTAACACAGTGAAACTGAGATGCAGCGCACCTTCTACACTCGGGAAGTGCGCTGAATTTGAGATTCATAGAACAGAGGGTGCGATGGACCAGGGACGAGACTTTGAACGGGTTCCGGGTCACAGTTTGCAGTTCAGTTCAGGGATTTTGGCCGAGCAAATGGTAATCAGTAAATCAACAACAGGGGTAGATCTAAAGAGGTTACTAAAGCTACCACAAGGGCAATTAGAGAGCTTGTAGATCAAGTATTTAATTCATAAACAAAACCCAGAGATTGACTGAAGCAACATTGATCTACTTTGCATTCGTAAAACGAATGCAGTTCAAAGGCTAGCTGGCTTGGCTTCAGGCTCCGTCTGTAATTTTATAAAGTAAACAAATGTAGATAAACAATCAATCTATCAGGCTACCCAGCGGAGTCGCCATTTTGTTACAGGGAAAAGTGTCTATGCAAAACTGCTCATCCCACTAAGGTGTGGTAGCTACCTTAGAAACAAACAAAGTAAAGACTACTTTCGTTTTCCTTTATGAAAGATAGATGAGAGAAGAATAAAGGAGACCAACCTCTGTCTTGCGCTTGGTTCCTTGTTTTGTTCCTCTCTCTTCTGATAGTCCTTTGCTACTTGCTCCCTCGTATACCCAGCTTCACAAAGTACCTATAGAATCAAAGCAGCATAACACTATACAAGAACATGGATCTATTATCATAAACAATCTAGGATCATATGTAAATTGACCATACAAATGCACAAAATATAGATTACACAAGAATATGGAGGAAAACTTGAATAGCTTTATTGATAATCAAGAAAGAGCCAAGAGAGTTACAACCAGTTGTTCTGACCCAGCATCATCCTCTCAGCAAGTAAGCCCTTATTCACCTCATACAAAGCTTAGATCACCCAACACTATGATGTTGCCTCAAGAAACTAACAGCAATTCCTTACAAGATGCAAAATTCCAGCCTCTGGATCTCTGGGATGAGGGATCCATATATAGATATCTGTAAGGGAGATGAGTCAAATTTTGATTTGATTAGTGTCTTCCCTCTAATAGTTCTTGCTTCCACTTGGAGATTGATGATCTCTTACTCATCCTTGGTCGAATTCAGAGAGGCAAGTGTCACAGGAGAAGTTTCTGGAAGATTCCATGCTTCTCCACCTCGCGGATTGACACTGCCATTTGTCTCTTCTCACCCATCACACCCCATAGAAGGGATTTTTGAAATGCAACGCACCCACTGAGTGTACTTAGGTGAGATGCATCGCACCCTGGCCATGGAGCAGGTGAAATGATCCTGGTTTGACCAGTTCTGAGTAGTTTTTCATGGATAACTTCTGGGAGAAGCTGTAATCAGTTGAACTTGTTCCTTTAGGGGTTGGAACAACACTTTTAGGGACTTAGGAGCCCTTGGTTTATGGACATTTTATGCTTGGGGTTGCAGGGCCCAAAAATTTCTATAACACATGGTTATGGGTTAACCACATAAAACCCTTATTTTCAGTGGCTCTTCATATTCAACAAAGGCTTCGCAGGAGGGAACTTTATGCAATGGGGACCATTGCTTCTTAAGGAGGGAGGAATGATCCGAATGGAAAATGGCATCAACCCGTCCACCCATATTATTCATCCACCCATGGAATTTACCCATGGTATTGTAAGTGGCATCCACCCATGGTATTGTAAGTGACATCCACCCATGGTATTCATTCACCCATGGTATTTGCCCATGGTATTTTGACATCCACCCATGGTATTCATTCACCCATGGAATTGACCCATGGTATTGTGACATCCACCCATGGTATTCATTCACCCATGGAATTGACCCATGGTATTGTAACTGAAAAATACTATAAGTAACAAGTCACATTTTTTAAAAGGACAGATTGTCCACCACAATGTAGTCCTTACAGTTATTATGGGTTTGTTTATTGGGCATTCTACTCTTTTTCTTCTAGAATTTCAATTTTTTAGATCTTGGGGGCCTCCCCCCCAAGATCCATTTCAATCTTTTAGATCTTGGGGGCCTCCTCCCAAGATCTGGATCATGCTTGGGGTCAGATCAATGGAGTGCTTGACCTAACAATGCAGAGGTACCCTTGTAGGTGAGGCGAAAATGTCCCTGTACTCCTCCACGACCTTGTCCATCTGTTGCTGCTATGTGGAGGAGCCTTGTCTGGAAGTCACTGCCACAACCTTCTTCTTCCCTTGAGGGTGAATCATAAGGAAAAAAAATTTCCCAGTCTGGGAAATGATCTTACTACATTACTTTGTAGTGATAAAAGGGATGGTGGTAGGCAGGGCTACCTTCAGTATCTTATACATCTTATTTCCCAAAGTAATGATCACAGATCGAGGTCTAGAATCATATACAACATGCCACTTCCACAAGTATAGTTGTCCTAATAGTACATCACAAACTTCAAGAGGAGTGACATCACACATTACCTCATCTGTGAAGGGCTTGATATTGTAAGGAAGACGACACTATTGGCAGACACGGAGGTCTCGTCCTTGATGAAGCCACCTAATGGTATATGGTCGTGGATGTATTATCATCGGTATGCCCAACCGCTTCATGAACTTTGTTGAAATGAGGTTCTTTTGGCTCCCGTTGTCAACAATGAACTGCAGCGGAGAAACCTTCACCCACATATGTGAGTGTAAGAGGCATTCCCCCTCCTATGGATCTTTAGGCTCATTCTGCTGGATCTTGGTGGTTTCCATGGTGGCACTAGGCTCCACATCAATGATCTACTTCCCTTTTTCATTCTCCTTGTCATGTTATGACTCAGAGTCGGAACATGCATCTAATTCAGAAGCCTTCAACTCAGTCATCGGTCACTGCTTGGCCTGACACTCACTTATGTTGCAAGTAGAAATCTTATGGAACTCACACCATTTTACCATGTCCTTCTTTGTCTTTGGGGTGTTGTTCTTTTCTTGCAGCTTCGACGGGTTGTCCTGGGTCACCCACCCTGGCTTTGGTCTTTTCTCTGTGGTTTGGGAGCATCTTTTCCTGGCTTCGGATTCGCAGATCCAAAGTCTCGCTTCTTCTGTTTAAACTTATGCTCAATATTGATAGCGTATCGATATGCGGTGTCAGGCAAGGAGATGTCCAAGAACTCAATCTCGTCTTGGATGTACTTGTGCAGGCAACTATGGTAATTGAGTACCAAATGCTCAGAATCCTTGATACCCAATTTTGTGTTGAGGGTATGTAAAACATTTATGAACTCTGACACATATTAGGCCCTTCCCTGTCATAGCATGGTCCACTTTATGTATTTATCTTCATAGATACCAATAGGGTAATATTGTTCCTTGATGGAGTCTTGAAAAAAATCCCAATTGGGTGCACTTGAAAGCAGTGAGGATTCCCTCTCGTCTTTTTGTTCACAGTAGGTTTCCCACCAGTCCTTGATGTGTGGGGTGGCTTTGAGAAGTGAAAAAGTAATCTTTTCTCGATTGGAAAATTCATGAACTAAAAAATATCCTTCCAACAAATTCAACCATTTATTTACGACGTCTGCATCTATCTGGCCCTAAAATAAGGGAATGTCAAAGTTAACTTGTACCTTAAAAGGAGTGTTGCCTCTAAAGTGGCTGTTGGATGAAGATGTGTCACCTGTAAGTAGCCTTCGAAGGATTTGGGAAAATTTATCCTAGGTCACCCCACATTCACTTTGGCCTTTTCTCTGTGGTTTGAGGGGGCCTTTTCCTGGCTTCGGATTTACACATCCAAAGTCTCACTTCTTCTATTTAAAATTCTTCTCAAACTTGACAACGTATTGGTATGCCACACCTAGCGAGGATATGTCCAAGAACTCCATCTCGTCTTGGATGTACTTGTGCCGGAAGCTGTGGTACTTGAGTACCAAATGTTGCTCAGAATCCTTGATACCCAATTTTGTGCGGAGGGTATGGAAAACATTTGTGAACTCTGACACATATTGGTCCTTTCCCTACCGTAGCGTGGTCCACTTTATGTATTTATCTTCATAGCTCTCGACAAGGTAATATTGTTCCTTGATGGCATATTGGAAAGAATCCCAAGTGGGTGCGGTTGAAATCAATGAGGATTCCCTCTCGTCCTTTTTTTCACTGTAGGTTTCCCACCAGTCTTTGACATGTGGGGCAGCTTTGAGAAGTGCAAAAGTAATATTTTCCCGATTGGAAATGTCATGAACTGAAAAATATCCTTCCAACATATTCAACCACTTATCTATGAGATCTGCATCTATTGGCCATCAAATATGATAATTTCAAAGTTAACTTGTACCTTAAAAGGAGTGGCACCTCTAGAGTGGCTATTGGATGAAGATGTGTCGCATGTGTCGAGGAAGTCATCAAAGGATATGGGCAAAGTTATTCATCATCGCATACCTCTATCACTCGAGGGCTTCCTCGAGCAATATTTTGATAGGATCTCCTACCCCCTCGCCTTTATTTTCTTCTGCCATAAGAGGCAGTCGGGATTTGCGAGGCTAGTCTTGCAAAGGTTCAACCAGATCGAGCCCTAACTCCTTATACCATGACCTCGTTGGGGACTTGGAAAGAAAAACAGAGAAAGAGAAAACTGCTCTAATACCATTGATCCGAACTTAAAATGGAACACAACAAATGATAGATATAACCATAAATACAAAGATGCAACAGAAATAACACTTCATTTCATTAATCTCACAATACTGAATTATGCTTACAAACAAAATGGAAATAAATTGGCTCCGACAATGGTAGCTTATCTATGAGAAGAGATGTGATGGTTACATGCCTTTCGACTATGTTTTTTTTTTCTGAATCAGGCTATTCTATTATAGTACAAAAAGTCAAAAAATTACATCAGTGTTACAATAGGGCCATGGCCCTATAACTCCTGCCGAAAGATTGACAGTTTGCCCAAATTTAAACATACCCAAAATTGAACAGGTACAAAAATTGGATGCTGAGCATGGACATGCTGTGACGGACTAACATAACGACACATGACATTACTTGATCAAGGACTGATAAACATATGGCTCCTTATAGCCGACACATAGATTTTGAAATCCAGACTAAAACCGAACACATACAGATAACAAGGTACGAAAACAGAGTGAAGCTTTCCTTTCCAGGCTGCTGAGAGCGAACTGATTGGTTGAATTAATCATCGTCTGTGATATAGGGCTCTTCCTCCACCTTGCCCCTAAATTGCTGGGAGTCATCCAATTCAGAGAGAGGGACCACCGAGCTGGTATGGATCCTCTGAGCCGGTTCGCTTGGGCCTGCAAGGGCAGCTTGAGTAGCTGGGGAGGAACTTTCCCTAGTAGGGCGTTGCGGATCAATTGTGGGCACCTGCATATCAATTATGGGCACAGTCCCTTAAGCTGGTGGAGGGTTTCCTTGAGTTGCTTCACCTTGACCTCTGAGATTGCCACAATGCTCGACAGAAACAGTTATGATGAATGTGGAGTTTGCCAGTGTGCAAGGTATTCTATACTTGACTGTGGGATGCGCTGCATGTCCGCATCCTGGTATATCTCCGCTCCCAGGCACGCTGCCACGTCCAGTTGCTCTACCATGGAAGCAATGCTGGTCAGATGTTACCTCGACAAAGGAAGAAGGAGAAATTGCGGTCCTCCGAGCTGAAGCCCGACCCCAAGAGCCTCCTCGTCGGCTGCTCATTCTGAGGCACTTCCTCTGCATTTCTAAATTTACCACAGAGCAAGAATGTCCCTGCACAATCCCCCACCTCACCAGAGAATGCTCCAATGCTACAGTGGAGTGCCCAGCAGCTTCGAATGAATGTAAGAATGTGACAGAGGCTCCCGAAATATGAAGCGCCATCGCCCAGATTTGCAGGAGGAAAATAAAGGCAGACAAGACTGGTATTAACACCCACGGAGGATCACCTGCATTCACCCATATGAAACAGGCTGCAGGGTACTGCGTGGCACGTCTGGGCTGACACATGCCCATGTGACGCGCCACCCGTGGGCTTCTCTGCATATTAAACACCCGCATTCGGGAGGGAGAGGTATTTTTGCACCAAAGAGATGCAGTCCTTTTTGAGTTGATCATCCTCTACCATGTTCAGTGAACCTGAGAAGTATGGTATTTGCTGAGATACGCCCTGGTTAGCCATTCTGTCTGCTACCTGGTTTGCTGTTCTTCTTACATGCTGGAAGGTTATGCTTTGGGGATTTTTTAGATTTTCCTCCAGTGATTCCATTCTACTGAGCAATCTCCAACTTGATGCGATCTTGACTACGGTAGCCCCTACCTGTAATCTTTTAGCAACAGCTATGAGAATGAAAGAGTCTCCTTCAACCTCAAGAGGGAAGAAGTGCTTTTGTTCTGCTATGCAAATCCCTTCCCAGAGTCCTTCCAATTCTGCTGCATTGTTGCTGTCTTTACCAATTGATCCATAGTATATATGCAATAATGCTCCTGTGTGGCTTCTAAAGATTCCTCCAAATCCGGCAGGCCTAGGATTACCTTTGGCCGCCTCGTCAAAATTCAGCTTGTATGAGTTGGTAGCGGGTGGGGACTAGGATAACGGGGAGGTGGAGCTGATTGAGGGACGGGTGATGACCTTGGCTAAGGAGGAAAGGTCTAGATTCCATTCTTTCAATATATTGTGCTCCTGCTGAGATTCTGGCATGTCTGTATCATACCACGTCCTGATGGCTAAGGTTTCCTGAATGTTTTTTTTGAAGATAAGCCACAGAGCGTCTATTGACTGGTAGGTATTATTAAAGATTCTGTAGTTTCGCTCCTTCCAGAGAATCCAATACAAAAAGCCTGGAATAAGACTCCACAGAGAGTTGAGAAGCTGGCTTTTGAACGGGTTCTTAGTCCAATTCCTGATAGTTTCTGTTACATCCTCCATCCTTGCGTCCGATCTCATGTTGCATTTTTCAACTTTCTCCCAAAGTTGCTTAGCTAGCGGACATGTTTCCATTAAATGACTGATGGTCTCAGAGTTGAGATTGCAATTTGGGCATCTTGATGGCCCAATGAATCCCCGTTTTATCAAGTTGTCCCAGGTGAGTATGCGCCTTTTACTTAGAAGCCATAAGAAAGTTGAAATCTTGGGCCATAGACCTGGTAGCCAAACTTTTCCCCATATTTGATCCTTGTCTGCCTGGATGTCTGAATAGCGCAATTGATGAGCTTCTTTAGTGGTAAATGTTCCTTTGGGTGTATGACCCCATCTTAGTCTGTCCTGCTGGTTGGAGTAGCGAATTCTTCTGTATGTGAGTTCCTGATCGATGTCAGAATGTGTTTCTCCCTGCCAGTCCATCTGCCAGAGGCTAGCTGGTTTCCAGATTTGGAAGTCATGATGCGTGGATTGTTGCCAGAATTGGTGGACATGGGTGAGGTTCGCCTGTTGCATATGAATTTTCCAAAGAGGCTTTTGAAATAAAGTTGCTAGTTTAGGGAGTTGCTGCCACGAATCCTCCCAGAACCTTGCTGTCGTGCCTGAGTGAATTTCCCAGAAGCTGTGCTCTTGAATGAAATTGCTGTGAAGCTTTGCAGTGTTCCAGATGGGTGATCCTTGGGTTGTGGAGTTGATTCTTATGAGATCGTTCCATTGACTTCCCGGGGCATATTTTGCTTGCCATAATATGGCCCATGGTGAATGAGGTTTGGAGATCCAGTTCCACCACATTCGTGCTCCCATTGTATTGTTGCTTTGGAGAGGATCCCTTAATCCTGGCCCTCCTTCTGATTTGATTTTACAGACTTCTTTCGAGTTAACAAGAGCCCATTTTCTATTCAATTCAGAGGAGCCCCATGGGAAGTTGCGCTGAAGGTTACGTATGGCTTTAAGGACCCATTTTGGAGCTGCCATGATGGAAAAAAGATACAGTGGCATTGCTTGTAAGACCGATTTGATTAAGACGAGTCTGCCTGCCATATTTAGAGCACGGAAAGTCCATGATGAAAGCTTTGATTCTAATTTATCAAGGAGAGACCGCCAAGAAGCATGTTTGATGGTAGAGTCAGATAGGGGAGCCCCGAGGTATTTGGAAGGCAGATGGGATATGGTGAACCCCAGAATTCTGGCAATATTCCTTTGCGTAGTGGGGGGGGGGGGTGTTGAAGAAGAAGAGCTGAGATTTCGAGGCATTTATGGTTGTGCCAGAGGCGTCGGAGAAGAGGGAGAGTAAAGATTTGAAGACAGAGGCTTCTTGTGAGGAAGGATGGCCGAATAACATGGTGTCATCAAAAAACTGTTGATGAGACTGAGGATTGAGACCATGGATGGAGATACCTTTTAGAGCTTGGGAGGAAACAGCGGATTTGAGAAGCCTGCTGAGCCCTTCTGCCATTAGAACAAAGAGAAAAGGTGAAAGTGGATCCCCTTTCTAATGCCACGAGAGGGACGAAAAGGAGATGAGGGTGAACCATTCAGCAGGACAGAGAAGCTGGGAGAGGAGATAAGGTTCATGATCCATCTGGTCCAAGTTGCGCTAAAACCAAAAGCCAAAAGCATTTTGTGAATGTACTTCCAACTGAGATTATCAAAGGCTTTAGAGAGATCTAGTTTTAGAATCATACCTGGTTTTTTGAGAAGCTTTAATGAGTGAATTACCTCATTTGATAGAATTATTCCATCCATGATCTGCCGACCTTCTACATATCCCGTCTGTTCTGGAGAGATGAGTAGTGGAAGGAGTGGTTTAAGCCTGTTCACTATGACCTTTGAGATAAGCTTATAGATAACATTGCATAACGCTATTGGTCTATATTTTTCCGGCCTGTTTGGTTCTTTTCCTTTGGGAACCAATGCTATGAAGGTGGAATTAAGGGCAGGGAGGATCTAGTGCATGATTCTGGATTCCTCCACTAGTTCCCAAACCTTAGCTTTAATGAGCTCCCAAAATTCATGAAAGAAATTGGATGTAAAGCCATCAGGCCCAGGAGCCTTGCCATCTTTAAGTTGAGCCATGGCTTCTTCGAATTCCTTTAGTGACGTGGGCTGAAGCAGTTTATTATTGTGATCCTCCATTATAATACGAGGAATGTGTTGCGTGATGGTTCTGATTGCTTCATCCCTATTACCTGTGGGCTCCTTGAGAATATCCCTAAAATATCCTGTGAATTCCTTCTCCATATCCTCATGTGCTTCGACTCTTTCCCCTTGTTAATTTTTTATGAATGTAATGTTATTGTGCATTCGCCTTTGGATTGTGGTTTTATGGAAGAATTTTGTATTCTTCTCCCCCTCTTTTAGCCAGCTGATTCGGGATTTTTGACGCCAGAGAGTTTCTTCTTGTTTCCTGCGCTCTTCAATTTGATTCCAAAGGATCTACTCCTGTTGTTTTTGTTCATCTGTTCTGCCTTCTAGAATGAAAGTTTGTTGAAGTGCTTTCATTTGCTGTTCCAGTCTTTGGCGATTCTCCTGTATGTGACCAAAATGTGTGCGATTCCAGACTTTGAGGACTTGTTTTACGTTTTTCAGCTTTTGTTGGAATTGATACATCTTTGCTCCCTCTGGCGGAATATAAGATTTCCATGCCTCGTTTACCACTGTCTTGAAATTGGTATTTGTGAGCCAGAAGGCTCCGAATCGGAAAGGTCTGTTGCAACAAGTGCCTGGCCTGGACCATTGTAGCAAAATTGGCCAGTGATCGAATCCTCCTTAGGGAATGATGGAGGCGTTGAAGTCCCCTCCCAGGTGGATTGCATTGTCTGAGATGAAGAACCTATCGAGCCTTGAGGCTATGTGGTGAATGCCTCGACGCTTATTTGTCCAAGTAAAAATTCCATTGGAGGTTGGAATATCCATGAGTTGATTGTTCTGTATGAATTCTTTGAGGCCAGTGCTATCACTGTCGAGCCTGATTCTGCCTCCTTTTTTCTCCTCCATAGATTTTATGATGTTGAAGTCTCCGCCACCGATCGAGAGGCGAAATTGCCTATTTTCATTAAGGATGGAGATTGTCTCCAGAAGATCAAGTTTTTGCTGAATTGTCTGCGGAAAATACACATTTGTGAGATGCCCATGGATATTGGTGCCAATGAGGTGGAAGGAAGCTTGGATAAGATGAAGGGTGGCATGGAAATCATATAATGAAATAGTCTGCAGGTTCCATAGGATGGAAAGTCCGCCTGAGGCCCCAGAGGCATCTACTGAAATAGAGCTGCTACCTACCCAAATCTTGTTTCGAATTCTTTCAATAGCTACGTTGCTGCTTTTTGTCTCTTGAAGAAAAACTATGGATGGTTTTTCTTGTTGAATCAGGTTTTTGATCATTCGATGTTTTGAGGGGCTGTTGAGTCCTCTCACATTCCAGGAAATGAGCTTCATGTAAACTGAGGTTTGGGTTTATAGAACTTTGTCAACTTAGGGAATCACCCCGATTCCACAAGTATTCCACCTACTATTATGGTCCTCTGGAGGCCTGTCTTTTGTCCCCTTTTCTTGGTTTCTTTGAGTGCCTTTTTTCCATCCCAGGGGCTTCCTCCTTGTATGCCAAGACTTTTATTGTGCTGCACTTTGGTCAGGACTCCTTCAAGTCTGTCTATTTGCCAGGGGGGAATTGAGTTGTATTCTTTTTGTTTGCATGCCGTTTCAAGTTTGAAGATATCAAGACCATCTAAGCTGATATCCACCTGATCTTCCTCCATGATGATAGGGGAGCTCTAGTCTTCCTCATCTACGTCTTCCTGTAGACTGAGAGCTAGAGCTGCATCTAGATCCATGGCTGCGGCTTGCTGTTTATTATCTAGCATAGATTTCCCCTGGGAAGAGGGGAAAAGACTATGATCTGAAACCAATTTTGCATTATCCGAAGGAGGGTTAGGAATGTGGTGAGAAGAGGCGGGATCTGAGGACTGCATGGGGGCTGAGGGGTTGTGGGAGGATGAAGGCATAAAAAGCTTCTCCAAGGGGTCAGAGCTGGGTTGGTCCTGCGGATCTTGAGAAGCAAGCACAGTAAATCTGTTCTGGGAATCTGCTTTGATGGCATTATCAGAGACAACCTGGCTTTTCTTGGCATGCCTGCGGTGGGTGGGAATTTTGGTGAAACCTTCCGAGTCTTTATTAGTGTCATTAGATGAAGCTTTAGACTGCGAGTTCAGAGGACAGTCTCGGAAGAGGTGGCCATGCTCATGACATTTGCGGCAGCGAAAGGGGATGTGCTCATAATCTAAAGGCTGTGTCCATTCAAAGTCATCGTGAAAGAGACTTACCGAATCAGCTAAGGCCTTGGTTAGGTGCATCTGAACGCAGATCCTGGCATACGAGGTGTATTTGCGAGTTTTTGTTTCTGCCGCAACTTTGATGAAGGTCCCAAGTTTGTTGCCGATATCTGCCAGCGTTTCTTCTTTCCAGTATTCCACTGGGAGGGAATACATTCTTATCCAAATAGGAGCCCAGCTGAAGTCTTCTTTATCAGGGTTAAATCTTGGTTTCCACTCCGTGAGATAAAGTCCTAAAGAGTTAAAGAAGTATGGACCGCCTTCGAATATCCGCGCTTTGTCCTCCACACAATGGAAGATGGCCGTGAAGAAGCCTTTCGGTCTAAGCTGCAGGGTATCTTGTCCTTTGGGCTTCCATTTTGAGGCTATCCAGCCCTGCAATGCCTTTTCAGTAGGCCAGAATCCAAGAAACTTTCCTATTAGCGCATGATCTTGCATGTATTGGATCTCACCATTGATGCGGTGGCTTGGCAGATCGACCTTGATACGTTCTACAGCCTTCGGGATGCAGGTGGCCGAGGTCGCCTTTGGCTGTGACGACGAAGCGTTATTGTGCGCCTCTTTTTCTGTGTTTACCTCATCAGTCTGGGTTGTGGGTTTCTCTTTTCCTTCCGTCCTTTGTCCTCCCTGCTCAGCTTCAGGGACTGCTCCAGAAGGGGTCAGAGGCGTCCTATGTTGTTCCTTGTCAAAGTTTGGAGTGTCCAATGGAGGGGAGGCAGAGCTCTCCCCTCCTGCAGTCTTCGCCATTGCAGGCTTCCAGAAGGAGTCCAGCGGCGTCGAGAGCTTAAGCCGTCAGAGGCGGCCTGTGATTAGGGTTCTTAAGCGATTTGCAGGCGGGATGGTCGTATCGAGAGCCGAAGCATTCTCCTCCGCCTTTCGACTATGTTACAATGAGGCTCAAGGGTTTATTTATTATTGAATAATAAGGGAAAACCTTAAACAACCAAACCCTAACCTTAGGAGATGGAACACCAAGAGTTTGTGGGCCCCATTGGGGTTAGTTGGGCAGCCAACTTCCTAGGGTCATAACTTGGTCATATTATCTACGTTTGGCATGTACAATACCTTGTTAGAAAGGTATATATGACTATTACTGGATTTGTGGCAGGCTCCTACCTATGGCTACGTGCCTACTATAGAACTCAAAAAAACGTCGTTTAGGGGGTCAAAACTGCTCCGAAAGTTCAGGACCTGAAAAACTGCTAAAAATAGTAAATGTTGAAATAAACATGGAAATAAATGAAATTGATTGGAGGTCTAGGTGGAATAGGTAGGTGGCCACCAATATCTACTGGATCATGAAACCAAAGGTGTTTCCCAATCAAACAACTCGGCTACTCTGTTATACGACTCATCTAAGATGAATATGAGATAACATAACCTCCCTTTCAGCAACAAAACTCGACCTAGAGTAATGAGGAATTACACAATCAATATAGAAGGGGATTTCACACGTGTCCTTATATAAACTCATGCTAACAATGGTAAAACATCTAGTAGTTAAGAGGGAATCACGACCCATCTCACAGTCAAAAAACCAAAGTATGAAGGGGATCGACAGTAACATCACGCTTGAGGGCCGAAACGTTATAGAGTGCATCAAGGAGATAGTGATGGGAAACAATGATGAAGTTACCTACCAAATGCTTCATGAATGCAACATGATGGGACCACACAGAAGTTTCTCACGGAAGCACCGTTTCATGAGGTTAAGAGGAAATGGGACAAGAAAAAAAAGAACACAAGCATTCAGAATGAAAAGTAATAAATCAAGAATATGCTGAGGTAGTTTTCTCACAAGGACATTGTTATGAAACCAGCTCACAAAAAGATAGAAAAGAGAGATCCACGCCTTAGAATTCAGCCTCTTCGAGGGGGCAACCTCCCTTACATTACATAAATGAACAATTCTTGGATGATACAAATGAAAATACCTCCTTTCTATATATAGGAGTCTAAGTGGTCCCAATACAATCAAAGCCTACATAACAATAATATTGTAGGGCACAACAATAACAATAGTGGGCTTCTATGTGGCACAATAGTAACAATATGGGCACTACATGGGTACATCAATATAAATAAGGGGTATAACTACAATAGTAATGGGGTTACACTAGTAGTATAGGGGCCTAACATGCCCCTCTCCTTCAAAAAGCGTTGTCCTCAACGCTTGAGTAGTTCTTGATGCTTCTATATAAAATTCTTGTCCTCCCATGTGGAATATTCAGCGGGTAAGTTCTTCCACTTGATGAGATACTCTGAAATTGATCGATTTCGTAGCTGTCGAGTTCTTGTTTCTATGACTGCTCCAGGTTCCAATATGATTTTTCCTTCCTCTTCAATTTCTGGCAATATTGCTTGAATTGGGATCTTTTGCAACTTTTGAATAAGTGGCCATACTTCTTCGTTCTTCTTCCATTCATCCGTTGCTTCGTTTATCCAATTTGGTTGGATAATATAAATAGCACAAAACAATGCTTCCACATCCTCATCCTTGAAGCGTCTTCCCATTCGGTAAGGTCGCCATTTTTTAAGTGCATGTAGTATTGCCAACATTTCCTTCTCATAAATAGCTTGCTTGAGATGTAGCAGTAAAAATACCCAATCACTCACATCAAAACATTTTTCACTACGATGTTGATCTACCTGTTGTTTCATTTGATTTTGCACCGAAGTGGCGTTATCCTTTAAAAGTTGGAGAACTTGCTGTTGATGCTCGATATGATCTTTCTCTACTTGAACCTTTTTCTTCTTGATATGTCCTTCTATCTTTTGAGGAGTGGTAATTTCTTCCAGTCCTTTACAAGATATGGTCAGATTCATTTCTTGATGCTCGATGTGATCTTTCACTTCTTGAACATTTTTCTTCTTGATGTGTCCTTCTATCTTGATAGTTTGAGGAGTGGTAATTTCATCCATTGAATTACAAGATATGGTTGGATTCATTTCTTCTTTCTCGATGTGATATTTCACTTCTTGCACCTTTTTCTTCTTGATATGTCCTTCTATCTTGAGAGTTTGAGGAGTGGTAATTCTTACCAATGCTTTACAAGATATGGTCTGATTCATTTCTTCTTTCTCTGGGGTGGTGTCCTGACGTATATCCTCTTCTTTTGATGTTTCTTGATCCTTTTCTTCCTCCTCTTCATATTCTATGTAAAATAATTTCTTCTCAGCACACCTATGACCTTTAGTGCATTTGCTATCACAATTGTAACAAAGCCCTTTTTCTCTTTTTTCTTCCAATTGTTGTGGTGTAACTCTTGTTGGTTGTGGAAGGCTGGGAGAAACAACACTTCCATCTTTATAGTTGTGAGGGGTATGCTTCCTGGTTTCCATAATTTTGCTTTCCATTATGTCACAAAGCCCTTTTACTCTTTCCAATTGTTGTGGTGTTGCTCTAAAGAAGGTGTTGCTCTTTATATCCTCATAATGTGCTATCATTTCCTCCGTGAAAATTGACCACGTAACAAGTTTTTTACGAGAACAAAGCCCTTTGTACCATAAAAATTGATCTGGTTCTAAATATGAAGATGCAATACATACCTTTTGTAACAGTTGTACACCATGTATATCAAAATATTGCTCCATCTGAAGTATCCAATTTACCGGATCCTTGCCATCAAACTTCCTCATCTTGCTTTTTCTTGATTTTAGGAGCTCTACCTTGAAACGACTGTAACTCTGTACTCTCGGATCTTTAAGTTCTGAACTTGTGACCTGTAGTAGCCCTCTGTGTCCTCTTTCCAATGCCACAAGTCTGATCCAAATTGGATTCTCCAAGAAAAAGTTATGTACAATCTCCCGCAGTGACCTGATTATAGACTAGTTCAGTAGAGCGAACTTGTATGAAGTGCCACGTGTCACTGTTTCAACCTTTGACTCTAAAAATTATATAAACAGAAACTACAGTCCGTCCTCTTTCTGTACCTTCTGACGAAATTTCAATCCGATGCTCAGAAAGAAAGTTATGACGATTTTCCCCAGGTCACCTGTTTTGAGTGTAATTCAGGAGTCTGCAAAAAGACCAACTTCCGCAGATCATATCTCCGAAAATATCGCGCAAAAAGATCTGAAATTTGGACCCACGGTTCAGCACGATTTCTTCTCAAATGGGTTTTTTTTGCGACTTCTGAAACATCACAGAAAAAAAGTTATAGCGAAAATGCCACGATGACCTGTTTGGAGCAGCGAAACCCTAGAATCCAAAGCTCTGATACCAAATGTTATGAAACCAGCTCACAAAAAGATAGAAAAGAGAGATCCACGCCTTAGAATTCAGCCTCTTCGAGGGGGCAACCTCCTTTACATTACATAAATGAACAATTCTTGGATGATACAAATGAAAATACCTCCTTTCTATATATAGGAGTCTAAGTGGTCCCAATACAATCAAAGCCTACATAACAATAATATTGTAGGGCACAACAATAACAATAGTGGGCTTCTATGTGGCACAATAGTAACAATATGGGCACTACATGGGTACATCAATATAAATAAGGGGTATAACTACAATAGTAATGGGGTTACACTAGTAGTATAGGGGCCTAACAGACATCATAGTGGCGACTTTGAAAAGCTTGGGAATAGTTTTAGGCAACTGGGATTTTGCATGGTAGAGGTTGGACTTCTATTGGCTCGTCTATGTGATCGGATATTGATGGCATAGATATGGAGAATACAATATTTACACTATTTGCGTTTTTAGCAGCCAGATCAAAACTTTGACTTTCACTTCTCAAAAGGAATAAAACAGGACTTTGATAAAATAAAAATAAAAAGAAAAAAAAAATTCCAGACTCAAAATCTGAAATCAACAATAATAATAATTTTTCTTTTCCTTAATAAAATTGAGAATTTTTCATACCATTCAACCACTGAGCAATTTGATGGAGCTTTCCAAGAGCCTACAGAGTTGGAATCTCCTCTTCACATCAGTTGCATTACTACTGCTCTGATACCACAATAATAGCATAAGTGTCCTCAGACACACAAATTTTATTAATAAGAAAAAGAAAATTACATAGAATCTACAAGAGTTTACACACAATCACTCAACACTCTTGCAAGCAGAGAAATTAGCTTTAAATAAGCTAATGTCCTAACCTAATTTTGTTATGGATCACTTATTTCATTTACAAGTGTCCATTTACATTTAATGCTCTCATAACAACACTACTAACTATTTTCCTAAATTGGTTCCTAAGAAACAACACCTTTCTAGATGTCATATCTTTTACAACAATTAGTTATTCTAAAATTTCTCCAAAATCTAATTAAATATTCTAAATAATTGATTATTATATTCTAAATAATTAAACTAAAGTTTATGTATTTTGGATCATCTAACAGATCTGTTATGTACAATTTAATTGTGGACAGATCTAAGTGAAAGGGTAGATCTGCATATGAAGGTATTGGATCAACATTGATTTGGTTAGATATGTGTGTGAAAATGTTGGATCAACAAAGAATTGGTCAGATCTTGTGTGGATCTACCACTATGAGAGAGAGTCAATCATGGGGTATCCATACAACTGTGCAGAAGAGAAGGATTTGGGTGGCACAGAGGCAGATCTGGTGCAAGGGTGAATTTAGATCAATGAGGCAATGTCGATATGATTTTTGACGGAGGAGACAAGCCCATGTCAATGGAAAAGCTAATTCATATGAGCCAAAAATTTTAGATCAACACAGAGAAACCCTACGTGGGGGCCATGGTAAAGTTTTTGTTGGCTTTGCAAGTTGCAGTGGAGAGATTAACAATGGAGAGCTTCATGATGGCCTATCGTGTCATGCTCTTTGACGACGAGTAAGACTACGAAAAAGGGTTATGTCGGCATGCATTATCTGTTAAATTACAACTGATTTTAGGTCCTGGCCAATGAAAAGTCAAGGAAATCCCCAAATCGTGCGAACATCGTCGACGCAAAGGAGATGGAAATCGTGCCTCTCAACGATGACATGACTAATGAAATTTTTGACACAGTTAGAAGAGAAAAGAGGGCGAAGACTTTGCTAAGATATTGTAGATGGAAATCAATTCACTTAGATTCTACCATGGAGAATTTTTCCAAGCTAAGGAATGACCATATATGAAATGACGAAGAGACACAATCTACAATGTCGCCAGACTCCATGAAAAGCTTGAAGAAATCGCATGGCCTGATTATCTTGACTGGATGGAGAATATTTACATTAATTGTAAGAGGGAACAAGAAATCAATGTCATTGTTTACCAAGCGCACAAGATGGCCTTGACTCAACATGTAAGGTGAGCGGGTACTACATTCCCAAGAACAAGAGGTTGAGCGGTCGTTGTGAAAATGCAGCAACAATAAGTGGCTCAGGAGGATATGTGTGTGTATGAATAAATTGATGAACCACGTACCTGAAGAGAACTCCTAAAGAACTGGTGATTACAGCAGCTGGTGACCTATGTAATCTGACAAATGGATTCTTTTTATATGGACATCAATGTCATATGTACAATGCATAGAGAAAGGCAAGGCAAGAAGAAATGAACCAAGAAGTATATTACTTATAATGGAGATGATATAATTAAGCATGTGGAATTCTCGAGTTCTCAGATCTTTAGGAGGGGTTAAATCCATAGCAATTCCCTAGTCAAACTTAAGGGGGGATTGTTAGGATTAACCTTGACTCAAGAATGACAGTCTACAACTAATAGTTTCAGGCACATAGTTTTGTGGCCTGTGGTATTATGTCAATTGTATTTGGTTGGAAAGAAGCCTATAAATAGACCTATTTGTCTCCATTGTAAGTGTGCCAAGCACCAAGGTGCCAAGGGTCGAGGAGGGTCTCCCCAGCCAGTGTGAGGGGCCAAGGGTTAAGCAGGGTCTCCCCGGTTAGTGTATGGGACCAAGGGTTGAGCAAGGGTCCCCAATCGGCTTGGTCAGAGTTTTGGATAAATCTAATAGAATTCTATTAGGCTGGGTTTTTCCCCAAAGTTAGGGTTTCCTAGGGTAATCCTTGTTGTTCTTATGTGCGTGATTGTTCTATTTATGTTCATGGTTAATGTTTGATTTACCTTGCCTTCTAATGCATAGCAATTCTCAATCTTGTGACATGTTTTTAAAATGTATATATGCTTAATTCATATATTAATTCTTTTTACCATTAATAATAATAAAGTTATACTTTAGTTATGTTTGATGATTTTTTTAAATCATGGTCATGTCAAATGTATGTGTACATTTTGATCATATCATTAATTGATACTTATGAACACTTACCAATCATTTAATTTATATAATTATGCTAATGTATACAAATAAATTTTAGTTTAAAGTAGCTCAATTAAAAATGACAATTTTATGACTATAAAATTTAAAATTACCCAATTACTCATTCCTCTAATTACTTTATATAAATTGAAAATTAAACCTAATAAATTATATAATTAAAAAAATAATAATAATAACCATTAATAAAAATTCAATTACCATATTTCCAATACTAATACTATAACATTCAAATATTAAAAAAAACAGATAAATGACGCTACCATATCTTACGATCATTCTTTATTTTCCCGGTAAAACCACCTTTAAACTCAATTCAAAAGACACGATGATATTTCTTTCCATCAAAAAGACACTACCACTTTTTACATTCATCTCACCTACTGTCACTCACATTTCTTTATTCTTTCAAAAAAAAACTTCACCAGGCAACCAGGCTTCTGAGAAATTTCGACACTTACTTTCATCTCATGAATTACCAAGAAACCAAATTTTAGAGAAATTCTCCGCACTTTCTTTCTATCTCATCAATTCCCGCTGATTTCCCTTTTCACTATCTTTCAGTATCTCTCTTGATTTCTTCGCATGGGACGGCGGTTTCTGACGATGGAAGACTACCCACTTTCTTAGCGACGATCATTTTCCAAATCTCCTTTCATTGAATTCATGCCCCACACCGAACAATTTCTCCACACTTTCTTCATATCTCTTCTCCGATATATTTTTCTCAGTAATCTTTCAATTTTTTCAGATTAACCTTTCGTGAATTGTACAAAGTATATCGAAGAATTTCTTCACGCCCTTTGTTTTTATCCCTCTGCCTAAAAAAATTGGACCATTTCTCCACTTGTGGTGTCATCCTTGCCCAGGGACCATGCTAATCTTCTCTGTATCGTTTCAATTTTATCGGATGTCTCTAAAGAAACCATCCCTCTACTTATTAAGACATTGTCCGAATCCTACAGCGCGCCATCACAGTGTGCCTCCCGTGAATGATGGCCATAACTCTCGGGGATCCAACCTGACGGAAGCACACAGACAGTAACGTTTATTTTGTCTTGTGCAATCACTCCTCTGATAAAGTTCTACGAGTTAATTGATCCATCGAAACCAGGTTTTTAAGAAATTCCCCTTTTTTTTCCTCAAAAATCTCGTATATTGAAGAATTTCTCCTCGCTATCTTCTTATGTGTGCCGCACTTCTTAGGGCAATTTAGGATTGTTTTTCAATTTTCCAGCTGATTTCCCTTTTCACACTCACTTTCAGACAAGTATTTTACAAATGAAAGAATCTCTCTCCCTCTATATATATAAGAATTTCCTCGAGCTTTCTTCAGGGCATTTTGTCAAGGCTAAAGAGTACCAAATTTCCTTTCGACGACCACCGTCCAGAACATATCATTTTCTTTCTATTTCTCCTTTTAGTGATTTTCTTCATATCTCTGACCGGATTCCTCTTTCCCGCAATCTTTCAAATATTTCATATTCACTTAATTGTGAACTCTACTAACGCTTGGTGGATATCGAAGAATTTCTTCAGTTCTTGCGTATAAGACATTGTTTATATGCTGCAGCACGTCATCACAGTGGGCCTCTACACGGCATTTTGCTATGGTGGAAGACTATGGAATTTCTTATCGACAACGACCGAACAACAGATATTTTTTCCTTTCCTTTTCACTGAATTTCTCCACACTTTCTTCATATCTCTGACCCGATTTATTCGCTAGTAGTCTTTCAATTATTTCACTTACATGGTAATTGTACAGACTTGGTGTATATCGAAGAATTTCTTGAAGCCTTATTTTCTTTGCCCTCTGCCTATTAGCCTATTAAGACATTGTTTCAGGTTGGCACAGATCACATCAATACATATGTTCATAAGGAGAAGGTAGCTAAGTGATAATATTTGTGATATATTGCAGTGAGTGAATTTGCGTGAATTCGTAGAACTGATAGTTTTCAAATTTCAGTTTTTCGACTCTCGTCCTTCTTTGTTTTGTTTTTACTACAATGACGAAAAAGGATTGCTCCTGCTCCTGTTTTTCTTGCTTTCTGGGGAGAAACACCCCTTCTACCTCCTCCCCCGCAACTGCTTCTTCCAAAGATGTCGATACAAATGCTGCTTCTCCAACTGTTGCTACACGACATGACCCCCGAATCCCTTCATCAACGTCAAAGTCAAATGCACAACTGAAGAGTGTTGAGCCGTCTTCCTCTTCTTCTGCACATCAAAACGCCTCCTCTTGTGCTGTTGTTGTAAAGCAGGATGAGGTGGTGCCTCCTCCATCAGGTGATGCCTTCTCCGCTCCATCTCATCTTCCATGTGTTGCCTCGTCCTCTTCCACCGTTCTAGAAACCGCTATCTCCTTCTATTCTTCCTGCGTTCCAACAGTGGTCATGGCTACAGAGGATATTTATCACTCCCAACAATCGGTTGCCTCCTCCTCTACTCAACCTGGAGAAGCCCAGTCCTCTTCTCTTCAAGGGATGTCCTCCTCTTCTATTTGCATCAGAAATAAAGACGGTTCTGCGCTGGAAGGAGACAATGTGGAGGTTGATCTCGACGGTCTTATTGAGCACATATCCCAACGCTTGGAACTCATCCAGGTAAACTTCATCGCTATCATTGATATCGATAATGTGATTTTATATGGACACCTGCACATTGAAAAATTAACCGACAGAATGAATGAAATTTCGCTTCCCTTTGTTCAGGGAAGCAAAAATTCGTCAAAAAGGAAGGGTGCTCAACAATATTGGCCCACTGCTTCCAAAACATTATTCAAATTAAAAGAGTTCGTATCAGAGGGAATCAATGTCGTTGTGAGTATTAAACTTGGACCTTCATGATTTGACAATGCTTAATTAATTCATAGAACTTTTATGGTCAAATTCGAGGATCGTGTCCATCATCTAAATTCTTCTTTATTTTATCATATTCAGCAAGATGTTATTCCTGGTGACGCAATCAAGACAGCTGTTAGCGGTGTCCTTCAGGGTATGGGAACGGCACACTTGGTTATTGCAGGTCTCGTTGTAGTAGCAAATATCGTGGAGAGGTTGGAAGAAGTTGATGCCAACAACGCTGAGTGCGTCTTCTGAGGGAATGATTTTTCTGGCCAAATTTGTCAAGCATGTCAACGAAAGTTCTCAAGGAATGTTAGAGATAATGGAGAATATCTTAGAATAGTGAATTGGGTCACGGTACCTTAAGATAGGAATTAGTTTCTATTTCTTAGGGTATAGTTTTAACCTCCCTAAATCTATGATTACTATATAATGTGTGATGTATATGGACGCCAGACTCTCCTGATTCAGACTCTCTTTTGTAGAGCTTACTAGTCGTCGTTTTTTCATTAATTCAAGCATCGCTTTTTAACATGGTATCAGCGCTGCAGGGTCGAGGACCCTGTACGCTGAGTGAAGGATTTGTCAAGCACAACTGAGGCAAAATCATCGTGTGGTTTGGAGGAAAAATCATGCCGATCCCACTGTGAGACTTGCTCATATTTTTGTTTTGCCGACCGTCACGAATCTGTGTTGGATAATTGCGTCGACTGTCGTGAATCCGTGGTGCTAAATCGCGCCGACTGTGCAAACAAAAAAAGAGGTGGCTGTGCATCTTTGTTTGGACCTGCTCAGAGATCGCTTGGAGTAAGGTTGCTCCGATCTGCAGAGACCTGCTGTGGAGGATCGCCATGGAAGAACATCCGTGAAGGACTGACATGGTGAGGGCGCGTAGTGTGGTGAAGACTGTGTGGAGGAGACCACGTGGTTGAGGCCGGCAGACCTGCCTGAAGTCTGCGTGGAGGAGGCTAGAAGATCTGTGAATCGCCTTTCCACTGACAATTGTTGCCTGCATTGGCTTGGATCACATCAAGGATTGGGGAGACTGTCTTTGACATAGATTAAAAAAAATTCCTGTCAAGTTTTTTTTTTTTTTTTAAATCGCCAAGATGAATAATCAAATGATTGAAGCATACTTGAATGAGCATAACAAGCTCGATGGCTCCAATTATGCGAATTGGAAATTCAAGATGCAAACTCTGCTAGAAGTGCAGAGGCTTGGACGATTACAAATGGGGATGAGCAAAAGCCAGCAGTTGGATCAGCATCGATCCCAGATTGAGAGAAGCGAGAAGGTAAAGGAAGGACGCCGCTGAAGATGTCAGTGAAAACACTGCATCATACCACATATCAAATAATGTAAATCGACAAGCGAGATTTGGGGAATTCTAAAGGATTTGTATGAGATCAGGAATACAAATCATCTTTTGTTCCTGAAGAGCAAGATCTTATCCCTGAAGATAGAGGAGAATGAAATAGTTGCTGCCTTCATAGCAAGGATCAAAGATCTGAAAAACAAATTGGTAGACATTGGTGATACAGTTGCAGATACAGATCTAGTAACCATTACCATGAATGGTGTGACCGATGACTACCAAATGTTTATCATTGGGATAAATGCGAGAGAGAAAATACCAAAGTTTGAAAAACTAATAGGAATATTGATGCAAGAAGAAGAAAGAAGATCGATTCTGAAGCCCCAGAATGTCGATCTTGCGTTGATGGCGAAAAAGAACTTCTTCAAAGGAAAAGGAAATCCGCAATAGCAAAACGAAGGAAACTCACAAAAAAGACCAAATCAGACTCAAGGTATGCATCCGAATAGAAACAACTCTGAAATTAAATGTTTTTATTGCGGAAAACTTGGTCATATAGCTAAGGAGTGCAGGAAGAAGAAATATCATGAACAACAGCAAAAGCAGAAACGACATGCAGGTCATCTCGCAAATGATAATCATGAGCAGAACTTCAGATTGTTCATGGCAGAGTTTGATGAGAATGTTGATGCAGACATCTGGTATGTAGATTCAGGAGCATCAACACATATGATGGGGAACAAGCAATGGTTCGAAGATTTTAAAGAAATCAACAACGGAGCACAAATCTACCTAGGTGATGATAGAAGTCATTAGATCAAAGGGTGTGGAAAAATTTCTGTCATTTTACCTAATGGTACTGTAAGACAAATTCATAATGTCATGTATGTGCCTAGTGTAACAAAGAACTTGATTTTTGTATCCATGATTACAGATCAAGATCTTAAAGTTGAATTTTTTAAATCTAACTGTTATATTAAAGATCTGTTAGATGGTATGAAGACTATTGCTACAAGAATTCGAACAGGAGGTCTATACAAATTGGATGTAAGACCAGCACCAATTCGAGCTTTGACAACAACAAGTTTGACTACAGAAGAGCTGTGGCATCAGAGATTTGGTCATATCAACTACAATGATTTGTTGTTACTTCAGAAAAAGGAAATGGTAAGAGATCTTTCTATGTTAAAAAAAGTGCATAATGATTGTGATGCTTGTACATTAGGAAAGATGCATAGAGAAGAATTCCCTGTTCGAGTAGAGAAGAAACAAAGAGACATACTTGAATTAGTGCACACAGATCTTTGTGGACCCATGCAAACAAAGTCATTAGGAGGTGCACTATATTTTTTACTGTTTATTGATGATTGCACAAAGTTTTCTTGGGTATATTTTTTGAGTAAGAAAAGTCACACATTTGAATACTTTAAGCAGTTCAGAAACATGATTGAAAAGCAAACAGGGAAGCATATAAAAATTCTCCGCTCCGATCAAGGGGGAGAATACAGGAAGGATGAGCTTATCAAGTATTATAAATACCATGGGATATTACAGCAATTCACAGTACCCCATACTCCTCAGCAGAATGGAGTAATGGAAAGAAAGAACAGAACATTGGTGGAATGTGCTAGGAGCATGTTGAAAGGTAAGGATCTTTCAAATGGTTTTTGGGCTGAAGCATTGAATACTGTAGTTTATTTGAAAAATAGGAGTCCTACAAAGAGTCTTGAGTTTAAAACTCCTTATGAAGCATTATATGGATTTAAGCCTGTAGTAAAACATTTAAGAGTGTTTGGGTCTAAAGAATTTGCCCATATTCCAAAGGAAGACAGAAGAAAACTAGATTCAAAAGCCATCAAATGTACCTTTATAGGGTATTGTTCACAATATAAAGCTTATAGATTATTTAATCCCTCTACTCACAAGATTTTCATTAGTAGAGATGTCATATTCCATGAGCAGGATCATGAAGAATCTGATAAGCGCAATGAGGAATGGGATATTCTGTTCTTGGTGGAAGAAGGAAGTGATGAATCAGGTGATGGAAATGAGTAGCAGCAGCAGCAGCGACAGGAAGGAAAAGAAGAGAATTCAGATGCAGTAGTCAAGCCGAGTCCAGCAAAGGAAACTTGGATTAGGTCAGAAGCTACACCAACTCTCAGAAGCTCAGGTAGGCAGACTCAATTTCTTGCTAGATACAGGGAAAATGCTTTTATAACTAGTATGATGAATGTTGTTGAACCTTCTAGTTATAAGGAAGCAAATGAATGTAGTGAATGGAAAACAGCTATGGAACAGGAATATGAATCTATAATCAGGAACAACACTTGGGAGCTGGTTGAACTTCCTAAAGGGAAACAAACCATAGGTTGTAAATGGTTGTATAAAACAAATATTAATGCAGATGGAACCATAGATAAATTAAAAGCTAGATTGGTAGCAAAGGGGTATTAACAAAAAGAAGGCATTGACTATGAAGAAACCTTTGGCCCTATAGCTAAACTAAATACCATTAGAATGTTAATTGCTTTAGCTACTAAGAAACATTAGATGATTCACCAACTAGATGTAAAGTCTGCATTTTTAAATGGAGAACTTAAAGAGGAGGTTTATCTAGAGCAACCTAAGGGGTTTGCCTAGAAAGGGAAAGAGCATTTAGTTTGCAGATTAAAGAAAGCTCTATATGGACTAAAACAAGCACTCAGGCACTGGTATGAAAAGATTGATTCATTTTTTCTGCAACTTCGCTACAACAAAAGTAAAAATGACCCTAATATGTATACCATGAAAAATGAGCAAGGGCGCATAGTGTTGATTTCTTTGTATGTAGATGATTTAATTATAACAAGTGATGCTATTGCTCTAATCAAAGAAATCAAGCAACAAATATCACAGGTGTTCGAAATGAAAGACCTTGGTGAAATAAGATAATGTTTGGGTTTTGAGATCTGAAGAGATTCAGGACAAACTTTTTTGTCCCAGGGTAAGTATGTCAAAGGTCTACTGGAAAGATTCAGGATGGATCAGTTTAAGGCTGCAGCAGTACCATTACAACAGAACATTAAACTTCAGAGTGAAGATGGATCTAAAGCGGCAGATGCAACACTTTATAGACAATTGGTTGGGAGCCTACTCTATCTGACCACTACTAGACCAGGTTTGGCTTATGCAGTCAATGTGCTAAGTCAATACATGTCCAAGCCACTTGAGAGTCATTGGAATGTAGCAAAATGTGTTTTGAGGTATCTACAAGGCACTGTATGTTGATTTAGATTGTCATTGATGTCAATATGGCAATATTCTAGGATACTAAATGATGATATGAAGCCAAAGATAAGCAGAGCAGATCCGTGAAGAAACAGGAGCAAGAAGCCAAGGAGCAAAGTCATCATGGAAGCCATTGGAAAGACATTGGAAGCCATTAGAAGTCAAGGACAGGAGCAATAAAAGAAGAGCTATCAGAATAGTTCATTGGAAGTAGTAGATCCATGAAGTAACAGGAGCTATCAAAGAAGAGCTATCAGAAGTCAAAGGAAGACCTATTGGAGCAAGAGAAGCATATCGGAAAATTTCATTGGAAGCAGTTTATCAGAAAGCCATCATGAAGCCAAAGTGTAAGAGCGGAAGAGTGAGGAGAAGCCACAGGAAAGCCAAGCCATGAGTAAGAGTTTGTTACAAATTGTTCTTATTAAAATATCGCATATGCTCAAGAGTAAGGGCCATATCAGAGATATCACATGAAATATCGGAGGAGCCAACATATCAGAGGAGTTAACATATCGGAGGAGTATTGCAGAGTATCAGAAGAGTTAACATCAAAGGATCCATATCGGGAGTATCGCATGTAATATATGCCCAAGAAGAACCAATAGGAAGAATTCATCAGAAGGAGCATAGAGGAACACGCAGCGAGGAAAGAGCCAACAGGAGCAACAACTATCGGAAGAGTGGGGGTAGGAAAGTACGACTCAAGTCTCGCACTCAATCCTAACCGTTGATCTCATAGTCAACCCTTAGATCACGGTCATCAACACTTAGATTACAGTCAATTGCAGGGGTTAAGGCCCGTTTTTAATTCATGTGCTAGTCGAAGTCCTGCAAACCGTTGTTTGTGATAAAGTTGTGGACCCAGAAGCTTATTGGAATACTGCATCGCAAGTTATGAAAGGCTTGTCAACCCTAACTGTCGATCTCATAGTTGACCCTTAGATCACAGTCATCAACCCTTAGATCACGGTCAACTGCGGGGGTTAAGGCCGGTTTTTAATCCATGTGCCAGTCGAAGTCCCGCAAACCATCATTTGTGATAAAGTTGTGGACCCAGAAGCTTATTGGAATATCGCATCGCAAGTTATGAAAGGCTTGTCACACTGAATTCCCTGACTGCGACATAAGGTGCGGACCCGATCGCTCCATTATTAACTGCCCTATTGTAATATCGCATCCGCGTGTATCGGAACCTTCACATCGCAAGTCTTAAAGGAATGTCACACTAAAACTGCGATTGCGATAATACATGCGGACCCGAACAGGTTATAGTAACAGCCCTAAGGTAATATCGCATCCGTTGAATCACAAATTTCAAAAAGGATGACATGTTAAATCGGCCGATTGCGATATGTATGCGGACCCATTGCACCATTATAATACCTCCTAAAGAAATATCGCATCCGTCACATGTCGCAAGTCTTGAAGAAATGTAACGATGGTTAACCACCGATTGCGATAAGGTTGTGGACTTGATGGGTTTATTAACAACTGCTTAAGATCGCATCGCATCTGCTCCGTCGGCAGTAGTGAAATCATTGTGTTATGTGCAAACCTCCGAAAAACTGTGATTGCGATTAAGGTGATGATGTGGCTGGTGGGACCACCCATTATATGGTTTTAACTATGTTGATATGTGAAGATCGATGATGTTGATATTGGAGGACAGAGTATGTTATGGGCACGACTTGTAAAAGACCTCCGGAAGTTGCGATTGCGATTAAAGGAATGACGTGGCACGTGGGATCTCCAATATGGGTATAACCTCTCTTGTGATGCGATTTCCGTGAACAATCAAGTCTGTGGATGAAAGGGCCTCTCTGATATAATTCTAATATGTGATATCATAAGTCGGCCTCTCTCCCAAATGAACGTGTCTTTTGAGTATTGGTGAACTCGAAGAGATAGAGGAAGCCGAAGATCAAGTGAGCGAAGAAGGTCGAGTGAGCGTAGAGGAAGCCGAAGATCAAGCAATCGAAGAAGGAAGCCAAAAGGTCGAGCGAGCGCAGAGGAAGCTGAAGATCAAGCGAGCGAAAAAGGAAGCCAAAGGTCAGGGCGTATCAGGCATCTATAACAGAGAACAAGGAAAGGTTCACAATTAGAAAACTGGAAGAAATAGAGTATGTCATAGGTCCAACAGAACAGAAAAAGAAAAAGGCCGAAGGTCCAGCAGGATAGGAGGAAGCCGAACGACCAGCAGAAGATGAAGATCTGTTTGACCTCGAACCAGTCAAGTAAGATTTCATCAGTCATCAGTTGAAGGGAGCAGTAGACAACACCAACGTTGAAGTATTTGTAAGTATGTTCTTTGGAAGTAAGATACCGCGATAATCACTTCTAAAGCAGTTATTGTGACAATAAAAACAGAGGCTTGAAAATAGAGAATTGTTTTTATGCATACATTGAGGCTTAGCCCAGATATCTTGTTGGAAAGCTTCAACAGATCTTGGAAGCATTATTGAAGATCATGATGCCTATTTGAAATCATTATGAGTTAACATTGCAGAATCTGTGTGGACAGTATGAAGAGTTGTGAAGACTCCTTCATATGAAGACAGGCTGTCATTGATGATGTAGCATGGAGACTACACTGAAGCTGTAGATTGATAGAATTTAGTGAAGAAGATTTTGGACCACCAAGCATACCTTGACAAGATAGGGTTGGAACCCTTGGGGTTGGTGCCTCAGAATTGGAAGGATTGGTGTCCTTGGAGTTGGTGCTCCTAAATCCAAGGTTGGTGCCTTGACAAGACAGGGTTAGTGCCCTAGAAGTTGGAGCCTCACAAAATACCAAGTTGGTGCTTGGCAACAGATTGAAGCCTTATATATATTGTATCTGATTTATTGTAAATATTATATGAATAAAATCATTTATTCCTATTGTTCATTTTTGTGTTCTAAATATACATGATTTAACTGGTAAAAATAACAATTGAAAATAAATATTGATTCACCCCCCCCAGTATTTCCAATGCCATAGACTATGGTATTATTTATACTGATTCCTCTGATGTTAGATTGACATGATTTACAGATTCAAACTAGGCTGAAAATGTAGACGATCTCAGATCCATAACAGGCTATGCATTCAACATTGGATCCGGGGTGATTACATGGAGCAGCAAGAAACATAACACGGTTTCCTTGTCTTTAGCAGAAGTAGAATATCAAGCCATGTGCGCAGCGACATGTGAGGCAGTTTGGTTGCGAAGACTTCTCCAGGATGTTGGAGAAGAACAGAAAGATGCAACAACAATCAGATGCGACAATCAAAGTTCAATCAAACTTGCTAATAATCTGGTGTTTCACAAGAACACTAAACACATTGATACACAATTCCACTTTGTCAGGGAGAAAGTGCAATCAAAAGAAATCCATCTTGTATATTGTAATACATGTGATAATGTTGTAGACATTTTCACTAAACCTCTGGGCAAAATTAAGTTTGAAATGTTTAGGGAGATGTTAGGCATATTTGTGAACCCCTTCTCCATTAAGGGGGAGTGTTAGAGATAATGGAAAATATCCTAGAATAGTGAATTGGTTCACAGTACCTCAAGATAGGAATTAGTTTCTATTTCTTAGGGTATGGTTCTAACTTCCCTAAATCTATGATTACTATATAATGTGTGATGTACATGGACAATGTAGAGCGTTCTGCAGAGCCAGACTCTCCTGGTTCAGAGTCTCTTTCGTAGAGTTGACCAATGGCTATTTTTTCATTAATTCAAACATCGCTTTTTAACAAGGAATGTACAATGTAATCAAAGAAGCAACCGAATTGGTAGTCGAAGGCTACATCATGTGCTGTTGTCAGATTGACTCGTCAAAATTTTCCAAGTGAGTCATCAACAGTCTAATCTTATTTGTTTGTTTGACTGTTTATATATTGATATGCACATATAGAGTCCTCTTGATGAAAACCCCACAACTATGTCATTAAACAATCAAATGTTTCAGAGACCTGCTAATAACCCAAAACCGAAGCATTCAATCAAATGGATGCAAATCTACTCTCCCAATTTGTCCCCGATTTGGACTAAATATGGTAAATCTACTCTCCAAGATGTCCCTGATTTGGTCCAAATATGCTTCGTTCTGAAAAAGGAAATCTCGTTCAATCTGCTACACACAAATAACAGTATCAGCTCCCCGTAATAAACTGTCAATTGGAAATAGAGTAGGTACTGCAGCTCTTCAAAGAAGTTTTCCTACCAAATTCATACACCACACATCATAAATTAAAGAGGCAAGTAGCAATGAGAGACTTCTAACAAGTTTACCTCAGTAAGAGTCCAAACAAAGTATCATTCAACCCACGACATGAGAATCCTTTATTCAATCAAATGGATGCAAATATTCCCTGGTAAATCTACTCTCCAAGTTGTCCCTGATTTGGTCCAAATATACTTTCTTCTGAAAAAGCAGATCTCATTCAATCTGTTTCTCACATACACAAATAGCAGTATCCGCTGCGTGTAATAAACTGTCAAGAGGAAATAGAGTAGGTACTGTAGCTCTTCAAAGAAGTTTTCCTACCAAATTCATACACAAATAACAGTATCCGCTGCCTGTAATAAACAGTCAAGAGGAAATAGAGTAGTTATTGCAGCTCTTCAAAGAAGTTTTCCTACCAAATTCATAAACCACACATCATAAAGAGGCAAGGGGCAATCACAGAACCCTAACAAGTTTCTCTAAATCTTTATTCAATTCAGATCAAGAATTAGATGCATAGGAAAAGCAAACAGAGATATCCTCTGTTTTTCCCCCTTTTTTTTCTACTACTTGAAACCAATTATTAGCTCTCTCTCTCTCATCTTACCCACTGCTCACTTGTTATAATATTTAAATTGTATTTTATCCCACTGAAATATAGAGGATTAACGTATTTACACCTTCAACCAAATGAAGTATTCACATGATTCAAGCATATACATGATTCTTTGTACCATATCCAAGGAAATCTTATTCTGATGTTTACCTTCAATTAAAATGAAATAATCATTAGAAGTAGAAACATTCAACCATAAAGGGATGTGACTAAAATAACAGTCCAGCTAAGGCACATGACAACTCCAACCTTTTCCTATTATTAGAATTTAGATCTGGCCATATAAAAGGTCCACGTGTGCTTCCACTTCACTGCTCCATAATCAATGGAGCAATTCTCTGTTTGCCTTTTTGAATGTTCAACTTTCTTCTCCGAGAATGCCGCTGCCTCGGCCCTCGTCCTTGTCAAACGCATGCCCATGTTCAATAGAGAGAAATCAGTGTTCTAATGGAATTTCATTGAATCATTACAGGTTCTTCAAAGCCTTGGTAAACAAGGAAGATCTGGATAATTTTAGACAAGAGATAGATCACATGTACAGGCAGATTTATACACAAATGGGTGTTTGTATTTTAGATGCTAATGACCGGAAGAAAGCGCCTATGTCCAGAAGATATCTGGAACATGCAGGTGAATACACTGTCAAATTAATTTATTCAATTTGAAGTCTTTATTACTACAGACATGGATCTAATGTTAAATGTTTTGTTGAAACAGTTGGGGTTAAGGAGCCAGCAAAAGAAATTATTGACCTTTTGGAATGGGGCAATGAAAAGAATGTTATTGCGGTTATGTTGCATGGATTGGGAGGAATAGGTAAAACCACCCTTGCAGATGCCGTCTTTTCACTCCTTGACATTCAAGGATGTAAATATTCCACAGTTCAACTCTTCGAAAATATCGATTCAACTCCAAAGATAGTAGAGTTGCAGAGATTGATCTTAAAAGATTTTTTGGAACATGGAGAGACGGTTCCAGATATTAGAAAGCATGAGGATGGACAGCAAGAACTGGGCGGAATGTTAGAGAAGGTGCCCGCCTTTATTTACATTGATAACGTTTTGGGGCAAGATGAGCTTGGGCGGCTTTTGCCCAAGGATATGAATAAAGCGAAGAAAGTGACACTGCTTCTCACTGCACGTAACATAGATGTGCGTAGAGCGTTAAAATTGAAAACTATAGTTTATGCTATGAAAGGGCTTCCTGATGTAGAAGCTATGCATCTTTTGGGGAGAGAAATTTATGATGAGACAAACTACAAAAAGAAGCAAATAAATTTTACCCAATTGAACAAGATCGTACAGTCATAGGGTGGAATTCCAAAACTTTTGGAACTGGTAGGAGGATTCATACGTGAAGAAAATGATAAACAAAAAGCCTTTAAAATATTGTTGAAGGAGAAAGAAAAATGGGACAGTGAAATTGGGAAAATAAAGTCTTACCTCTTTGCATACAATTCTCCCCCTGAGGTAATGCAATATCTGTGATCACTATAATAATTCCTTTGAAGTAATAAGAAGGAAAAATCAAAGGTAACCACTATCCACTTTTGGAGATCAGGACCTAGCCTTCCCGATGCTCAAAGAGGTCTCTCTCTTTAAATTTTAACTTTGTTTTAGATAATATGTTTTAGGCTAGCTATGATTGTTCAAGGGGTTTTGATTTTGTTTAAAATTGGATGGTGGGATCTCTTAAACAGATGGATAAATTTATATCTTTTGGACCATTGGGCTATGGAGTCAATTGATAAGGAAGAAACACTGGATAAACCCACTATAGGGGATGTTCCAAGGGAAAGATAGCAGAGTGTATTTCAGAATGTTTGAGACAGAGGGGTGAAAGGGTTTCACTCGGGGTGAAAGAGCAGTTAAGGGTTCTCAGACCCGATAATGAAAGAGAAAGGAAGGGGTAATCGAAATCAAAGGGCAGTTAATAATCCTTTAACTTGGATTATTTATGAAATCAATCGAAACCAAAGAGCAATTAAGAATTCTTTAATTTAAATATCAAAAGAAAACATTCAAATGCTTAACGGTTAAAACTGAGTGTGATTTAAACAAGCTCTGAAATATTATTCCAGTTATAGCATTTAGATTGAAACACATATAAGATTATAAATAACTTTGATAAATTGACAAAGACACATGAAAAATACTTGTCTGAAATTCACTCAACACATGAATCCTTAGAACAGTTTGATCTTTATTAATCAATCCAGGTTGCTGGCTCATCAACTGATACAATAACGTTTTAGGTCTTCTTGATCAAAAAGTCTATAGAAGTGTCTAATAGAATCCACACTACATACTTCGAATTGTGAAGTATTTATACAAAAATTTGTTACAAAATATCTCAAACTAATTTGAGATTTAATCTACGAAATAAAATATCTTTTTGCGAGAAGATAGAGACAACTATTGAATTGCTTCATGTTGTCCCTTTTATTTTGGTACTGCTGGCTTTTATGGTTTGATTTTAGCCCTTTATGCTACTTTGTTGTTTGATCTTTCACGCTGGAAGCTTCATTTACTTTAGGCTTTCATCTGATACACTTTAACACTGATACACTTTGACTCTGTTGATCTGTCTTTATCTTTTTACTTGGTTGTTTTACTTTTACTGTACATTAACCTTTTTACTGCATATTTCTTACAATAAATCAGTTAATTTCTCCCATGCTTCAGCATCAGGTAATTGGATTTTTAGCATCCTCCTATATATTTCATCTGCCTCGATGTATTTGGCAAAAGTAGGCTTATTGATAAACAAGTGTTTTACCTCATGCTGGAGGTAAAACAAGTTTTCAAATGTCTGGTAGAGTACTTTGCCTATTGGCAATTCCTTGATTGATGATGTATTGACCTGTTCTTTTGCTAGCTCTCTGATTTTGCTGTTGTAATCCTGTTGTGTCACGAGCTTGTCATTTATTACTAAGGGTCTGGGTAACCCTTTCTCTCTCAAAATTTGAAACTTAGTCATAAATCTGTCAATGGCTACCTGAATATTCTGACACTTGTTCTCTAAGTTTAGCACTAAGTTTCTCTTGGAGAGGACCTTTCTCACCTCCAAAATTGTCCCTGTTCTGTCCTCTATTTCTAATTCATGAAGCTCATACTTATTCTTACTGTTAAGGAATTGGATAATTCTGGTAGCATCTTCTGGCATTTCTCCTAATTCTTCTTTTACTCTTTGGGTGGCCTCTATAACCATCTTTATTAAATCTATCTGTTTAAAAATCACCTAAATAGATGGCCAAATATCATTAAAAGAGTCAATGATATTGGCCTATAGTAGTTCCTTAGCCTGCCCAAGGGGTTCTTTTAGTGTTAGGTTCTTCTCCATGGCTTTTAATCTCTCACTCATCCTGGCAGCTTTTTGCACTTCTTCTTTGTGCATGATTTTAGCAGGCTTGTAATCGGTTTCCAAGCTTGTCACCTTTTCTTTGAGCTTATTCATCTCTATTGTCTGTATGGACATTTCTTCCATAGATCTAACCAAATTTGTTGCTTCTTCACCTGATGTACCTGCTGCTAATGTAGACTCTGTGGAAACTGGTTGTGTTGTGGCCATTTGAGCCGTGGGAGCCAACGAGGCTGCCAATGTGGAAGGAACAACCGTTGAGACTGTTGGGATGACATTCATTGATGTAGTGCCAAGATCACTTTGCTTCAATTAGATTAAACTGTCCAATTCCTTCTCTGTCTCCCTTAATTGATCATTTAGTTTGAGGACTAAGTCCATCAACTCTTCATGCTTGGTTTGGTTTTCCAAGATTTCTTGTGTCTGGGGATGCTGCAGCTGAGGTAACTTCAATTTCTCTTTGAGTGCTGCAATGTCATCATTCTTTTTCTTGATGAGTTGTTCAGTAGCTTTGATGTCTTTGGGATCATGTCCCAATTCAATCACTAAGTCTTCCAAAGACTTGATTCTAGTGTCTTTGGCTTGTGAGGAGGCCTTCTCCAACTAATACTGGGTTGAGATGTTATTCAATGAATTCTGCAACTGATGGGTAGCTATGGCTTTTCCTGTAAGGGTGGAGTAAATCATTTCTTCACCCTATTTGTGAAATTCAATTTGGTCAATGGGATGAATATGCCTTGCCAATACCTCAAAATCGATATTCTTGAAATCAATTGATGTCCTTGGTTGTTGTACAGTTGGCTTTATGAAAGACATTTGCATCTTTCCTTCCTTGATGTCAAAAGATGACATCAACCTGGTTTGATTAGTAGGTGTAAGCTTGAGATACTATGCATAAGATTGTGCCTTCAGTTTTTCATTTCTCATTTTGATTTCTTTAAACCTGTCCTTAATATCCCTATCTTTATCAGCAGGGCTACTAAATGAGGAGACTTCTACACTGAGCTGTCTTTCTAAAATTTGAGTCTGTGATGCAGATGGGTCCTGTGCTTCTCCAGATGGCGTTGTTCCCTTGCTCATGTCTAACTCAATATTAATTATTTTTGCTGAGCCTTCTGTGTCTTCCTGTTCTGAAACAGGATTGAGCCTTGGCCTTTTGCTCTGGCTGGCTTCACACTGCACATTGGATGTGTCCATGCATGAACTAGAGGCTCCCTTTCTATTCCTCTTGGGATTCTTTTCCTCATTTTGAGGAGTTTGCAAAACAACAAGGATACTCATGGTTCCTTCGTGCTCTGGTACCTGCAGGAATGAGCTTTCATCAAGCTGTCTCTCTAGATCAAACAATGTATTTTCAACATCTACCTTTGTACTATCCCTGTCTATGAGAGTGTTTTCCAACCACTCAGATTCATTGGCATATCTCTATATTTCTGGTATGGGGTGATGAATGTAAGGTCCCAATTTGACATTTTGTCTAAGTTTGGTCATGAACCCTTGGGGGTCATATCTCCACATGAAACTGTTTTGGAACTTCATTTGTTGCAGAATCTGATCTGCTTCCTGCCTTGCTTCTCTAGAATTGCAAATGAAAGGGCCTAACTGATTTTTGACTTTGAACTGAGTTCTTTTCTTAGCTGAGACAAAGTTGACTTCATCATAGTTCATTATTTGCCTATAATACTCTAGAGAAAATAACCTCATGGGGAGGTATTTGGGGAGTTTGTATGGGGCTAGTTGGCAACCATAGATTCTTATTTCAGTGTGATTTTGGTAAAGGTACCAATCTCCCACTTTACTTTGCTTGGACAATTGGAGGACTCTTTTGATCTCTTAGCTTATTCTGGGTGGAGGACATCCTGTCAGTATGGTCATGACTGAATGGACAAAAGAGTCAATGAAGTCTGTGTAGGTGTATGGTGATGAATACTTGTGGAAAAGTGGTGTCCAAAATATAACAGACCTAGGCTGGCTTTTGATATCCAACTTCTGGAGGGTGAAGAGAAATCTGTCTAAATGATAATACAAAAACATATGGTATAGTACAGATGAGTACTTGAATACTCTTTCATTGTGCATTCTGGTAAATTATTCATGCATTCTTTCAGCTATGAACTGGGCATAATTGTACAAAGTAGCAGGAGGCTTTCCTGGGGTGAAAATGGACATGAAGGCTAGGATGAGCTCATCAACAAATTCATTAGTGGTATAGCCCAAAATACATGATATCATAGTCACAATTTGCTTGCCCCTTTCAGAGAAAATGGCAGAAACATATGGAGGGGCATCTTTAGGAATGTGTTGCTCTTCTACAATGAAAGTTTGGAATATTTGGGCCAATCTAGAGGGACTCAACTTGGTGTATAGGTCTAACAAATCCCCAATGGAGAGTGGGGTCAGGTTTGGACCTGGTTGGACTTGCAACATCTCATTAATTGATTCAGCTGTAATTGTGAACAAAACCTTTTGGTTAGGGGACATTATAGCTCTCTAGCTGGGAATGTAACAGGCATGGCACATATGGACAATTTCAGGAAAAATATGTACTTGGGGAAACTGGTATTTGGGAAAATTGGAATCCCAAAGGTTAATGTTATCAGAATGGTTAAGATATCTGTCTTTACTCAAACAATGAATTTTGAGCAAGACCTCATATGCACTTGTGTCTCTGATTTGAAAATCCCTATCTGCCAGGGGAGGTGGTTAAGGTCCAAATGGGGAGTTGTGATAGGTCTAACATCCATGGCGACGGAGGCAGCCATAATTCAGTTCTTGTGGATTTGAATTTGGCAATACAGGTTTATTCAAAGGTTTTGAAGGAAACTAGAAGCTTTTAGAAGGGTTTGGGTGTGCGCTTTGAATTTAAAGTAATTTCAATTAATTTTACTTAATTAAAATACTTTTAAATACTGAACGTTTTCAAATTTGAAAGGGTGACTAGTAATTTGTCTTTAAATACTTGGAATTGGGTGAATTAACTTCAAATTCAGAGTTCACGACAACTGCAGAAGTTTGAATGGCTCTGGTACGGATTTGAGAGCTTGATTGGGGTCTTTGTAGCTTCTTCAGGAGTGAAATTGGAGTTCAATGGGTGAATTCAATGTTTGCAGGTGTCGCAATGGTTTGTAAAGGTTTTACAAAGAAAATGAGCGAAAAAGGCGAAATAGGGCTTCTCGGCCTTTTTATTGAGCAACGGTCACTTTTTGGCGAGTAATTTTACAAATGAACAGTGGGCGGTTTTTCAGGTTTGGCGGGGAGGTAGTCTCCCAAGCCATCACACTGCTCTCATGGAGGAGGCGGTATTTAGGAAGGGTCACCCAATTTATGCTAGCACTTGACATGTAGCAGATGGGGTCGGGCAAAACCACTTTATCGGGCGGATAATGGTCAGACATCGGGTGAACCCGAAATGGCTGTGGACCATCAGATGTGGGCACTGATGATCGGACGGTAGTCGGGCGAGGGATGTGCGTGGATGATATGAGCATAAGCTTCGGGGGGGCCTAGGGCTTTAATCCTTGGTGGTTTGGAATTAATTAGAATTTAATCGTGGATTAAACAATCGGGCAAGGCTTAATGACAAGATTAGTTTAGCTTACCACGCAGTGATGTATTAAGTGGGTTTTGTCAGGAATATGAGACAAAGCATACTTTATAGCTAAACTAAGGGTTGGGATATTTATAAAAGGATTTAATTATATACGGGAAAAGGTATATTTGGGAACTATAGTATAAAAAAGTAATATGAAATGAAATGAGTGGAGTGAACATACCACTAAGCATAATGTAACATTTGTGCATTTTATTCACATATAGTTTATACTTACGATAAAATCATTTTGTGGGTTGTTTGAATGAATAAGAATTTTAACTTGGAGTTGTTTACTTTTCCTAGGCAAATGAAGTTTATCCTTAGGAAAAGGGGTTTTATTAGGGTAATGAAGGGAAATGAATTTTATGAAGGGAATTCTAACACTTGATGTCCATAAGTTATTAAGCCGAGGGTCCGGTCCCACCAAAAGTCAGAGAAATTCTTTGAGCCTTTATGACTTGAAGGATTTTAAGTACTAGAACTTACTTGTGGATGGAGAAATTAGTAAGTAAATGGGTGAAAAGAATGAAGGGGAGTTAGTTAAATGAACTTGTAAACCATTGTTTTTGTCTTCTTAAATGCTCATACACATTGAAACATAGAATCAAACATGATAAATGTGTTTTTATCCAATCAACTTTATGCTTCAGCGACCTTTCTTCTACTTACCCATTATTTACCCTACCATTTTTTTTTCATTTTATTTAGGTTCATTTAGACTAACAGACCTTTATCATTCATTTTTCTTTTGAAAAGTAAACTATCTAATTCTAACCTTATATCATCCAAGGGCTTAGATTAAATTGATGAACTCCTTTTATTTTCTCTACCTATCTAATGATCTACCAAGATTAAACTGTTTGGTCAGATTTTATTCTCTAACTATAAACATAAAATTCAAAGCATAAAATAGTCAAGATTAAGAAGTTTGACTACCATGGGTTGTGGTATGTATGACAAGCTGCCCACAACCATTATTTAAGATAGAAAAGCAATAAAATAGTAGTGGCATTTAGACTTGCACACTTTCATGATCTGTTTTTGTTTTTGGGGTTAATATATTTTCATTTTTTGATCTTTTCTTATTCTTTTTGTCCTTTGATATTTCTTTTAGGACATCTCCTTTTTAAATTTTTTAATTTTTAATATAGAAAACATTTGTAGAAAGTAAAGGTATGTACAATATTACAAGGCTTAACCTTAGCCAATTCAAAATTATGAATCCTATCACTTTAGGACCCTAACAAGATCCATTTCTGGACATTTGTTCCTTTTTCAAAGGATGGGCTTGGGACACAGTGGCAGATATTGTGGGACAGATTGAACTGGATATGCTGGAAAGTAGAGCACTTGTAACCAGAGGCACAAATGGGGTTGTAGTTGTACACGATGTCATTTTGTTAATCGGTCTTCAGAAGACAAAGGGAATAAGATTCACATTCACCAATGGAAAGCAAATTAAGGAGCTTCTAAATGAGAAGGTATGAGATCATGGAATTAATTTTGTTTAGTATGCCTATATGTATTACTCAATTATATTTAATAATGTCATGCAGGAAATTCCAGATATCAAAGGAATATGGCTGAGTGAAAATAATAAGGATCTATTCGATATATCAGCGTCAAAATTGGACTTCATGTATAGTTCCCTGCGTATTCTTGCACTGGGAAACTTTATAAAAGTGCAGGACAAATGTAATAAAAAGTTTGGGAACTTGATCTTTCTACAAGCTGCAATTCCCAATCTTCCCTTTGATGTATCCAAGTCAAAGGGATTGAAATATTTGAAGTACGAACCAAAGGATTTGAATTTCCGTAAGGTAAGTCTCTTTCAAATCTTTAGCCAATGCCTGCCCACTTATTTTTCTTTTAAAAATGAACCCTTTTATTAGTTTTAATGATTCGAATAACTATGGTTGTCACAAATAACTTGCAGCTACCGTCGAGTCTTAGATACATGGGGTTTGATGGAAGGTTACATCCCCATGCCTTTAAAATTTCTTCCGGCGATCTTCAGCAACTTGGGAGTTTGCGGATACTAAATTTGACCCACTTTGTAGCGTTGAAAAAATTGCCTGAAGACCTGGGAGATCTAGTACATGGTTTGGAAGAACTAACACTTTCATATTGCACATCTGTAGAGGAACTACCAAAGTCAATTTTGAAGCTTCAATCTTTAAGATTAATCAGAATGGAATACTATTCGAGTTTAAGGCAATTGCCTGAAGATTTTGGATGGTTGACTTCTTTGCAAGAACTCAATTTTCAAGGTTGCAAGAATCTAAAATTGCTTCCTAATAATTTTGAGAAACTCACAGCGTTGAAGTTACTGGATCTGTCCTTTTGCGAAAGACTACTAGATCTCCCTCATGGATTAGGAAACTTAACATCACTTGCTGAATTAGGTTTGAAGAAGTGTAGTGAGTTAAGAAGTATTCCAGAAAGCATTGGACAGATGAACTCTTTGGCCTTGTCAATGGATATGTCAGGCTGTTCAAGTTTAAAAGAACTACCTAATGGCATCTGCAACCTTTCCTTTATCACAGATCTTTCATTGGTTAACTGTAGCAATTTACAGAGGCTTCCAGATAGAATTGGGGAATTAGTAAATTTAAGAAAGTTTTATTTGGAAGAATGTACGAGTTTAAAGAAACTTCCAGAAGGTTTTGGTCAACTCAAGTGTTTGAAAAAACTGGATTTAGCTGACTGCTACAACCTCGAAGAATTATGTTATGACTTCCATCGCCTTTACTATTTGGAATCTCTACACCTGGATGGGTGCCACAGTTTGAAAAGGCTTCCTGAATATTTCCATTTCCTTCCCTCATTGCGACGGTTTTATCTAAGTGGTTGTCCAATGTTGAAAGGGAAAGAGATGGACCTTGTATTGAAGATAAAAATGTTGGAGTTACTACACACCTAAGACCTTCATTACTGGCACATGCAGACACTTAATTAGAGCATTCACTGACATGCAAGGCTTCAACATTGGAATCTTCACCAGATTGGTGCCTTTGACTATCCATGCATGCATGGGACTACATGCAAGATCCTTTCTACATGATTTACTCCCTGATTTGCTCCTCCTTTCACTCCGTAACTCGCTAGTTCTCTCTGGAACTTGTTTTAGGTGTTGAGTTCTCTCATTGATCACCACTATGGCGCATTACCTTGGGATCTTCACCCAGTAATGCTATATCATGAGCATTGTAACCTATTTTCTGAATCAATCATTCTTTTTGTTCTTTCGATTTTCTTTTAGTGTTTTTGCTCTGCAAAGTTGTGTGTTCAACCTTTACTAGCTAGATTCATCTGTGCAGGTTTTCTAACACATTTACATGGTATCAGAGCCCACAGGTTGCTAGATAAAAGGCGTACCAGTACTTTATTTTGCAGGTATTACAACTTGGAGATCGAAGATCGACAGAAAAATGGAGTTTCCCAAAGCATCAATCCTAACACCGTACAACTATCATGAATGGAAGGACCAAATGGCTCGATACCTTCGTCAGAAAGGGTTGTACAGGATTACCATGGCTGCAGAAGTGGAATCCACTTCAGCCATAGAGAAATCCAAGTACCTCAACTGCATGGATGAGGCCCACGAATCCATATGCATGTGCATCTCCCTAGAGTTGTAGTTTTATCTATCTCCCTGCAATACTCCCAATGAGATTTGGAAAAAGGTTGAAGAACCCTACAGGAAACAAGATGAGATGAAAGGACATCTACTCGAAGTGGAGTTTCTCTCATTGGATCTACGGAACTATGACAAAATTCAAGAATTCTTCACCAAATATAATGATCTATTACTGCAACTCAAGGGTTGTGGAATTGAAAAATCCAAGGAGGAGAGTTGCCAAGTTCTCTCTATTATGTCAAAGTTCGGACTAGAATACTCCGCCTTTGTGTCTACATTTCATTCAGTAAGGCTCGCAACAGGTAAATCCTACACTATGCCTTCTCTCAAAGAGTTCATGGAGTCTCTCACTTTTGAGCAAGATAAACTCATTGGCATGGGGAAAATCAAACCTCCAAAAGCGCATGTAGTTGCTGTGCAGGATGGCAGCCACAATAAAATCACAGATCTGATTCAAATAAAAAAAACAGCAGCAAAAAGACAAGGGAAAAGAGCATTCCCATCTAAAGAAGGAAGGGTACACCAAGCCCTTCAATGACTCCTCCAACTCCAGAAATGAGAAAGGGAAGAGAGGAGACAAATGCACCTACTGTCATCGAGGATTCCATCTAGAATCCTCTTGCATGAAGAAACAAATTGACCAAATGGCAGAAATCCTTCAGAAGAACAACCTTAGGGACCAGATCCTTCATGGCGCCAAGAAGAAAACTGAGGATCTGCCACATGGGAAATGTAACAATTTTCATGCTTTAGTTGCAATTAACTCTTCTCCTAATACATGGATTATAGATTCTGGTGCATCACATCATATGGCTGCTGCAAAGGAAGTCTATTCCTCTTTGGATGCATGCAAAGGACCTCCCATTCTCATGGGAGATGACTTACCTATTGAAGTTGCCGAAACAGGTAGAGTGAAACTTTTACATGGAAGCTTTGAAGATGTGCTTCATGTTCCAAAACTTTCAATAAACCTGCTTTCAGTTTATCAGATCACTCATTCCCAGCACTAGAAAGAGAGTGGATTTCACTCCATATGTAGTGAACATATATGACCTACATAGCAACTCCAAAATTGCAACCGGTGAAGTAAACAATGGAGCTAGATTGTATACATTTTCTAAATTTATTGAATCTGAATCCTCCTTATTGCTTACACATGCTGATGATAGTAATAGGCTTTGGCATGAGAGGTTTGGCCACTTAAATTACAGGTATATGCAACAGCTAAGCAAGCATGAGATGGTGAAAGGCTTGCCAAATATCAGTTTCTCCAAAGGAGTTTGTGAAGGGTGTGTCCTTGGCAAACATCCTAGAGAAAAGTTTGACACCGACAAGACTCACAGAGCATCCTCTCCTCTAGATCTGATCCATAGTGATCTCATGGGGCCTTTTCCTCATCCTTCCATCAACAAAGCAAGGTATGTGCTTACAATTATTGATGATTTCACATGGTACACTTGGGTGTATCTTCTTAGGGCCAAATCTGAAGTTTTTGTGCACTTTGAAGATTTCAAAGCACTAGTTGAGACACATTTAGAGAGAGATCAAAGCCCTCCGTATAGAAAATGGGGGGGAATATGTTAACACAGCACTTCAGAACCTTTGCCTTGAGTTCGGCATATAGTTGCAACACACAGTTCCATACACTCCGCAACAAAATGGAGTTGCTGAGAGAAAGAACCAATCTCTTAAAGAGATGGCTTCTTGCATGCTGCATGCTAAGTCACTACGGGTTGAAGCACTTAATTGTGCTAACTACATCTAGAACAGATCTCCTCATAGATCTTTCAAGGATCAGACCCCCTTTGAGGCTTGGAGCGGCACTAAACCGGAGGTCACCCACTTCCGTGTTTTCGGATCCCGAGCATGGGCGAGGATCCCCTCTAAAAAGAGGAAAGCTCTTGATCCACAGAGCATTGAGTGCATCTTTGTTGGATACCCTGATGGTGTGAAGGGATATTGACTCCTGATTTCCTCTATGGACAAGCTCATCATTGAGCGAAGTGTCCAATTTGAGGAAAGTTTCTCGCATGTACATCAATTGCCGCATGCAGACACCTTTTATCTACCTCATGACCAAGATGATGACTCAGTACACTTAGATGCAGATACAGAGCATGTAGATGCCGAGGTAGAGCATGCAGATATAGAGACAGAGTCTTCAGATACAAATCCAGTGCATGCATATGATGATCCACATCCAAGCCCAGATCGGGCTTTCAGCAGTGAATCAATTTCCCTTGTCATAAATCAGAGAACAAGGAGCTTAAGTGAGATATATGCACAAGACCACCCAGCTGCTAGAAATGGTCTTGTGGGGGATAATTCTGATCCACGGAGGACTAGATTAGAGTTTATTGAGCCTCCTCTTGCCCTCACTGCCACTGAACCAATGCCATCCCGACATTGTCATTTGGTTCAGTCTTCTGATCCGCAGTCTTATACTAAGGATGCTGGGCATCCCTCTTGGGAGTCCGCCATGGAGGAGGAGTACAACTCCCTTCTCGAGAACCAGACCTAGGATCTGGTCCCCCTTCCTTCAGGAAGGAAACTTGTCTGATACAAATGGGTCTACAAGACCAAGAGTGTTGCAGATGGGCAAATCACCAGACAGAAAGCTAGGCTAGTAGCCAACGGCTTCCAGCAAGTTCATGGCATTGATTATAATGAGACCTTTGCTCCAGTAGCAAAGATGGATTCCATACGCCTTGCACTTGCCATTGTGGCTGCCCAGGGGTGGGAAGTACATTAGATGGATGTGAAGAATGCCTTTCTTCACGGAGACCTATCTGAGGAGATCTACATGGAGTAGCCACATGGTTTTATTCAAGATTCATCTTTGGTCTGCAACTGAAGAAGTCTCTCTACGGCCTTAAGCAGGCCCCGAGAGCTTGGTATGCGAAGATGGATTCTTTTCTCTTATCACAAAACTTCGAAAGATGTAAGTCTGATCCGAATGTTTACATGCTCAGGACACATGACTCTCTTCTTATCTTAGTTTTGTATGTGGATGATCTCCTGATCGCCGGCTGCTCGGTTTCAGCCATTGCTGCAGTCAAGAAGACCTTGCATGATAGGTTCTTGATGACAGACATGGGTCCATTACACTTCTTTCTTGGTCTTGAGATTAGCTAGGATGCCACAGGCATCAAACTCTCTCATGTTAAGTATGATGGGATCTCCTCAAGAGATTTCACATGACTGACTGCAAGCCAACACCGACTCCTTTTCTGTCTGGGGTCCGCCTTCAGGATGGAGGTGACACTCCATTAGTTGACAGTACTCTCTATCGACAACTAGTGGGGAGCTTACTATACCTCACCCACTTCAGACCAGATCTCTCATATGCAGTAGGGGCAGTTACCAGATACATGCAGGAGCCGCATGAGCTACACCAGAAATCTGTCAAGTGCATCCTCCGATATGTGCAGGGCACCATCACCTTCGGGATTCACTATGCAACAGGCACTGCATTGAATCTCCTTAGCTTCACAGATTCTAATTGGGTGGGCGACAACATTAATTGCAAGTCCACCTCCGGATATTCACTCAGTTTAGGGTCTACCCCTATCTGTTGGTCGAGCAAGAAGCAGACTGCTATTGGTCTCTCTTCAGCTGAGGCCGAGTACAGAGGAGTAGTCAACATCACCATTCAGGCTCTATGGCTACAACACTTCCTCACTGAGTTGGGCGTCTAGTTCCACCAGCCCACTGTCATCTGGTATGACAACCAGAGCACTCTCAAATTTTGCAGGGATCCAGTACAGCGGCAACGGACGAAGCACATAGAGATCCATATGCACTACATTAGAGACTTAGTACATGATCGGGTCATTGATTTGCAGTTCTGTCCTTCAGTAGAACAGACTGTAGACATTTTCACCAAGACATTCACTGAGCAGAAGTTTCACTCTCTGCGCGATCGTCTTGGAGTGAAGGACACAATTGCTTAGCAACTGTCTTTTCTTCCTCTTTTCTTTTGATTACATTGTATTTTGAGGGGGGGTTTTTCCCACAAGGTTTTCCCTCTTTCCTCAATTTTAGTACAAGTTGCACTATATTTTGAGTGACCTTTGGCCTTAGTTGCCAGGGCCCATTTTCTATTTTTCCCTATAGTGGTGTTCAGGGGGGGTGTTGGAGGTACTGCACACCTAAGACCTTCATTACTGGCACATGTGGACACTTAGTTAGAACATTCACTGACATGCAAGGCTTCAATATTGGAATCTTCACCAGATTGGCGCCTTTGACTGTCCATGCATGCATGGGACTACATGCAAGATCCTTTCTGCATGATTTACTCCCTGATTTCCTCCTCCTTTCATTCCGCCACTGGTTAGTTCTCTCTGGAACTTGCTATAAGTGTTGAGGTCTCTCATTGATTACCACTATGGCACATTACCTTGGGATCTTCACCCAGTAATACTATATCATGATCATTGTAACCTATTTTCTGAATCAATCATTTTTTTTGTTCTTTCGATTTTTTTTTAGTGTTTTTGCTCTGCAAAGCTGTGTGTTCAACCTTTACTAACTAGATTCTTCTGTGCAGGTTTTCTAACACATTTACAAAAAAAATTACAATATGTGACAATCGTCGATAGACGATTATTGCTGAAGAGATGGGAAGAAATTCAAACAGAAGGCAATCCATTATGGTCTTTGGTAGTGCGCACAGGACAGGTAACATAACATCCATCCATCCCTATTATGTGGACTTTTATAATAAATATGGAGTATATATAATTTTTTCTTCGCACTGACTTTAGATTTCTCTTCAGGCTTTGTCGAAGGATGAAAGGGATAATATAGAAAAGAACTTGTCATCAGAACTCGATTCGCTTCTCACCAATGGACAAGGAGAGCCATTCCATCTATCTGACCATCTTCGTGCAGACTCCCTCTTGCTCCTCATGTTTGATTTCCATAGAGACTACTGTTATGATTTCCCGTGGCCTTTATTTGTAGACACGATAGATGAAATCCAAACAAACTTTGAAATAATTTATATGGGCAGCAATTTTAATAAATTGCCTGTGAATGTGAAGGGCAAAATTGTGGGGCATAGGAATCGGGACACTCGTGTTTATGATGTGCATCGAAAAGTTATCTTAACATTCGACACTGCAGATCAATCACGGGAAGAAGATGGAAAGTATTCTTATATTCAGATGAGAACGAAGATGGTGAGAGACAAGAAAGGTGCTACTAAATATCTTCCTTGTTGGAAACTTTTGACAGGCCGTGAAGTGGAGGAATTTTTATTGTGTAACTGTAGAAGTTACCACAGGTTGACACAACTAGTACAAACAGCCAGAGAGAGTAATATTGAGTTGTTAAAAGAACTGTTTGCAACTGGAAGGGAACCGACCACTGATATTTTTCAGAGAAATAAAAATTATGCATCAGAGAAGGTATTAAGTTCTGTGTTTTGTAAAAATTATGCATCACAGAAGGTATTAAGTTCTGTGTTTTGTAGAAATTATGTATCAGAGAAGGTATTAAGTTCTGTGTTTTGTAAAAATTATGCATCACAGAAGGTATTAAGTTTTGTCTTTTGTTATAATTTTTTTGAACAATTTTATCATTTCTAGATATTTATAATAAATTTTAGCCTTCCTCTAAGAGCTATTTTCAGTGGTTAGAGTCAGATGTGAAATTCTTTGATATTGTTGTTAATTGTTGCTAATAACATTTTTTTTAATTCCTTAAAACTACACTTAGTAATCAACATCAACTAAGTTTACCATCCACCAAATATAAAGAAATACTCCATATTTCCAAACTTTCATTCCAAATAAATAAACATTTCAGTAGTGTGTACTGACTGTTCTCTATTTTATAAATAAATAAATAAATATTTCAGTAAGTACTACTGACTGTTCTCTATTTTATTAACTAACTGTTCTTTACTTTGTTTACATTATAATTGCAGGCTTCAAATGAAAACTCCAAACCTTTTGCATGCGGGGTAGAAGAAATGGAAGGAAAAAGGATCTTCTTGGACATCAGGCCTCTTGACATATGTTGTGATATTCGTCTCGGCTCTTTGATTCAACTGTATAATACGATGAAAGAGTCTCTTAACTTAGAAGTTATATCAATTCCACTTGTGCGGACAAATACAAATATAAGATTTGAGGTTGTTGGACACCTAATCCTAAGTGGGTTAGTGTGGAAGTCGAATGGACAAAGTAGTCCAAGAGACCTTGGGATCTGAAACCCAAGAGTCACATGTTTGTACTATAAATGTATATCTATTGTTAATAAAAAAATGCACTGAATGATTTATCTTTCCTATTCTATGTTTCCCATGTGTGTTTAACATGGTATCAGAGCAGGCGTATTCCTGCCCTGCATAATTAATTTGAGCCATTTGTTTTATGGCCTTTCTGTGCAGTTTATTTCTGCCATGAAATTCATAAATATTTCCTCATGAATATTTATTCAGCTCAATTTTAGCTGCAACCTGATTATTAGCTGCAACCTGATTATACTACTGCTGGTGTCTGCTCTTCCATATAATTAGCTGCTCCTGACACTGCGTGTGCTCTGTCCTGAGGATTTTCTGCCTGAAATCCGCTGCTGACTGACATCTCATTCTCTGCCATTACCTGCGCTCTCTGTCCATAAACGCTCCATTTAAAAGCGCTGCTCCATCTGCGATTTACCATTATTCTCTGACATTCATACGTTTCATACGTTGTTCATTCCTTACGCCTTGATTGTCCTTAACACTATGATTGAACGCTGTTCATTCCTTACGCCCCCGCCTATCTTTGGTAAATCTGTCTAAAACTTGCATTGCTGTTCCTTAAATTTGATGCAAGAATGGCATTGGAAGCGTTTTCGCTGTTAAGAAGGAATTCCGCTGAGTAAAGTTTTTAAAGCATCGCTTATTTATACCCCACGACAGGAAAACTTCACCCATGGTGGCGTCCAGATTTAGGAAACCACAATCTTACTTACAGAAATGAGCTGAATCGTGCAAAGTTGGTGCAAGCTTTGCGAAAGAATTTATGCACACACTTGACCTGGGCTAGTATACGTTCCTGCTGCTGGATTACGCGGGAAGAACAGTGGATGCCCGCAGTCGAGGTGAAAACTGGCTATATACCCGACGCCTGTACGCGAGAACTTTTGCAGGATCGGTTTCCGTCTGTATATAATCCCTTCTCTAGGCAATGCCGGAACTCGAAGCAGCGTGAGGTCAGAAGAACACAGAGAAAAAAAAGAAACCCCTTCCTCTCTCTGCACTTTGCTGATTTAATAGGAAAGGAGAACAATACGCAGTTTATATTATCAAGAAAGGCGTTCCAGAAGGGACCTTAAAATGGAATAGCGGAGAGTTGAAGCGAAGTACCACATCAGGCTTGAAAATATTGTGAACAATAGAAGCAAAGTACCAGATCTAGCAATGAGAGCACTCGGCCTCAATCACTGGAGAAACTCCTCTGCTCGCGCGTAGTTCATCGTGGCTCTCGCATACCACCGTGGGGCCTGAACCCGCCTACTACCAGCTTGATGAAGATGAACATTCGGTGAAGAGAATTGAAGCTTGTAGCTGACCGATTGATATATATGTATACGAGCCTGTCTATGATAAGTCAGTGCCATATATACATACGAGCCTTTGTTTATAATAAAGGCCAGCCTATAACCAGCGCGACTCCGGATCGAATCGGCAACGAAGATATTCATTTTGTCATTTTGAGAAGCATCGACAGGCCGCTGGAGCAGGCGTCGGTAAGTCCCGAAAAAGCCTCCGACGAAGTGAGTTCTCCTCTTTCTACTACTAAAGATTTTGAGTGTAATATCTGCTTAGACATGGCCAGCAATCCCGTCGTTTGAAGCGGGTCTCATCGCTCTTGGGCAGAGACGTGGGTGAAGAGCTGAACTTGAACCTGCCTCCTTCGTTATGCTCGTGTTGCATGTTTTGTAATACATACCGCCATATATATATATCACTTGATGTCATTGTAATGTTGCGTTGTAGTGCCACTGCGATACCATTCCATGCTGCGTTTCATGTTACATAGCGCCATATCGCACACCTTCGCTTCCCATTTTTAATACACTGCTTCAGGTTAATACATAGTTACAGGGTTGTGCGTGGTAATTGGAGGAGCTCAAACATAGTTACAGTCAAGACATATCCTTAGCTAGCTAAGCGTGAGGCTGAATATATATTATTCAACTGAGCCCGAGTCTTTATTTTCTTGATGGTCGTGGGTTCTGAAGGTTACAATAATGGGCGACAAGTCACTCTTAAATACTTTTTCATTGTTGTAGATTGATTCTGGGCTGCATGCTACCCCAAATACTAATTTGCATTGAACAGAAAGAGGAAAAATTTTTTGGGAAAGAAGGGAACGTATTTCCATCTGGCTCTCTGCAATGCCTTGCACTCAATTTCGCCTTTGTTTCTGATTGAAAAAGTGTTGTAGTGTTCTGCGATTTTTTCAAGTTTATGTTATTTTCTGCCGGCCTTGTCATCTGTAGCTGTTTTTGTATCAAAATTGTCATCTTTGGGCAGTATATCAATTTGGGGATTCGTTGTTTGTACAATATCATCCAGGATTCATAATTGCTGGGAGAGAAACCAAGTGTCAAAGACATCCAGCTTGCGCTGTAGCTTGATTTGCGCATCAGTAAGTTCAGGGTTTTTCATCAAGATTGATGATCCGGGATAAACTTCAACAAGCCCCAGAAGCATTAGGTTTGATCATGTGAGTAATACATGGTGGTCGGAGGATCCTGGTAGGAGCGGCCTGGGCTGCATCAGATGGTGAAGATAACAACGTGAATTGTGCATTATGTAAGTGAGCTGAACTCATTCTTCGCTAGAGTGCTGGTTCTACCTTCAGGAGTGCTCGAACTGTTTGTACTTCAACTGCAGATTGTGGAAGACATTCATTTTTTCTTGCAAAGGAGTGTTGTTTATGCATGAAAGAAATCAACCAGAAATGTGGCTTCATCCGTAATCTGCTCAACAACGAATAATACCATTTTTATGGGTATTCTCGGCTATATATTTATATAAAGGCTGGTGTATATTTGTCTGCTGAAAATTTATTCAATACCCCGAGCGTTCGTTGGAAAGGTCGTTTCTTTTTGTGATGATTATTGCTCTTAATATGTGCACTATATGTGCTGGACATTAAGTCTCTATTGCAGAGAAAGAAATCAGTTTTGTATATCGCTCATTGATTTATTTGTGTGCTGACCTGGAGCTGTATTGAATGCAACGAAAACTGTGATTTAAGCTACCTGAAATACGTTGAAGCTGCTGTTTTAAATAAGTCTGTGTGAGGCCTGAATGGTATACAATCCAATGTTCAAAGAATGCCCATGACATGGTGTTATAATTATTGAAGTTTTGATAACCATCATTTCTGAAGGAGTACTTGAAGGATCCAAACAAGTTTGCAGTTGCTGCTGCCCCAATTGTGGCATTGTATTTAAAACTCATTATAGTGCATTGATTCCTTGATTCCACTGCTGCATAAAGATTTTGGTGAGCTGATTGTAATCTTTTATATTGCACACTGATCATTTGCTGACATTTATAAAGGATATTGCTGTGTACTGTGAGTAGATATTACTTTTCTGCATTGAGTAGTAGTTGTGATCAATTTTTAAGGTGTAAATCAGACATTGAAGAAAAAATGGCCAGAACTAGTGAAGTATTACAGTTCCTTAAAACTCTGATATTATCTACTGTTGATGACACATTACAAATCAGCAAAGGATCTCTCTCAGAAATTCAGACATGTCTACAAAATGCACAGGAAAAGATCGATTTTTTGCAGCTTGAATCACAGCTACAGCAAGAATAGCTACATCAAAATAGACACCATTCTGAACCTGTTTTTGTTTAGAACATTGAGACAACCACCCATTAGCAGCATGTTAATAATGTTACAGTTCATTCAAATAAAGCAACAGTTGTATATGCAGATGCAGAAACTCAGTCTGCACTTCCCAAGCCCATCATCAGACCTTGGGAACAGCTTGTCCACAACAAGCACAAAATTGGTCTTGGATATGACAAGGACTTGTCCTTTCATATTCCAGACTATGCCAAGCCCATTCAGTTTCAGAGTGCTGGATTCATTCATGACAGTTCACCTGCTCTTCATGACAGTTCAGCTTCAGCTGTTCCAGATTCTGCCCCTCTTCCACAGCAACAAAAACAACAACAACAACAGATTGTGAAATGCCAACACTGTGACCGAGTTGGCCATTTGAAAGATCACTGTTTTGATCTTCATCCATGTAAGCACTGTCATAAAACCAGTCATTCTTCACACAGATGCTTTAGAAACAAACATCCTGCAAGAACAAAGATTCATCTAGGATGGATCGCTTCTTGGCAATGGGCATCAACAGCCAAGAAGATATTCCAAACACATATCAGAACTTGTTCCAGAGTATTGAACAGTCTTGTAGTTGAGTTTTCTCCATCTTCTCACCTTGTATCTGACAGGGGGGGAAATGATGGTCATCTACAAGCTTCAAAGTCACATCAAGCGAGCCTGAGCCACAACCTGCCACACCAGTTTCAGAGTTGTAGCCAGAGACAAAGATGCCCGTGAACAGATTGAGAACACTTCCTCTAGCAGAAGACACCAGCTTCTTGCCAGTTTTGGAAGAGTTCCAGGAATTGCATTAAGCATTCCAGAGTTGTTGGTCATCCTTAAACCATCACAGATTGAGAACACTTCCTCTAGCAGAAGACTCCAGCTTCTTGCCAGTTTTGGAAGAGTTCCAGGAATTGCATTAAGCATTCCAGAGTTGTTGGTTATCCTTAAACCATCACAGGTTGAGACTTCCCTTTTCAGGTTGAAGTTTCACCTTTTATGCGAGGTGAGACCTCCCTTTTATGGTTGAAGGTTTCCCTCTTTAAAACAATAGGATCACTTCCTCTAGCAGAAAACTTCAGTTTCTTGCCAGTTTTGGAAGAGTTCCGGGAACTGCACTAAGCGTTCCAGTGTTGGTGGTCATCCTTAAACCACTGCCCTTTATACCAACATTTCAGAGAGCACATTCAGCCTAGTGCTGCCATGCATATTTGCACATTTTGTATTACAGCTCTCTTCTTGGACTCATACATAACCCTTCGGATTAAGGGGGGGAATGTTGGACACCTAATCCTAAGTGGGTTAGTGTGGAAGTCGAATGGACAAAGCAGTCCAAGAGACCTTGGGATCTGAAACCCAAGAGTCACATATTTGTACTATAAATGTATATCTATTGTTAATAAAAAAATGCACTGAATGATTTATCTTTCCTATTCTATGTTTCCCATGTGTGTTTAACAGAGGTATTTGAACAGTTTTCAGTAGAGGTTCCATGGTTGGTCCTAAAAGAGCCATGGATATTGACCAGAGTAGTGAAGTACTTCCTCATTAAAGGGTGTCTACCAGACCAAGGATCAGAGTTATGGGCAAAGGAGCGTGCCATAATCACGATAATAGAGCCAAATGGGAAATTATTTACAGCTGATAAACTTGTACTGCCTTTGCTAGATAGGTGGGGGCCAAAGGCTTATCCCTTTACGGTGGACAAAATTAAAGAATTAGAGGAGGAAGAATCGTCTCAAATGAAGACTATGTCTCATGTGTCTTTTCCAGAATCAAGGAAGCATCAAGCTTGGTAATTCGTCATTTTCGTTGGCTATAATGTTTTTTAAAAATTATAAACTAAAGGTTTACTTGTTTTGAAATATGTTAGGGCAGTAGTTCGTCATTATTTTATTTGTTTTGTTATAATGTTATATTTGTTTTATTATAATGTTTTTGAAAGATGATAAATTAAATGTTAATATTTATTTTTTATTTGTTTGGTTATATAGATTTTAATAATAAGAAATTAAAAAAATATATTATATAAATGATTTATTATTATTTTAGATTAATAATTTATCTATTTTTCATCTTTTAAGATGGAAGAAGTATTATTTTAAGAAATGATATGTTTATTTGGTAAAAATGGCTTTAAAAAATGATTTGTTTATTTGGTGAAAATGGCTTTAAAAAAGATATTCATGAAAGAGTTTACATATTTCTTAACAAATGTATTAATAAAGTTTATTGATAGCATTTACATCACTAAAAGACAAAGATTTCAAAGCTTAGAGATACCACATATGTTGTTTATTGTTCATTAGAAACCCTTAACATGTTCAAAGTTGAGCTGGCGATGTTTTTTGTTAAATTTATTGAAGTGTTAGGCTATAAGATTTTGGACACACTTTTATTTTTTAAAAGAAAAAGTGTATGAAAGAAATAATAATGACAAACTGAAAATACTCTTACACTTTATTGATTATAACCTTTTATGGATAGTATTAATAAATAAAGATGAGATTATAACCTTTTATGGATGGTATTAATAAATAAAAATGAGAGAATAGTTAGAGAAATATATTAGAAGATAAAGTGAATTTTGATGAAATGTTCTAAAAGGAACAAACAACAAGCATTGTTCACTGAGAACAATGATGATGTATACAATACCATGTATTATAGAGGAATTACATTTTATTTATTATTTTATTGTGTTTATTTTTTTTATTTGATTATAAAGAAAATTAATAAAAAAATTGTTACTTAAAAGAAAATAATTTCATTTATTTTATAAAAAAATTGTCTTATTTATCATTTTGTTTTCTATATATTTTATTATATTTATAATAATTTTTGTAACTAATTCAAATAACAATTTAATTTTATAATTTATTATTATTTTTTATTGTGAAAAAATCTATATTATTATTATGTATTACTTTTTCATAACAAAAAAAGTGGGGCTTATCTTGGGTGGTTGGGAGTGTTGTCACCTACTGCAAATTATGTTTTCAGTTATTAAAAGAGTGCAAAAGTTCATAGAAGTTTACAGTCATCTTCCAAGCCTCAAAAGGACTCAAAGTCTAAATCAGACCCTCTCCATTGGAAAGTTCTCTAAACAAGCTTTCCAATGATATGTGGAAGTCCAAAAATGGACTCTTGGATCAAAAGTTATGGTCTTCTGAATTTCAAGGATTAAAGTCTAAGGAAAGAAGGAAAATCAGTTTCCCAATATCAAATATCGCATATCAAAGGTAATGCAATTGTGGCACATCGACACCTCACATGTCAGAGGTGCGATATCGGAGATCACAATCAGAGGTCCCAGCAACATGGCATATCGGCACATCAAATATCAGAGCTCCGATATATTGGAGGTCCAACAACATAGAATATTGGCGATCGCAATCGAAGGTCCCAACAGTTAGGCATATCAACAATCAATGATCGAACATCAGAACTGCAAGCACATTGGTGTATCGCATGTCAGAAGTCTGATATATCAACAATCACAAATGGAGTAGGCAGTATCGGAGATCGGTGGTTAGCACATCGCAACAACAAGAAGATTGGCACATCGACAATCGAAGGATCGCAACTCTTGAACACGTGAACCTTGAAAATGTGTCGATAGTGTGTCGGGGGACCCAAAAATAAATTTACAAAGGATTTCCCTGAAAAACCAAGGGCAGATAAACCCTTTTCTCTCTCCTCCAGCAGGATGCGTGGCAACATCTGGTTGGTCCCAATAAGCTACACATGGTAGCACAGGATTGGCTTCGATAAGGACATGTGGAAAATGACGTCACCATGATGTGGCAGTACGGAAGGACACGTGGCAGTCTGTTTTGGCATTTTGAGGGGCCTATGGGGACATATCCGGGTGACACGTGTCACCACTCAGGAAGTGCCACGTGGCAGTGATGACGTCACATCGACAATCACATATCGGAGGTTGATGGATATCGACACTTTACAATAGTGGACACTTGAAAAACACCGATAAAGGGGCTCCGATACAGGGTTGGCGCATAGTTGCAAGAAGAGTCAAAGAACCAAAGGTGCAGGCTGGGGCTAAGTGTAGAGGGCTATTGGTGATCAGAGAAATAAGCATGTTGCAACTCCCAAAGAAAAACCCCGATTGGAAACTGCTGAATTGAGGGGCTCCAATATTTAGCCAACACACGGTCACTAGAGGAAATTAAAGGAAAGGGGCGTTAAGTTATTTACAAAGGAAAAAGGCCCCCAAGTAGGAACAAAAGGGCCCTAGTGCCCTAAGGCTAAGCACCTGGTCATAGCCCCCGGTCATATGAAGAGAAACATAGAAAGGGGCTAAAACAAAGGGGGCCAAAGGATCCCAGAACTCGCCTATTCTGTAATGTTTTTAAGTATAAAGTTCCAATAATGAGAATCTCTGATGTAGCATTACAACAATGTTATTGGGTATATCATGCTCCAAGAGTGTTATATAGAAAGTTTAGAGGGATGGATGAGTTAGCAGCTTCAATTCCCGAGCAGCGCAGAGGCCATCACCATTGATCGATCCCTGCTCCAGAAAATAGGAAACTGATTCAGTTCAGGCAGAGAGTGACACAGGGACCGACCGAGTAATAGAAAGAGGCACATTGTGGCAAACATGTGGCTTGATCAGAGGCCATCACAAGAAGTGGTGTGGAGATATTTTGGCTATAGGCATCATTCAATTTTTCCCATGTTTTGTATTCTATTGTTTTGTTATTTTGTTATGGATGTATTTTAAAGAAGGAATCATTCTGTTGCAATGATTTAATCAATAAATCCTTTGCATGCAGAGACAACTAGTTAATGAGACAACTGGAGCTCAAGCTAAGATATTTTTTGTAACTATTTTCAAAGCTTCCCCTCTCCTTATAAAAAGAGGGAAGAAACAATTAAGAAAGGTTCCCGAATTCTGCAAGTAAGAGGCTCGAATTCTATGGTTCCACATTAGTTCTATTTGCCTGTTCATGAGATATTTGAGTGATAAGTGCTAAATGTATATGGATTGGTGATTTGGAACGATCTTAAAGGATTAATGAAATTATTCTATTGATTCCTATCAGAGCAATACACAATATGTTTTCCTCTTTGTATTCCACTTCATGTATGTTTTTCTTCTCTTGAAATTGTGTAAAGAAGCTGCAGGTTTCACTCTCTCATGGTTATATGTATGCTGCTGAGGAGTAATAGTCCCTGTGTTAATTAAATATTTACATGAGTTATTTGATAGCTTACAATACCTTTATGATCACAGATTTACTTATGCTGATTAGTGACAAGTGTTTCCATGAAGTATAGAGTATGAGATCTTACTTTGCGCTCCATAATTTTTGCCAAGTCATCTCCTCATTCTTTCATACTTCTACTGGAGCTTGATGCTCAGGATTATACATTGTATCCATCCCTCTACGTCGAATTCCCTTCTTTATTTCCTCCCCTTCATGTCATTACAACATCAATATTAAGGCTGCCTATTGTTGTGTGTCGGCCACCATAATTAGCCATTTCTCTTTATGATTAACTAAATCTACCCTCTATGTGTTCAAATCCATGTCTTTGCTTGAGCCTACCTTGATAAAGGACTATTGAACCAGGCCCCATTTATTATCTTTTTCAAACTAAGTGACAATTGGAGTGCAATAGAAAGCCCTACTCATAATATTCATAACACTCCTCTCTTAAGATGTCCTAGGCATTGGTCTACAATCAACCCAGAGGCTATCTCTAGGAGGTTTCTATATCTCCTGAAGCATTTGTACTACATGTGACAGAAAAAGCTACAACAGGGAGGAAAGAATGGAATCCTCCCCACCTAGGTTATGTATATTCCTAATATGGAATATATGGCATTCCGCACGCACACACACACACACACACACATAACGATGATTAACTTCTATTGAAATCAAAATGATATATTAAATCTCACGAATATAAAATATTGCTTGAAATTCTTTCAAATTTTATTTCTATCCTCTATCTATATATGTGCCCTAGCGTGATCTTAATCTTTCTAATAAGTCTTAGCAGGTGTTTGCAAAACTAATACAAATCTGACAAAATTTGATCCTCATTGATGCAGGAGCATCACTTTACATTTTGTTCCAAAAAAATATATTTTAGATATCCTACTGTATATTATGCCTACATGTCCCTTGGGGGACACCTATACAAATTGTTGTTTTTCTGTTAGCATATGTGTCTTTTCCATTCATGACAGTCATGTTTGTTTCTTAAGGGCCTCTAGAAAAGGGCCCAGGTATTGTCTTTGGAAGGTTGTTTTTTTTTAAAGAAACGGGTAGCATTTTCATTATATAGACTGGAAAAGGGCCAAGTCCCGTACAAAATTCAGGATTGTTCTTTCTGCCACTTCCATCAATTTGCATTGGATGGGAACCTTCTTTCTACCATTATTATTCACATATATTCTTATAGAAAAATTATAGTTGTAAAGTCTCCAGAAAACACCACTATATTCTATACGTCGATATATCAATATATATAAGATTAAGACGAACTTTTTTAGCTACTACCAGGCTCAACTTCTTCACCCATGGGATCATCCACAGAAGTGGTCAGTTCCTCCACGTCATTCTCTTCTTCGTCGAGGACCCGCACAACAACAACCTTGGCATCAACAACTTTGATCACCGTAGCACCCCAAACTCTGAAAACTTCCTTTAAGACCCCAACAGTCGTTGTTTCCACCTTAATTTTGATGTTGTTGATCTTATCTTGAACACTCAATAAATCTATGCATATTCCTTCCATGGTCTTCTATAATAGTTCCAAATCTTTGCCCATTCCAGATAATTGGGCATAAATAACAGCAATATTTTCATTCATTTCCTTGACGATATCCTTTACTACTTGTTTACAGGAACTCTCCACCAGGTTCTCAACGCTTTCATGCCTCGAACCATGGCCAGACCTTGAGCTGCCAAGCCCTGAACCTCCCCCAATGCCATTTCGCGCTGAGGACATATTTTGGTTAACTGACCATATCCAACTGAGATATATAATAGCCTGATCAATCTCTACATTCCCCCCAATCTTGTCCTTCATAAATGCAAGATGATTCAGAGTCTTGTCAATGCTAATTCCTTCCATATTTCACACCGGCAGAAATAACTTGAATCATAATACGATGTTACCTTATTCGCCAGGAAGAGTAACTATATTACATATTCCGGTGAGTAATCGAAGCCTCAATGCCCACCTATCCTCGTACATAATTTTCCCTTCAGTGACACCACAACTATGCCTGAACTCACCACTTGCTAACCCTGCAACCAAGGCACTGCAAAGGAACCTTAGAAAAACGACATTCTTAACTACCATATTGCCAAGGAGCCTTAGGGAGCTGGCCTTCTTAAACACCATCTTAATACTCTGACGACCTGTACCACCACAGTACAACGCCGACATGTTGTAACCATTCAAGGGATGTGACATGAAGAGTTTTATTTATTTATGCATATTTGACCTTATTCTAATAGTACCCCTGCGTTGGTGTGACCATCCACCATATGGTTATTGTCACACAACACGTGGAACAAATAAACATTTTCAAAATTTTTTAACAAATAAATCATCCTTACCATGATTGAGGAGGTTTCATCATCTAGGAGAATGACGTTCTCAAGGAGCTATACACATTTTTGGATGATCAACATGGAATCGACAATTATGGATAGAGTTTTGATAACATTAGTCAAACTTATTTTCAAACCCTGCCAAAGGGAAAGGGCTTCCGCTTGATTATTTGTCGTAATGCCAAGACCCCATGCATACTTTACTTCTGTTTTTTCTTCGAGGTTGATGATTACCCTCCCGCTCCAGCCTCCCCAGGGTTACCTTTCGAAGCTCCATCAAAATACAGTTGATTGTTCCCGACTTTCCTTTTCCATTCAATAAATTCATCACCTTCTAGTCTGATACAGAAGGACGAGGGTTCATAAGACCTTAAGCGAGGAGATTTGAGGTTGGGGGGGGGGATCCTGAGCCAGAATTTTTCAAAACTAGACATCTCTTTCATATCTGAAGCATCAAAGCCCCGGGAAGATATGACCTCAAAGAGAAGCGTCATTCCTTTTATTGCTGCAGTTCAGAGTTATGTTGCTGATTTTGAAAGATAACCTAATTACGGCACAACCATATCGACCAACACATATATTTAGGGATTTCCATCCAACATCGCCTTAACAAAGGGTTTGGGGAGCATGGATAATTATGTTTCCAGTGAATAAACATGTCACTCCAATCATCTGCAACTTGGGGGACGGAGGCCAAATGCACTAGAACGTAGTTCCATACGTCCACCATAAAGGGACAGTAGCAAAATAAGTTCTTGATTGGTTCATCTACATTTCCACACAAGACACACTGGGAGGGACCACTGATTTTACTCTTCTTTAAGTTTTCTGCCGTCAGGATTTTCTCGTGGACCAATTCTGAGTAAACAATGTTTACCTTAGGAAGACCATCGCCATTCCATATTTTCCCCCATAATTTAGAAGGTAAGGGGGGAGGGAGTTTTGATTAAAAGAGCATAGCCATATTTAACACTATATTTTTTGGCTTTTCCTCCCAACCAAACACGTCTTTCTAGTTTTCTAGTGATTATTGGAGCAAACCCATTAAGACTTTTGATCAGAAGATTCCAATGCATGAGAAGGTGATTGAGAAATTCTAGACAAAGCCACCCACACCACATACCTAGATCATCCCAGTGGGATATATCCACAAGATTGGAGAACCCATGCTCAACCAGTTAGCCAAAGAGAGCAGGTTAAATGCCATTAGCACAATCAAATCCAATGATGTAGGAATTTACAGGGTAAGTTCCTCATATAGAACACCAAAGGACACCGCTCACAAACAAATCACATATCAGTACACCAGTATCCTTGACGTGGTTAAAACCCTCAAAGATGGAAATACTCCACGGCCTGAGCCAACACGGCCACTTCAGGCAATTTGTTAATGTAAAAAAAAAGAAAATTTACATAAGCTTCTCTCATGAACGGTCACCTTGCAAATGGCTATCCATGCTCTTTAAATAGAGATCATGGACCAATTAGGTGTTAAGCCACAGATCAAGTGTTATTAATACTGAGGAGAGAATGAATTGTCAGATCACTTCATGTCTAAAACATATCGTGACTGTTGGATTATAGGTTACAAAAGTACATGGTAAAGAAATACACTATGCCTAACTCTACAGTAGACCAAGTTATACTTAACTATTTCCTATGTGTCGGAATATCCTAACATCCCCCCTTAAGAACAACTTGGGATAGTATTGAAGGATGTACAAATATGACACAATAGGAGAAGGAAGGAGGAATTAGAGCCTATCCCCCCGTAGTGACAACTTCCTGAACTCCAACCATAAATCGAAGTTTAGTAAACTTTGCCTTTGTGAGAGCCTTTGTAAAGATGTCTGCAACTTGATCATCGGTTGAAAAATATTGCACTTAAATAACATGGTCATGAATGAGCTTTTTGTTGAAGTGCATGTGTATTTCAACGTGTTTGTTGCGCTGATGTTGGATTGTATCTTTGCATAGTTGAATGACACTTTGATTATCACACCAAAGTGTAGTTGGATGTTGCTGTTGAAATCCAAGCTCTGACAGGATCTGACAAAGCCACAAGGCTTCCTTACTAGCATCTACGGTGCCATGATACTCTGCTTCTTTTAAAGAAAGAGAAATGGCACTTTGTTTCTTGCAAGCCCATGTAATAGGTCCAAAACCAAGAGTGAAGACATAACCTACAGTAGACTTCCGATCATCAGGGTCACCAGCCCAATCAGAATCAGTGAAACCAACCAAGAGAGATGTTGGCTTGAGGAAGCTTGACCCAGGTTCAACATTATTTAGCCAAACAAATCCCTACACTACTGGCCCTCTCAGCATCAGCCCGTGGAGTGCGGACCGAAGTCTCACTCGAAGTAGTATGGGGGGATGCTGGAACCAAGTTTCCGCACCTTGAGATGGTTGTGATGTCGTTTGATCTCTTTTATCCCTGCCTTCGTGCAGGTGATCTCGCTCTAGGGCTTGTAAGAAAAACCCTCTATTCCGACTTTCAATATCTTTACGAAAGTATACGATCAACCTTCGCACAGCCCTAACCCGGGGCTCAGGGACTTTCGCGCTACTATGGAAGTGCGCCATGCAGATTCCTCAATTTACCTAAGTGATTTTCTTATTTTTCTGAATACTTAAGTTTATCACCGCGTAATCAGATATTCGTAATTGCGTTTAATTATTCAATGTAACTATATTCATTTGTGCAACATAGAATCATAACAAAGGAAATTCATACACAAAATATTCAAACCCTTCAATAGGACAAATACACAAAAATTGTAGAATAACTCCTTTTATTAATATCTTCTAAGTGTTACAAACCTTGTTCACCCTGCGCACATAGCTGCAGGGGTCTGCGCACTCAGTTGCAGACTTCTACCCTAGGCCTTTACTTACGCTACAACCCAAGACTTAGACTTCTTGCTCTAAAGTTATGACTCTCTTTCTTCTTCGATCTGCTTCTAACTACTTAGAGCTTAGCTCTTTTTATACAATCCCATGGTCTGTGGACCATTGGTGTATCTTTTATAGCCAACTTTACTTTACAAAACTAAGGGCGGACTATCCTTTGTGACACAATACCTTTGCGCTCCGTGACCACAAAATGCAGAAGGTTTACAATAATATTACAAAAAAATATTTTTACAATTAATAATAATAACGATAATAATAAAGTTATAACTTAATAAAGTTTTATGATTTTTTTAAATCTTGATCATGTAAAATGTATGTGTATATTTGATACATATCATTAATTGATACTTATGAACATTTGCCAATCATTTAATTTATATGATTATGATAATGTATACAAATAAAATTTACTTTGAAATAGCTCAATTAAAACAACAATTTTATGACTATAAGATTTAAAATTACCCATTTACTCATTCCTCTAATTACTTTATATATATTGAAAACAAAACCTAATAAATTATATAATTAAAAAATTAATAATAATAACCATTAATAAAAATTCAATTACTATATTTCCATATACTAATACTATAACATTCAAATATTAAAAAAAAAATCAATCAAAAAAGCAGATAATATTTCTTTCCATCAAAACGATGCTTCCATATTTTACACTCATTATCTTTATTTTCCCGGTAAAACCACCTTTAAACTCAATTCAAAAGACACGAAGATATTTCTTTCCATCAAAAAGACACTACCACTTTTTACATTCATCTCACCTACCGTCACTCACATTTCTTTTCTTTCCAGGCAACCAGGTTTCTGAGAAATTTCGACACTTACTTTCATCTCATGAATTCCCAAGAAACCAAATTTTAGAGAAATTCTCCGCACTTTCTTTGTATCTCATCAATTCCCGTTCATTTCCCTTTTCACTATCGTTCAGTATCTCTCTTGATTTCTTCGCATGGGACGGCAGTTTCTGACGATGGAAGACTACCGACTTTCTTGGCAGCAATCATTTTCCAAATCTCCTTTTATTGAATTCATGCCCCACACGGAACAACTTCTCCACACTTTCTTCATATCTCTTGTCCGATATCTTTTTCTCATTAATCTTTCAACTTTTTCAGATTGACCTTTCATGAATTGTACAAAGTATATCGAAGAATTTCTTCACGCCTTTTTTTTATCCTTCTGTCAAAAAAAATTGGACCATTTCTCCATTTGTGGTGTCATTCTTGCTCAGGGATCATGATAATGTTCTCTGTATCGTTTCAATTTTATCAGATGTCTCCGAAGAAACCATCCCTCTACTTATTAAGACATTGTCTGAATCCTGCAGCGCGCCATCACAGTGTGCCTCCCATGAAATATGGTCGTAACTCTTGGGGATCCAACCTGTCGGAAGCACACAGATAATAAAGTTTATTTTGTCTTGTGCAATTACTCCTATGATAAAGTTCTACGAGTTAATTGATCCATCACAACCAGGTTTTTAAGAAATTCCCCCTTTTTTTTTCCTCAAAAAATCTCGTATATTGAAAAATTTCCCCTCGCTGTCTTCTTTTGTGCGCGCATTTCATAGGGAGATTTATGATTGTTTTTCGATTTTATCGCTGATTTCCCTCTTCACACTCTATTAGACAAGTATTTCTTCTTTTGTGCGCCGCATTTCATAGGGAGATTTATGATTGTTTTTCGATTTTATCGCTGATTTCCCTCTTCACACTCTATTAGACAAGTATTTTACAAATGAAAGAATCTCTCTCCCTCTCTTTATATATAAGAATTTCCTTGAGCTTTCTTCAGGGCATTTTGGGATGGTTGAAGAGTACCAAATTTATTTTCGACGATCACCGACCAGAACATGTCATTTTCTTTCTATTTCTCCTTTCACTGATGTTCTTCATATCTCTGACCGGATTCCTCTTTCTTGCAATCTTTCAAATATTTCATATTCACTTAATAGTGAACTCTACACACCCTTGGTGGATATCGAAGAATTTCTTGAGGGCTTGTTTATTTCAATGCCCTCTTGCATATAATTTATATGTTGAAGCACGTAATCACAATGGGCTTCTACATTGCATTTTTGTTGGAGTTATGATTGTTGTTACACCAAAAGCCGTAGGTGTTAGTAAACAGACATATCGCTAGTGTTAAGCACATACCACGAAACACACGGGGAGCGTTGAATTATCCTTCTACACCGCCATTAACGGGGAGCATTGGATTATCCAATTTCCAACAATCCCCCCTAATGTATGCCACGAAACACACGAGAAGTGTTGAATTATCCTTCTACATCGTCATTAACAGGGAGCGTTGGATTATCCAATTCCCAACAATCTCCCCCCCAACGCGAGCCAAGTGTGTTTCGAACTCGAGACCTTTGGCTCTAATACCACTTGTTGGAGTCACGATTGCCGTTACACCAAAACCCGATGGTGTTAGTAAACAGACACATCGCTAGTGTTAAGCACATGCCACGAAACACGCGGGGAGCGTTGAATTATCCTTCTACACTACCATTAACAGGGAGCGTTGGATTATCCAATTCCCAACAATTTTGCTTTGGTGGAAGACTACATAATTTCTGGTGGCAAACTCGAGAAGGGACACATATCAATGGTCGTTTAACTCTTGTAGATTTTCGAATAAACAAAGCAGGGTTTTGGTGTGAGGTTTTAATGCACTTTATTGTTTTCGGCCTACCCTTTGTACTAGCCTTGGTTTCACAAATGCGGTCATTTCACACTTGCTGAGGGAAACTAGGAGTTCATTCATGTATTCACCATTGGTCTAGTCCAACTCAGTGGGTGTGTTGTGCCTTTGATTGTTTCTTGTGGTGGTTTGTTAGCGCTGTGCCTTCGCTTGTTCCTTGTGGTGGTTTATTTTGCTGGTTCTCAGAGGTTTCAGGTTGACTTTCAATCTGCAAGTTGTTTCATTTTTTCCTTTGTTACTCGGCTCAAGCTTTGTCTCTACTCTGCTCGTGATGATTTTTTTTGGTGTTGGTTCTGGTGTTGATCTGGCTCTGTGTAACCATAGGTTCTTTCCTTGCTACTATGGTGGGCGGCTCAGCGAACACTACTTCAGGTAATTTCTTGTTCCAATTTCATTTCCGCATCTCGTTTTTATGTCTCTAACCCTCTAGCTCCTTGGTGAGCAGGTAAACTTCTCCTATGGCGTTCCTGTTGGGAGAAACCCTCTGGCGAGAGACTCGGTTCTTGTCCTTTGGCTCGGAGTCAGGCCTTTTCCAGGTAAATCCCTGCTCCTCCCTTCGTTTATCTGCTCACTGTCCTTTTGTTTTGTTTGCCCTACTGGTTTCTTGACTGCCCGCCTTGTTTTTGTGGTGGTGTGTAGGTCGTGCCTGGAGAACACTGCTCCACAGCCTCATCCTTGGGAGTCTTCGCAAGCTTGGGGAAAAACAGGGTAGGATCCCTCCGTGGCTGTATTGTGGTTTTTCTTTTCTTTACTTGCGCTATCCTTAGTTGGGTATAACCCTTGGGGTTTCACTTTCTCCATGTGTTTGTATGGTTTCGTGGGTTTTCACACCCTCGCTGTCTGCAAATTGTTGTTTTTCAATATTCGTAGGTTTCAGAACCCTCTACTATTTTGGGTTATATAAATGTATAATGAACTATTAAATTTGGAAATGTAAAGAATGCACAGGTGTGCTTGAATATTGAATGTAAATGTACCTGGGTTTTTGTTGAGAAAAGATGTGTTGTCGTCGCTGGCTTTGCTTTTGTTTGGTTCCTGGTCTGAGATGCCTTCAGTCACGAGATTTTTGTCGATGTCATTTGGCCTCTTAATGAATTATTTCACTATTTTGCTTTAACACAATGTCTGAAACATTAATGCACAGGAAGAAAAAGAAATTGTCTTGCTTTCTTAATGATAGGTTCTAGATTCATTTGCTTTCATAGATATTCAAGAAAAATTGTAATTTCAAATTCTATGTCCTTTCTTCTCTCTGGATGGAAGCCTCCTTCATGAGGATCTGGTTTTTCTTTTTAATGCCTTACTAGCAGTTTCTTACAGTTGAGGAACTGTTCCTCAGTTACCTTTCAGTTATCTAACAATTTCTTTAAACATACTCTTAACTAATCCTATTCTATTTGCTTGCTTAATTTTTAAAGGACAATGGCTGTATCATCCTTAACTTAAGTAAAACAAAAAATAAAACAAAATTCGAAATGTTTTCCTTCCTTTCCAGCAAAAATAAAAAACCATTTCCAGCTGTCGCCTTTTCAGTCGGATGCTCTTGCATCAGGCTCCTGGGGTAAATTAAACTCATGGCTCCTGTCCATGAGCTCTTCAATAGAGTACCCGGCACTTTGAATCTAGCCCTTCACTTGACTAGGTACCGCAAATATTCTTTTCTTCGAGTCCGTCTAGCCACCTGGGTGTCTAGGATCTGTCCAATCTCTAAAGGCTTTACTGGGGGCATCTGTTTAATCCATGAGTATTTCTCATTCTGGGTGTCCCGTGTTCGTCTTTCTGATCTGTCTTCTTCATTTGCCACAATGTATGGGTACATATCTGCCACATTAAAAATGGGTGAGATTCCTATACCTGGAGGTAACTACAACTCATAAGAGTTCGCAAAAAACTTTTGAAGAATCCTTCAAGGCCCAATTTTCTTCCATTTTAACTTGTTATATTCGCCTTTAGGAAACCTCTCCTTGCGTAGGTGTGCTAATACCAGGTCCCTTACGTTGAATTGTACCTCCCGCCTTTTCAAATCCACTTTCTATTTGTACCTTTGGCTACTGTCTTGTAATTTTAATTTTACCTGTTCATGAAGATCGCTGATTGCCTTTGCGAAATATTCACCATTAGCACTCCTGTGCTCCAACTGATCCAAATCCCGCAACTCATGTACTCTACATGGGTGTATTCCGTATAGGATCTGGAAATAACTATTGTCTGTGCTTTTGTTGGGTGAATCATTATAATCAAATTCTGCTTGTGCAAGTACACGATCCCACTGTCGAGAATTTTCACCAACCAGAATCCGTAATAGATTTCCTAGACTTCGTTTCACCACTTTGGTTTGCCCGTCAGTCTGCGGATGATAAGTTGAGCTAAAGTTTAGTTTGGTGTCTAATTTTTTCCATAAGGTCTACCAAAAATGACCTGTAAACTTTACGTCTCGGTTCGAAATAATAGACTTTGGCAAGCCATGACTATCTCTATGAAAAACAAGTGTGCTACATGTGTGGCATCACTGGTTTTCCTGCATGGAATGAAATGTGCCATTTTGGTGAAACGATCCATCACCACCATGACGGAATCGAATCCCCGTTGTGTCTTCGGCAGGCCTAAGACAAGTCTAAACTGACTGAGCCCCATGATCTGTTTGGAATAGGTAAGGGCATATACAATCCTGTGTTCTGGCTGTGTCCCTTCACAAGCTGACACACTTTGCATCTAGTCACAAACCTTTGTATATCTCTATGCATCTTTGGCCAATAGTAAAAGTGGTTCAACTGATCCAAGGTCTTGTCTATGCCAAAATTCCCAGCTAAACCTCCATTATGCTTTTCCTGGATTAAGTTCTCTCTCATAGAACATTCCGGGATACACAACTGCCCTCCTTTGAACAACAACCCTTCCTGCATATTATAGTCCAGCCATGAACTGTTATCTCTCAACAATGGATTTTGGCAAGCTTCATAGGCTTCCTTAAAATCTGCATCTGTCTCATACAAGTCCTTAAGATGTTCGAATCCTAATACTTGTATCGTACTTTGCTGTAGGATCAAATTCCTCCTGTTTAATGCATCTGCCACTTTGTTGGCTTGACCGCTGATGTGCTTCAACACAAATGTAAAACTCTACAAGTACTCCACTCACTTCACATGTTTATGGTTCAGCTTATGTTATTGCATAATATACTGTAATGCAGAATTGTCTGAAAATAAGAAAAATTCATTGGCCATTAGATAATGTCTCCAATGCTTTAGCGCTTGGACCATTGCATAAAATTCTTTGTCATAAGATGTGTACTTTTGCCTACTTTCGTTTAATTTGTCACTGAAATAGGCTACTGGCTTATCTTCTTGGTTGAGTACTACACCAATGGCTGTCCCACTAGCATCACAACGAACTTGAAAAAGTTTGTTAAAGTCTGGTAATCTTAGAATTGGTTTTTTAGTGATCTTCCTTTTGAGCAGTTGAAAATCCTTCTCAACCGATTCTGTCCAGTGAAAAGTTTGATTTGCCTTCTTAATGGTGTCCACCATGGATGCACAAATCCCACTAAATTTTTTAATAAACTTCGGATAAAAACTTGCTAATCCATGAAAATTTTGTACCTCAAACAAACTCTTGGGAGACAGCCAGCTAACTATGGCTGCAACCTTTTCCGGATCTATTTTTAGTTCATTCTCGGAAATCACAAATCCCAAATAAATTAATTATTTCTTGAAAAAAGAACATTTCTTCAAATTTATGAGTAATCTGTTTTGCTGCAATTTTTCCAATACATACCTCACATGTCAAACTTCCTTCGTCTTGCTAAATATAAGTATATCATCCAGATATACAATCACAAATCTACTAATGAATTCTTTCAGCATCTCGTTCATCAAATGCATGAACATGCTGGGGGCATTGCTCAGTCCAAATGGCATAACCAACCATTCATATAAGCCTTCATTAGTCCTGAAAGCTATCTTCTACTTGTCACCTTCTCGAATCCTGATTTGGTGGTAGCCGCATTTCAAGTATATCTTTGAAAAGTATGCTTCTCCTCTCAAACAATCCATCATATCATCCATCTGAGGTAAAGGAAACCTGTACCTGATAGTGATCTTGTTAATTTCCTGGGAATCAGTGCACATCCGCCACTCACCTCCTTTCTTGGGAGCTAAAACAGTCGGAACCGCACAAGGGCTTAGACTTTCCCGAATTAGTCCTTTATCCAACAACTCCTGCACCTGCTTCTTGATTTCTTCATTGTCCTTCAGACTCATCCGATAAGAAGATTTGTTTGGCAAACTGGCTCCTAGAATGAAATCAATATGGTGACTAATGCTCCGCTTTGGTGGTAATTTTTCTGGTAGATCATCTACCACAATATCACTAAATTCCTGCAGCATGTCCTGTATCTCTTTAGGTAAGTCAGTGATTTCAGTATGGATCAATACTGGTTTTGGCCTTTGCACAACTGCATATTTTACCTTATCATCCTCCATCTGTCGTAGAAACTCTTTTCCACCTAACAATGATGCTTTTGTTCCACTAGTTTCTGCAACATCCTCTTCCTTCATGGGCACTAGCGTATGCTTTATCCCATCTTTAACAAACTTGTAACAATTTGTTTCCTCGTCATGGACGACCTTCCTATCATATTTCCATGGTCTGCCCAGCAGAATATGGCATACGCCCATCAGCATGATATCGCAAGTCACCTTGTTCTTGTACTTGCCAATATGAAACTCTACTCTACATTGCTCATCAACCAACAGTTGGTGACCTTTCTGCAACAAGGAAACCCTATATGGAGTTGGGTGCTTCAACTTCTTCAAACCCAATTTCTCCACCATTTCAGTAGCTACCAGATTATCAGTACTTCCACTATCTATGACTAATTTGCAGCATTTCCCATGCGACTTGCACACAGTGTGGAACAATGCTTTCCTCTGTGTCTGATCAGCTACTTCCTTAGCTGGTTTCAATAATACCTTGTTCAACACCAAGGCTTCCCCAGTTTCAGGCATATTTTCCACCTCCTGTGGCGATGCCTCTGCTTCATCGAGCTGAGCAACATATGCTCCCCTCTGTCCAGTTTGTTCATTTTTAGGACATTCAAAGGACCTGTGTCCCCACTTGTGACACTTGTAACACTGATAGGCATTTCCTCTACCTCTACCATTACCTCTTCCTCATTGGTATGACCTTCCTCCTCTGGTGTTACCTTCCCTTTCAGTCTGTCCCGAAGTCTTCGAATTGCTGCCCTCTTCATTGCTGTTGGTAGTTCTACCTCTACCAAAGGACTATCCCCTACCTTTGCCAAAACCACGTCCTCTTCTGGCATTCTGTTTCCTAGCAATCTTTTCCTCCACCTTCAAAGCACTCTGATAGGCTTCCTCTATGGTCTTAGGGGAAAGAATACTAATTTCATCTAGGATCTCCATCTGTAGACCATTTACAAACCTCGTTGTTTTTTCAGGGGTATCTTCAACATAGCCAACTCTTAGGTTTACTTTATAAAATTGTTCAGTATATTCCTTTACAGTCATCATTCTTTGTCTTAGGTTCTGTATCTGTCTATAAAGGGCAATTTGGTAATCTTTAGGTAGAAATTTTCTTTTCATCCTAGCAATCATCCTATCCCATTTTTTAATCAATGTTTTGTTTAGTCTTCTCCTTTCTGCCTGCACACTGTCCCACCATAGTGTTGCATGTCCTTTCAACTTGGTGACAACAAACTTGATCTTCTTGTCTTCGCTGATTTCTTCATATTCAAAATATTTATCTAGCTCACTTACCCAGTCTAACAATGCCTTTGTGGACAAACTGCCATCATAATTAGAAAACTCCGGTCTTGGCTTGCTACCAGCCGGCAAAATTGACCTCAATTTTTTAATCTCTGATCCCTCTTCATCTAACCCATTCGTCGTGGCTTTGTTTTCCTCTTCACTATCATCCCCACCTTCCGGATCTCTACACCTTCCCACTTCCACTGCTGCCAAAGGTGTAGTTAAGGTCCTAATCTCTTCTCGTAGCCCTTCATTTGCTACTCTTCTGATGGCTCTACCTCGACCCCTTCTTCCCACCTCCATCTTTGTTGTGGGGAAAAGTATCCGACTCGGATGACCCTATCCCTACTCTAAAGGTGACAGTCTTTAGCAACAACTGAAAGTAAAGCTTTAATGTTTTCCTTTATGAAAGTACAGAGAGAAGGAAGAAAAGATTAACCAACCGATGTCTTTCGCTTTTGTCGATCCTTATCCTCTCTCTTTGTCTCTTGTTCCCAGCTCCTTGCTCCCTTTGCCGGTCCAGCTACACACAGATCCTGCACAACAGAGAGAAGAAAACTACAAGATACATGTACTCATAACTGATGCATGGATTAGGGTGAATCAAATATACAAGTAAATACAATACATCAATGCAATACAAGTATATAGGAGAACATTCAAAGCTTTATTGATAAAAGTAACAGGGTTCTGAGAAAGTTACAACCATCAATGGCTCCAATCCAGTAGCACCTCCCCAGCAGCAAGAAATCTCCTCTTCACCTCTATAAAAGCAATCACCCAATAGCTCTAACTGTAAACCAACAGCACTTCCTTGCTTTGCACAAAATTCCAGCCTCCCTAGACCTCATGAGAGAGCTCTATATATAGGAGATTTGGAGAAAGGATGAGTCAGCTTGAGGCTGGCATAAAGCTGACTAGTGTCCTCTCCCACTTTAGTTAAACTTCAGTTCTTGAGTCCACTTGGAGATCCTTGCTTACACATGGAGATCAAGTACCTCTTACTCATCACAGGGCGAATCCCTTGAACCAAGTGTCAGTTTGGAAGCTTCCTGGGCAGTTGACACCTTGCAGAATGACTGTGCCACTTGGCCAATCTTGCCCAGTGCAGGTAGCCTTCATTGGTTTTGACTTTCAGCGCAGGTACAAGAAGGAGCAGTTGACATTCAGCGTAGTTGCTCAGTGGAGCAGCTGACATGATCCAAAAATAGCCTGTTTTGAGTGTTTTTCAGGTGGAGAACTGATGGGAAGTGCTGTGGTTTGCTGACCTTGTTCTTCTAGGGGTAAGAACAACATGTTTAGGGACTGAGGATCCCTGTAATTATTGACATTTCATGCTCCATGCTGCGAGGCACAAAAATGTCTATAACAGTTGCCCCCTAAAGTATGAGGCCGTTTATTGGGTGAAATGCTTTATCTAGAGGGTCCGAAGTTCATTCCAGTGCTGAGGAGGCGCCCTGTAATACAATACAATACAATACATTATTTTTCATTATGTTTTCATGATCTAGCTGAGGCGGGCATTCCCATGCTCAGCTTTATAAATACATTTTGGTACATAGAACAGACGATCGTCTGATGGTAGACCGATAATTCTCTGCTGGAATTATCATCCTTTGAGTAGGATGATCATCTGCTGCAATGATGTACATGACAAATGCTTTTATATTTCCTGAATATGTATCGCAGCCCGGATGGATGAAACTAGATCCGGGGTCTTCAAACTCGTTCAATCTTCACTCTAAGTACAAGTCGATCCATGTGAGAATTTCGCTGAAGTCGAACATGGAAAGACATCGCTTGATTACCGGTCAATGATGAAAACCGTTAACAAGCGCGAGAGGAATCACCGATAATGATAATGACCCTCAAGGTACTGCAGTACAATTCACGTGGCGTGAATAAAGGACTTGGCGTCGAACGCCACGCAAAATCTTCTGGTCGAAGGTCATTGATGTATACCTGTCGCCGGAAGTGAGAAACTTGCCATTGAGGCATGCAAGCTTCAAAGTACTGATGGGGTTGTTCCTAGATCAACTTCTTGGATAATGAGCTGAAGTCGACAAGAAGCGATCCGTCAAAGGAGGGCCTTAATGAATCCCACATCAATGACACGGAACGGAGCTAATGATTTTAGTGGAGGTGAAAACAAACTGTGACATATGATTCAGGGTGGCGATCATGAATGGATGAAGGATAATGTATGGCAGTGGATGGGACACGGTTGACACTTTCAGAATGACCTCTCTTGAACATATAACGACACTGATGCGATGGATCGGTAGCATTACCCCAAAATGTGGATGGTTTGGCGAAGACCATGGTGATGAGACCGGTAAATGAAACAACCCAACCCGATGTGGTACGGAAGAAAAGTGTCATGTTCAAGAGCGACTTGCTACCATTAAGCTTTGATGTTATCCCAATTTTTCCCCAGTCATTTCTGACCAGTACCTCTTTATTTTTGTCAAGCTTGAGGAGGATAACATATGCTTGTTCTATAACCTGCCCTTCGGGCAAGCCCATCGCTATGATTTAACGAGCTTAGCGATAGGGAAACTCGTTCTCGTCTAAAGACAAGTTTGTCGCTATTTAATCATTTTAACGAGTCTAACGACAAGGAAAACTCGGTCCTTTTCATTTTTAGAGAGTCTGAAAAGGTACATAAAGTCAACTCCAAAATTCCTTTTTCGTCATCTAATCCCTTAAGTCCGAAAAAGTATAAAACAATACAGAAGGGATGAATTTTCGATTGCTTTTAACGAGCCGAACAAAACAAGTGCTCGATCTTTTTGTGCAATAATCCCTCAGGTCCAAAAAGATTAAAATCTAGAGGAGGGATAGCTCTTCTGGTCGCTTTAACGAGCTGGAAGGCCAAAACTCGGCAAACTTTTCATATTTTACGAGTCAGTGAAAAGAGCTCAAAGAAGACTCGTCTTTTGAGGAACGAGTGATAAATAGGGATAGCAGCAGATTCCAAGTACAGGTTGGAATTTTCCAATCACGGCAGTGTCACAAGGATGGCTAGGTGAAATCACTCTTCGCAGCTGTTTCTCAAAAGAGGTAAACACACAAATGGAGGTGAATGATCGGCCAAATGAACAGTGGAGGTGACGGTGCACAAACACGACCAAGGCTTTTATGGCTGATGAATTTACGATCTCAAAAGGTTATTTACCGGTTCATTTTTTCTGGATGAGCTTGAACTCTGAAGGGAAGCCTGCTCATAAACTTATGTTTATTTTTTAACGAGCATGAACTATGCGCTAAAACTGCTCGGATCTTGCGTTTATTTTTTAACGAGCATGAACTATGTGCTAAAACTGCTCGGATCTTGCGTTTATTTTTTAACGAGCATGAACTATGTGCTAAAACTGCTCGGATCTTTTGCATGCCCCCAGCATGATAACTCAAATCGAGGTGCATGCCCCCCAAGCTTCATTGCATTCAACTGGATGATTGGAATGAAGGTTTCCTTTGAGATTTGGAAAGGGGGGTCGGTTTCATTTTTTAATGAGGTTGACATAGTCAAAGAACTATCCTCATAGCCCACTGTATTTACAGTATTCGGTAGAAAATCGAAAACTGAAGGATGATAAAGGTCATCTTGAGTATCTTCTCCACAACCCGGGAGAAGGGAACAATGGTGGGAATCATTCCATGGTGCCCCGTCAATTACCATTGATTGGACTATTCCTTTGTCGGTTCCATGCACTCGCGACCAAGGACTTAAAGGGGTGCCATATTCTCTAGACCTATCTATCCAAACGCTTGATGAGCGTTGATTTGGGGTTGCCCCCCAGGCCAAGAAAATTGATTGCTACAATACTTCCATTGGGCTTGGGGACAAAACCTTTGCATGATCCATGCTGATATCATTTTCTGACATCTTTTGTGCGGAAGATATCATATTGCAGGTTCCTATCGTCGCCACTTCTCCCACAATGAACGTTGGCGGAAGGGTGAAAGTTCCCATTAATGTAGGATCTTTTAGTAGGCCTACTCCGATATTTTGAAACGAATGGTCGCTTCCATGGATCAGAGGAACGCTTCCTGTAACTTGTGAACCATTAGGGAGGAAATTTTGTTGGTCAATGATCGTAATCCCTCCTTGAAAAGGGAATGCGATTTTCCTAAAATAGGTCGACACAACAGCTTCCATGGCATAAATCCATGGTCTCCCCAGTAGGATGTTATAGTCAAGATTGCCATCGATGACTTCAACATCTATTTCTACTGTTTTGCCCCCTAGTTCAACTTTCAAGTTACTAAGGATACCGTAAGGGGTATATGTCCTTCCGTCGAATGCTTTTAATGTTGTCGATGATCACGACAAGGTTGGAGATCCTAAAGTTTTCCAGCAACTCATCGACATAATACATGTCGATGCCCCCTCATCAATAATTGTTCGATGAACAGTTTTGTTGAGGGCTTTCACTTGGACAAGGAAAGCTAGTTGAGCTGGTAATTGAGGATCATATCCTTTGTGGTCAAAGGATACAAGATTGGAATCTTTAGGATCCACCCCACCAATTGCTGATAACAATGCCTGCCTTTGGGATGGGCAATTTTGTAGTACTTCAAGAGTCGACATAGCAGACGGCGATTGCGCCAAATCTTCCACTATATTATAATGCTGTGCTGCTTTGGCACGAGGATTAAATGTCGACTTGTGTACTACTCCCTTTGGCGGTTTTATTGTTAATTCATGTGTGATGGGGGGTACAACTTCTGCCGAAGTTGTTGTCGAACTGCTAGGTTGATTTTTACCTTTATCGTTCGACACCTGTGGATTCCCGTAATCTTTGTTCCTTGTCGAAATCAAAGCATCATTCTGTTGCTTTGATATCGATAACATAAGCAGTTGCGACGGTGAAGCATTTCCACTACCAACCAAATTTTTTCCTCGATCGGGAAACGGATCAGTTAACACAGCTGGAGTTTGCGAACTCTTTAAGAATCTTTTTAGATCAGCTTTGTATGGACATTCTCTCGTCCAGTGATCCTCATCACATATCTGACACCCGTAAGGTGGTTTCCTATCTCGAGGAGGGCTTGAAGAAGTTTTTCGAGGAGATGACTCTCCTTGTTTCTTCTTCTTCCCTTTGTTTTGATTTTTCTTGCTTCCTGGTTGATTGGTTTCTTTGCCCTTATCTGCTGATACGGCATTTACTTCCGAAGCAAGAATCTCTTCTTGAGCATTTTGATTCGAATCTTTACGGGCCTTCTTGGGATTGGCCTTTCTTGGATTCGCGTTTGCCGTGCCAATCACGCCATCGCCGGCATGAGAGTCACTATTCGATTTAGGAGGAGGAGGAATTGAAAACTCTGGTCTAGGGGCATTTGGTATCTTGTCATAGAGCGTGCCGGACTGAGTATATACTAAGTCCAAATATTGAGCACGAGCAATAACTTGCTCCTCTGTTACGACGCCTCCCTTGGCCACATCTTCTGTTATAGCAGGAAGAAGCGACTTTATAAACCACTCAGCTAATAGCTGATCTGGAACATAGGTCTTTACCATTTTGCGACGACGATGCCACTCATGTATATGATCTGATATATGTGTGGCCGTTGTCTGCTTGAAATTGGTCAAGATCTCTGTTCCAGTTTCGTACCTTATAGGTAACTGAAAGTGTGTTAAGAAAGTGGTGGCTAGGGAACTAAAATTGTCGAAAGAGGCTCTAGGTAATTCAATATACCATTTAGCCGCCGGACCAGTCAATGTCCTCTGGAAAAGGCGAAGCCTTATCGAATCATCATTCAAGGTATTCGACGAACACCACAGATGGAATGTCATCACATGATTCGATGGGTCTTCGCCAGGATTTCCATTGAATTTAGGAATGTCCGAAGGAAGTTTGTGAGGAATCGCTGGCCACCAATGGGCATAGGCGATTGGATCGTTCGTCAATCGATGTAAATCTGGTAATTCTAGAGTTGCCACGAATGGCAACTGCTGATTCAGGTTTGGCGAGGCGTACCCAGGATACGATGGAATCGCCTGAGCAGTAGGCCTTTGCATACCAGCATAATGCAACTGATGTTGATATGACTGATATGGCTGGTGGGCTTGGCCACTGTAAAGTGGTTGATTTAACCCGTTCTGGATATAGGGTTGCCCACTATTCGCAAAGATCTGTTGTTCAGATCCCTGGTACACCTGTTTAAACTGAGGTTGTTGGTATTGCACCATCCATGGTTGCGAAGCCATGTTTTGCTGTGCGATACTAACCGACGGACCAAGATGCGGGGTTATGGTTCCCGTTTGTGTCTGTGTCGTCCCGGCAGTTGGCGATTGTGGTTGTGTTGCAGGTTCAATGGGCTGTTGCATTACAACTTGGGGTTGACATACAACAGGCATCGATTGAACTTGCGACACGGTTACAATTGCTGGCGTCGTCGGGATACTAGACATAGGTACACACTGTTGCATGGAATATACAACTCTTGGTTGTTGGGGTAACATAGGTACCCAACCACTCGTCGTTACTTCAGTCAAACCTGAATGTTGTTGAAAACTACCGTATGGGTATCCCCCCGGAAGGGGAAGTGAAAGGGCATATTGCCCCCCATATGGTAACAATCCGGAACTCAAGGGTATAGATTGCCTTCGAGGACTGGATGGCCCAAACTGATTTCCAAAGGGATCAATTTGTCTAGTTTCAACATAAGAATTACCGGGTATTATACCGGAAGAACAAACTGGAACAGACCAAGTTGTCGTAATAGTCCCTGGGTGGACTCCTTCTAGCTGATGAGAGCTAGTCGGGACAGCTGGTATGCCGACAAACATCGTTGGAGTGACAGCAGGAGTTTCTGCTGTCGCTGTGTCATTTGGCACAGTCCTAGATGTCGACGGTTGCTCAGACATTTTAAGTCTATCCAATAAACTGCCCAACGATTCTACAGGAACTTCCAGTGGCGATGGACAAACTTCTGATGCAGAAGGAAAAAGAGTGGCGCCTACTCCAAAATGAGTTGGAGTATTTGCTTGCTGGTACTCTACGATTTCCTCTATTGCAATCAAACCAGGAGGAAGAGGAAGACCGTCAGGTCCGTAAAAGATTTCTGGTGCCGAAGAAGGGGTTGCTTCGACAGCGACAGTCGTTTGAGCAACAAGACTCTGTGGACCGGTTTCAGATGGAATTGGTTCAGTTATGCAAGTACTTGTCCTCAGACTAGGATCAGTACAACTGTCCCTCTGTTGCTGTTGAACTTATTCAATAGAGGCAGGGATTCCAGAAATATTAGGAGTGACCAGAATCTCAGATGTTGTCGGAACTGTTGTTCTAACTTTAATGGGAGATTTTGACCCGGTCAAGCGAGTTCGCTTCGTCCGTACTACTCTCGATTCTGGAGACAAAGACGGTTGACTCGCGAGTCTCCTCGAATGACGGAGTTTTAATTGACTTTCCTCCACGGTTGCGGATTACTTGATCAACTAAAATACAAAAAGGGGAATTATGTTTCCGTATTGAATGAATTTTATTAGACGCTTTTAGACACAACTTTGCTTTTTCATGTTTTAAGAGTCGAGAAAAAGCTAAAGATGACTCTAGTCGCCTTCGATGTATTAACGAGCCCGAAGTGACAAATTCTCGGTTGGACTTTTTCAGTTATAGAGTTTGAAAAAGGCCAAAAGAAACTGCTCTGGAGATCTAGGCAGAGGGTGTGCCAAACCTTTCGCGAAACCACAGAATACGTTTTACGGTACGGGTGGTCGATCTTCGTGAATGCTGTGTTCACTGCATCGCGATCAGTAGGGCGGCCGACACGGCTTCCTAAGGATAAAGGATAAATGCCTATAGGGGTCTCCCAATATACGCGACGGTACGCGGGAGCACAAGTCCGTATTAGTGCTATCGTCCCTCAGGAGGAATCACCCACCTTCGTAGAGATCGACAGTCACTACGTTTAACGACGCCGGAACACGTCTCTACCTAGACCTCTATTGTGAGCATTATGTTACAAAGCGTTTTTAGATTCATTCAATATATTTTAAGTTGATCTTGTTTAGCAGTTTGTCTTTCAGGATCACCACGTAATGTATTGGTACAAATTCCTAAATGCAGCTAAAATGATAAGCAAGCTTTACAATCTTTTTAGCTTTGAAAATCCTAACTACTGAGGGAAGAGAAAAACATTATCTTTCCACACAGAGCACAAAGCACAAACTAATGCACTTTCCCCTAGATCAATCACGCAAACTTATCAAAAATGCAAATGCAAGATGCATGTATTTCTTTTCTTTTCCCTTAATGTTGATGTAGACAAAAGGAAACTGTCGTATAATTTTCGAATTCAATTTGAAGCGTAAAAAAACAAGTTTTGTCTAAAATCAAAAGACGCCTTACAGGTACTTGTTTCGACACTAAAAATGTATGAATTCAAACCATAAAATGAAAAACAAACAAACTCAAACAGCCATGAACAGTAATAAAACTAGCTCTTAAGATCACAAAGACACTTTTACAGTTCAGTATCTAAGAGGCCACAGCTATACTGGTTTTCTTTTCACAATGGGAAACTGTAACTGAAACAAGAAATACTGAAAGAACAATCACAGTTTCATCACACAACTGAGGCGGAATAATGTCAAGGAAAGTTGGTTTACAACAAGTACAAATGACAAGCAATCAACAGCAAAATAACAGTGAAAACAGGGCCAAGACACAGTGGGAAACCTCAGGAAGACATAGCCTAACTGGGTCAGCGCAGGCTCTGGTCTGTCAAATTGACTCTCAGCGCAGTTCCCGAAGGGAGTACCTGCGCTGAAATGCAGACTGCCTGTGGACAGCCTGCACTGAGACACGAGAGTTGCGTTTACAAGGATTTCCGGGTCATAAAAAGCTCAAAAATGCACTGTTTTTGCTGAAATAAAAAGCTATAGGTCAAGTACAGGCTAAGGGATGATCAAGAGGATGAAAAGCTATCACAAAGAGTACAAGAGTCTTTTGTAGATCAGCTCTTCAAATCATGAATCTGCTCAGAAAATGAGCAAGAGTAGCAGCCCCTCTACTTCGCTTTTGATATAGTCAAAAGCTTTTCGATTTGGTACTCTTTTCTTCAGGAAATGAATAGCAAAGATACTACAAACACCAACAAGATACTAGGCTCCCCAGTGGAGTCGCCAGTTTGTTGTGGGGAAAAGTATCCGACTCGGATGACCCTATCCCTACTCTAAAGGTGACAGTCTTTAGCAACAACTGAAAGTAAAGCTTTAATGTTTTCCTTTATGAAAGTACAGAGAGAAGGAAGAAAAGATTAACCAACCGATGTCTTTCGCTTTTGTCGATCCTTATCCTCTCTCTTTGTCTCTTGTTCCCAGCTCCTTGCTCCCTTTGCCGGTCCAGCTACACACAGATCCTGCACAACAGAGAGAAGAAAACTACAAGATACATGTACTCATAACTGATGCATGGATTAGGGTGAATCAAATATACAAGTAAATACAATACATCAATGCAATACAAGTATATAGGAGAACATTCAAAGCTTTATTGATAAAAGTAACAGGGTTCTGAGAAAGTTACAACCATCAATGGCTCCAATCCAGCAGCACCTCCCCAGCAGCAAGAAATCTCCTCTTCACCTCTATAAAAGCAATCACCCAATAGCTCTAACTGTAAACCAACAACACTTCCTTGCTTTGCACAAAATTCCAGCCTCCCTAGACCTCATGAGAGAGCTCTATATATAGGAGATTTGGAGAAAGGATGAGTCAGCTTGAGGCTGGCATAAAGCTGACTAGTGTCCTCTCCCACTTTAGTTAAACTTCAGTTCTTGAGTCCACTTGGAGATCCTTGCTTACACATGGAGATCAAGTACCTCTTACTCATCACAGGGCGAATCCCTTGAACCAAGTGTCAGTTTGGAAGCTTCCTGGGCAGTTGACACCTTGCAGAATGACTGTGCCACTTGGCCAATCTCGCCCAGCGCAGGTAGCCTTCATTGGTTTTGACTTTCAGTGCAGGTACAAGGAGGAGAAGTTGACATTCAGCGCAGTTGCTCAGTGGAGCAGCTGACATGATCCAAAAATAGCCTGTTTTGAGTGTTTTTCAGGTGGAGAACTGATGGGAAGTGCTGTGGTTTGCTGACCTTGTTCTTCTAGGGGTAAGAACAACATGTTTAGGGACTGAGGATCCCTGTAATTATTGACATTTCATGCTCCATGCTGCGAGGCACAAAAATGTCTATAACAATCTTTACTGAGAGAAAGGAACTAACTTGCTTTGATACCAAAAATTGGTGGCAATCCCGAGGAGGGACACGTATCAATGACTGTTTAACTCTTGTAGATTTTCGAATAAACAAAGCAGGGTTTTGGTGTGAGGTTTTAATGCACTTTATTGTTTTCAGCCTGCCCTTTGTACTGGCCTTGGTTTCACAAATGCGGTCATTTCACACCTGCCGAGGGAAACTAGGAGTTCATTCTTGTATTCGCCGTTGGTCTGGTTCGGCTCTGTGGGTGCACTGTGCCTTCGCTTGTTTCTTGTGGTGGTTTGTTAGCGTTGTGCCTTCACTTGTTCCTTGTGGTGGTTTGTTAGCACTGTGCCTTCGCTTGTTCCTTGTGGTGGTTTATTTTACTAGTTCTCGGAGGTTTCAGGTCGACTTTCAATTTGCAATTTGTTTCATTTTTTCCTTTGTTACCCGGCTCAAGCTTTGTCTCTACTCTGCTCGTGATGATTTTTTTTGGTGTTGGTTCTAGTGTTGATCTAGCTCTGTGTAACCACAAGTTCTTTCCTTGCCACTGCGGTGGATAGCTCAACGAAGACTACTTCAGGTAATTTCTTGTTCCAATTTCATTTCCGCATTTTGTTTTTATGTCTCTAACCCTCTGGCTCCTTGGTGAGCAGGTAAACTTCTCCTATGGCGTTCCTGTTGGGAGAAACCCTCTGGCGAGAGACTCGGTTCTCATCCTCTGGCTCAGAGTCAGGCCTTTTCTAGGTAAATCCCTGCTCCTCCCTTTGTTTATCTACTCACTGTCCTTTTGTTTTGTTTGCCCTACTGGTTTCTTGACTGCCCACCTTGTTTTTGTGGTGGTGTGCAGGTCGTGCCTGGAGAACACTACTCCACGACCTTGTCCTTGGGAGTCTTCGCAAGCTTGGGGAAAAATAGGGTAGGATCCCTCTGTGGCTGTATTGTGGTTTTTCTTTTCTTTACTTGCACTATCCTTAGTTGGGTATAACCCTTGGGATTTCACTTTCTCCGTGTGTTTGTATGGTTTCGTGGGTTTTCATACACTTGCTGTCTGCAAATTATTGTTTTTTGGTATTCCTGGGTTTCAGAACCCTCTACTATTTTTGGGTTATATAAATGTATAATGAATTTTTAAATTTGGAAATGTAACGACTGCACAGGTGTGCTTGAAAATTGAATGTAAATGTACCTGGGTTTTTGTTGAGAAAAGATGTGTTGTCGTTGCTGGCTTTGCCTTTGTCTGGATCCTGGTCTGAGATGCCTTTAGTCATGAGATTTTTGTCGATGTCATTCAGCCTCTTAATGAATTATTTCACTATTTTGCTTTAACACAATGTCTGAAACATTAATGTACAAGAAGAAAAAGAAATTGTCTTGCTTTCTTAATAACAGGTTCTAGATTCGTTTGCTTTCATATATATTAAAGAAAAATTGTAATTTCAAATTCTATTTCCTTTCTTCTCTCTAGATGGCAGCCTCCTTCATGAGGATATGGTTTTTCTTTTTAAGGCCTTGCTTATTTCAATGCCCTCTTGCGTATAAGACATTGTTTATATGCTGCAGCAAGTCATCACAGTGGGCCTCTACATGGCATTTTGCTATGGTTGAAGACTACATAATTTCTTATTGACAATGGCCGAACAACAAATATTTTTTTCTTTCCTTTTCACTAAATTTCTCCACACTTTCTTCATATCTCTGACCTGATTTATTCGTTCGTAGTCTTTCAATTATTTCACTTACTTGGGAATTTTACACAGACTTGGTGTATATCGAAGAAATACTTGGTGTATATCGAAGAATTTCTTGAGGCCTTATTTTATTTTCCCTCTCCCTAATAGCTGTTAGAATTAATGGAGAAAAAGTTACAGTTAGTTGTTTTAAGGATAAGATTGAGACTCTGAGATTAGGTCTTAGATCCTACTATCTAGGGAGTGGTTGAAACCACCCTGTTAGTTTGAAACCCTATATGTACTAGGTTCTCCTGATTGAATAGTAGTGTGTATTGTGTGAAGTGCTTGGGCACTCTCCAGGTATCTCACCTGGAGAGCCATTTAATTAATAGAATATTGGTTTTTATCATGTTATCAGAGCTCTATGTGTTGTGCGGCTGCTTCTGCTGTGAAGAGATCATGGCAGTCCTTCAGGGAGATTTGTAGTAGTTCTTTTGTAAATATGAGTTTTCCTCTGAAGAGAGACCTCTTTTGAAGTGATACCTTCGCGCAAAGGTTGAAAGTCGAGATTGTTTCAATGTGGAGTTGCCTTCAACCAAGCCATGAAGGAGGAAATATTAGATCCAAAGCGATGGATCTGTGGAGCAGATCGTGGAGTAGATCATGTCACTTGGAGTTTAGATTGGAGTAGATCGTGGCAATTGTTGCAAGTTTGCTGCATGCATTCAAAGAAGAGCCGCGAGAAGAGTGTGGTTTGTAGCCTGTCGTTGTGTCCAAGATCCACTGACCTGCGAGTGAACAAGGAAACAGTGGTGCCGAGGCCGCCTGAAGCACTTTGCATGGTCATGGAAAACAACATTCCGTGGTGCTGGAGGAGCCCCTGCACAGAGGAGCTATGAGACTGTTTGCCCAACAAAGGAGCAGATCGTGGCACTTGGCCGATTGTGGGAGATAGAGGCGGATTGAGCTACAAAAATCATGGTTATGGATACTGGTAGCTGGAACAAGTAACCATAGAAGCAAAACCTAATATAGAGTTCACAAGTGTGAGAAACTAGGCCAATAGTGAACTAGGTCGGCAGTTGAAATAGAGTGGGCTAATAGAAATGTGGAGAGATTGGTTATTGTTGACAGTCGAGCAACTAACCATCGATCGAGCCACCAGTGACCAATGGATCAGTAGTAGGCATCCAAGATGTTATCACTTAAGAAAAAATTTCTAAATTCTGAACATTAGTTTGATTCCAAAGGATTGATGTTAGTCTTGGTCTAGTCTTTCCATGGTTTGTTTTAGAGTCTAAAATCTAGAAGAGAGTCTTGTTGGTATTGTCAAATAGGGTCAACAATCTGTTTTTTCCTATCACTGGTCCCACATCACACATAAATTTTCATGTGTCAAACTTATGTCAAGGTTTTCGTAGTGCAAAACAGGAGTTTTTGTAGTGCAAAACCCAGTCTAGGAGTTTTTGTAGCGCAAAACCCAGAATTTTCACTGGTTGCGCTACGAAATCGGGGATTCGTGCAGATCTATGTCAAATCTCATCTAGCTGTCCAATCTATCAGAATCCATTAATCTTACATCATCAACTGTCAGTCCATACACCATGCCTATCACATTCAACTGCTCATTCTCATCATTAGGTTCGTTAGGTGTCTTGGTACGCTCGAGTTTCAAATTTCAAAAAAGGGTCCAAGTATTTTCAGTTATGATTATGTTTGGGTTCATGCATGAGAAGCAAATTGACAGGCATTTAATCAGAATTCTTTGAAGTTCAAGCGAGGCAGCTTCCCTTTCCATTTCAAGCGAGGCAGTGATCGAGATTAAGATGGTGCAAGCTCTTTCAATCTTCATTTTGCAGGAATTCCATGGAGGTGTCTACAGAAAAGAAGGATCATAGGTCAGGCAGGTGTCTAAGGAATGAGCCTAAAGGCTTAGATGTTCTCCTGAAGAACAGTGACGTTGAACAAGCTTTCAAACAGGTTGGCTATTGGAGATTTTGTGAAAAACTTCAAGGAGGCCACATGCAAGTCACCAAAGAATTTGCCTTAAATTTCACAGGACTAAATTCGAAGGTTGGAGTACTTGAATTACCAATCTCTCCAGAGGTTATATCTGCAGTCACTGAAATTCCAAGGGGATAGGAGAGGTGGTTTAAAAACTTCAAGTTTGATATGACTCCTTGCAAGGAATTCTTGAAGCCAGAATTCATTGATTCAGACTTAAACAAGTCAGTGCCCAGGAGCTTTGTCAAGGATTCATATGCTAATTTGCTTACCTACATACAGAGATACTTTACCTGTGAGGGGAGGTATCATAAGGTGTATTTCTATCACTTCAAACTTCTGCTTCATTTCACTGGAAAGATGTCTCTGGATTTGCTGTTCTATCTGTTTCGTAGCCTAGTCAAAATTTGTGACAAGGTTCAGTTGAAAAAGGAAGCCTGTGAGACCTCGTTGTTTCATCATGGCTTAGTCAAATTGATCGTTTTGCATGAGCTCCAGAAAATAGATAGGGAGTGGTCCATTTTCTTGTTTATGTCTGGCTTCAAAAATGAAACTGGTCACAGCCCTCAGGCTACGAGGATTTCCTCAACAACAGTCGGTCATCGGGAGGAAACAAGATCAAGAAGATTCATGAAATTGAAAGCCAGAAAGCAGGTAAAGGAGTCTATGAGACCACTAGTAATTCAAGACACACCTCAGCAGTCACGGAAAAATAAAGTTCAGATCAAAGAAGGTGCTCAAGAGCAATCCATAGGTGAAACAGTCCAAACAAGAGTAACTAGGAGCCAGTTATGTTATGAAACTAGCTCACAAAAAGATAGAAAAGATAGATCAACGCCTTAGAATTCAGCCTCTTCGAGGGGTCAACCTCCTTTACATTACATAAATGAACAATTCTTGGATGATACAAATGACAAGAGCTCCTTTATATATATAGGAGTCTAAGGGGTCATAATATAATTAGAGCTGACATAACAATAATAATGTAAGGGCACAATAATAACAATAGTGGGCTTCTATGGGGCACAATATTAACAATATGGGGACTACATGGGTACAAAAATATAATAAGGGGGTTGTACTAATAACAATAAGGGGTTACACTAGTAGTATAGGGGTCTAACATGCCCCTCTCCTTCAAAAAGTGTTGTCCTCAATGCTTGAGTAGTTCTTGATGCTTTTGTATAAAATTCTTGTCCTCCCATGTGGAATCGTCAGCAGGTAAGTTATTCTACTTGATGAGATACTCTGAAATTGATTGATTTCGTAGCTGTCGAGTTCTTGTTTCTGTGGCTGCTCCAGGTTCCAATATAATTTTTCCTTCCTCTTCAATTTTTGGCAATACTGTTTGAATTGGGATATTCTGCAACTTTTGAATGAGTGGCCACACTTGTTTGTCCTTCTTCCATTCATCCCTTGCTTCGTTTATCCAATCTGGTTAGATAATAGAAATAGCACAAAACAATGCTTCCACATCCTCATCCTTTCTTGAGAGTGCATCTGCAACAAAAAATTTCTTCCCTTTTTTGTAGATGATGTCAAAGTCATAACCCAACATATTTGTGACCCATTTTTTATGTTCTTCTAAAGATAATGTTTGTTCTAAAATGTATTTAAGACTATCATGATCCATTTTTACGTTGAAGTGTCTTCCCATTGGGTAAGGTCGCCATTTCTTAAGTGCATGTAGTATTTCCAACATTTCCTTCTCATAAATAGCTTGCTTGAGATGTAACTGTAAAAATACCCAATCACCTACATCAAAACTTTTTTCACTACGATGTTGATCTACCTGTTGTTTCATTCGATTCTGCACCAAAGTGGCATTATCCTTTAAAAGTTGGAGAACTTGTTGTTGATGCTCGATGTGATCTTTCACTGCTTGAACCTTTTTCTTCTTGATATTTCCTTCTATCTTGAGAGTTTGTGGAGTGGTAATTTCTTCCAATGCTTTACAAGATATGGTTGGATTCATTTCTTGATGCTCGATGTGATCTTTCACTTCTTGAAAATTTTTCTTCTTGATATGTCCTTCTATCTTGATAGTTTGAGGAGTAGTAATTCTGACCAATGCATTACAAGATATGGTTGGATTCATTTCTTCTTTCTCGATGTGATCTTTCACTTATTGAACCTTTTTCTTCTTGATATGTCCTTATATTTTGAGAGTTTGAGTGGTAATTTTTGCCAATGCTTTATAAGATATGGTCGGATTCATTTATTCTTTTTCTAGGGTTGGGTCCTGACGTATATCCTCTTCTTTTGATGTTTCTTGATCCTTTTCTTCCTCCTCTTCATACTCTATGTAAAATAATTTCTTCTCAGCACATGTATGACCTTTAGTGCATTTTCTATCACAATTGTAACAAAGCCGTTTTTCCATTTTTTCTTCCAATTGTTGTGGTGTAAGCCTTGTAGGTTGTGGAAGGCTAGGAGAAGAAACACTTCCATAATTATAGCCATGAGTGGTGGGATTCCTTGTTTTCATAATTTCGCTTTCAATTTTTCTTACCAACTCGAATGCCTCCTCCAATGAATCAGGTTCCCAAAAACGAACCTCATGTTGAATGTTATCCTTTAAAGTCCCTATGAAGACATAAATCCTTTGCTTCTTTGGAATATAATTTACCCTTCTATTCAATTTTTGAAAGTCTTCAATGTGCTCTTCCATTGAACCCTTTTGTTTGAGATTTATCAATTGGCTAAAGAAGGAGTTTCTCTTTGTATCCTCATAATGTGCTATCATTTCCTCCGTGAAAATTGACCACGTGATAAGTGGTTTACGAGAACAAAGCCCTTTATACCATAAGAATTGATTCAGTTCTAAATAATTAGATGCAATACATACTTTTTGTAACAGTGGTACACCATGTAGATCAAAATATTTCTCCATCTATAGTATCCAATTTACTGGATCTTTGCCATCAAACTTCCTCTTCTTGTTTTTTTCTTGATTTTAGGAGCTCGATCTTGAAATGACTATAAATTTGTAATTATGGATCTTCTAGTTCTAAAATCACGACCTATAGTAGCCCTTTTTGTCCTCTTTCCAATGCCACCAGTCTGATCCAAATTGGATTCTCCAAGGAAGAGTTATGCCAAATCTCCCACGGTGACCTGATTATAGACTAGTTCAGTAGAGCGAACTTGTACGATGTGACACGTGTCACTGTTTCGACCTTTGGATCTAAAAAATGTATACAAGAAACTACAGTCTGTCCTCTTTCTGTAACTTCTTACGAAATTTCAATCTAATGCTCAGAGAGAAAGTTATGATGATTTTCCCTAGGTCACTTGTTTGGAATGTAATTTGGGGGTCTGCAAAAACCCTAACTTCCTCAGACTATATCTCCGAAAATATAGCGAGACAAGATCTAAAATTCGGAGCCAAGGTTTAGACTGATTTTGTCTCAAATGGGTTTTTTTCTTAGCTTCTGAAACTTTGTAGCAAAATAGTTATAGCAAAAATCCCACGATGACCTGTTTGGAGCAGCGAAACCCTAGAATCCACAGCTTTGATACCAAATGTTATGAAAGCAGCTCACAAAAGATAGAAAAGATAGATCAATTCCTTAGAATTCAGCCTCTTCAAGGGGGCAACCTCCTTTACATTACATAAATGAACAATTCTTGGATGATACAAATGACAAGACCTCCTTTCTATATATAGAAGTCTAAGGGGTCAAAATATAATCAGAGCCGACATAACAATAATAATGTAAGGGCACAATAATAACAATAGTGGGCTTCTATGGGGAACAATATTAACAATATGGGGACTACATGGGTACAACAATATAATAAGGGGGTTGTACTAATAACAATAAGGGGTTACACTAGTAGTATATGGGTCTAAGAAGCTAGCTAGAGAAAAGATAAGACGGTGATTCCTGAGGGAAGCCCAGCTTCAAAAGGAAGTTTGAATGATTTGCTTCAAGCTATTAACATTGAAGAATCTCCTTTGGTTCGAGCAGACTTAATGGAAGCAAGTAAAGGCAAAACCAAAAAAGACAAAACCTCTAAAAAGCTCAAATTTGATGATCAGGCTTTTGAATTTGTTTTTAAGCCAAGAAGATCCGTGACAAGGCGTTCAAAAGAGATACAAGAGGCACAACCATAAGCAAGTGAGATAGGGGAGGTAGCAAAATTACATGAAGGACCTGTGGTTTCATCAGAAACATCATCACAACTACACAAAAATGACTCCACTTGGGATAGTGTGCCCTTGTGGTACACTAAGAACTCGCAGGTCCAGTGCTTCATCCTCTTATGATAAACAAAAAATTATTTGACAAGCATCCCCTTTAAGCTTCTTGGGCCTTCACCTTGGGCTTAAGCCTTCTGTTTCAGCTTGTCATTATTAGCAAAAAAAGAAAAAACTGATAAAACAGATATATACAATGTTATGAGAAATTGATAGTACTTCAACAATGTTAATGCTTTAGGATCCTGCCATTAACAGGTCCTCCAGCATATGGTTCTCCATCAATTTCCTGCAGAATGTAAGTGTTGTTTCCATGGAAAGCAACAATCTGATAAGGAACTTTCCACAAATTCTCAAACTTACCGTGCTTGCCCTTTTCTTCTATTCTGGCCTCCCATTTCAGCACTTTGTCATGGATCTAAAAACTAACTTCTTTGATCTTTCTATCAAATGTATTGTTCATTTTGTTCTAACTGTGTTGATGACTGTCATACACTTCATTTCTCTTCTCTCGTAGGGCTATCAGCTGATTGATTCTCATTTGTATAGCATTTGGTTCCTCTTCTAGTCCTTGAATTAGTTTCATTACAGGTACCCCAAGTGATGTTGGAAATATAGCTTCAGCACCATACACTAATTCATATGGCGAAGTGCCAATAGATCTCTTTGTACAAATCCTATCAGCCCACAAGGCATACTTCAATTTCAAATGCCAAGCTTTCTTGTTTTCTTGCAGCACCTTTTTAATGATCCTTACAATGCTTTTGTTTGATGATTCAACAAGGCCATTTCCTTGCGGATAATAAGCAGTAGAATGTCCAAGAGTAATGTGATATTGGTGACAAAAATTAATCATTTTCTTGGACTTAAAAGCTTGAGCATTGTCAGTTATAATCTTCATTGGGCAGCCAAATCTAGACAATATATTATTTTCTAGAAAAGAAATAATTACTGAATCATTAGCTTGCCTTGTTGGAATCGCCTCTATCCATTTGGTGAAGTAATCTGTGGCTGTGAGAATCCAGTGATGCTGTCCTGATGAAGGAGGATGAATTTCTCCAATAAAATCCAATCCCCATTGCTGGAAAGGCACCTCAACATATATAGGAACCAAAGGCAAAGGCACAAGCTTCCTCTTTCCTTCAAATATTTGACATTCATGACATGCAGCTACCCTTTTGTAAATGTCTCTGAACATAGTTGGCCAAAAATATCCATCTCTTAGGATCTTATTTGCAGTAGCTTTCCAATAATGGTGTCCTCCACAAGCTCCCTTATGAAATTATTCAATCACTTTATCCGCTTCTTCTTCAAGGAGACAGTTTAACAAAATCCCTCCTACATCTTTTGAAAACAAATTTTGGTCATATACCAAATATCTTAAAGATTTCAGCTTGACAAACCTTGCTTTGGACTTTGTTAAATTTGCAGGGGCTTTATTATGCTGTAGAACAAAAGACACATCCTTGTACCAATCTAAAACCAAGAATTTCTCATTGATTTGGACCAATTCCTCCTTGCTTTCAGAAATTTATGAGATTTCTGCATTCAAATTTATGTCAAGACAATCCAGATTTGACTGAGTCATTAGCTTTGCCAAGTCTTGGCCCTTCACCAATTTGGCAGGTTTGATGTCAATGTCATACTCTAGCAATTTTGCTATCCATTTGCCCCTTTTTCCATCCAGATCTGCTTGTGTTAAGATATCTTTTATTACAACACTTGGAACATAAGCGACAATATGAGAATGAAAAACATAGATTCTGAAATCTTTTATAGCTTTCACCAAGGCATAAGCTTGCTTTTCTAGAATATTGTACTTCAGTTCAACATTTGCTAATGTCCTACTAAAGAAAGAAATAGGTTGTTCAGTACCTTGATTTCCTTTTTGCAGCAAAACTCCAGCAATTGTATCTTCAGAAGCAAATGTAAAAATAAGAAATTCCTTGGTAAAATCTGGGCTGATAAGTACCAGTGCTTGTGTAAGTGCCTTCTTGATTTCCTCAAAATATTTCTTTGCTTCAGCTGTCCACTTAAAGTCCACTCCTTTCTTCAACATCCTTGTTATATTCTTGACTATCTCAACAAAATTGGGAATGAAGCACCTAACAAAATTCACCTTTCCAAGAAAATATTGGATCTCTTTCCTACTTCTTGGCAGATCTAGCTTTTGAATTGCATTAACTCTATTAGGATCAATCCTAATTCCTTCTTCAGAAATAATATGACCAAGTAGCTTGCCTGATGTTAAAGCAAAGATACTTTTAGTGGGATTAAGAGAAATACCAAACCTTCTACATTTCAGCAGAATTCTTTCAAGATGCTTCAAATGATCTTCTTCTCTCTTTGAAAAAACTGTGATGTCATCAAGATAAACAACCACTGATTTATCCTTTTCTTCAACAAAGGCAATATCCATTGCTCTTTGAAAAGTGGCCCCTGCATTCATGAGACCAAAAGGCATCTTGGCGTACATGAATGTACCCCATGGCATTGTGAAGGTTTTCTTCTATTGGTCCTCCAGATGCACAAGAATCTGATTGTATCCTGAGAAACCATCAAGCATAGACATTCTTTGTGAACCAATAATATTTTGTAGAATTAAATCCATATTGGGAAGAGGATAGTTATCTTTCAATGAAGCCTTATTCAAATTTCTGAAGTCTATACAAATTCTGATCTCTCCATTCTTCTTCCTAACTGGAACCAAATTTGCAAGCCAATTTGAGAATCTGATTGGAACAATGATTTTGGCATCAAATAGTTTCTTAATTTCCTTTTCAATTAATGGCATAAGAAGAGGATTAATTCTTCTTAGCCTTTGCTTGAGAGGTTTCTCATTCTCTTTAATAGGAATAGTATGTTGAATAATAGAAGAATCATATTGTTTCAAATCAGCATAGCTCCATGAAAAAACATCAATAAACCTTTTCATCATCTCAACATATTTGACCTTCATATCAGCTGAAAGAAACTTTGAGATTTTAACCATCTTAGGTACAACTGAAGTTCCTAAATTGCAGCTCTCTACTTCCTCCTCATTAGCCTGTATTTTTGGAGCTTTGAACACATCATTTTGATCAAACAACTTCTCAAGAGGAATGAGACCCTTAGGTATTGAATTGTTTTTTAATTGTAAGACTTCAGACTTTTCCTTTGACTCTACAAACATATTTTGTTGATCCACTTGAGTGCTTTCAAATTCTTCCTTTAATTCAATGAAATTCTTTACCTGTTGATCATCTTCAAAGACTTTCCAATTAGTGATGTTATCTGGTATAGCTGGTCGATGATGAACCTCCACCTCATACTTTTCAGAAGAATGAATAGGAATGACAAACAAACTGGTGGAAACAGCAAGGGAATCTGCAATAGAGTTTTGATCTCTAGTTTTGATAGTGAAAGAATATGCTTGAAACTTTTCCAACATATCTAACACTAGATTTCTGTATGCTCTCATCCTTACATCCTTTGTTTGATAAGCACCTTCCACTTGTTTAATCACCAATTCAGAATCTCCAAAAATAGAAATGTTTCTAGCCTTCATCTTTAACAAGACTTCTAAGCCCAAAATCAAAGATTCGTATTCAGCCATATTATTTGTGCAATCAAAGTTTAGTTTGTAAGAGTAAAACTTACTTTCATCACTTGGACTTGTGATCCAAATTCCAGCTCCTGCCCCTTCCTTTCCTGCTGATCCATCAAAGTACAATGACCACCATCTCTTTGTTTCTTTCTCATCTTCTTGTTGATTTTTTGGGTGCTGATTTTCTGAAAGCATCTCCTCCAATCCACTATCAACTGACTCATTGAAAAAGATGGTCGATCCAAGTTCAGTATCAAATGAATAAATAGGAAAATTTTGAGGTTTGTCTTTGCTGCTTACCATATAGGCCATTCTGGTCTCCCGATATAATCTCCTTTGCTCACCAAAAACAGGGATGGTAGCATAGGTAAGGTCCATCTGCATTGTGCCTTTGATTTTTGCTACCCACAATCTTGACAGCAGCATCCCAAACTTTGGCGAAATGTCAACCACAACAATGTCCATGACAATTGTCTTTGCTAGGATTTGTGTTAGACCAACAACAACATCTTTAATTAAACCAATGCATTGGACTCTTTTTGAATCAAAAGAGAATAAATCCTTATATGGTCTTGTTACCTGTAATCCTAACCTTTCCATGATTACCTTGGGCATAAGATTATGAGAGGCCCCCGAATCCAACATAGCATTATGTAAGGTCATATCATGAATACTAATGCTTACATAGAAAGGAGGAAATTCTTCATTCTGATCATCTTCAAGTCTTGGACCCAAGTATATAGTAGGATTATCTTCTTGTACATTTAAGATATCAGCAGCTCCTGGTTGTGAATTAAGCATCTCTACAATCTTACTTCTGTATTTATCTACCTTGAGAATTTCACTAAATGGGACTGATATTTTGATTTTTGCAATTTCATTCTCAAGGTTAAAAATAGAAACAGATTTCTCAATTTCTTTAGTAGGAGATGGAGGTTGAATGTATTTTTTACCAAGTTTAGAATCGTTTTTACCTTTAGTAGCCTTTGGGTTGTCCCTCTTAGCTTCAACAGCCTTTGAAACATCCTTCTTGGGATGTGTTTTGTTTGCAATAATTGGAACATTTCTATTCCTAAAATTGTACTGTTTATTCATTTCAAAGATAGCATGTTGATAACCCTTTAAATAGTCTGAAGGCTCCTCTCCTTGTTTGGTTAAACGAGACTCATCATGTTCTTCCTTAGTCAAGAAAATCCCTGACATTTCTTCATCAAGACAATGGATGGATTCTTCAGGAATCTCAGTCTCATCTTCTTCATCAACCAAGTTCCGCTGAAAAGGAGGTCTCACTAGAGGATCAGGCTGCTGATCCTATTTTCTCTTGGCCTTTGTTGGTTTTGAGGTCTCCTAAACTAAGGATTTCTAAATTGTGGCTCTTGCTGCATAGGAGGAGCACAGGTATTTCCAAGAGCCAACCTATCCATCAGCTTCTGCATGGTCTTCATCATTGAATCAATATTATCTTCTGGAGCTGAAGAGGAAGGTTTCTCTTCTTATTTCAATTTAGCTTTTCCCATCTTTGATTTTTTAGTAGCAACCATGTTTACTTCTACTTTTATTGCATCATTCTGCATATCAACAAGTGTAGCAGAGTCTCTCTCTCTAAGCAACAGAGAAAAATTAGAATCAAATGCTTCAGCATATCTCATTTGTGCTAAAGCTTCCGGAGGTTTTAAGCGAGCTGGGATTGAATTAAACACTTTGTTAAACCTCTTTGAGAAGTTTTGAATGGTCTCATCAGGTGCCCTTCTAAGATTATTGTACTCAGAAAGAGCTTGAACTGGATTAGTTCTATTTCCCCACTTCCTTAGAAAGCTATCTTCAAACTCTACCCAATTATGAATGCTTCCAGCTGGGAGGGATTTAAACCATTTTCTAACTTCCCTGATAAAGGTTTGTGCAAATAATATTAGCTTCACATCCTCATCATCAACTTCCTCTCTGTCAGCAAAATCATTGAATTTGTCTACATGTTCTTCTGCTGTGATTTCTTCATCACCACCCCATGTTGGAATTCTTGCAGCATATTTGCTAGGAAGGTCATGCAAAACAACAGGGAGTGCTAGTGTAACATACCTAGCAGGTACGGAGATGATTAGTGGAGGAACAATGATGATAGGTACCAAAGGGACAGAGGAAGCAGAACTAATATGAGGAGGATTGCTTGGTGTTTGAAAATCACTAGGACTAGCAAAAGTAGAGGATGAGGTGCTAATATGAAAAGGACTACTTGAGCTCTGCAAACTAGTGACAAATGTACTCCAATTGGGAAGGGGTAAACCAGCTTTAGATTTAAGCAAGACTTCAAAAGGACCAAGTTCTCTTAGTTTATCTAAGTCTTCCCTTTCTAACAATAATTCAGAAGTAACTACTTCCCAAAATTCCTCTTTATCTTTTTGTGATACTAAGGATGGAGTATCAATTCCTCTTTTTTTCAATCTAAAATAATTCCAATGAGTTCTTCTTCATTTTTTGATCTAAACAACACCTCATGAATTTTTTTATCAACTATTTTGTCCTCTGGACTTCTTGAAAATTCAAAGAGCAAAGATTTTGAATAAGATGGAGTACCTGGTGTTTCAGTAATCTTTGTCTGCTCCTTGAAAGAGTGTTGGGATTGTCCATAGGAGTAGGTGGATTTGGGTCAAGATTTCTCCGTGTAAATATCCCTCTCGAAGCAACCTTTTAAACTTTTGAAAATGTATGGAGTCACCAAGGTAGATTACAGCCTCGAAAAGTTTTTTGAACTCCTGCTACCTTCAGAAGTTCAGCTTCTTGATTTCGGGAATGAATAATCTTCACGCTCCTGACAGGCGCACCAAAATGTTATCACAAAATCAACACCTGATAGACTGCTGATTAGGTAGACCTAGAGTAACTGTTTCAAAGCTACTTTTGGCTAAGGCTTAGCCTCCTCAACCTGAGAGGGCTCTCTCACTAGATTAAAAATTTTGATAATGGATTAGATGGCTAACTCTATGAAACAAATGAAGAAGTGTAGATGGTTGAAGCACAATTAGAAAATATTCATTGGGCTTATGGAGTCAAAAATGTTTCAGTATGACAATAATGTTAGCTTTACATGGAAGTCAGGGCATCTAGAATTCAACACATGGAGAGTACATCAGAAGTATAAAGGAAAACACAATTTACAGATGTATGAACGAAGTTAGAGAACATTCAGTGATTTCTAAGTAATCATACATTTATACCACTATAAATAATGAAAAGAGGACAACCACAAGACAGTTGAACATTGAATTCCTTCTAATTCCTGAGAAGCAAAGAAAAACACTGTATTACTTAAAACAGAGTCTTTACACAAAAGCACAATATGAGAGTTTCTCTGAAAATTTCCAACCCTTGATACATTAGATTTTCTCCCATATATAGAGTTCATTACATGACTTAGATTCCTCCTCTAGCATGAGGGGAATTCAAATTTTTCCTACTTTGACACCTATTGACACTTAAAACCAACTATTTAATGTAAATGACTATTAACTGGGAGTTCTAGAGACCTAAAACAATTAGGAGTGTAACTGCTCATTATGTTGATAGTAGCATTGATTACAATCCAAACTCGTTCTCTGACAAGTGGCCTTCTTCAATTTGGATTTGGTGGTGGCTTTAAATTTCCTGCTAACCCTTGATGCCTCATCCTTTGACTGTTCCTGGATATTAGGAAGCTGTTCCTGTTTTGCTACTTTTGGTCTCCAAAAGAATCTTCGAAGTTTATTGTCCCTATTGTTCCTCTTAATTACATGAAATGCCATATGCTGTAGACCTTGTACTCATACACGTGGTAAGACAAAAAAAACTCCTTTAATGCTACTTGAAACATCATGAACAGTTCTAGCTACGAAATAATGACCATTTTTATAACATAAAGCTTGGAGTTCATGAATATCTTTCCTGTCCTTATTTTTCCCTTGCTTGATGTTTATACCCTGTAAGTAATCCTTTTCAGATGTCCATCTTCAAAAAGTTTTCCTTTTTCTTCTCAAAATTGGCCCACAAAATCATTATATGTAGATACAACAGTTTCGTAGCGTGCTATGAAACTGCTGTGCATTAGGCATCACCTACAGCAATTTCGTAGCATGCTACGAAACTGCTGTGTGATTTCAAAAACACAGTTTTATGCCAAAATTTAACTTCCCTGAGTTTTCTTTCCTTTGAAATGGCTCTTCCATATGCCATGAAGCTGTTCAAAACTAAATAAACTGATACCATTCTTCAAAGTAAACTTCAAAAGGTGGTCCACATCAAAATTTAGGATTCATCCTTACTTGCTATGTAGTTTTTTTGACCTGAGGATGTCCTTCAGGTTGGTTCAGCTGTATCTTCAGATATTTGATTTGCCTCTTCATAATTCGGATTCCAGCTCTCAATTTTTCATTGACCTTTCTGATGTATCTTGCTTCTTTTATTGCAGGGACTGTCCAGGTGAAATATTGAGCATGACAATTAACCACTTCGGGTATTGAAATTATTTTGTCTTCCCACAGAGCCTCCATTTTGTTAAAATAAGCTTCCTTGATTGCATGTTTCCTTGAGGTTTTGCTAAGTTTGGCAATTTCAAGATTTTCCAGCCCCAATTTCTTTTCCAACTCTTCAAAACTACATTCTTCTTGTTGAGAGATAACTGCCTTACCTCTGTCATTTTTGTGCAGTTGTGATGATGTTTCTGATGAAACCATAGGTCCTTTATGTAATTTTGCTGACTCCCCTATCTCACTTGCTTCTGGCTGTGCCTCTTATATCTCTTTTGAACGCCTTGTCACGGGTATTCTTGGCTTAAAAATAAATTCAAAAGCTTGATCATCAAATTTGAGTTTTTTAGAGGTTTTGGTTTTTTTGGTTTTTCCTTTACTTACTTCCATTAAGTCTGATCAAACCAGAGGAGATTCTTCAATGTCAATAGCTTAAAGAAAATGATTCAAACTTCCTTTTGAAGCTGGGCTTCCCTCAGTAATCACTGTCTTACCTTTTTCTCTACCTAGCTGGCTCTTGGTTACTCTTCTTTGGACCGTTTCACCTGTGGATTGCTCTTGTGCACCTTCTTTGATCTGAACTTTATTTTTCTATGACTGCTGAGGTGTGTCTTGAATTACTAGTGGTCTTATAGGCTCATTTACCTGCTTTTTGGCTTTCAATTTCATGAATCTTCTTGATCTTGTTTCCTCTCGATGACTGACTGCTATTGAGGAAATCCTCGTAGCCTGAGGGCTGAGACCAGTTTCATTTTTGAAGCCAGACATAAACAAGAAAATGGACCACTCCATATCTTCTGGAGCTCATGGGAAGATAAAATAATTTCAATACCCGAAGTGGTTAGCTGTCATGCTCAATATTTCACTTGGATAGTCCTCGCAATAAAAGAAGCAAGATACATCAGAAAGGTAAATGCAAAATTGAGAGCTAGAATTTGAATTATGAAGAGGAAAATCGAAGAGCTGAAGATACATCTGAACTAGCCTGAAGGACATCCTCAGCTCAGAAAAACTACATAGAAAGTAAAGCTGAATCCTAAATTTTGATGTGGACCACCTTTTGAAGTTTACTTTGAAGAATGGTATCAATTTATTTAGTTTTTAACAGCTTCATGGCATGTGGAAGAGCCATTTTAAAGGAAAGAAAACTCAGGGAAGTTAAATTTTGGCATAAAACTATGTTTTTGAAATCACACAGTAGTTTTGTAGCACGCTACGAAACTGCTGTAGGTGATGCCTAATGCACAACAGTTTCGTAGCGCGCTACGAAACTGCTGTAGCTACATATAATGATTTTGTGGGCCAATTTTGAGAAGAAAAAGGAAATCTTTTTGAAGATGGGCATCTGAAAAGGATTACTTACAGGGTATAAACATCAAGCAAGGGAAAAACAAGGACAGGAAAGACATTCATGAACTCCAAGCTTTATGTTATGAAAATGGTCATTATTTCGTAGCTAGAACTATTCATGATGTTTCAGGCAGCATTAAAGGATTTTTTTTTTGTCTTACCACGTGTATGGGTGCAAGGTCTACAACATATGGAAAACAAGCTTATCCAATGCATTTCATGTAATTAAGAGGAACAACAGGGATAATAAACTTCGAAGATCCTTTTGGAGACCAAAAGTAGAAAAATAGGAACAACTTCCTAATATCTAGGAACAGTCAAAGGATGAGGCATCAAGGGTCAGCAGGGAGTTTAAAGCCACCACCAAAGCCAAACTGAAGAAGGCCACTTGTCAGAGAATGAGTTTGGATTGTAATCAATGCTACTACCAACATAATGAGGAGTTACACTCCTAATTGTTTTAGGTCTCTAGAACTGCCAGTTAACAGTCAGTTACATTAAATAGTTGGTTTTAAGTGTCAATAGGTGTCAAAGTAGGAAAAATTTGAATTCCCCTCATGCTAGAGGAGGAATCTAAGTCATGTAATGAACTCTATATATGGGAGAAAATCTAATGTATCAAGGGTTGGAAATTTTCAGAGAAACTCTCATATTGTGCTTTTGTGTAAAGACTCTGTTTTAAGTAATACAGTATTTGGCTTTGCTTCTCAGGAATCAGAAGGAATTCAATGTTCAAATGTCTTGTGGTTGTCCTCTTTTCATTATTTACAGTGGTATAAATGTATGATTACTTAGAAATCACTGAATGTGCTCTAACTTCCTTCATACATTTGTAAACTGTGTTTTCCTTTATACTTCTGATGTACTCTCCATGTGTTGAATTCTAGATGCCCTAACTTCCATGTAAAGCTAACATTATTGTCATACTGAAACATTTTTGACTCCATAAGCCTAATGAATATTTCTAATTGTGTTTCAACCATCTACACTTCTTCATTTGTTTCATAGAGTTAGCCATCTAATCCATTATCAAAATTTTTAATTTAGTGAGAGAGCCCTCTTAGGTTGAGGAGGCTAAGCCTCGGCCAAAAGTAGGTTTGAAACAGTTACTCAAGGTCTACCTAATTTGCAGCCTATCAAGTGTTGATTTTGTGATAACACAAGCGACCAGCTACCACAGTCGTAGCTGCAACACCCCGATAGTGGACGAGCAAAGGATTTAGGTTAGAGTCAACAGACGGTGAATCGACAAAGTTTGTAGGCGAAGGGTCGATTAAGAGAAGGGCTCGCATAGTGAGCCACCATCCCTGAGGGTCAATTGGCTGACAGAGTGCTAGTAAGCAACCGAATGAAGCTTGGAGTTGGTGTTGATAGATTGGGAACCCCGATCAGTAGACTAGCATGATTAATAAAGTTTCATTCTCCAGATTTTGTAATGATCCAACAAATTTCTTTGTTGGTGATTTGCTTCAGATTTGGCTGTGTGGCATAGAAGCCACAGTGTGCACCCCAAGGTTCTACAGTTGAATAGCTGCCAAAGGGAGAAGTTTCCCGCTTGTGTGGTAATGAGGTTGTTGGAGCTCTTGAGAGGACCTAGTGGAGTCAGAGAGAAATCTGGAAGCGAGGTAAGCTGGACTTTTCCAATATGGCTGCACTTTTAGAAAAATTTGACTCTGATGATATTTTTTTCATGAGTCTTAGCATTTTTATTAATGACCACGATTATCAAGAGATATTATATGTTCTGCAAAAATGTGAGACTAAAGACTCATGAGTTGTGTTTCAAGAAGGATGTAAAGAGGAACATATGGTTGAAGATCAAGAAGACCCATTAGTCATTCTTGAGGAAGGAAGTAAAGAGGAACATATTGTTGAAGATCAATTGGACGAGCCACATGAAACTAATTACAAAGACATGGCAGAAGAAGACAAAGATGGAAAGAATTCAAATTATCATGATCTCATGAATGTTGAAGACAACATGACTAAAGTTCAATTGTTTGACATCGGAAGTAGTGAAAAGAAAATTTTTCCTACCAAGCTTGTACATTCTAAAGTATTATCAATTACCAACCTACAATCAAGATCAAGAGGATAAGAGTTCAAGCATTCCGTCTTTGGTGAAGAAAACTAAAAAAGGAGGTGAAAATATATCACTACCTCATGGCAAGGAAAGTAAAGATGAAGCCTCGCTTAGGAATGAACAAGCATGGACTATCAAGCAAGAAGACTAAAATGAAAACTCTTTTACCAAGTTTTTATGTACTATTGTAAGCATGGCTGAGACTAGACCAACATGCATATGTTATTTTTCAGTACCCTTTCTCCATTAAGGGGGAGTGTTAGAATTAATGGAGAAAGTTACAATTAGTTGTTTTAAGGATAAGAGCGAGACTCTAAGATTAGGTCTCAAATATCACTATCTATGGAGTGGTTGAAACCACCTTGTTAGTGTGAAAGCCTATATGTACTAGGTTCTCCTGATTAAATAATAGTGTGTATTGTGCTATGTGCTTGGGCACTCTCCAGGTATCTCACCTGGAGAGCCATTTAATTAATAGAATATTGGTTTTTATCAATAGCTTATTAAGACATTGTTTCAAGTTAGCACAGATCACATCAATACATATGTTCCATAAGGAGAAGTTTGCTAAGTGATAATATTTATGATATATTGCACTGAGTGAATTTGAGTGAATTTGTAGAACTGATAGTTTTCAAATTTCAGTTTTTCGACTCTCATCCTTCTTTGTTTTGTTTTTACTACAATGGCAAAAAAGGATTGCTCTTGCTCCTATTTTTATTTCTTTCTGGGGAGAAACACCCCTTCTACCTCCTCCCCTGCAACTACTTCTTCCAAAGATGATACAAACATTGCTTCTCCAATAGTTTCTACATGACATGATCCCCGAATCCCTTCATCAATGCCAAAGTCAAATGCACAACTAAAGAGTGTTGAGTTGTCTTCCTCTTCTTCTGCACATCAAGATGCCTCCTCTTGTGCTATTGTTTTAAAGTAGGATGAGGTGGTGTTTCCTCCTCCATCAGGTGATGCCTTCTCCGCTCCATCTCATCTTCCATCTGTTGCCTCTTCCTCTTCCACTGTTCCAGAAACCGTTATCTCCTTCGATTCTTCCTGCGTTCCAACGGTGGTCATGGCTACAGAGGATATTCATCACTCACAACAATCGATTGCCTCCTCCTTTACTCAACCTGGAGAAACCCACTCCTGTAATATCCTCATTGGACCCAAAAAATATTAATAATAATAGTAGCAATAAATAAATAAATAAATAAGCTGCAATTGCTATTGGTTTTTGTTTTTGGCCTAGGTATTTTCCCATAGTTTCTTCTAAGCATCTAAGTTATACAGGGAGGGGGAGGATTGAGAGCATGGCATGGAATTGGTATTTTCTACACTGATATTTTGATAGCTCAAGCAAGTTATCAAGTGAGGATTTTTAGGTGAGATCCTTAGCCTCTTTTCATTGGGATTCGATCTCTCACCCTAGTGGGCAACCCATATTCGATGGTCTCTCTGATCACCCTAGCTGGTCTGACGAATTTTCTATTTTTCTTTTTTTAAATTTGAAGAGGGTTTTTGTGCATCATCTGTCTGCTAAATCACAAGCATAAGCTTGAATTGCCTCTAAAGGATTATCTATGATCCATGGAAAGCACGCCAACATGCAGATCCGGTTGTGAGATGCCAGACATTGGAAGGGAGATCAAATCAACATTCTGATAATTTAATCCACCCTTACACAGTCTCCACGACCAATAAGACTGCCTCATCAGATCGTGTGGCACAGAAAGGGAGATAGACTCATTATTGCATGAAGGGAGACGAGTTACCTCTGTTCACAGTTGAAAAACATGGGGTGCCTTGGAGTCTGCAGCTGGAGAACATTGGAGCCAAGTTGAATGGGTTCACAGGGTGTCAAGAACGTGCTTTAGGGAAAGACCTTGTTTCACTACACACGTTGGAGAGAAAAGATCAAAACGGAAGTGTGGCACAAGTTGGAAAGAGGTGATCGACTGATTTAATTTCATCGGTAGCAACGTAACAATAGAGGGATCACCCCCCCGCGTCAACTGTGGTAAAAATGACCAAATCAATATTTTGTTCAATTGATTAGTTGAATTAGTCAGAGGCCGCTTATATCTATAACTTCTCTTCATTAATTTGTAATATGCCCAAGTTATGGCTGGAACTCTCTTCAATAATGAAATTGATTTTCTTTGGGTCAAGTGTTTGGGTACATTGTTTATGGGAGTTTTTAATGATTGAGAAATTCAATTCTCTAAATATTAGCTAAAATGTTATTACAGTGGTATCAGAGCCACTATCTTAGCTAGTTGTGGGATGCCAAGAAGGGTGAAACAAAAAGGGATTACTATCAATTGGAAGGGGAAAAGGGCTAGAAGTCAAGGCAAAAATGAAGACCAAGGAGAGTCAGAAGAAGAAAAGCCAATGGGTGATCAGGAAAGTTCTAAACTTGTAGATGCATTACAAAAGATTTCCGCCACTCAAGATACCATTATGGAACTTCTTAAACTACAGATCGGGCAAACTAATGTGCAAAGCAATAATAGGGAAGGTGGTTCTCATTCCGGAGGGGATGGTCCGTCACATGAACTGGTCAACATACGGGGCAGCGGTCTGTCACAAGAGCATGCCAACACTTGGAGCAGCCCTTTCAGCCGACCAACCATGCTGCCATTCTTGGATGATTTCTCCAGAGAGCAAGACTCTCTTTCACCAATTGCAGAAACAATTACAACTTGGATGAAGGAATATGATATGTTGCCTCCCAATGTTAAAGCCACCTTAACCATCAATGAATATTACTACATGAGGAGTAAACAACATAGGAAGACAACCACATATGGGGGCCCTCCGTCAAACAAGGATCTGCAAAAGGTAGTGGGAAAGGTAACTCTTCCTTACTTTGAGGGATCAACAAAATGTTCGGCGCGATCGTGGGTGCAGAAGTTGGATACATATTTCCAACTCAATCCCATGCGTGAGAAGGATGCCATTAAATACGCCACACTTCATCTTGATGGAGAAGCACACGAATGGTGGAAAAATGACATGGTCACTCTAGGGCATACATGCATCATCTCTTATATAGAATTCATGCAGAGATTGATAGAAAGATTTGACAGGAAGGACCCTGAATTGTACTTCTAGGAGCTTATCGAGCTTCGACAAACAAGAAGTCCAGAATAATATATCACAGAATTCCAGAGGCTGGCAGTAATGGTCACCAACCTCTCAATGGCTCGAACTGTTATGTTATTTATAGAAGGGTTGTCAGAACCTCTGCATGGTTGGGTCAAAGCCTACCAACCTGTGACCTTGCAGGACGCAATCAACAAAGCAAGAGACATGCAAGATGCAGTACCCAAGGCTAGGTTCCTACCCAAACCAACTATCCCTCAAAAGGGGAAAGAAGTCAAGCAACAACATAGGGAGCCGTCAGGGAAGAGCCAGTTGGATGATGAAACCAGGAAAGACCTCAGAAGGAGAAGGCTATGTTTCTCTTGTCAGGAACCTTGGGCACCAGGGCATCGGTGTACAAAAGGGAAGGCCCACTATATTGAAGTATTTTCTGAAAGCGAAGACGAAGATGAGCAGCCAAAGCCGAGTCAGGGAGAATCACAGGGCATGGGGGCAATATAGGACGAGACCCAGGAAGGGATTATTGCCTCTCTTACAGGGGTCCCAAGGTATCACACTCTTCGGGTTAGGGGCACTATACAGGGACAGAAAGTGACTGTGTTGATTGATGGAGGGGCCTCCCACAACTTCATTGATGCAGAATTTGTAGCTAGAAGGGGACTGTCGACAAAAGAGTTTGGAGGATTTACAGTTCTGATCCCTGGAAAGAAGGAGCATAACCGCATGCCATGCACTAAAATAGTCCCTAATATGAATCTATCAATGGGGAACTACACAGTTACCGATAACTTTTTTGTGGTGGATTGCCCAGACTCTCATGTAGTATTAGGGGTTCAATGGCTATATTCGATCGAGACTCACATAGTAAACTATCAAGACTTGGAATTTGCATTCACAGGACCAGATGGTAAGAAGGTAATGTTGAGAGGAATGCATACATATCCACCCAAGATTGTGACATCCAATAGGATGGAGGCAGATCTTCGACATGGGGATATTATATGGGTAGTGGAGTGTCGAATCATGGAGAAGAAATCAACAGAACAACATAAGGAGTATCCCCCTGACATCATGGCATTGTTGCAAAAACACCAGAAGGTTTTCAGAGATATACCCCTAGGATGACCACCAGATAGGGGATTTGAGCACATCATTGAACTAGAGGAAGGGGTCCAAGATGTCATCACTACCCCTTACCAACATCCCAAAGTATATAAGGATGAGATAGAGAAAGAAATCTAGGAGTTGTTGGCATTAGGACACATTTGACCAAGCTCGAGCCCTTTTGCTTCATCAGTAGTATTGGTTAAGAAGAAAGATGGATCCTTAAGAATGTGCATAGATTATCGGTCTCTAAACAAGAAGACCATAAAGAATCGTTACCCTATCCCCGGGATCGATGAGCTAATGGATGAACTGAAAGGGGCCAAGTACTTCTCAAAGATTTACCTTCACTCAGGTTATCACCAAATTAGAGTTCAGGATTAGGACATTCCAAAAATAGCTTTCAGATGCCACTATGGACACTATGAATTCCTAGTGATGCCTTTTGGACTGACCAACACCCCTGCGACATTTCAATCATGTATGAACCATGTGTTTAACAAGAAACTACACAAATTTGTGCTGGTCTTCTTCAACGACATCCTGATTTACAATCGAACATGGGAGGAGCATCTACAACATCTGGACCAGGTTTTGGGAATTTTAGAGGCACAACAATTTTATGCCAAAATCTCCAAATGTGAGTTTGGCATGACAAAATTATTATATCTAGGCCACATCATCGGAGGCCAAGGAGTCAAAAATGTAACAAAATTAAGAATCTTCTTGGGTATTTGTACCTATTATAGGAAATTTGTTAAGGGGTATTCACAACTAGCAACACCTCTTACTAACCTGACTAAAAGGGGAGCCTTTGTATGGACAAAGACAACACAAGAAACATTTGAGCGCATGAAGGAAATGATGAGTTCATGCCCAGTTCTAGCCTTACCAGATTTCTCCCAACCATTTGTATTGGAGTGTGATGATTTTGGGGAAGGAATTGGGGCTGTTTTAACACAAAATCATCATCCGATTGCTTTTGAGAGTAGGAAGCTTTAGGATTATGAGTGCTCTTATTCCATTTATGACAAAGAAATGCTGGAAATTATGCATGTGCTGGCCAAGTTCCGACCATATCTAGTGGGTAACAAATTCAAAGTCAAAACTGATCATAATAGTCTCAGATACTTCCTGGAGCAGAAAGGATTAAATGAAAGGCAACAAAAATGGGTTAGAAAGATCCAAGCCTATGACTTTGAGATCGAATATGTCAAGGGAAAAAACAATGTAGTAGCAGATGCCTTATCAAGGAGACTGGCTACATTCTCCCTCATAGACATTGAGGAAGACTGGAAGTCCCATCTTTTGGTAGAATACTCGAAGAACCAGTCAGCCTGTGAAATCCTTGATGGACAATCAACAAACATCTGGTATAGAGTTTTCAATCTATTATAAAGACCGGATCTATTTAGTGCCAGGGTCACAACTGAAAATGAAGATCCTACAAGTAGCCCATGACTCCCCTCTAGCAGGACATCTGAGATTTCTGAAGACCTACAGGACCATCAGGGAAAGGTTCACATGGAAGGGACTCAAGAAGGACATTATCAAATATATCAAGGAATGCGGGACCTGTCAGAGCAATAAAGTGGAACATACCCACCCTGTGGGTCTATTACAACCACTACCCATTCCAAAACAAAAATGGGAAAGTGTCTCCATGGACTTCATCACAGGGCTACCCTCATCCCAAAACAGAGATTGTATCTTCGTGGTAGTAGATCATCTAACCAAATATGCCCATTTCTTTGTGATTTCCTCTATTAGTTCCAGTCTTCGCAGCCTGTCACTAGGGATAAAAGTGGGCTCTTACTATGTCTGGTTTTCAGAGATGTTTTGCACATGATCTTGGCTATAAAACATGTCATAAGTGTGTTCATCAAAAGCAGATCGGAAAATTATTTCCAACGGTATATCACACTCCCAAAACTGGCTCCCGATCAGAAGATATGACCGAATGAATGATTGACTCAAAGATCTCCTAGTGCAATAGTTCATGTATTGAATGATCCAGAGGAAGCTAGGAGATGTCAGTGGTTGGTTATGTGGCTGGATTGTGATAGAGAAGGAGAGAACATAGCAGTTGAGGTCTATTTTTGTGCTACTAATCCTCATCTCAATATATGCCAAGCTCATTTTTCTACTTTGATTGAATGAGATACCCATGAATCTGCCACTCCTTCACTCTAGAAGATGGTTTTGGCTATGTTTGCACACACTGTGGTCTTATTGGATGAAATATTGAAACAATATTTGAATCCCATTGGTAAAAGGCTCGTAAAGCAGCAAAACATTCTAGGCATGCCCCTAACAAGGACTTGGAGACTATTTTAGGGATCAACAACACCGAATCAATTGATTACAAAATCGCAGAGTAGAGAACCCTTGTACTCAATCTTGTATTGCATCCTTGTCTGAAAAAAACATGAAATCACACCAGATTGATGGGTTTAACTTCTTGCAAAATAACCTCATAGCTGAAGAGCCTGGTAGTTACAATTGCACAACACATTGATACAGGGGCTATTCTGATGCAAGGCTTTGCAAATAGGGAAGTTGTTCGTGGAACATTGACATCCTGCAAAGCTACATTCTACAGCTAATCAAATTCATCTCTGTGGACAAACGGAGAAACTTCCTCAAAATTCATAAATGAGTCAAATTTATTTATGGGTTGTGATCGTGATTCTTTGATATACCATGGGAAACCTGATGGCCCAACTTATCACCCAGATGAAGAGACTCCATTCCTCATGTTTTCCTACCCGTTACCAACTGCTACTCATAAATGAAGCCATTTTAATGCTGATAATTGTTCAGAGAACAAGATCATGGTTGATTGAAACCAAGATAGTGCAAAAGAGTATCAGGAAATTTTAGCAAGGCATGATATAAGAGGACTTGCTATCCAAATTAAGCTTCAAACTTGATGATTTTGTAATTGTAGTTGTTAGAAATCAATTTACTTGCCATGCAGATGGAGGGAACATGCACTGATAGTTGCACTTCAAACTAGGGTACCTTCCAAATATTATTACTTGGGAAATACAGGTCAGATAAGTCCTCAAGAATAACATGGTTCACATTGGAAACGATTGTTGCTTGTTTAACGCGTCCAAAGAGATTACAGGTGTCCATAGAGATCATAGGTGAAAAAATGTTGCTAGTTGTTTCAACGCAATTTTTGTTTTATGCTCCAATTCTGTTTCAACGCAATTGGCGAACATATGCTCCAAAAAGTTCCAGGCATGCTAAAGGGAAACGATGACCAATAGTTGAAGCTCATCTAGGAATTAGATGGACATGTTATGCATTGTGTGCGAGATCAAAATGGGAACCATGTTATCCAGAAGTGTGTTTACAATTTGGAGGTCCAATTGAGCGACAGATTCTGATCAGTGAGATGCTGGGCTCAATAGATGAAAGGCAAACTTTGTAGGTCAAAGATGTAAGATGGAAGGAAAATCTTGGCGGGCAAACTATGGAAATGCATCTTGTTGAGCATTTTGTAGATGAATTTAATAGGCAAGTTGGGAATGGTATAGATGTGTGGAAATCTCCTAAAGTAATAGCGAAGTTAAAGAAACAAATAAAGTGCACCAAAGAAATCATTAGTGCTAATAATGAGGCCCCTCTGTCAGTTGAATCAATTTATCAGGATCATGATTTCAGGAATACCATAACTCGGTAGAAATTTGAAGAGATTTGGGGGGATCTGTTTGAGGAGGCGCTTTTGCCTGTAAAGGAAATTTTTAAGCATTTTGGCTTGAAGGTGGAAGACCTTTATGCTGTAGAGTTGATAGGTGGAGCGACTCGCATGCCAAAATTGCAAGCATTGCTCCAAGAATTTCTTGGCAGAAAAGAATTAGATAAGCATCTTGATGCTGATGAAGTTGTAGTGCTTGGATCAGCACTTCATGTTGCAAATTTGAGTGAAGCAATCAAGATAACCCACAAGCTAAGAATGGTTGATGATGCAACATATGACATCATACTCGAATTGAATAGTCCTGATCTAGATAATGAAGAAAGTAATCAACAAGTATTTATCCCACAGATGAAGATAGCAGTATGGCTATTTGGTTCTGGAGCTTAGGTATTCAGTATGGTGATTCTTGGTGGCTTAATGCACCTTACAAGTTCTGGCTTATCAATGACTGATTACTTCATCAGGAATTTGCGAAAGATCAGTGGAAAATTGAGTAAACAAGATAAAAAGAGGCTAGGGGCGCTACGTGTAGCCGTTTGGCACTGCGTGTAGAGCCTGTGTACCGAAAAGGGATTCGAAAGCAACTATGGTTGTGAAATGTTGTTTTGCTACAGAGAGTAAAATGTAAATCACATTGTTTGATACTTGTTGCAGGTTACTTTGTGTTTGTCTAAGACTATCACAAGAGGGAAAGTGGGCATTGTATTGCTTTTCTTTAAGACTCATTGTGTATCTTCCTTTTCTGCTTGGATGTAGTAGATCATGATAGGTCAAAAAAATTGAAATCCACCCTCTGGACTGTAAATGAATGAGTTACAAGTTGGTTTTGATGAATTTGATGAAGAGATGGGGCATTTTGGCCTTGAATTTATGCTTTAGTGATGCTTTTCCATTGGAAGATCTTCAACAATTTCATGCGGTTCTGGGTGAGGGTCCCCGTTGGAGTGCATTTCAGGCACTAAGATTTGATTATGAAGGACATTTTAGGTACACAGGGAGAATTTTCATTCATTGTTAGTATCACTGATAGAAATAGCTGAGATTTTTTCTAAAGGCTGAGGTTAATATGTTCATGAAAACAACATCTTGGATAACAAAGTATCCTAAAACTGAGATTCCTTGACATGTTTCAGAGATTTCATGAGTAATAAAGAGGCATGTGGCATTATTCGAATTTTTCTAGGAATCGATAGCAAATGTTTAGCCAAAAATCAGCAACGCTAAGTTTTTGAAGGGGATAGATGGTAGCGTTCAAATTTTCCAATGGACAGGTGGCAGAGTTTGTGGGATTAAAATCAAAAACTGTTAAAACATTCCAGATTTCCAGTGATGACACCTTCAGAAGTTCTAGTTCAAAATATTGCAGCAAATCTATTTTGATGGGATCTAATTAAATTATTTAGTTATGATTTTAATTCATGTACTTCGACCGTAACACGTATTTTCTTTTCTTTTTAATTTTAATTATTTTGATTACTATGTTTAGGAAATAAAAATTAATATGTAATAGTGTATATATAGGATAATTTTTGAGATGTAAGGGTTTGATTTTTGCAACAGAGAGAGGCTACTTGGGACTGTGTAAATTTTTTCTTGAATATTATTTTAATAAAGCAGTTTCTGCCCTTTAGACCTGGGATCCATTAGGGCGTTTAATGTCTAGTATGTTTTTAGTGTAATTCACTTACATATTTTGTTTTTTCAACCTTGTTGCAGCATTATCTAAGAGATGTGTTAGGAATTCATCTACACACAATGCTCCTTTCATGATTATTTTCTTGTTAAATGTAGTGGTTCTCTTTGCACAATCCATCCTCTGTTAGATGCTCAGTTGAGTAACCCTGTGTTTCTCTTTTGTCTAACGCTGCTACTATAGATCGATCCCCTATTTGATGCCTACAGGGCAGTGGTCTTTCTCCCCTATTCTTCTCACATTTGCAATATTTTATCTGACTAAACATTGCACTTACTTTGCCCCAAGTTTGCCAGCAGAAACTGGCATCGACTCCATAGCCCAATGGTCCTTTCTATCGTTGTTTTTGACCCAAAAACCTTTCAAACAAATCCCGACACTCCATAGCTAGCTTAAGATTCAGTTATCACAGCCACATTTTGTTGGCAAAGAGAGAGCCCTCTTTGTTTTGGTAGGGCTAGATGCCAAATCAAAAGCTTGGTCTGTGGTTACCTTGGAATTGCCTCTTCTTAGCCTTGAGGTTCATTCTGAGTGCTAACATCCTCCAGAAGTTTTGCATCTCAGATAGCAGAGATATTTTTCCAGGGAGTATTCTGTCTACATGGGATGCCCAAAACCATTTTCAGTGACTGTGACAATAGGTTCATGGGAGCATTCTGGCAGGAGTTATTCAGGTTGGCAGGAAGAAGCTCACTCCCAGTACAAGTTACCACCCACAGACAGATGGACAGACAGAAGCAGTGAATAAATGGGTGGAAGGTTATTTACGAAATTATGTCACAGGTCAACAAAGAGCATGGACCAAGTGGTTGTATTTAGGGGAATATTGCTATAACACTACTTATCACATGTCCATAGGAATGTCACCCTTCCAAGCCTTATATGGATATGAGGCATTATCTTTTGCAGACACAACATTTGGAGATAGCAGGGCACCATTAGCGAAGGATTGGATCCAGGGATGTCAAGATATTCTCTGATCACTCAAGGATAACCTACAAACAACTTAGAATCGACAAAAGTTATATGCAGATCGACAAAGAATAGAAAGGAGTTTCGAAGTAGGAGATGCAGTCTACCTTCGACTACAACCATACAAACAATCTACCTTAAAGTAGAGAGGAGCAGAAAAGTTAAAACCATGATTCTACGGGCCCTATCGAGTTACCCGCAGGATAGGAGAAGTGGCTTATGAACTGGAACTTCCAACAGAAAGCATAATTCATAACATATTTCATGTTTCTTGCTTGAAGAAGGAAATTGGAGAAAACGTCAAATCATCACCTGATTTACCCCCATTAGATGAGGAGGGACATCTTCAACTAGTTCCAGAAGAGGTGTTGGAGGTTCGAGAGAAGAAGCTTTGAAGCAGGACTGTCTGTGAATATCTAGTACGATAGAAATATTTGCCCGTTGAAGATGCCACCTGGGAGGGAGAGCACATATTGCAACATCCAGCATTGAAAGTGCTTGATGGCAAGCAACTTCTAGCAGGAGGGATTGTAATATCCCCAACCGATTGACCAGTTGGACCCAAATAATATTAATAATAATAGTAGTAATAAATAAATAAATAAATAAGTGGAAATTGCCCATGGTTTTTGTTTTTGGCCTAGGTATTTGCCCACAATTTCTTCTAAGCATCCCAACTATAAAAGGAGGAGGAGGATTAAGAGAAAGGCATGGAATTTGGTCTTTTCTACACTGATATTTTGAGAGCTCAGGTGAGTTTTCAAGTGAGGATTTTCAGGTGAGATCCTCAGCCTCTCTTCGGTGGGATTTGATCTCTCACCCTAGTGGGAAACCCATCTTCGGTGGTCTCTTCGATCACCCTAGCTATTTTGACGAATTTTCTATTTTTTTATATTTTAATTTGAAGATGGTTTTTGTGCATCATCTGTCTTTCGGATCATGAGCATAAGCCTGAATTGCCTCTGCAGGATTATATATTATCCATGGAAAGCACACCAACAAGTAGATCCAGTTGTGAGATGTTAGACATTGGAAGAGAGAGAAAATAAGCATTTTGATCATTTAATATTCCCTTACACAGTCTTCATGGCCATTAAGATTGCCTCATCATTTCGTGTGGCACAGAAAGGGAGACAGAATCATTACTGCATGAAGGGAGATGAGCTTCCTCTATCCATAGCTGAAGAACGTGGGGCTCCTTGGAGTCTGCAGCTAGAGAATGTGGGTTCTGTAACTTGTTCGAACCATCCCTGAACATTTGAGCCAAGTTGAAGGAGTTCACAGGGTGTCAAGAACATGCTTCAGGGAAAGAGTGTGTTCCATTACACATGTTGGAGAGAAAATATCAGAATGACAACATGGCACATGCTGGAAAGAGGTGATTAACCGATTTAATTGCATGGGCAGATCAACATCGCAGCGAAAGAAGTTTTGATGTAGGTGACTGAGTATTTTTACTGCTACAATGATACAAACAAATGTCCCTCAAGAAAGCTAAGAAGGATACCAAATTATCACCAAAGTACTATGGTCCTTACAAGGTGTTGCAAAATATTGGGACTATGGCATACAAATTTGAGCTTCCTGCATCTTCCCGAGTGCACCTAGTTCACCATGTTTCATGCTTAAAGAAGGTTATAGGTGACAAGCTCCCAGTTCAAACAATAGTGTTGGAACTTGATGAGGAAGGAAAAATCATATTTGAACCTGAAGTAGTCACGGAAATGAGAACTCGACAGCTAGGAAATCAATCAATTTCAGAGTATCTCATCAAGTGGAAGAACTTACCCACTAAAGATTCCACATGGGAGGATGATAATTTTATACAGAAGCATCCAAAACTACTCAAGCGTTGAGAACAACATTTTTTTGGAGGAGAGGGCCATGCTAGGTCCCTATAATACTATTGTAACCCCTTATTGTTATTAGTTCAACCCCCTTATTGTATCGTTATGCCCATGCAGTCCCCATATTGTTATTATTGTAGGTTTTAACCCCATACAGAAACTACCTACATACGAATTCTAAAACATAAAAAATAAACAATGCGAGAGCATAACACATAAAACACATATACCCAAAGATTTTCCCCTGGATCCCAAAGCCAGGACTACTAGCTTGATTTTTCATTATGTTCCTTTCAATGTTATAATACATATCTATACATGCCGAAGCATCCAATACCATGGACTGAAAACCATCGTGTCCAATACCATGGACCAAAAACCATCGCGTCCAAAAACATGTGCAAAAAACATGCACAAAATCATAGGTGGGTCCGCCCATCCTAACATAGGGTCCAAAACCAAAATTTTCCAGGGTGCTGCCCCGTACCACATAAAGTGGGGTTACGGGTACACCTCAAACCCTCTGTGAACCCGCCGGCTACACAATCGGCGCAATGAAGGGGGGCTCCACCCCCCTATAACCCCCCAGTTAACTACGTGGGCTAGTAATGGAGAGAATATAACACAACCCAACATTCTCCCACTTGTTTTTTTCTTTCCATAGGGGGCCACAATAGATCTTAGTAATTTTTCCAGCCTTGAAACACCCATTGTCTCTCTACACCAAGAGAACTTCTCGGAGCTCACAAATTTTGTCAATGCGTCTGCAGTATTCTTCAGAGTGTCCACCTTTACCAGCAACACCTTTTTGTCTTCTATCATATCCCTCACAAAGTGATACTAAACATCAATGTGCTTTGTATTTGAATGATATGCAGGGTTCTTTTCCAAGAAAATTGCACTTTGGCTGTCATTGTCTATCCTTATAGCTCCTTGTACTGACCCCATACTTGAACACAATATCTGCAACCAAACTGCTTCCTTGCTTGCCGGAGTGGCTTCCATGTATTCTGCCTCTGTAGTTGATAGTGCCACTACAGATTGTTTCTTACTCATCCAGCTGACTGCACCTCCAAATAGGTTAAACACATACCCACTTGTAGATCTTCTCTGATCTAGATCTTCAGCCTAGTCTACATCCACAAAGCCACGAATATCGAATATTCTATCCAATTTTGATCTTCCTTGGTAGCACAAACCATAATCACTTGTGCCATGCAAATACTTGAAAACTCGCTTCACTGCTGTCCAGTGCTCCTTCCCTAGTTTTGACATAAACCTGCTCAATACTCCCACTGCATGTGCAATGTCTGGTCTAGTACAGACCATTGCATACATTAGGCTACCGACTACACTTGCATATGGAACACGGGACATGTCCTCTTCCTCTTCTTGTGTCTTGGGACACTGTTCATCAGATAACCTCACGCCTATAGGAATAGGAACCTTCACCGGTTTACTATCTTGCATATTAAATCTCTGCAGTATTATCTTGACATACTTCCTCTGGTTTAACCAGAGCTTCCTCTTTGCCCGATCTCTTTTAATTTCCATATCCAAAATATAGTTTGCAACACCAAGATCTTTCATGTCGAATTTGGAGGAAAATTGGGTCTTCAAATCCTGGATAATTTCTTTGTCATTTCCAACCAGCAACATATCATCCACATACAAGACCAGATAAATAACATGGTCACCAATTAGTTTAAAATACACACAGTGATCTGCTTTGCTTCTGGTGAAGCCAAGTCCCCGTATAAATGTATCAAATTTCTGATACCACATCCTTGGTGACTGTTTTAACCCATGCAGAGACTTCGTTAACTTGCATACCAGTTCTTTCTTACCCTTCACCGCAAAGCCTTCAGGTTGCTTCATGTATATTTCCTCTTCCAGATCCCCGTGAAGAAATGTTGTCTTCACATCCATCTGTTCTCCCTCAAAATCAAAAGCGGCAACAACAAATAAAAGTAATCTAATAGAAGTTACCTTGGCAACATGAGTCACCAAAATCAATTCCTGACACCTGGGAATAACCTTTTGCTACCAACCGAGCTTTATATTTCTCCACTTTTCCTTCTGCATTTGTCTTCTTTTTGAACACCCTTTGCTGCCAATGGGTTTCCTTCCAGTCGGCAACTCCACTTGATCCCAAGCCTCATTTTTGTGCAAAGATACCATTTCATCAGCCATGGCCTCTTTCCAGAGTTTTCCATCCTCTGAATCTACTGCTTCCTTCATAATTTTGGGATCATCGTCAGTAATAGATAAAGAAAAATTTGAACAGAAAGCAGATGGACTATACCTTTCTGGTTGCCTTCTTTCTCGAACTGATCTTCTCACACTCGGAGTTTGTGTCTCTTCATCTTCTAATTCCTCCTCTGCTGTAGAGTCTGATTCTTCCTCCTTAAGCTCAAACTCTATCTTCTCAGGTTCCTTTGGTTGGACTTCATGTTTAATAACATCTTTTACCTATCTGAACACCACATCTCAGTTGTACACAACCTTCCTTGTTACTAGGTTCCAAAGCTTATAACCCTTTAAACCATCCTTATACCCAATAAAGATGCACTTTTCAGATTTACTATCCAACTTGGTTCATTTCTTCTTTGGAACATGTACATATGCATCACATCCAAATACCCTCAGCTATGAAAGAGAGGGTTTCTTACTAGTCCATAACTCTTGTGGAGTCTTATCCTCCAACGCTGATGAAGATGACCTGTTGACTAGGTAACATGCAGTATCCACTGCCTCTGCCTAGAATTCCTGTCCTACCACGACACCACTTAGCATGCTTCTTTCCCTTTCCATCAATGTCTTGTTCATTCTTTCTGCAACTCCATTTTGCTGAGGTGTATATGGAGTAGTCTTCTGTCGTGCTATACCACACTTCTTAGAAAATTCTTCAAATTCCTTGCTGCAAAATTCTCCACCATTATCTGTCATCAGCACCTTTATCTTCTTCTCTGTTTGATTTTCCACGAGAGCCTTAAATTCTTTAAACTTGTCAAAGACTTCAGATTTCTTCTTAAGGAAATATATCCATGTATTCTTTGAAAATTCATCTATAAATGATACATAGTACACAAACTTACCTAGTGATGGAGCCTTCACAGGTCCAAACACATCACTATGCATAGGTTCTAATATCTATTTCGCCCTCTTACTACCAGAGGGGAAACTCACTCGATTCTACTTCCCATATACACAATTTTCATAGAAATCAAAATCCAGAGAGCTATTACTCATACCTTCTACCATACCTTTACCATGAAGTATTCGAAGGCCCGTCTCTCCAATATGTCCAAGCCTTTGATGCCACAACATGGTCTTCTCTCCAGAGACCACTAGATTTTCTGCTCCACTTTTAAGAACCACAGAACTGTTGCACCCATCAATAACGGTGCTACCTTGCAGAATGTACAGAGTTCCAATCCAAACTCCCCACATCAATACCAGTGCTCCCGGAACCATCTTGCAAATATCCTTCTCAAACACTGTTTTTACACCTGCATCATCCAGCTTGCTTATAGAAATCAGATTTCTGGCTAATGCAGGAATATGTACAATGCTTAGGAGTGTTCTAACCCTTCCACCTTACAACTTCAACTTTACCTTTCCGCGACCAATGATTCTAGCCTTCCTATCATCCCCTAAGAAGACATCACCACCATCATATTTCTCATACTCGCATAACCACTCTCTATGGGGAGTGAAGTGAAAGGATGCACCTGAGTCAATCAACCATGCCTCATGATCTACATGTGTACTTGAAGAAGCCAAGTACACATCCCCACCTTCATCTGAGGTGGTTTTCTTCTCTCCAGAAGGAGCATCATCAGATCCCTTTCCTTTATCAAGAGCTTTAGATTTACAGTCCCTTTTGTAGTGCCCTTCCTTTCCGCATTTCCAACACAGCACCTTTACAGGTTTTCCTGGAGATTTAGATCTCCCTCTATATTTAGATCTCCCACTCGATGACTTATTTTTGTTTCTGTTCTGGGAACGTCCTCGTATAGACAAGGCATCACCATTCTGGCTCTCCATATTTTTCTGTCTCATCTCCTCCATCAGCAAGGATGAGACTATTTCATCAAACTGCAAGGCAGTTGCATTGCTACCTATTGCAATAACCAGACTATCCCACGAATCTGGTAGGGAACACAACAAAATGATGCACTTATCTTCATCTGAAATTTTAATATCAACAGATGCTAACTAACTCACCATAGTATTAAATGAGTTCATATGCTCTGTCACCGAGTCTCCATCTTTCATCCTCAGGTTATACAGCTTTTTCCATAGGAAAAGTTTATTCACCAGAGACTTAGATTGGTACAAAGTCCCTAACCTGTCCCAAAAAGCCTTCACCTTAGCTTCCCCTGATACATTCAGCAATACTAAATATGAGACACACAATCGTATTGTGCTCTTTGCCTTCCGATCCAAATTCTTCCATTCTTCATCGGACACTGCCGTTGGTTTAGTACCCAGATCTACTGCGATCCACTGATCTTTATCCACCAATAGATCCTCCATATTGAGTTTCCACAACTCAAAAATCTACCATTAAATTTCTCCATCTCTATCTTTCCACTACTCGCCATCTTCTTTCACCACCAGAATCGATCTTGCAGATCTCCCACTGAACAGGGTCTACCACAGGCCCGAGCGAAACCCCTCAGCAACAAAGGCATCCCCTTGAAGCCAAACAAATCTGATACGAAATGTAGGTTTTAATCCTGAACAGAAATTACCTGCATACGAATTCTAAAACACAGAAAATAAACAATGCGAGAGCATAACACATAAACACATATACACAGATATTTTCCCCTAGATCCTAGAACTGGGACTACCAGCTTGATTTTTCATTATGTTCCTTTCAATGTTATAATACATATTTATACATGCCAAGCATCCAATACCATGGATCGAAAACCATCGCGTCCAATACCATGGACGGAAAGCCATCGCGTCCAAAAACATGTGCGAAAAACATGCACAAAATCATAGGTGAGTCTGCCCATCCTAACATGGGGTCCAAAACCAAAATTTTCCATGGTGCTACCCTGGACCCCATAAAGTGGGGTTACGGGTACACCTCAAACCCTCTGTGACCCCCCCCGCTACACAATCGGTGCAACGAAAGGGGGCTATGCCCCCCCTCTAACCCCCTGGTTAACTATGTGGGCTAGTCGTGGAAAGAATATAACACAACCCAATAATTATTGTGCCCCATACAAGCCCATTATTGTTATTATTATGCCCTTACAATATTATTGTTATGTCGGCTCTAATTATATTGTAACCCCTTAGACTCCTATATATAGAAAGGAGGTCTTGTCATTTATATCAATCAAGAATTATTCGTTTGTGTAATGTAAAGCAAGTTTCCCCCTCAAAGAGGCTTATTTTGAAGTCATTGATCTATATCTTCTGCTATTTTGTGAGCTGGTTGCATAACACAAGAGAATCCAAACACCACGCAAATTCTCTACCAATATTGGCTTTTGAAAGCATGTCTACAAAATTCTCCTGTTTGTGGACCTTATTGAGAGCTACTTTTCCGCCATCGATCACATGTGTTAGAAAATGGTATCTGTTGTCACTCACTGCTTTATCAGTCATCAGATGCTTCAAATTCCAAGTAGCAGTAAAATTTTATGCTAATGTTTGAGCCACAAAAGCTATCATAGCTTAATCAGACCCTCTCCATCACCTAGTGCTCGGAAAGAGATTTCCAACAGTGTATGGAAGTCCAAAAATGGACTCTTGGAGAAGAAGTTAGAGCATGTTGAAGTTACCCATAGAAACCCAAACAATCAAAGGAAAAACACCAAAGGACAAAGGTAAATCGCAATTGGGGTCTAGGAAATAATATCATCGCATATCAACCATCCTGCATCCCGCATATCGGCGATCATGCATCCCGGATATCGACGATCCCGCATCCTGCCTATCGGCCACCCCGTGATCCCGTAGTCCAACAATACCGTAGTCCCGCGATCTTCGAATCTCGCAATCTCACAGTCCTGCGATCCCACAGTCCCGCATCCCACAGGTCCTTCATACTGCATCCCACAATACCGCTATATCTATTGGAAATAATACTGAGAGGGGGGTGAATCAGTATTATCAAATTCTTTTCACTATACCTTCCAGATTTATAATTTAATTTATTCTTTAGTTGTTGACCATTAATTTGTATGTCAGTACCATATAATAATGAACAAGAACAAGAAAAACAGATAGTCACACCAAAGAACACCAGATATAAGGTGGAAACCCAATGTGGGTGAAAACCACCTGCTGCAATAAGTCTCTATCTTCTTTCAATTAGAAACTTCTTTTTACAATGATTCTGTACTGGTGCGGTCCTTTACCAGTACGCAGGCTGCAACTTGCAGAGAGCTACAACCCTCTCTTGTTTTCCAGACTCTCCTAGAAGGGAGCTTCAACCCCCTTAGCTCTTGTACTAGCTGAGCTACTAGTACGTAGGTGCTGACCTACTTCTTTTCTTCCAGGGACCACGTTTCATAAATTTTTAGATTGGATCCAAGAGTATCAAATAATCATCAAGTACATGTGAATCAACCAATCTCATTTTACAACCAACTAATGAATCAATCAATAGCTTCTCAAAATGTAGTAACCAGAAAAAAAATACCAGTGATCAGACACAGATTCTAAACCCAGAACTTTGCAGCAATAGACAAAAGGCAGCCAATATATTTTTCAAGAAAAGTCCGCAACTTCACCAATAGAAACCTGCGAACATCCGCACTTCTGCTATGTCTAGCCTTTGCAGCTCCGCACCTGCTCTATCTACTCGACAACGCACCTTCGCACCTGATCTGTCTACTAGACTGAACACCTCCACACCTGATCCATCTACTAGACTACGCACCTGCGCACCTGCGCCATCTACCGAACTGCGCACCTCTGCACTTGCGCCGTCTATTGGACTGCGTACCTCTGCACCTGCTCCGTCTACTGGATTGCGCACCTCTGCACCTACGCCGTCTACTGGACTGTGCACCTCCGCACCTGCATCGTCTACTGGACTGCGTATCTCCACACCTGAGTCGTACCTCACCTGCAGACCTCTAGATATAAACACTTTAACAGTCCTCAATTGTACCCCAGTCTGTCGAATTCACAGATCTTATCATGCGCCAAAGAGACCTCGACCTATCAGTAGATCCAGCTTTTAATTCACAGTTTTCTCCTTGATTCAGATCTAGCTTCACAAATCGATCACCAAAATTTCAGATCTTAAGATATTCTATGTTCACAAGTATATCAGCCAAATGATCTCCTTCCCTTTTTATAGACTAGGCCTTTCTCAAACCATGGACCAAAACCATTGAGAAACAACACCGAGGACTCAATACTTGGGTTAAACTCTTTTGAATGCAATACCATGGACCAAAACCATAGGATCAAAAACTGTGGACTAAATACCATGGATCAATCATAAAATTTCCCACGTGCGCGCGCTTTTCTGCATGGAAGTGAGTGAATTTGACGTCCGCACCTTTTGTTCGGAGAACCTGCGGGTATGTCCGCACTTCTTGTTCATGGAACCTGCGGGTCCGCAACTTTTGTTAGGTGCACCTGCGGGTATCTCATTTTCTATTATTTTGAGAGCCTGAACAGTGATTTGCCACTTGAGTGAATTGCCATCAATGACAACACCTGTGCCATAGTGCCAAACCTGAGTCATAATGCCAACAATCTCCCCCTTTGGACTTGATAACAACCCCAAGATCCTCAAAGTCAATCTCCCCCTTTGTCATCAAGGGCAAAGGGTTATGCTCCCCCTGAGAACATGCTGAAAACTCTGCTCTGCTGTGCTGATCGTGCTCCCCCTGACTGTAGGCCAGATCTGCAAAAGAAATTTTCTTCAAGAAGAACCATAATCCACCATACACCATAAATGACCTTCCTATCACCAAAAGACTCTATACATACATTCATCACCCAACCAAGTGGGGTTACATCAGAAATTTACATATGACACCCAAGTACATTATATCATTCATCCCAGACATAGGCCGTTACATGACCTTGACAAAAGAAATATAAGACATAGAGACAAAACATTAGCAGCAATATTCAGATCAGCATCCATGTTCTCCTTCTGTACTTGCTCCTCCAAGATCTTCTACAATAATGCCAACAATGCATTATTAGAAGAATATATGCTCCCCCTGAACCTGTGCCATTTGGTCTTTGACCAATCCATAAACCAGCGAATGTACGCGTATACTCCATATGAAACTCGCGTACAACCAACAATCTCTGAAACAGACAAGATTCAATAGCAAGATGATGCATCAACTACCCCCAGCTTTTGCCTAAGGTATTCAAAGTTCTCCCTGGGCAGCGATTTGGTGAGTATATCATCAACTTGTTCCTTAGAGGGAACATACTCCAACTTGACCTTTTGTTCAAGCACTTGTTCCCGAAGAAAATGATATTTGATAGGTATATGCTTGGTCTTTGAGTGCATGACTAGGTTCTTTGAAATGCTGATAGCACTTGTATTATCACATAGGATGGAGATAGGTGGAGTACAAGTGATTTGAAAGTCCTGCGAAGTTTTCATCATCCAAAGAAGTTGTGTGCAACAAGATGCAGCAGCCACATACTCTACTTCAGCTGTAGATAATGCTATTGAACTCTGTTTCTTGCTGAACCAAGATACTAATCTAGAACACATGAAGAATGCACCACCACTAGTGCTTTTTCTGTCATCCATGCTTCCGGCCCAATATACATCTGTATGAGCAGGAACTGTGAGATTTGTATCTCTAGGATACCATAAGCCATAGTTTTGAGTTCCTTGAAGGTACTTGAAGATTCTCTTAACTGCCTGAAGATGAGTTTCCTTTGGATTTGCCTGAAATCTTCTGACTATTCCCACTGCATGCATGATGTCTGGTCGGGTACCTGTCAAATAAAGCAGAATTCCAATCATGGATCTATAGGTTGGTTGATGTACTGCTGTTGATTCATCATTTGCACTGAGGTTGCATCCTGTAACCATAGGGGTACATACTGGTTTCGAATCTTCCATGCCATATTTCTTCAAGATCTGCTTGAGGTACTTGGTTTGAGATAGAAAGATACCGCCTTCATTTTGTTGGATTTGTAGACCAAGAAAATATGTCAGCTCTCCAAGCAATGACATTTCGAATTCTTTCTGCATTACCAAGGCAAAGTTTTGAATCATAGCTTCTTCATTGCTGCCAAAGATAATATTATCTACATACACAACAAGTATTAGCAATTTGTCATTTTCAATTTTTATATAAAGATTGCTATCTGCTGATCCTTTTGAAAAACCTTGTTGATGAAGGTATTTGTCCAAGCGATAGTACCAAGCCCTTGGAGCCTGTTTAAGACCATAGAGAGCCTTTTCTAGTCTGCATACAAGATTTGGATCATTCCCAAGGATGAAACCATCTGGTTGCTCAATGTACACTTCTTCTTCTAAGTCTCCATTCAGAAAGGCTGATTTCACATCCATTTGAAATACTTTGAACTTCTGAAAGCTAGAGAGAGCAAGGAACATTCTGATGGCCTCAAGTCTAGCAACGGGAGCAAAAGTTTCTTCAAAGTCTACTCCTTCTTGTTGAGCATACCCTTTACAAACAAGTCTGGCCTTGTTTCTAATTACTTCCCCATTTTCATTCAACTTGTTTTTGAAGATCCATTTGTCCCTGTGACATTCTTATCTTTTGGTCTAGGAACCAACTCCCAAGTGTTGTTCTTTTCAATCTGCTCAATTTCTTCATCCATTGCCTTGACCCAACCTTCATCTTTGCATGCCTCTTTTACATTTTGTGGTTCAGTGGAGCAGAGTAATGCCAAATAGCTTGAAGCTTCTGCAATTGTTCTTCTTGTTTGTATACCTGCCTCCTTTTGCCCCAAAATTTGAGATTCTAGATGATTCTTTTGAACATACCTGGATGGAGTCTTTTCTTCTATCCTTATCTGTTCCTCTGGTGCCTCATGGGTTTCTTCTTCATCATGAATCTGATTTGATGTTGATGGATAGTCCTCATCATCTTCGAAGTCTTCAGATCTTACCTGTTTGGGAGTGATTTCTTTTTCATCCACCACTACATCAATGTTGTTGACAATTCTTCCAAGCCTTTTATTGTAACATTTATATGCTTTGCTATGAGGAGAATAACCAAGGAGAATGCCTTCATCTGCTCTAGGTTCAAACTTGCCAAGATTTTCATCATTATTTTTAATATAGCATTTGCTTCCAAAAATTTTGAAATGTTTTACCGAAGGAGTCTCACCATACCAGAGCTCATGAGGAGTTTGAGTGCTATTCACCCGGATATTTGTCTTGTTGAGAATAACAACTACAACAAATGCGGCTTCACCCCAGAAGGTTGCGGGAGTTCCAGAATCATCAAGCATAGCACGAGCCATTTGTTGAACCGTTCTGTTCATCCTTTCCACTACTCCATTTTGCTAAGGAGTCCTAGCTGTAGAGAATTCCCTTCTTATTCCATGTTCTTCACAAAAATCAAAAAATTCATTCGAGGTAAACTCCCCACCTCTATCAGACCTGAGGCATTTGATTTTGTGATCTGATTCATTCTCCACCAAGGCTTTGAATGATTTGAACTTTTCAAAGGCTTCATCTTTGTGCTTCATAAGTCCTATCCAACACATCCTGGAAAAGTCGTCAATGAATAATATGAAATATTCTTCTCCTCGAGGTGACCTTTTCCTAGATGGACCACATACATCAGTATGGACAAGTTCAAGTGGCCTGCTAGCTAATCCTTCCTTCTCAGGGAAGTTAGTTTTGGTTTTCTTACCAAATTGACACGATTTGAAAATTGTATTGTCTGGAATTCTGATGTTTGGAAGACCACGAACTGCCTGGTATTTACATGCTTTCCTTATATGTGAGAAGCTAAGATGCCCCAATCTTCTGTGCCATAACCAATGTTCATCGTTCTTGCTTAGATAGCATTGATGTTGTCCTTCTTTGAATATGTATAAATTATTTGGACTCCTTATGCCTTTGATCACTATTTTTCCTGTATCAAGATCATGAACACTACATCCATTTGATCGAAATATTACCTCCGTTCCTTGATCACACATCTGACTGACACTCAATAAATTATGCTTTAACCCATCAACATACATAACATTTCCAGCTTTGACCTTTTCTTTCAATTGAAATGAACCTTTACCTTTTATGAGCGCAGGGGTGTCATTTCCAAATGAGACCTTCTTCTCCTTCTCTAAGGCACTATATAACTGAAGTTTTTCTTTATCACCTGTCATATGTTTCGAACATCCACTATCGATGTACCATTGATTTTCTTGCCCTTCCACATATAAGGCTATACCACATCTTTCTGGTTGCGGTTCTTTCATTCTCCATGTTTTGGAATTTGAGGCTTCTTCCTTTGTTTGTCGAAACTTGCTCCTGCATTCAGAATCTTCATGACCGAAGTTGTTACAAATAGAACATTCAATTTCATTCTCAAGGGCAGACAAGTTATTGTAGGTTCTTTTTGTAATCCCAGTCATACTTCTTTGTTTTTGAGCTTCTCTAGTCATGATTGTCTTATAGGCAACACATTGAGCTGCTTTGTGACCAAAGTTATGACAAGAAAAACATTGGCCATTGAATAAACTCCTGCAATTATCAAATCTACCAACCAACCGATTGTAGTTTCTACTGACATCCATTCTTGAGGCAAATTGGGAAGATTTTACCTGTGGCTGGTTGTAGCTTCTGTTCATCCTTAAGGTGGATTGCCCCTGATTTACCTGGTAGTCTTTGTTCATTCTTGAGGTAAATTGTCCTTGATTTACGTGGTGATTTCTATTTGACCTTTGCTCACTCGTCCTTGCTGCATCAAGATAACTTTTGGAGGTGGATGGTTGCTGCGCTTGAGATGCTTCTTCATTATATCCCAGACCTGTCTTGATTAGTGGAGAACGCTGCACATTGATAATCTCATCTAGAGTTTCAGATCCTTTAACAAATCTAAGATTAAGAGCTTTTGTTTTCTCAATCTCTTTTCTAAGACCAACAATTTCACATTCTAACTTTTCATGAAGTTTTTCCTTTTCAGCAAGTTGGAATTGAAGAGTATCTATGATCACATTCTTCTCTTCTAAACATATTTTGAGTCTAGAAATCTCTTCATAAAGACCTTCTTCATCTATAGCATCCACAAAATCATCATCTTCAAAAGCCATTAAAAGTTTATAATAATAACCTTGTTCATCTTCATCACTTTTTGAAAGTCCATCACTATCTTCATGAGTGTAATAGCTTTTCTTATTTATATTCTGTTTCTTGTTCCATCTAACAGGTTCCTTACCTTTGTCAAGCTTATCTTTATGAGGACACTTGGTAACATAGTGACCGATTCTTCCACAAGCAAAGCATTTGAAAGGTAACTTACCTCTGAATCTTCCAGCACCCCGTTGAAGATTCTTGACAGAATTTGATTCTTCCTCTTCTTCTGACATATGTCCTGATTCATAGTAATCTCCTTTGCTTGAAGCCTTGAATGCAGCTTCTCTCCTGTCTAATGGTACTCCTTTCCTCATTTCGTAAGCAGTTAGAATTCCGTGCACCTGTGACATGGTAAGGTTTCATAGATTCTCCTTTTCTTCTATTGCAGAAACTTTTGATTCAAACTTAGGGGACAAAGATCTTAGAACTTTTTCAACCACAACAGCCTCTTTTATTTCTTCACCCAAGTTTTTCATACAATTAACAATCTCATCTACATGAAGGAAATAGTTAGCCACACTTTCATCATTGTGCATTCTGAGATTTTCATACTAAATTCTGAGGGTTTGAAGTTTTTCTCGTTTTACTTGTTCATCTCCCTCATAGCTCAGAACAATATTGTCCCATATTTCTTTTGCGGATTTATACTGCATAACCTTGACGAATTCTGATTGAGATAGACATCCTAATAGAGTATTGACAGCCTTTGCATTTGTTTCATATTGCTTCTTACTAGCCGAATCTATAGGAGTTGTGGATGGAAAAGTGTACCCTGTATCTATGATATCCCAGACTTCTGTACCAAGGGATTGAAGATAGGATGTGACTCTTACCTTCCAATAGACGAAGTTGGTCCCATCAAAAATTGGTGGCCTGATAGATGCTTCTCTTGTAGTTGCTCATGATGATGGATCTTCCTTCAAGTGATCAAGCTTCTTCAGAAGGACCTGCTCTGAAACCAATTGTTGGAAATAATACTGATAGGGGGGGTGAATCAGTATTATCAAATTCTTTTCACTATACCTTCTAGATTTATAATTTAATTTATTCTTCAGATTTTGACCATTAATTTGTATGTCAGTACCATATAATAATGAACAAGAACAATAAAAACAGATAGTCACACCAAAGAACACCGGATATAGGGTGGAAACCCAATGTGGGTGAAAACCACCTGCTGCAATATGTCTCTATCTTCTTTCAATTAGAAACTTCTTTTTACAATGATTCTGTACTGGTGCAGTCCTTTACCAGTACGCAGGCTGCAACCTGCAGAGAGCTACAACCCTCTCTCGTTTTCCAGACTCTCCTGGAAGGGAACTACAACCCCCTTAGCTCTTGTACTAGTTGAGCTACTAGTACGTAGGTGCTGACCTACTTCTTTTCTTCCAGGGACCATGTTTCATAAATTTTCAGACTGGATCCAAGAGTATCAAATAATCATCAAGTACATGTGAATCAACCAATCTTCTTTTACAACCAACTAATGAATCAATCAATAGCTTCTCAGAATGCAGTAACCAGAAAAACAATACCAGTGATCAGACACAGATTCTAAACCTAGAACTTTGCAGCAATAGGCAAAAGGCAGCCAACATATATTTCAAGAAAAGTCCGCAACTTCACCAATAGAAACCTGCAAACATCCGCACTTCTATTGTGTCTAGCCTATGCAGCTCTGCACCTGCTCTGTCTACTCGACAACATACCTCCGCACCTGATCCGTCTACTAGATTGCACACCTCCGCACTTGATCCATCTACTAGATTGCGCACCTCCGCACCTGCGCCGTCTACCTAACTGCGCACCTCCGCACATGCGCTGTCTACTAGACAACGTACCTCTGCACCTGCTCCGTCTACTGGACTGCGCACCTCCGCACCTGCGCCGTCTACTGGACTGCGCACCTCCGCACCTGCGTCATCTACTAGACTGCGTATCTCCACACCTGAGCCGTACCTCGCCTGCGGACCTCCGGATATAAACACTTTAACAGTCCTCAATTGTATCGCAGTCTGTCGAATTCATAGATCTGATCATGTGCCAAAGAGACCTCGACCTATCAGTAGATCCGCCTTTTAATTCACGGTTTTCTCCTTGATTCAGATCTAGCTTCACAAACCGATCACCAAACTTTTAGATCTTAAGATATTCAATGTTCACAAGTATATTGGCCAAATGATCTCCTTCCCTTTTTATAGTCTAGGCCTTTCTCAAACCATGGACCAAAACCATTGAGAAAAAATACCGAGGACTCAATACTTGGGTTCAACTCTTTTGAATGCAATACCACGGACCAAAACCATAGGATCAAAAACTGCGGACTAAATACCATGGATCAATCATAAAATTTCCCACCTACGCGCACTTTTCTGCATGGAAGTGAGTGAATTTGATGTCCGCACCTTTTGTTCGGAGAACTTGCGGGTATGTCCGCATTTCTTGTTCGTGGAACCTACGGGTCGGCAGCTTTTGTTAGGCGCACCTGCGGTATCTCATTTTCTATTATTTTGAGAGCCTGAATGGTGATTTGCCACTTGAGTGAGTTGCCATCAAGGACAACACCTATACCATAGCACCAAACCTGAATCATAATGCCAACAATATCATAGTCCCATGATCCCACATCTTGCAACATCCCAATCTTGCACACTCCAAAAACTTGCGTTATTGCCAATTTGCGATATAGTGGTACATCACTGGGGAGGCTAAAAAATCATTTACAAAGGAAAATTAGGAAAAAAAGAGGATGAACCATCCCCTTCTCTCTCATCCACGTGGCATTGGAATATCAACCAAATCCTGCATATCAGCGATCAGTGGGGTTTCCTTTCCACGACTATGTGGGGGGCCAATTCTGCGATACAGTGTAAAAGTTCCGAGGAAGGATGAAACCAAATACAAAGGAATTTCATGGAAAAACCAAGGTTGGGTAGACCCTTTCTCTCTCCTCCACGTGGCAGTATGGATGTTGATGTGGTAGTATGGGTGGACACCTGTCATTCAGTTTTGGTGTTTTCAAGGGTCAAATGGGGCCATTTCCGGGTGACACGTGTCACCACTCATAGAGTGACACATGGTAGTGATGACATAACCCCGGGGATTGGCAATCAGCGATCGCACAAAGTGAGAATTCAGTTCCTCGTTGATATACTCCCCAACTATGATTGCGATAAGGAAAAGCCCCCCCGAATGCGATAATTTATTGAGGTGTATTATATAATGGTTTCACGTCCAGGATATCGGCTGATGCGGTATAAAGAGTTAATGAAGGCTCCTAGAGTTATAAAGGGAAAGGCCCCTGGATAGGTTTCCATAGGCCTTAGCACCTGAGGGCTAAGCACTTGGTCAAGCCCCCGATCACATGAAGGAAGAATTACAAAGGGGCTGAAAGTGTGAGGGGCTAAGGGAAAAATTAGAAAGTAGTCGAAACTCGCATGTTTCATGTGTTTCCACAATAAAATTTGCACCTTAAAGACTACTCTGCTACACTGTAATACATATCCCCAAGAAGATCAGGGCACCGATTGCATTCAACAGGAGGTTTAAGGCTGAAATAATAGAGTCGGCCCCTAAAGCAGCTTTAGCAGTAAATCATGGGGGACAAAGCATTCAAAACAGATATGGGTGCATTCAGGGAAGGATCGGTCCCCAATACACCTCCAAAGTCGGCGCTGAAAGCATTTAAAGGAGAATAAACAACGAACTGCTTCAATAGCAGAGAATGCATTGCGAGAGGGATGTGGCTCGACTAGAGGCCTCCATAAGAACAATAGAGGGACACCTCCTCCTTCCTCTTTCCAACTTCCTTCTCTGTTCATTAATTTTTGTAAGATTCCAAGAAATGTAGGAAATCCCTATTGTAATCACAGTTTGGGCAACAGAGATTCACCTTGGCCGAGACAGTCAACGGATCTGACATCTTAGACTTGGGCCATGGATATTTTGTATTGAATCATGTTTGATAAACACTCCCCCTCCTCTTATAAATAAGGGGAAGAAACATTGTAATAAGGGAGTTGGTTGGTTGGTTCGGTAGGCTGGCTAGTTCCAAAATTTCTCACCCGCTGGGTCTGAGTTCTGAGATACCATTTGTTCTACTTGTTGTATTCATGGAGGGGATTGAACTGATGTTGGGATTAATGTATGGACTGGTTGTTTGGACCCTTTGGATTAATGAAACTCCCTATTGATTCCAAGCATAATGTATGTCAACCGTGTTTTCTTGATAATTTTATTTCACTTGTGTATTTCTTTCCTTGAAATAGTGTTAATGGAGTTGTTGTTTTCTTGTTGGTTCACAGATTTATCTTAGCTACTCAATAGTAAATAGTACATGTGCATATCATAGATTTACCACTGTTATTCATTAGCATGTAGTACCTATAGAATTACATATTTACTTTTGTTTGTGATTAGCTTACAGTACCTGTGGTGGTTCAGATTTACTTTGGATGTTAAGCAGAGAATGATACCCATATTAATATGTAGTCTGAAACCTTAATCAATGATCAACTATTTCTGCCATTTCACCTTCCTTTCTCTTCCATATTTCTGCTAGAATATTATTGCTAAGGATTCTGTTCATTTACAACCCTCTGCATATGTTTCCCTCCTTCTTTTCCTCCTCTTCACCACTACTCAAAATTCAATTTTAAAGTTGTCTCATTGTTGTGTGTCGGCCACCAGGAGAAGACATTTCTCTTTTAAGATTGTCTTGATATACCCCCTCATTTGAATCCCTGTATTGGCTTGAGTCCACCTTAATGAAGGCTTATTGAACCAAGCACCTCCTATTACCTTTTTATGTGACAATTGGAGTGATGATAACCCCTCACATATAATATTTCATGCACCCCTCTATTTAATAACTCATATTCATTAGCATGTAGTACATGTAGAATTATAAATTTACTTATGTTTGTGATTAGCTTACAGTACCTGTGGTGGCTCATATTTACTTTGTATGTTAAGCAGAGAATGATACCCATATTAATATGTAGTCTGAAACCTTAATCAATGATCTGCTATTTTTGCTACCTCACCTTCCTTTCTCTTCCATATTTCTGCTGGAATATTATTGCTAAGGATTCTGTTCATTTACAACCCTATGCATATGTTTCCCTCCTTCTTTTCCTCCTCTCCACCACTACTCCAGACTCAATTTTAAAGTTGTCTCATTGTTGTGTTGGCCACCAGGAGAAGACATTTCTCTTTTAAGGTTGTCTTGATACACCCCCTCATTTGAATCCCTGTATTGGCTTGAGTCCACCTTAATGAAGGTTTATTGAACCAAGCACCTCCTATTTCCTTTTTACGTGACAATTGGAGTGCTGATAACCCCTCACATAAAATATTTCATGCACCCCTATATTTAAGAAGTCCTAGGCACTGGTTTACAATCAACCTAGAGGGTGCCTCTAGGGAGCTCTCTTTGTCTCTTGTTGCACTTGTTCTGTAGGTGAAAGATTTAGCTACAACATCTTTTGAGCACCATTGTTGGGGAACAGATTAGAATATTTTCCCCTGGATATGACAAAGTATTATATTTCCTTTGTTATGTGAGTGAGGGAAGTCTGGATTGAAGATCTCTCACCTTGGTGACTCCACTGTCAAATTTTATGGTAAACATCCTGGTGACTCCACTGCCCATATCTCTATTTTATCATCCTGGATTTCAAACAAACTCATATTCACTTTGATGCTACAACAGCTAAAAACTCTCCCTACTTTTGAAGTTGAAATCAATCATATAAGGAGGTTTTTAAGATGGCCATTCTTGTGTTCCCGACCAACAAATTTTCCCCACTGGATCTTTCCTCCATTGCTGGGTATCCTAACCATGTCCCTTTGTTTCATGAATTGGATTCCTATTTTCCTAGATTCAGTGGGACCACATAGAGAATACTTGACCAACACCTTAAATATTTTCATGAATGCATGGAGCAACAAGGAATTTTCTTTGAAGATGTACAAATGAAATTGTTCATGTATTCTTTAGAGGAGGATGCTAGAGTTTGGTACAGAACACTACCTCATGGCAACATATCTTCCCTAAGAAGTTTTCATAAAGCTTTCAATCACTATTGCAAAGAATTATACCCATCGAATTCTCTATTCGAAGATTGTTGCATACTTTTTAATGATGAAGACATTCCTGAGGTTAATGACCCTATTGAAGATGTATGTGAGAGCCCATTTCAAGAATATATCTACTCACATCAAGAAGCATCTCCCCATGAGAAAGAAAGAGAAGAAGGAAACACTATTGAGCTGCAAATAAAATCTTAGAAGGCTTATTCAGTTGAATCTGTTGTTTCTCCTTCTTATGATGAATATGACTCTGATGAAGTGTCAAGTGAGGAAGAGATACCATACTCCCTGTTATCACTGAAAATTCTGTTGCCAAAATTTTCAGTCTAGCTTAAGGACAAAGTGTTTTCGCAGCGCATAAATCCTTTAGCAGTTTCGCAGCGCAGCCTGTTTTAGTGATTTCGTAGCGAAAAACACCGATTTCGCACTGGCTGCGCTACGAAATTGGGGATTTGTTCGCATTCACAACCATTCTTTTCCATCTGTCATGTTTATCAAAATTCATTGGGTTCGCATCAACAGTTGTCAGCTTATAAGGTTTTTAGTACCCCAGCAGATGGTGTTTCATTGGGATTATCTGGAACACTCTTTCTTTGGAAGAAGCCTCCGGTGGTAATCAGTGGAATAAACAAGGGATTAGACTGTAGATATCACATCATTTATTTTGGCACTGTTGCAAGTGTAAGGGAAGCTCTCATGTCAGGGGTTAGAACAGGGGTTCCTTCTATTGTAATATTTTTGAATTGGGAAAAAGATTTCCCAAATCAATGCTTGTTGCTACTCCTGATGACTCTTATGTATTGCTAAGCGGGGCAGTTGCAGTTTTGAGGCCTAACGCAGCTGTTTTTGATAAGGAAGTTGAGGGGTTCCCACCTACCCGTTCTGTTGGTGAACTGCCACCTGAATTGCATTGCCCTTTATGCAATGAAGTAATGAAAGATGCTGTACTGACCAGCAAATGCTGTTTCAAAAGCTACTGTGACAAATGCATTAGGGACCATATCATATCAAAGTCCAGGCGCGTATGTGGAGCAACAAACATTCTTGCAGATGATCTCTTGCCAAATAAGACTCTTCGTGATACCATAAATCGAATTTTAGAGACCAACACCAGCATTGCAGAAAATGCTGGCAGCTTTCTACAAGTTCAAGATATGGAGTCTGCCAGGTGTCCCAGGTCCAAAGTTCCGTCTCCTTCTCTTTCAGGATGTGCAAAGGACGCACAGACAGTTCCTTCTAGATCTGACATGCCAAATGTGAAGGAAATTATTACTGAAATGAAGCCACCTGTTAACCAGCCACAATAGCCAGCAAGAAAGAAGAAGAAGAAACCATCTCGACAAGTTTCTACTATCAATGAGATGCAGTGGAGAGCATCACAAGATTTTGAAGCTGACGGGTGTATGATGCCGTATGCTGCACCTGCTGCGTATAATGCTTGCTGACTTGGTGCAAGCATTGAGGAAAAGAGGACATGTCGTGGCGGTAATTGGAGATGCTACGTTATCATAATGCCCACATGGCGGTGCTGTTTCATGCTTCATGGTGTCCATTTTCAAAGTTGTGTCGATTTTTATATGTTGACCTATCCTCAACGTTTCCAAAGATTTACCATGTAGCTGTAGAGGAGTCTGTTCTAATGCCCAGTGTTCTTTCGAGAAATGGAGTTCATAGTTTTCCATCTCTCTTTCTACAAAACCAGACATCAACGGTGCGCTATCGTGGATTAAAGGACCTTGATTCACTTGTACATTTCTATAAGGAGATTACAGGTCTTATTACAGGTAAAACAGTGTCGGTTAAGGCGTATTTGGCATGTAAATTTGGCACTCTTGACCAAGCCCTGGGCAAGTGCCAGAGAACATGGCATTTTTGGTTTTATACAGGGTCTTGGGACAGCTTGTTTGGGTTTTGTTGTTCAGCCTGTGAGTGGAATTTTAGATTTTGTTTCCTTGACTGTGCATGGTGTTGAAAACAAATCAACTTCAAATAGGATCAGGCTCCCGCGTGCAATCCGGGGAAATGGTCTGCTCGAGGTTTATGATGAAAGGGCAGCACGTGGACAGATGGTACCTCACCTTGCAGAAGTAAGTAGACATTTTGGATGCACTGAGATTTTCAAAGAACCTTCAAAATTCGCGTGGTCAGATTCTTATGAGGAGCACTTTGATTTACCTCATCGTTTGATTCTGTTGATCACAAAAAGGCGTGACTTAATGGTTCAGTGCTCATCATCGAACAAGACACTTACAAAGCCTTGTAAAATACAATGGGATGTTCCATGGGATGAGTTACTGGCCTTGGAATTGGTTAAAGGAGATCAGCAAAAGCCTTCTCATGTAATTCTGCATCTAAGAAACTTTAAAAAATTTTGAATGCTTTGTCCGAGTTATAAAAGTCCTTGCAGAGAATGACCAAGAAGGGACAAGCCAAGTAACAGTGATTTATTCTTTTATACAAAGGTTGTGGAATATTTACCAGTCAAGGAAAAATGGCTGTGATTTCAAGATGCTGAGCACTCAACAACAATTCGCTTCCTCATCAAACGGAATATCAGATAGAAGTTCAATTGCAGATTCTGTCAGTGTTGTTAGTGGCCAAGCAGAGATAAGTTCTCAGTGTCTGGATAGCAGCAGTATTGAGTCATTCAAGAAGAGATCCTTATTAAATAAATATTGAGTGGTCAAGGGTGGAATTACAGATATGTTGAGGCTGGAAAAGGTAATAAGATTGCTTACCTACAGCAGAAGGGATTCCCGGAAGTGGCTCTTCACTTTGTTAAAGATGAGAAACAGAGGAACGCTGGAATTTAGCAATAGAGAGAGTGAAATTTCTGCATCTACAGATAACACACTCAAGTTGTGGGATTTTACAAAAGCCAATCCTTCTGGGTTATCCAATAATGCTTATACTCTGACCTATACTGGTCATACCAATGAGAAGATTGTTGTGGGGTTTTCTGTCATGGATGGATATATTGCATGTGGTTCAAAGATCAATTCTGTTTTTGCCTACTACAAATCTCTGCCTATGCCTATGGGATCACATAGATTTGGATTTGAAGACCCTATATCTAGTCAAGGAATGGAAGATAATAGTGGTTAGTTTGTTTCAAGTGTATGCTGGAGAAGGAAATCAAAAATAATGGTGACTGCAAATTCCACTGGCAATATTCAGTTGATAAGGATTTTGGGTTGAAGTTATGTTTTTGAAATTACACAGCAGTTTCGTAGCGCGCTACGAAACTGCTGTAGGTTTTGTTTTTGAACGCAGACATACAGTTTAATGATGAGATCAGCAAATTTTTGAAGGAAATGCCTCAAGAACATAAGGGAGACCATAAAAGACTCTCCTAGCTATTCAGAGAATGACAGATGTGCATTTTGGAAAAGGTGAAATATTTTGTTTCTAGCTCAAGTCTCGTTAAAGGTACTTTATGACCGAATTGTTAGGGTTCCTGTTAAGGTTATCGGAGATTTTTGTTTGTACACTTGTTCAGCTCACAAGGCTTCCAGCTCATTGGAGAGTATGGTGATATGCGTTGTTTATGAAGAATTAGAGAGCAGGGGACATGTTCTTTAAGTGATGAAGAATGATGGGAGACAGGGACCGTAAAAACAGAGCACTTCTCTTGGTTAATTAATGAGCCATCTGCGCAACTAGAATCCAAAGTCAGCTCGTTCAGTGTATTCTCCTCCAAGATACCTCAACCAAAACAGATAGAGGACATGTGTCAAGAGTCAGAAAAGCATCATGCTACGAGGAGGACAGATTTTGAGTTTTGAGTAAATTAAGACCATTTGTAATTACAGTTCAGCAATCATGTAATTAATGAATTAGTTATACAGTAGATAAGGATAGTTAATAGCAACCTTCGATGCTCCCCTCATGCTGGAGGAGGAAGCTCGAGGTGGTTAAGCATGTATTCCTATATATGGATCAAACTTGGATGTAATAGGGGTTGGATACTTTGATAGAGAACAAGTCTATTTTGGTTTATGTAAAGCATGTTTCAGGAATACCAATGACTATTGTTTTTGCCTCAGGATTCTCAATAGATCCCATTGTTCAAATGTATGGTGGCTTGTTATTTTAGTGTTCTTTTACAGTTCTGTTATTGCATAATCACTCAGAACTCATGCCCACATGCTCTGACTTCCTGTATGTTATGGCAGACTATATTTTATGTTAGTTATGTTTGAGCATAGATGTAAAGAGCCCTGACTTCCATGAAAAATAGTATTTTGGTTTGCTGAGATGTGTGAGACTCCATAAGCCCAATGGGAATCAATCTGATATCTGTCCAACCAGCTTATTTTCATGTGTTTGTTAAAGAGTTAGCCATCTTTCCTTGTTAGTGATCAACATTCATAATCTGTGAGAGAGCCCTCTCAGACTAAGGAGGCTAAGCCTTAGTCCAAAGCTAGGTTTGAAATAGTTACACATTATCTTACTGATAGGCAGCCATCAGTACATGATTTTGTGATAACACTCCCAATCATGGGAAGCTATGCAAGAAGAGGAAGCCCATTAGGAGGTCAACAAAGAGGCTCCAGTCCATGATGCATATCTTTCACATGGAGAGAAGGATCAAGGATCTCCTCCTATTTATGATTCATATGATTCAGAGGAGGAAGAGATGGTCGCAGAGGTTCAGAAGGAGATGTTCACCAGCAAGTGGGGAGAAATATCCCAGCAACAAGTTTTTCAAGAAGAACACAAAGCTAAAAGACCACGCAGAGTCTATTTCTGCCTGCTACAACAAGATGCCTGCCAAGAATTCTCAACAGACCCTCCAATCTATGACTCTTACAGTTCAGACAATGAAGAGTCTGTTGTATATTTCCAAGAGGGTTGGCCCATTGAAAAATGGGCAGTGAAAGATCAGCAAGAAGTTTTCCTTGAAAAGGCTGAAGTTGAGGAGCTGGAAAGTGTTTGTGGCTGCCCTAGCCAAAAGGATATTGGTCAGTAGACTGCTTATGAAATTAAGACAACTGCAAACTTTCATTGCCTATTTCATGACCCTGTGGTTGAGTACATGAGCCTATTCTTAAGCCAACAACAGAGGTTGTTTCAACAGCATGTATCAGGTTCTTTATTTGAAAATTTTTCATGGTGCATGCTCATTTTAATTTTTGTTTTTCAGCAGCATGAAGGCACTCGGTCCAACACCCAAATGTTGGCCTGGCTCCATTGGAGGGTTGAACTCACCTAGGTGAATTTAGCCCTGTGCATAAGTAGGAATGTACATAAATAAGCTCACCAGCTGAGCATTTACTTTTCAGTTGTTAGAATTTTTATTTCTGCATTTTAGATTGAGGAGGAAAGTCCCATGGATATTTTTTTTATTACAAATATTCATTTATTATTGACTCCATGCCCAATGGTGAAGGATAATAGTCTGCAGGTTCTTAACACCTTGCCCACAAGGCACTGTCCCTAGCAAGAGCCAATGTTGTCACTCACTATTTTATCAATCATTAGTTGCTTCAAATGCCAAATAGCAGTGAATTTTGATGCTAATTTTTGAGCCACATAAGCTATCAAAGCTTAATCGAACCCTCTCTATTGCCTAGTTCTCGGAAATAGCTTTCCAATAGTATATGGAAGCCCAAAAATGGATTCTTGGAGTAGAAGTTAGAGCATGTTGAAGTTACCCATGGAAAGCCCAACAATCAAAGGAAAAACACCAAAGGATAAAGGTAAATCGCAATCGGGGTCCGAGAGCCAATCTCATCACATATCATCCATCTTGCAACTCGCATACCATCGATCTAGCATCCCGCATATTGGTGATCCTGCATCCCGCCTATCGACCACCTTTCGATCCCGCAATCCCGCAATACCACAGTCCCATGATCCCATAGGTCTCACATACCTCATCCCGCAATACTACTATATCGCAGTTCCGTTATCCCACAGGTCTCGCATACCGCGTCCTGCAATACTGCCATATCGCAGTCCTATGATCCCGCATCCCTCAACATCACAGTCTTGCATACTGCAAAACCTTGTGTTATTGTCGATTTGCAATATAGCGGTACATTGTCGGGGAGGCCGAAAAATCTTTTACAAAGGAAAGCATGAAAAAGCAAAGGTCGGATTGCCCCCTTCTCTCTCCTCCACGTGGCGTCAACATATTGGTGAAATCCTGCATCTTGACGATCAACGAGGTTTCCATTCCAAGACCGTGTGGGGCATCGATTCTGGGATACCGTGCAAAAGTTCTAGGGAAGGCTGAAAACCAAATACAAAGGAATTTCATGGAAAAACCAAGGTTGGCTGGACCCCTTCTCTCGCCTCCATGTGGCAGTATGGATGTTGATGTGGTGGTATGGGTGGATATGTGTCACTTAGTTTCGGTGTTTTCAGGGGTCAAATGGGGCCATTTCTGGGTGACACATGGCAGTGAAGATGTCACCCTAGAGATTGATGATTGCACAAAGTGAAAATTCAGTTCCTCACCGATATCCTCCCCAACTACGATTGCAATAAGGAAAAGGCCCCTCGGATGCAATAATTTATTGAGGTGTATTATATAAGGGTTTCGCGTTCGGGATATTGGCCAATGCGATATAAAGAGTTAATGAAGGGTCCTGGAGTTATAAAGGAAAAAGGCCCCTGGACAGGTTTCCATAGGCCTTAGCGCCTAAGGGCTAAGTGCTCGGTCAAGCCCCCGATCACATGAAGGAAGAAGTACAAAGGGGTTGAAAGTGTGAGGGGTCAAGGGGAAAATCATAAAGTAGTTGGAACTCGCCTGTTTCGTGTGTTTCCGCAATAAAATCTACACTTGAAAGACTACACTGCTATACTATAAAACATATCCCCTAGCAGATAAGGGAGTCGATTGCATTTAGCAGGACGTTTAAGGCTGAAACAACAGAGCCAACCTCTAAATAAGCTTTAACAGTAAATCATAGGGGACAGAGCATTCAAAACAGGTATAGGTGCATTCGTTGAAGGATCAGTCTACAATATGCCTCCAGAGTTAGCGCCGAAAGCATTTAAATGAAAATAGACAACGAACCGCTTCAACAACAAAGAAATGCATGACAATAGGGGTGTGGCTTGAACAAAGGCCTCCACAAGAACAGTAGAGGGACATCTCCTCCTTCCTCTTCCCAACTTCTTTCTCTATTCATTAATTTCTGTAAGATTCCAAGAAATGTAGGAAATCCCTATTGTAATCACAGTTTGGGCAACAAAGCTTCACCTTGGCCAAGACAACCAGCTGATCTGACAGCTGAGACTCGACCCAGGGATATTTTGTATTGAATCATGTTTGATAAATGCTCCCCCTCCTCTTATAAATAGGGGGAAGCAACACTGTAATAAGGGGGTTGGTTGGTTGGTTGGGCAGGTTGGATGGTTCCATAATTTCTCACCCACTAGGTTTGAGTTCTGAGATACCATTTCTTCTACTTGTTGTATTCATGGAGGGGACTGAATTGATGTTGGGATTAATGTATGGACTGGTTGTTTGGACCCTTTGGATTAATGAAACTCCCTATTGATTCCAAGCATAATGGATGTGCAACATGTTTTCTTGATAATTTCATTTCACTTGTGTATTTCTTTCCTTGAAATAGTGTTAATGGAGCTGTTGGTTTCTTGCTGGTTCATGGATTTATCTTAGATACTCAATAGTAAACAATACCTGTGCATATCACATATTTACCTCTATTATTCATTAGCATGTAGTACCTGTAGAATTATAGATTTACTTGTGTTTGTGATTAACTTATAGTACCTGTGGTGGCTCAGATTTACTTTGGTTGTTAAGCAGAGAATGATACCCATATTAATATGTAGCCTAAAACCTTAGTCAATGATCAACTATTTCTGCCATTTCACATTTGTTTCTCTTCCATATTTTTGTTGGAATATTATTGCTAAGGATTCTGTTCATTCACATCCCTCTGCATATGTTTCCCTCCTTCTTTTCCTCCTCTCCACCACTACTCCAACTTCAGTTTTAAAGCTATCTCATTGTTATGTGTCGGCCACTAGGAGAAGACATTTTTGTTTTAAGGTTGTCTTGATATACCCCATCATTTGAATCCCTATATTGGCTTGAGTCCATCTTAATTAAGGATTATTGAACCAAGCCCCTCCTATTACCATTTTACATGACAATTGGAGTGTTGATAACCCCTCACATATAATCTTTAGTGCACCCCTCTATTTAAGATGTCCTGGGCACCGGTCTACGACCAATCCAGAGGCTGTCTCTAGGGAGCTCTCTTTGTCTCCTGCTGCACTTGTGTTGTAGGTGCAATATTTAGCTACAATAGTATCTAACATCAGTGTCCTTAGTCTTGCTATGATAAGCCTGATATGTAGCCAAATGAATAACACTCTGGCTGTCACAAAATATATTCACTTTCTCCTGCATCCTTCCAAGATCATCAAGTAGACCTTTCAACCAAATTTCCTCTTTACAAGCATCTGAAGAAGCTATGTATTTTGTTTCAGTAGAGGACAAAGCAATTGTTTCTTGAAGCTTTGACATCCAACTAATTACTCCACCTTCAAGAGTAAAGACATATCCTATAGTAGAAATCCTTTTTTCCAAAACACCTGCATAATCAACATCCACATATCCACAGACTAAATCACCGAAGTACCCATTTCACTACTTGCCAATGTTCTTCTTTTGGATTTTCCATGAACCTGCTGATAACTCCAACTGCATGTGAAATGTCAGGTCTTGTAAATACTATCGCATACATTAAGTTGCCTACCACATTTTCATATGGTACATGAGACATATACTTCTTTTCTACATTGGTTCTAGGACTCAAACAGAAATAAAGCTTAAAATGGGAAGCTAAAGGAACAATAACAGGTTTCACATTGTCTATACTGAACTTTGCAAGTATTTTCTCCACACACTTCTGTTGTGATAACCTGAGCTTTCCATTTTTCCTATCTCTGTGTATCTCCATGCCCAAGATATGTTTTGCAGCTCCAAGATCCTTCATATCAAATGTCCTAGAAAGCTAAGCCTTTAACCTATTGATTTCTTCCACGCTTTTGCTTGCAATAAGCATATTGTCAACATACAAAATGAAGATAATGAATATGTCATTAAAACTCTTCAAGTACACACAATGATCATTGTTGTGAAGGTAAATCCCCTCTGCGGACAGAGGCGATCCCTACTAGCCCAAGCCGGGTCTAGCAACATTCAAACAATGCTAACACGCAGGTTCCTAATTGTAAATCAAAGGTAAGCGACGAAAGCTTACTTGGATCCCAACGCTAGTGTCGTAGAAGAGTCGATCCTTTGCCCCGGCCGGTCACAATCCCCACGATCTCCGTGAATGGACACCTGCACATGCAAAGAATGACACAAATACAAGCATAGAAACCAATGGATGCAACTATATATCAGTCAGAAAAGATATAACTCAAACATCATCACCATAAACGACAAGAGTGAGTGGAACCATAATGATAGTCATCTATTATTGATAATCAACAAAGAAGAATACAACCATAGTTCTGACGTCGAATCCTCCTTTGGATGGGTGATCAGGTGCACATGCCTTGCAAAGCTTGTTGGGGATGAGAAACAAGCCTCTCTCTCTTTGGTGACAAGAATCTCCTTATCCCTTGCAACAATCTCTTAACCTTATGAAAATATGATTCTCCTCTTGCTGGAACTGGGACCAGAGCTATCGCTATCCTTTTCTCCCCTTAGCCATTCATTATTAGCCTGATCAAGGCAATAGACCAAATTTTTATAGATCAGGGAAAGGAGATGGGATAGGCTTCATCCTTGCAGGAGATAAGATCAATGACAACATCGATCGAGTTGGATCTATCCTCGCTCGAGTTGGTTTTACCCTCGGAAAGTGTTCTCAGATAGAGTTCATGAGTTGGAAAGAAATTTCTCGTGCAGGTTTGTTAAAAATTTTACCAAATTTGGTTGGCGCGGGTCCGACACTAAGACAGAGCGCCAATTGGCGCGCCCTCTTTGTTGGATTTCCTCCATTGGCGCGAGCAGTACATTGGGAAACTGCGCCAATGAAAAATGGGATTTTTTAAGGGTAATCTGTAGGAGATGTCTTCAGGGCATGTGAAGTCCATACTTAGAGGAATCTAATGCAAGTGTTTTCAAGTTGTGTCACTTCTCACAGGTCCTGGAATGAGTCCTCCAAAGTGCGGGAGAGGGGTAACTAGGACGGTGAGAAACGGTGACAAATTACTGTGTAACAGATGCCCCCTAAAGCATGAGGCCCGAGAGAGAGAGAGGGGTGAAATGCTTTACAAGAACATGCGCAACTGAACACGCTGCCGCCGGAGAACCTGCATAGAGAGGTACAACTGATATCTCAAATACATGATATATGTGGTATGGGTGCAGCCATCCATAACAGAGTACATAATAATCTAGATCGAGGGCATGGGCGCAGTCATCCAATGAGGATCAATGAATAGACTTAGGCATGGTCGCATCCATCCAATGTATGAGTCATGTAATCATCATGATAATCCATGAAATCGCAGCCTGGATTCTAACAGACAAAATCCAGGGTCTTGCACTCCATCTCGACCCGAACAAAAGTACAAATTCAGGCATGTGAATACAGGAGTTGAAGTCGAACATGCATGAACATCATCTGATTACCAGCCAATGATGAAACCTGTTAACAGAAGCGAGAGGTACCACCAATAATGACAATGGTCCTCAAGGTACTATAGGTACAATCTACGGCGTGCGAATCAATGAGCTAGAGTCGAACAACCGTAGAATCATTTGATCAGAGGCCAATGATGAAAACCTCTCGTCGAACACGAAGAACCTGCCATTGAGGCATGCAGGCTCCAAGGCACAGGATAGGAGTCTCTAGATCAGCTTCCTGGATAGTGAGCTGGAGTCGACAGGAAGTTGTGGAGCACTGGAAAGGTATGCTTTTGATGAATGATTTAGTGACTTTTCAGTAATATTTGTAACCTTTTCTGCATTATAAAATAAAGAATTTTAGTGGAACGTGCAAGAATTAATATGGAAAACCCAATCGCTAATAATTGTCTTTCCTGTGCAGGAAAAGGTGGAAATGAAGGGTCGCTGCTTAAAAAGGAAAGCCAAAGGGAGAATAACTGCTGTCCCTCCAGAAGGGAACCGAATCCAAACAAGGTTGAACAGATCGAGGCAAATCAATCCAGGAAAAGAAGAAGGGATACCAATTCGGCGAACCAGGGAAAGGAAAGTAAAGGGTTAACAGCGTGGCGAATCCCTCAGGATCTTTGATCCTGAGGGATCGCTACTTTCCTTATTCTGTTATCTAGTTAGCTCCGCCGTCACCTTTATAGAAAGGGACAGCGTTGAAGACTTAAAAAAGATCTTTTAATTTTCGTTTACAAACTTTATAGTTCGGATTAAACTTGGATCATTGAGTCTCATTGAGACTTGATTTTGCTGTACGCTTGTTGATGCATTAATATAACAGACTTGGTGTTTATTCCATTTTTGCATCTGGAGTAATCTAAGGCAGTGTGCCATTGGAAGCTAAGGGCCCGGCTCCGAAGGACACTGGCTTTTGTATCATTATAACTTGATTTCTGTGTGGTTTGTTTATTTTAATCGCTTAGTAATCTGATATGCTTTTGATGTGCTGTTCCATGCTCTGTTACAATTAATGTTTCTTTCCGAAATCTCTGTGGGGATTCTGCATTATATTATTAAATCTTTTCCAGAGTTGATTGCATGATATCATTCTGAATCGGTTATTTCTGTTACAGAGCTTTTGTATTGAGCATTACCATCATGAGATTCACTGGAAGTCACGAAGTAATGTTGTGTTTGGAAACATAGTTACCATCTCAGATTACTATTTTAGTGTGTTGTATGTATATATGATTGACGTTTCCTGTTTTATAATGAACTGCTGTTCCATGTTGATCAATCTATTTAACTTGCAGAAAGGATTGCCATTTTCTTATAGAGTGTGAGTTTGGTTTCATAAAGCAAGGGATTCTGACTCGCGAGACTTAGTTCTTTAGATTGTCGTTCCATTTACTGCTGTTCCATTTATTGCTGTTCCATTTCTTGTTTGCCATTCCATTCTGATTTTTGCTGTTCCTTTTACTTGCATTTGTTGCTTTGGTGTGAGAGAAGGTCCAAGGCTGTCGTGAGCCTCAGCAGACGCTACCACGCTCCCAGATCCATGGTCCATGCTCTAATTCCTTTTCCATCAGTTTCTAGAGGGATGGGTTATCGCTTCCGCACCCTTGACTAATAAGCTGCCTTGTGTGATTTATTTAAAGTAGTTTAGCCATAGTTTAGCATCCGTTTACTCTTGTATTTTCTGAACGCTGTACTACTAAGCATTACTCTGACAAATAGCCTCAAATTGAGATACTCTTTACAATAACAAAGCGTTCCCGGATTGACTTGTTAATGTGGGATAATTAGAGGTGAAAGAGACCCTTGTTACAGCTCCACATTTTGGTGCCGTTGCTGGGGAAAGGGTATAGCCATTTGTATTTTACAGAGTAGTGTACGAATCTGCTAGCGGAGAGTTGGATTTTAAAAACGAAAGGTAAGAACCTGCGTACGGAGCATGTAAAAGCCCTGCTCCACCGTCCGCTTTCCTAGCAGAATTGTTGGTTGAATAGGATTTAGTAGTTCATTGGAGTGCATGACTAAGCAGAAAAAGCCATAAAAGAATAACAAGCCTCCACTGAAAACCGAAAAAGCCAAGGGGCCGGTGACCCTTGGACGAACGACCTTCATAGACGAAATTTATAAGAAAACTGAATCTCAGCCATCAGTGGGCCCCAGGAAAATCAACTCTAAACAACCTACTAGCTCCCTTCAGGCCACAGGATCACCATCTGTAGCCTTTGCTGAAGTGCATAGTCAAACTGAGGAGCAGGACTTTCAAAAAATTGAAAATTCGACTCCCAAACTATTGCAAGAAGGGAATTTCAGTAACCTTTGTGAAGGAGAAGGAGAAACAGGGGAAATCAGGGAACCCAAATCTCCTATTGAAACGAACCAGCCATTAAATAGCCCAGATAAAGGGAGCGCTGCAAAAATCATCGTTGAAGGAATTCAATCGCCTCAAACAGCAGGGACTTTCATTATTCCTGATAAAGGGAGTGTTATTAAAACAATCCCTGTCAAGGCCGCTCCTTCTCAGCCTAGAAATACCCTCCTGGAAATTCCGGAAGGTTATTGGCATATATTCAATCCCATGGCGCAGAACCAGCCAAACACCCAAACCTCTACATTGCAATATCCTATAGTGGATTCTGCAGCAAATGCGCCCATGAAAGCTATCCCTCTCCAACATATCCCCACATTTCACAGTCTCACATCAGAAGATCCGGATGCATTTTTGTTCGAATTCGATGTGTTATGTAGGGGGTATGATTACACCACCGATCCCCAAAAATTGAAACTGTTCCCCTCCACATTAAAAGGGGCTGCTTTAAGATGGTTTATGGGCTTAGGTGGTGGGGTCATTAGCAATTGGGATCAAATGAAAGAGGCCTTCTTAAAAAAATATCAAGATTACTGTAGGTCTAGAGAATTAAAAGATGAAATCTTCCAAATGACAGCTAGACCAAATGAAACCTTAGAGGAATATGTAGAATGTTTTCAATATAATTTTCAAAGATCTCCCTATGCATCACTATCTCTGCCTGATAATGTGTTAAAAACTGCATTGATTAGAGGTATGAAGGAACAGTGGATTGAAACGTTAAATATTATGGGGAAAGGGGATATTTATCAGGAAAATTTTGCTGACATCATTGATTTGTGTATCAGGAGCTCGAGAGGCAGCACAAGGATAAAACCAGCAGAATATGATCGGTTTGTCAGAGATAACAGAACATCAACAGAAGGAGTAACACGAGTAGAACTTGGAAATTTATTAGAAAATTTTAAAACTGATATCCTGGGGACATTAACTACACAACTTGATATTGTGCAGGCTAAACAGAAGCAGGTGGAGGCAGAACAGAATCTAGCAATCTTCTGCCCCCGATGTAGAAGGAAACATAGCCACAAAGAATGTCCACTGGACACAGTCCAAAAATGTGCCATCTGTACAAAAGATCACCTTACTGAGAGCTGCCCCTCACTTCCTGGATTGAAAGCAGTATACAAGGAAGCGGAAGAAGAGCCAGAATCAGCATACTTCATTAACCAGCGTCGCCAATGGCAGCCAAGGCAATCTGGTATGTTTTCAAATCCAACTTCTTCTTTCCAGCCTCCGCAGTACAATGCTCAGCAATATAGCATGTGGCAAAACCAATCTCAACCCCCATTTTCGAATTGGTCACCTCAAATGTTTCCTTCTCCGAATCCGTGGATGAACTAATTTGGTTGGCCAAACTTTCCTTACGCCCCACCATATTGGCAGAATAGCCCATACCCTCCGCAATGGACTCCCTCTACTTCGCAAGGTTCACCCTGGCAGACAAATTGGCCAAAATCGACATATCAGCCAGCAGGAACTATCCCGCTCCCTCAACCAACTCTGCCAGCTTTACAACAAAATCCCCAGTCTAATCTGAGACCGCAACTCCCAGCTCAACCCAAACCCAATCCAAATAATAGACCGGTCCAATCCCTCCAAATTATAGAATCATCAGAGATCGAACCCGATCTAAGGGAGTGCAATGATCTTCAGTTAAGATTTGGACGTATAATAGAAACCGAGGGAGATAAAACAACTCACATTGAAGATCAGTTACCCATAGAACAATCGTTACAACAAGAGGGTGTAAATAAAGAACAGATCCATCATCAAGTAAGTACATCCTCTCCTCCCTTCCCAAAACGATTAGCCATCCCACGACCCACACAATATCCAGACTTCGACATTCTGGGAGAGTTACAAAATTTGTATATAAGAATTCCATTCCTCCAAGCTATACAGGACATCCCTATATACGCAAAAACCATAAAAGACCTGTGCATAAAAAAATCAAGGAGGAATGCAACCACTAACCCAAGAGTCCAAGTAGTCGGTACTTTATCCGACCTATTATCAGGAAAGGAGACACCCGTTAAGTATGAGGATCCAGGAAACCCAATTGTAACTGTTCAAATTTATGGTCAGACCCTGACTAATGTTTTAGTTGATCTAGGGGCTGCAATTAATATTTTGACAACATCGACTTGCCAAAAGCTCGGTATTACATCAGTAGAACCTACTTCTACTTTGTTAGAACTGGCCGACCGATCAGTAATCCGACCAGAAGGTACTTTGTACGATGTCATGGTCTCTGTAGATTCCTGGGAATACCCAACCGTTTTCCTGATAATTAATCCAAAAACCCGACTAGATGGACACCCGCTAATTTTAGGCAGACCGTGGCTTGCTACTGCTGACGCTTACATTGGTTGCTGGCAGGGAAACATGACTATAACCAGAGGGCCAGACATTAAAAATCTAATCCTATACCCTCCAGCGCAGCCAAGTCTTACAATGATGAAAACTAACCAGCGCCCTGCCTCATACCTTACTGACAATATTAGACCCCCATTGATGGTACAGAAGGCTCTAGATTTCAAGGATCAAACGGAAGACGATGCCGTCAATAATTTCATTAGTCAAATGGAATCCACACCTCACACACAGTGTTTCATGATAGAAGCGGCATTTGATAATGAACTTGAGGAGGATCCTTTGAAAGATGAGCATGATCAAACCATACCTGTGACTTCTGTTGCCAATAGCAAAGTAGTGGAAATTGAACTGGGAAAGACTCTAAATATTAATGCCAACCTTGCACCGGACCAAGAGATAAAGCTCATCCATCTGTTACGAAAGTATCAAGAGGCATTTGCGTGGGATTACCCGGATATGAAAGGGATTGATCCCCAACTATGCACACACCACATTTACATAGAAAAAGATGCAAGACTTGTTCGTCAACCGCAAAGAAGACTCAACCCCCATCTAAACGATGTTGTAAAAGCTGAGCTTCAGAAACTTTTAGATGTTAATTTTATTTATCCTATTTCTGATAGTAAATGGGTCTCTCCACTTGTGGTAGTACCCAAGAAGAATGGGAAATGGAGGATTTGTGTGGATTACAGAGAATTAAACAAAGCCACACAAAAAGACCACTTCCCTCTCCCGTTCATAGACCAGGTACTAGACACCTTAGCAGGAAAGAAATTCTTTTCCTTCTTGGATGGCTTCAGCGGATACAATCAGATTCAGATTGTCCCTAAAGACCAGGATAAAACTACCTTTACTTGTCCTTGGGGAACGTTTGCTTATCGAGTTTTACCCTTTGGTTTATGTAATGCTCCTGCCACATTCCAGAGGGCTGTTCTTAGCATCTTTGCAGATTTAATCAATGATGGACTTGAAGTATACATGGATGACTTCACACCATATGGAGATGATTTTGATCCAGCTCTAGATACTCTAGAAAAAGTCCTACAACGTTGCATTGCTACCAGGCTTTGCTTAAGCCACGAAAAATGTTATATGATGATGACTGAAGGGCTCATTCTAGGACACTATATTTCAGCAGCTGGAATTCAGGTAGACCCGGCCAAAATTCAAATACTTTTGCTTATTCCAACCCCCACTACTTAAACAGAGGTACGCAACTTTCTTGGATTTTCTGGGTACTATAGACGATTTATAGAACATTATTCACACATTGCTGCACCTCTACATGCATTAACTGGTAATGTTGATTTCTTGTGGACAGAAAATGCGATCGCGCTTTTAAGGAATTAAAGAAGCTTGTATCTACAGCTCCAGTCCTTCGAGGACCAAACTGGAATTTACCATTCCAAATCTCATCTGATGCTTCGGATACAGCAATCGGTGCAGTCCTTGGCCAAGAAGAGGATAAAAGACCATATGCCATCTACTATATCAGCAAAAATTTATCCCATGTTGAATTAAATTATACTGTCACTGAAAAAGAATTTCTTGCTGTGATACATGCTGTCAATAAGTTTAGACATTATATTACAGGCTATCCCGTTATTTTATATACAGATCATTCTGCTATTAAGTATTTAGAAAACAAGCCTGTCACAAACGGTAGAATAACCAGATGGTTGATTTTATTGCAGGAGTTTGATATCACAATCAAAGATCGACCTGGCAAGGAAAACCCTGTAGCTGATTTCCTCTCACGAATACCAAAATAAATTGAAGCAGCAGCAGTGGAAGATCAATTTCCTGATGAGCACCTATTTGCTGTCGCTGTTCAGACTCCCTGGTATGCCGATGTTGCTAATTACCTTGCAGTAGGTAAGCTTCGAAAACATTTAACCCCTAATGAACGTAAGCAGATTGTTCAGAAGAGTACTCGATTTTCGTGGGTTGGGGGCTATTTGTTTCACACAGGGGCAGACATGGAAATCAGGAGATGTATTCAAGAAGATGAAATCTTCGACATTTTAAAAGCCTGCCATGACGGACCATGTGGAGGACATTTTGCTGAACGAAGAACCGCACATAAAGTATTGCAGACAGGATATTACTGGCCTACGATTTTCAAAGATGCGAAAAAATTCGTCCAGGCCTGTGATAGCTGCCAGCGAGCAGGACGACCTGGTCAAGCCGACGAAATGCCTCTAAGGCCGCAATTAGTCATTGAACCATTTGAACGATGGGCTCTTGATTTCGTTGGACCCATCAGCCCATCATCAAATCATAGAACCTATATCTTGGTGGCAACAGAATATGTCACCAAGTGGGTTGAAGCTGAAGCGTTGCCTAGAGCTACAGAAGATTCGGTAATACAGTTCTTGTTCCATCTGTTTGTACGTTATGGTCTTCCAAGAGAAATAATTACAGATGGAGGACCACAATTTGCTAGAAACAGATTAGCTGCGACACTTAACAATTACCACGTTCAACATAAAATTACTACCCCATACCACCCACAGGCGAATGGGCAAGTATAAAGTAGCAATAAGGTAATAGAGTCAATTTTGACAAAAACCATTGCATCGCATAGGCGTGATTGGGCCGCCCGACTACCCGAGGCACTGTGGGCTTATCGAACCACATGGAGAAGTACCACTGGTTATTCACCCTATCAATTAGTGTTTGGAAAACAACCCATTTTTCCCATAGAATTCGAGATCCAAACGCTACGAACCGCCCAGGAAGTTGGCTTAGATCTAAGTGAGGCACAAAGGAATCGATTACAACAGATTAATGAATTAGACGAAATAAGGCTCTCTGCATTACAGAATACAACACTTATTCAACAGCAGCGAGCCAAATGGCATGATGCGCTCATTAAAAACAAGGTCTTTCATGAAGGAGACTGGGCTCTGTTATATGACTCCCGGTTTCAGGATTTCCTGGGGAAGCTTCAGACTCGTTGGTTGGGACCATACGAGATCCAGAAAGTTCATGATAATGGGACCCTTACTCTGATCACAATCGACGGGTCTGGATATGCATTTAAGGTAAACGGCCACCGAGTTCGTCTGTATCGCAAACCGCTCACTCGGGAATCCTTTTGTTAGCAGTTACGCCAAGATACTGATATGGAAATTATGGGAGAGGAAGTGAAAACTTCCTCACCTAAACTCAGTAAGAAATTCATTTTTTTCTCACCACAATTTGTATATAAGTTTGTCAACCTTGTATATACGCTTCTTAACATTTTGATTTTTCCTTTTGTGTGTTTTGCTGTTCCTTTTCAAATGGAACAACATTTGTGTGTTTTGCTGTTCCATTTCAAAAGGAACAACACTTGTGTGTTTTGCTGTTCCTTTTCAAAAGGAACAGCATTTGAGTGTTTTGCTGTTCCTTTTCAAAAGGAACAACATTTGTGTGTTTTGCTGTTCCTTTTCAAAAGGAACAACATTTGTGTGTTTTGCTGTTCCTTTTCAAAAGGAACAGCATTTGTGTGTTTTGCTGTTCCTTTTCAAAAGGAACAGCATTTGTGTGTTTTGCTGTTCCTTTTCAAAAGGAACAGCATTTGAGTGTTTTGCTGTTCCTTTTCAAAAGGAACAACACTTGTGTGTTTTACTGTTCCTTTTCAAATGGAACAGCATTTGTGTGTTTTTGCTGTTCCTTTTCAAATGGAACAACACTTGTGTGTTTTTGCTGTTCCTTTTCAAATGGAACAACATTTGTGTGTTTTTGCTGTTCCTTTTCAAAAGGAATAGCATTTGAGTGTTCGTGCTGTTCCTTTTCAAAAGGAACAGCATCTGTGTGTTTCTGCTGTCCCTTTTTAGAAACAATAGCATTTATGGTTCTTTTGCTGTCCCTTTTAAAGAAACGGCATCTTAAGCATTTATGAACTCCTCCTTACCCTTCCTTTTTCAAAAAGGAACACCATTAGTATGCTTTTGCCCCTTTGATAATTTATATTGAGGATGTGCTCGCCCATGTTCTTTCCAGTCTTTAAGAAACAGCTATGCACTTATGCAATGAACATAAAGTCATGACATACCGAAGTCAGCATATCATAAATCGCCATCTTTAGAAGGCCTAGTATTGATGAAAGGACAAAAGGAAGGACGCACCTACTTCTCATCTTTGTTGTCATTGTCTTATTTCCTTTGCCCTCGTTGGTGAACTTTATCATGACGATTTTCCTAGAACTTTCCTGATTATTACTTAGGAATAAGAGCAGAAGATTTATATCTTCCTATTGGGATGAAAAGACTTCTTCCACCATTCCCACTCTTAAGGAGTGATGAACCACCCTTATGTGTAAATAAATAAGAGCAAAAACTATTTTGCAAAAACAACAAAGAAAAGTAAAATAAAAATTATCAATTGCCAAATGCAGGATAGGGGGTCTCATCAAGAGCCTGCCTACTATGATCATAAGGATGGAAGCGAAGTGGCACTCCCATTATGGCCACCACACCAGGGATATGGTCCAAAAGGTTCACCGAATAAACAAACCTTGGAACAGGGGGTCTCATTACGAGCCGGCCTGCCCACGTTTCGCGCCTTCCTTGTGAATGGCATTATGGTTATCTGGTTACCAAGTCAGCATAATGGACTGCATTTCGACAAAAAATGCTCTTCAAAATACACACAAAGGATCATGGTTTCGGGGGTGAAATAAACAACTCTGCCAAGGTTATGAACACCTGTCGGTAGCAGAGCTCTGTTAATGGTATCGAAGTCGTAATATTTACACCAATCGACATGATATCAAATACTTCTTTGTCTCTTATATCCTATGAATAAATCATATTTTATATCCTGATGTATACATCGCATGAATACTCATTACCACCAATCATGGCAAAGGAACTGACAATGACCGTTGAAGATTTTGTACAAGTGACAGACGTCCTATCCCCCGGCCTTGCATCATATCACGGAGGCTCTTATGTAAAACGCGATCCACCTTTTTGCCTTGATTTCGGTATTTCGTTGTCCAATCGAAAACAAGGCATAATTTCATATGCTGTTCCTTTATGACTTGGTTATGGAATGGCTGCTGCTCCTCTACTTGACGGCTGGGACAACCTATCATATTGCGGGGGGGAGGTAACCTCATTACTCCAGGAACTACGTGTCAGCACACCATTCAGAGAAGATAGTGTACGAAGGTATGGCATGGTTTAACGGCATGATAATGCTATTTTTATAAAAAGTTGCCGTCTACAATCCATTTTTGTTGCATACTCTGTGTTTTTTCTCAAAACCTTGCTGCGATCACTCTCTCTGCGTCTTCAACAGCAGACAGTCGCTGTTCCATTTGGGAATTCCGAATAGAACCATGGGAGGCAAGGCAATCCGAAGTGAACCTCGCAAGTTGACAGCCTCCGCTGCTGCTCGGGAGATCCTGGAAAGGGCGGGGTGGCTGAATTATTTCAGTCTCCTACAAGAATCGAATGAGACAGTGGAAATGGAGTTTTTACAAAATCTGCAGGAAGACCACTCCATAGTAGGAGGGAGGCGAATAACGGTCACGGACGAGATAATTGCAGAAGTGACAGGATTACCAGCCGCAGGACTGGTATGGATGCTAAAGAAAGAAAGATTGCAAAGAATTATAGGGATTTTCCAAGACGAAGGCCAAAACTTAACAGTTAAAGGGAAAGGAGTGCTGCTGGTGACGTTAGGAGAACCCTGGACCGAATTGGCAAAGGTAGTACAGAGCTACATCACCTGCGAGGGAAGAAAAGACGTGGTAAGACCGCGTCATCTTAAACTCCTAGCTGTTTTGAAAGGAAAATGTTCTGTAAATCTCCCTGCGCTTTTAAATTCATTATTGCATGATGCTTCCCGGAGCCTGAAAAAGGCACAACATGAAGAAGCAATGGTTAGCCACCATGGGCTGATTCGACTGATAGTGAGCCATAGTCTCACTCAGCAGCAGAGCAGCTGGGGGGAGCTCATTACAGTAATTGAGGGGGGATTGACAGCGCCATCCCCAAAACCTAAGCATTCCTCTAGTACACCCGAGCAACCTGAGAAACACAGAGAATCGGCAAAACGTAAACATTCCTCTAGTGCACCTGAACGAGCAGAAAAGCATAAAGAACCGGCCACAGAAAAAGATGTTGCCCCGAAACGTAGGCATTCCTCTAGCACGCCGGAGCAACCCGAAAAACGTAGAAAAGTGGTAGTAGAAAAACATGTGGCCAGTACGCCTGAATAGCCTGAGAGGCCAAGGAAATCAGCCCGGCTATCCAGAATACGCGGAAGGCTGGAGAAAATCCAGGTAAGCACTAGCCAGCCGATTGAGAATATGGATGAACCTCCAGAGCCAGAAGGAGGACCCTCTGAAGAAAATGTGGAACAATCTGAGGGCGAGGCTGAGCCGCCCGAAGAAGAAGCCGAGGAGGGGAATGAGCATTCTGAGGCTGAAACCGAAGCTGGACACTCCAGGGCAGCCACTGAGCAGTCCAATCGAGAGGAGGAAATAGAATAGCTGGAGGGTAGCCCACCACGGGAACCTGTGGGTGAAGACGAGTTGGCCGCCATTCTGGCCAATATGGGGGAATATGGCCCACCCTCCAGCCCAGTAGGCCTCCCTGAAGAACCCGCGGAGGAAGAAGCATCTGAGGAATTGCATGCAGAAAAGGCAGGAGAAGAAAGCCTGCCTGTTTATGATGAGGAAAATGGAGACACCAATCGGGAACAATCTGTTCCCAAGACGCCAGAAGAAACTCTAGATGGAGGAGGAGCAGAATTGAGGGCCAGTCACGAGCCCTCTGCCGAAACAAGGGAAATCAAGAAATTGAGGAGAAAACAGCAGAGACTGCTGAATACTATAGCCCAGCTTCGGCAACAAATTCGAATTTTGAAGGCTAGCCTGAGAATACGAAGGACCGCAGGGAGAAGAAGAAGGGCCAATACAACAAGGTCCCGAAGGATGAGAAGACGAGGGACTTATAGTCGCCCTGCTGGTCAAAACCCTGCTGGTAGACCTACTGCTGTTCCAATTAATACTGAGGAACAGAATGCCGTTCCATCTGACATGGAACATCATACTGCCGTTCCAACCGACGCTGAGGAGCAGACTGCTGTTCCAAATAGTCCTGAGGAACGCACTGCCGTTCCAATTAAAAATGAGGAACAAGATGATATTCCATTCACAGAGGGACCGCAGCACCCCTTCATTCGCGTTAAGAAGGAGAAGGAAAATAAAGGGATCCAAACAGAGGCACCACCTTTAGGGGTAATTCGGGTTCTGAACTCTAAGCATCGGAATAAAAAGGTTCAGGTAAAACTCCCGACCTCTACGGCCTTATGGAAAAAGGATCCAAAAACAAGGACCTTGCACCACATGATGAAGCAAGCCCAGCAGGAAGCTGAGCAGCTGAAAGAACAAACAGTCCCCCGGGAGAAATATGAAGAGCTGCAACAGCAACTGCGGAATATTAGTCAATCTGAGAGCCAGGCCTTCGAAGGATGGCAAAAGGAGCAAGAAAAGGTCGCTAAGGTAACCCGTCGACTAGATACTGTTATTAGGCAACTGGACACTGTATGCTCGCTGTATAATGATGTTCTGACTTGTAGGGCCCCTGCTAAGAACTATGCTTTATTTTTGCTTGAACGATATTTAAGATTGAAAATAAAAGTCGTTAGGGCAGGTGCCCCTATTCAAATTAATACTGTTAATGACTTTATCGATTGTTGCAAGCATTATGGGGTTAAGGTTCAAAGGTTATTGTGTGAATTTTACTTGCACAATCTTGTGCTAGATCAAGAAACTGATTTAAATCCTGGCCCTTTTGTTGGGGATATACAACTGCAAGCCTTTGTTTCATTTGGGGTTAATCAACTAAAATGGCTCAGGGCTTATAACACCTTCCAGAGACAGGAAAATAGCTTAGACTTATGGGTGAGAGCCGAGCCTAGAGACCCAGTGCAGTTATGGAGATCACATAGGAACCTTATGAGAACCCCTGGCGTCATAGAAATGCTAGGACCCATGCACGAGGACCTCATCCGAAACAGCTTGGAATATTTTCTGGCTATTAAGGACCTCGCCATCGATGCTGCAAAATTCCGCTATCGGGTTTCTAGTCCAAGCATCCAGCTCAAGGAGCCATTCAGATATGAGAATTTTGAGCTCGCTGCCAGCGGATTGAACCTTTACGGCGAGTGCATTCTGCAAGCAGGACCATCCTGGTTAGGGTACCGATTTCGTAGTCCAATCATCTGGCACCCTGCACCTGGGTATCAGGCCTTGTATGAAATGCCTGAAGGTCAATTAAATCAGTTCTTTGATGATCTAGTCGCTCATCACGGTTGTAGGCCTCCACACGAGATACCCTCTCTGGCCTATTCTCTCACCGCCTTACATGTTAACTATAATGTTTTCATGAGGGCATGAAACAGGGTAAGCAGGGGGGTGTGTGGAGCACTGGAAAGGTATGCTTTTGATGAATGATTTAGTGACTTTTTAGTAATATTTGTAACCTTTTCTGCATTATAAAATAAAGAATTTTAATGGAACGTGCAAGAATTAATATGTAAAACCCAATCGCTGATAATTGTCTTTCCTGTGCAGGAAAAGGTGGAAATGAAGGGTCGCTGCTTAAAAAGGAAAGCCAAAGGGAGAATAGCTGCTGTCCCTCCAGAAGGGAACCAAATCCAGACAAGATCGAGGCAAATCAATCCGGGAAAAGAAGAAGGGCTACCAGTTCGGAGAACCAGGGAAAGAAAAGAAAAGGGTTAACAGCTTGACGGATCCCTCAGGATCTTCGATCCTAAGGGATTGCTACTTTCATTATTCTATTATCTAGTTAGCTCCGCCGTCACCTTTATAAAAAGGGACAGCGTTGAAGACTTAAAAAAGATCTTTTAATTTTCGTTTACAAACTTTACAGTTCGGATTAAACTTGGATCATTGAGTCTCATTGAGACCTGATTTTGCTGTACGCTTGTTGATGCATTAATATAACAGACTTGGTGTTTATTCCATTTTTGCGTCTGGAGTAATCTAAGGCAGTGTGCCATTGGAAGCTAAGGGCCCGGCTCCGAAGGACACTGGCTTTTGTATCATTATAACTTGATTTTTGTGTGGTTTGTTTATTTTAATCGCTTAGTAATCTGATATGCTTTTGATGTGCTGTTCCATGCTCTGTTACAATTAATGTTTCTTTCCGAAATCTCTGTGGGGATTCTGCATTATATTATTAAATCTTTTCCAGAGTTGATTGCATGATATCATTCTGAATCGGTTATTTCTGTTACAGAGCTTTTGTATTGAGCATTACGATCATGAGATTCACTGGAAGTCACGAAGTAATGTTGTGTTTCGAAACATAGTTACCATCTCAGATTATTATTTTAGTGTGTTGTATGTATATATGATTGACGTTTCCTGTTTTATAATGAACTGCTATTCCATGTTGATCAATCTATTTAACTTGCAGAAAGGATTGCCATTTTCTTATAGAGTGTGAGTTTGGTTTCATAAAGCAAGGGATTCTGACTAGCGAGACTTAGTTCTTTAGATTGCCGTTCCATTTACTACTGTTCCATTTATTGCTGTTCCATTTCTTGTTTGCCGTTCCATTCTGCTTTTTGTTGTTCCTTTTACTTGCATTTGTTGCTTTGGTGTGAGAGAAGGTCCAAGGCTGTCGTGAGCCTCAGCAGACGCTACCAAGCTCCCAGATCCATGGTCCATGCTCTAATTCCTTTTCCATCAGTTTCTAGAGGGATGGGTTATCGCTTCCGCACCCTTGACTGATAAGCTGTCTTGTGTGATTTATTCTTTTGAAGTAGTTTAGCCATAGTTTAGCATCCGTTTACTCTTGTATTTTCTGAACGCTGTACTACTAAGCATTACTCTGACAAATAGCCTCAAATTGAGATACTCTTTACAATAACAAAGCGTTCCCGGATTGACTTGTTAATGTGGGATAATTAGAGGTGAAAGAGACCCTTGTTACAGCTCCACAGGAGTGACCTTGATCGAAGGTGGGCCATAGTGTTTCCCACATCATCGACACGAGACAGAGGAAGAACATTATGAATCGGGATTATGAGAGATAGCAGAGGGAGGTTGTTATTCTACAGAGGTCAACTTCTCTTGAACATATCGGCGACATGACAATGGATTTGGCAGTATTTAACATCCAAGGATCAAAGGTCATGGTGACGAAGCAATGAGCAGATGAGAGGTCAAACAGGATCACCCAAACCCACGGAGGCAAGTGAAAAACAAGATGAGATGTCCCCACCCAGACACGAAAGCAGACAAGTGCCATGTTCAAGAGCGACATACTGCCGACACGACAATAATTATGGTTCCATTTTTCCCACCATTTCTGGCGAGTACCCCAGTTATTTTTAACAAGCTTGATGGGGATAGCATATGCTTGTAAGGCGTCATTTCGACGGAATTCGATGTCATCAAATGTTAACAAGCCTGACAAAGGAAAAACTTGGTGTCTTTTCATGTTTAGAGAGTTTGAAAAGACAACAGAAAAGGAAACTCCAGGGGTGTCCTTTTTCATAAAGTTGTGTCTAGCGAGCCCGAAAAAGTATAAAACAATGCTCGAAAGAACTGCCTGATCATTACGATCGGGGAGTACTTTTCATGTTTAGTGACGTCGACCTAAAAAGTAAAAAAGCGACCGACATCACGTCGTTTCGTAACCATTAACGAGCCTGAAACGACAAAGGCCCGACAATCTTTTCGTTTTTTAAACGGTCGGAAAAGAGTTTAAAGACGACCGCCTCTTATTTTCATTTAACGAGTGAAGAGGGCAAACTAGGTAATCTTTTCGTCTTTAAACGGTCGGAAAAGAGCTGAAAGCAGAACTCCATTTTTATTCTCTTTAACGAGTCAAAAAGGGAAAAATACTCGGCAATATTTTCATATTTACGAGTAAGAAAAGAGCTTAAAGGAGACTCGTCCTGGAGGAACGAGTGGTATAAAGGGTAGCAACTGGTTCCGGCAATGGTGGAACTGCTCAAAACATGTGATGGTCAAGAGGCTGGCTAATAAAACCACTCATCGCTACGGTTCCTCAGGAAAGGATAAACAACCAAGTGAAAGCATATGATCGGCCAAAGAGATGGTGGCTATGGAGTGAAACAACCAAGGCTCATCTAATAGAATTTAGCGGATAAATGGCAATCACAAGATGTAAATCGGGTATGGGTTCATGTTTACACAAGCTTGAACCATGGAGAACTCTGCTTGGATTCAGTTTCATGTTTACACAAGCTTGAAACGAAAAACTATGCTTGTTATAAGTTCGCATGCCCCTGGCATAATAACGCAAAATGAGGTACATGCCCCCCAAGCTTCATTGCATTCAACAAAGTGGATGGAATGAAGGTTCACTCTCGAGATATATGAAAGACTCGACTTGGATTTTATGAAATCTTAATCAAAGATGCGATTTGGAAAGGGAGTTTTTTCATTTTTTAATGAGGTTGACATAGGAACAGAGCTATCCTCATAACCCTTGTTTCATTTTTTAACGAGCTTGACACAAGACAAGGAACTATGCTCCAGACTCCTTGTTTCATTTTTTAACGAGCTTGACACAAGACAAGGAACTGTGCTCAAAACTCCTTGTTTCATTTTTTAACGAGCTTGACACAAGACAAGGAACTGTGCTCAAGACTCCTTGTTTCATTTTTTAATGAGCTTGACACAAGACAAGGAACTGTGCTCAACCCGAACTTCATCATAATGAATAGGAAGTCGGGGCTTCCAAAAGTTCCACTCCAGATGGAAGGCCAATATCTTGGAAGTCAGGGCCCAATGCCCCCAGGACACTATGCACGATGGCAGCATCACTGGATCCAGGCATGGGATAGGTGGCCACGTAGTTGATCTGTGATGGGGTAGATGCAACTGGTGGATGAAAACCAGAAGGGGATGACGATTGCGCAGGGGGGGCCCGTGAAGGAACAAACGATAATTGATCGATAGTCACGATTCTTCCATTGTGTGGAAAGCAAACCACACAGAAAAGTGAAGAGACCAGGGCACCCATAGCATAAACATAGTCACGGCCAAGGAGAATACTGAACTCTGAAGCACCTTGGGTAACCGATATGTCTATATAGACAGTTTTGCCTCCCAAAGTAATAGGGAACTTTGGAAGTATCCCTAATGGTTGACTAGTTTCTCCGTCAAAAGCTGTCAGATTTGGTGTAGCCGGCACAAGCGGTGGGGAACCCAAAGCTTGCCAAGTGGTGGCAGGCATGAGACTAACAGATTCCCCCTCATCTAAAAAAGTGCTAGGTATCGCCGTATTATAGGTGTGTACCGTGACCCAGAAAGGCAGATGGGATGGAAGGTGGTAGGTGGTGAAACGACTCCAGTTGAAGGCAGCGACCAAACCAATTGAAAGGGGAATCGTATGATTGCCCCCCTGCTCTAAAGGGACCGAAGCAGGACTCTCGAGAGAAGCTGGGATAGGAGAGTCATTTCGGCATTCAGGAGAATCTGAGGAGACTAGAAGAACATGAGAATTATGCTCTTCTGAAACAGAGTGATCGACAGGAGGTGAACTAGAGTCGACACTCCTTCCGACCAATGGTTGGTCTGGAACAGGCTTGGCAGAGCCAGGTTCAGGAAGCGGAGGTTGGACAAGAGAGGAATCTTGGTCAATCTCTTTGTAAGCAGGGGAACGATCTGCAGTTGCAGAGAGATGTTGATCACCATCTGGGAGTTGGGGTGAAGAAGCTGTAAGACTTTCCAAAACAACGGAGGCTTTATCCATGAGCGGACAAAGGTGAAGGGGATGATGGCCTTCACAAAGTTTACAGGGGATTCGAATCTTCCCTTTCTTCTTACCATTGCCAACTGAGAGGGTAGCATCGCCATGAGCTTTAGAGGACGATGAAGGGCAGGCTAGATCGCGAGACCATACTTCTAAGACCCTGGGAATGCCAGGACAATCACGAAGAAGATGATCATCCTTGCACAATCTGCAAGGAAACTTGACCTTCCGCAGAGGAGAAGAAGGTGGCCCGACTTCAGATGAACTCGGGGCAGTAGCTGCACTTTTAGCCTCTTCCTTAGGAGACTTCTTCTTCTTCTTCTTCTTCGTCTTCTTCTTCTTCTTCTTAGCCACCTGGTTACTTGAATCCGGACTTTCACCAGGCGAAGTAGAGGACGAGGACGTAGAAACAGGTGAAGAAGGGGATGGGTCCACCTTAGAATCAACATGATGTTGTTCAGGTGGAGGGACTGATTGACCAGTAGTTGATACGGCAGGGACCAAAGAGGTTGAGAACAACCAAATAGGCAACCCAACAGTTAACCCAGGGAGGGACAACGTTGCCATATAAGGAGCACCAAAATTCCCAAAAGGAGCAAACTGACCAGGGTTTCCGTCAGTGGGGATCCCTGGGTTGGTGAACCCTGGAAAAGTTGCCATTGAAAACAAGAAAGAACCCTACTCAAGCTAACGCAAACAAGATCTAACCGGGTAAATGTGAATCATGGCCGAATAAATTTTAAGACAATGGAACTGAACTTGACCTTTTCATGTTTTAAGAGTCGAGAAAAGGACAAAAAGGTGACTCTAGTCTCCTTCGAATGTTTAATGAGCCCGAAGTGAAAAGATGCTCAGTTGAACCTTTTCTTTTAGGGAGTCTGAAAAGGATCAAAAGTGACTACTCTGGAGAACTAGGCAAAGGGTTTACCAGACAATCCGTAAAACTGCATATACACCTTGGCAGTCAGATGAAAACCAAGGACTTTCCGTACGGCAGTCAATCTTCCCGAATGCTGTGTTCAGTGCATTACGGCTTGTAAGGCGGCAGACACGGCTTCCTGTGGATAAAGGATGATAACCTAGTGGGGTCTCCCCATATACTCGACGGTACGTGGGAGCGCAAATCCGTGTTAGACCACTATCGAGTCACAAAAGGAGGAATCACCCAACCGTAATGTGAAACAATAGTGACTAGGTTTAACGACGCCGGAACACGTCTCTAGCCTAGACCTCTAGATGTGTGCGTTAAGTTCCAATGCGTTGTTAGATTTATTCAGTTCATTTTACGGTTGATCTTGGATTAGGTTTCGATTTTCAGGCCTTACCGTATGTAATTTCTCACAATTTCCTAAATGCAAGCTATATGCCAAAATACATCATTTCATTCGATGAACGCTAGCTACGAAAGAGTTGAGAGCTTTCACACAAACAAAATGACCAAAAACAATCAACAATACTCTAATGCAGCTAATGACAATTAACAAAACTTTTCTCCAAAGTTACTAATCGCTAATAACAACGAAAAGCTTTAATTTCATTAACCAATGCAAAGCAAAAGAGATTGTTTGTTTCTTTTTGATGGCAAAGCGCACTAAACAAATTTTGAGAAACAATAACAAAGAGCAAAAAACAAATTTCACTCAATGGGAACACAATCAGATCCCTAAACAAGAAGGGCAGTCCTTCAAAATCAAGAAAAATGCCAAAGACCTCAATGAGCCATGTGATCTAGGCTCAAAACGAAGCCAAGCAGAATCCAAGTGGAAAAGAAGTAAATCACTCGAATAACGCAATAAAAAGTTTAACAATCATTGAACAAGTGCAAGAGAGTAATCAGAAAGTCGACCGGACTAATAGAAGACCAAAAACTCCTAAGGGAGGCTCGATGCACAAAGCCATTAGATGCCCTAGGGCTACAATGTGAAATCGGTGGAAAAAAACAAACTCCAAAAGGGTAAAGGCCAAAAACCAATCAAACAAGACTCTAACACACTCAAGTGATTGAGAGGAAGTATCCAGACACAAAACCAAGCCTGGAATGCTCAAAACAAGCAAACTCTAAAAGGTTCCCTGGGCTGGCGCGACTTTCAGGCCAAAAGTAGCGCCAATTGAGGATTGGCGTGGGCTGTACATTGGCAAGTAGCGCCAATTGGCGCGACTGTCAAGCAAAAAAGAGCGCCAATTGAGAATTGGCACGACTGTCATGCAAAAAAGAGCGCCAATTGAGTTTTCTCAATCAAAAATAAAAATAAGTGGCCCAGGACCTGGGTAACAGTGCTTAGATGAACCAGGGAGCAAGAGACAGCTGAAGAAATCAACTCAGAAGGCCGATCCAGCAAGGAAAACAAGAGAAACCAAAGAGGCAAGACAAACCCCAAATCGTTCGGTTTGTAAACCAAACTGGAGATCCAAAGTTTACAAATCAAACAACAAACAGTCTTCCCCAGCGGAGTCGCCAAATTGTTGTGAAGGTAAATCCCCTCTGCGGACAGAGGCGATCCCTACTAGCCCAAGCCGGGTCTAGCAACAATCAAACAATGCTAACACGCAGGTTCCTAATTGCAAATCAAAGGTAAGCGACGAAAGCTTACTTGGATCCCAACGCTAGTGTCGTAGAAGAGTCGATCCTTTGCGCCGGCCGGTCACAATCCCCACGATCTCCGTGAATGGACACCTGCACATGCAAAGAACGACACAAATACAAGCATAGAAACCAATAGATGCAACTATATATCGGTCAGAAAAGATATAACTCAAACATCATCACCATAAACGACAAGAGTGAGTGGAACCATAATGATAGTCATCTATTATTGATAATCAACAAAGAAGAATACAACCATAGTTCTGACGTCAAATCCTCCTTTGGCTGGGTGATCAGGTGCACATGCCTTGCAAAGCTTGTTGGGGATGAGAAACAAGCCTCTCTCTCTTTGGTTACAAGAATCTCCTTATCCCTTGCAACAATCTCTTAACCTTCTGAAAGTATGATTCTCCTCCTGCTGGAACCGGGACCAGAGCTATCGCTATCCTTTTCTCCCCTTAGCCATTCATTATTAGCCTGCTCAAGGCAACAGAACAAGTTTTTATAGATCAGGGAAAGGAGATGGGATAGGCTTCATCCTTGCAGGAGATAAGATCAATGACAACATCGATCGAGTTGGATCTATCCTCGCTCGAGTTGGCTTTACCCTCGGAAAGTGTTCTCAGATAGAGTTCATGAGTTGGAAAGAACTTTCCTGTGCTTGTTTGTTAAAAACTTTACCAAATTTGGTTGGCGCGGGTCCGACACTGAGACAGAGCGCCAATTGGCGCACCCTCTTTGTTGGATTTCCTCCATTGGCGCAAGCAATACATTGGGAAACCGCGCCAATGAAAAAAGGGGATTTTTTAAGGGTAATTTGCAGGAGATGTCTTCAGGGCATGTGAAGTCCATACTTAGAGGAATCTAATGCAAGTGTTTTCAACTTGTGTCACTTCTCACAGGTCCTGGAATGAGTCCTCCAAAGTGTGGGAGAGGGGTAACTAGGACGGTGAGAAAAGGTGACAAATTACTGTGTAACAATCATGCTCACTTCTGGTGAAGTTTTGGCTCACCATGAAGGAGTCAAAATTCTTGTACCACTGCATGAGAGACTACCTCAAGCCATACAATGATTTCCTGAGCTTGCAAACTAATCTTTTGTTGCAACCTTGTACAAAATCTGCTAGTTGTTCCATATAAATATCTTCATCCAAATCTCCATGAAGAAAATTTATTTTAACATCTAATCGTTCTAACTCAAGATCAAGTAATGTAATTAGTGCTAACACAGTAAGGATAGAAACAAGTTTTACGACTGGTGAAAAATTCTCATGAAATTCAATACCTCCTACTTGAGAATACCCTTTTGCTACTAGCCTCGCCTTATATATTTCAATGCTTCCATCAACATTTTGCTTCAATTTGAAGACCCATTTGAATCTGACAACACTACTCCCTTTAGGAAGTTCTACAAGATCCCAGGTTTTATTCTTGGCTAAGGAATCCATTTCCTTGTCCATATCCTTCTTCCATTTTTCATTATCCGCATAATCCATTTCTTCTTAATAACAAGAAGGCTCCCCATCTTTAGTAATCAACGCAATAGATGAAGAAAAATCTTCATATCTTTTGGGTGTTCTTCTTTCCCTTTTAGACCTTCCTAGAGTGACTCGTTGAACTAGTTCCTAAACTTATATAATTTCCTTTACGTCTTCTTCACCTTTTTCTCCAGAAGTATCTTCTTCCTTCCGATCTTTTGAAAAAGATTGAGCCTCCAAATGAATTCGCTGATTTGCTGATACCTATTCCTATTCAACTTTTTCAACATCTGATTTTAGAAGGGAATATTCTTCAAATGTTACATCTCTACTAATTACTATCTTATGTGAAGAAGGATCCCACAACCTGTATCCTTTCACAACATCGTCATATCCAACAAAGACATAACATTTTTCTTTTGGTTCTAACTTAGAATGCTGAATTTTTGGAATAAGAGCATATGCATCACAATAAAAAATTCTTAAATATGAATAATCACAAGACTGAACCAACCAATCTTCTTCAAGAATTTTACAATTAATAGCAACTGAAGGTGATATGTCTACCAAATAACAAGAAATGGATACTGCTTCTACCCATAACTCCTTCTGCAGGTTAGTATTGTTGATCATGCTTCTAGTTCTCTCCATAAGAGTCTGGTTCATACATTCAACAATGCTATTTTGCTGATGAGTATAAAAAACAATTCTATGTCTAACAATCCCTTCATCTTTGCAATATTGTTCAAATTCTAAGTAAATTCATCGCCATTGTCAGTTCTTAAATATTTAATAATTTTATTTGTTTTCTTTTCCCCAAAAACTTTAAATTGTTTAAAAACATTAAATACATTACCTTTCCTTTTAACATATAAACCCAGACTCTCCTAGAATAATCATCAATAAAAGTTATGAAGTAAGATTCACCTCCATAAGATATTGTAGGAGATGGTCCCCAGAGATCATAATGAATATATTCCAAAAATCCTTTACTATTATGATTACCAGATTTAAATTTCTATCCATATTGTTTACCATATACACAATCTTTGTAAAAATCCCAACTCAATGATTTCAAATTAGGAAATAATTTGCGATTCATCAATACCTGAAGGTCTTTCTCCCTCAAGTGACCCATCCGCTGATGTCATAGGTGAGTATCTTCTTCTACCTTCTCAGATAAAATCGTTTCCTCACTGACCTGAGTACTTCCATTGAGTTTGTAAAGGTTTTCGATCTTCTCTGCCTTCATAACAACCAAAGTACCCTTTAAAACTTTCAGCACTCCTCCTTGACCTGTAAACTTGTAACCTTGTGAGTCCAATACTCCCAAAGAAATCAAATTCTTTCTCAACTCAAGTACATGTCTAACATCAGTCAATGTTCTAATTGTATCATCATACATTTTAATTCTAACATTTCCCATCCCAATAGTTTGACAAGATACATTATTACCCATAAACACAGAACTACCATTCACAACTTGATATGAAGTGAACTAATTTCTGTGCGGACTCATGTGATGAGAAGCGCCATAATCTAACAACCAATCTTCATAATGTTGAGAAACATTGCAAATAGGAAAAGCTTCATCTATCATACCTGATTCAACAGATAAAACTTCATCAATCATACCTTACTCAACTTGATTTGTTTCCTTATTTGGGTTTTCAACAAACTTCTTTCTTTTACAAAAGTCTTTCTTGAGACGCCCTATTTTGTTACAGTACCAACATTTGACTTTACATTTCTTGCCTCTTGATTTTGATCTAGAATAACTTTTTTCTTTCTCTCCTCTTTCCTTGGACCAACCTCTCATTACCATTGCTTCTGGTGTGGAAGTTTCAATGCTAGACTTCCTTTGTACCTCTTCAGATAATAAAGCTCCCACAAAAGAATAAAATTCTAAAGATTTAGTTGTGCTCAAACTGATAGAAGTCACAAAGTGATCCCAAGAGTCAGAAAAGGAACATAACAAGGTAATGGCTTTATCTTCTTCTTCAAATTTATCATTTATATCTGACAACTGACAAATAAGTATATTAAATATATTTAAATGCTCTGCAATTTTAGTACCCTCCTTCATCTGAACGCTATACATTTGCCTCTTCAAATAGATTTTGTTGGTTAAAGAATTGGTCATATACAATGTTTCCAATTAAATCTCCCCACAATCCCGCGGTTGAGGTTTCTTCATCAAAGATGAAGAGAACTTCATCCGCCAGGCACAACCTAATGGTACCGAGAGCTCAGGCATCCAAGTCCTTCCAATCCAAATTTGTCATGCCAACATGTTTATTTCTAACCCCATCTAATGCTTTGTGCAACCCATGTTGCACCAACAAATCCCATACCTTCAGTTTCTACAATGCAAAATTGTTCTTACGAGTGAACTTCACCTCAAACTTAGCATTTGTCATTTTAGCTATTTTCTTCTTACGAGGTTCTTTAAATTTTCCTTCACCAAAGGTTTTTACTTTTTTAATTTTTCCTTCTACTAAGGTTTTCTCAAATTTATTTCTTTTGGTTTCTTAGGGTTTTTCATTTTAATAGCAGTCCAAAAAACTTCAAACCACTTGCTCAAATTTTCTTTGAAGAAAACCAAAAGAAAATATTTCAACAATTTTCTGAAACATTTTTGAGAACCCTACTTTCATTTTAGGAAACCCAACAACTATGTTTAACTCTTCAAAATTTTATTTACTTTTCAGAAAAGAATTCTTCAACAAACAAAATGTTTATGCTACAAAGAAAAAAAATTACCCGAGGCAAGCTACTACTTCTATAGGTCACTCATTCACAACAGGTTTACCAATTTAGGATGTGGTTATTCCTTCCTCCTTGGCTTTGGCTACTCCACTATGAGCTTTAATGTTGACTCAAGAAAACATAGACAAGACGACTCCCTTTTTAGTTCTCTCTCGCTCGAAAATTTCTCTACTCGACTTGACTTCATATGCCACCTAGGCAACTCTGTATTTTTTTGATGACGACTTTTCTCTGTGGCTGCATGTATTGAGTGATTGTGTAATTTTTTTAATGGCGACTCTACTTTGTGGCTACACGTAACTTAAAAAAACTTTGACCTTGTGGACCCTGGCTTGGACTATACAATTCTTCTTTGACTTCTTCTTGACTTGGCATTGTGTGTTCTTATACTGGCAGGGTTCTAAGAAATAGTAGTAGCGGCTCAACACTTTCTTCCAGCATCGACTGCTCACCTTGGTTTTCTTCACATTTATTATGCAACCTCAATCAAGTCTTCTTAAACTACAAGATTCTTCTCGTCCTTAACAATGATACCACTTGTTTATATTTGAGTCCTTTAATAATATAAGTAAGAAAGAAAAATGCAGTTAAAAGAGAAACTGAATCACATAAACGAACAAAGGACAATGATACCACTTGTTTTTATTTGAGCCCTTTAATAATATAAGTAAGAAAGAAAAATGCAGTTAAAAGAAAAACTGAATCACATACACGAACAAAGGAATTTAAGTGGTAAAACAGTGATAGTGTGTCAAGGAAATCTCTACGTGGTAAATGATTGGAATTTTTATTACACAAAAGTCAAGAATGACATTCCAAATGTTACATTTGGGCATTCTGATTTTAATACAAAGACTTTGTTGCATAACCCCCTATGGTTACACAACTACTTGAATGAAAAAACCATATTTACTAACATAATTACACTTTAACAATGATTTTAATTGTTCTCATTCTTAACATTTGAAACATAGTGACAAATATTGTGGGATAGATTGAACTAGATATGCTAAAAAATAGAGCACTTGTAAGCAGAGGAAAGAATGAGGTTGTATTTGTACACGATATCATTTTTTCAATCGATCTTATACATTCACCAATGGAAAGCGAACTAAAGAGCTTCTAAGTGAGAAGGTATGAGATCATGGAATTAATTTTGTCTAGTATGCCTAAATGAATTAGGCACTTATATTTGTTAATGTCATGCATGAAATTCTAGAGATCAAAGGTATATGGCTGAATGAAAATCATAAAGATGTATTAGATATATCAATGTCAAAATTGGACTTCCTGTGTAGTTCCGTGAGAGTTCTTGCACCATAAAACTTTATAAAAGTGCAGGACAAATGTAACAAAACGTTTGGGAACTTGGTCTTTTTAGAAGATGCAATTCCCAATCTTCCCTTTGATGTATCCAAGTCAAAGGGATTGAAATATTTGAAATACAAACCAAAGGATTTGAATTTCCACAAGGTAAGTCTGTTTCAAATATTTAGTCCAATGCCTCTAGACTCAATTTTCTTTTTAAAATGAACTTTTTATTAGTTTTAATGATTCGATGTAACTATGGTTGTAACTATTGTTTTTCAAAGACGATAAATTAAATGTTAATAAGTAAAATTTTGTATAGAAGATTTATTATCATTCCTAAATTAACATTTGTTTTTATTGATATGTTTCTCTAGTGGAGATGGTTTTCAAAAAGAGACATTCAGGAAAGAGTTTACACATTTCTTATCAAATGTATTAATAGAGTTTACTAACAACATTTATATCATTGTAATTGATTTGAAAGAGGTATCTATCTATCTATCTATCTATCTATCTATCTATCTATATATATATATATATATATATATATATATATATCACATCTATTGGTTATTAATATGCCAAAAGTTGAGATAGAGGGGATACCTTTGTTAAATTTATTAAAGCATCGGGCTATAATATTTTGGATACCCTTCTCTGCTTTAAAAGAAAAAGTAATGTGTAAAAAGAGATGATCATGACAAAGGGAAAAGACTCTTGGAATGTAATGATTATAATATTTTATGGATGATATTAATAGACAAAGATGGGGAAATAATTATTTAAAAGGGGGAAAATATTGTTTCTTTATACAAAGATAGAATGGAAGGCAAAGTAAAAGTGAATCTTGATGAAATTTTTTAAGGAGGATAAACAACAAACATTGTTGACTTATAAAATGTTAGCACAATAATGGAAAATTTGTGCAAAATCATTATTTATGTTATGTCATGTATTCGTTGAGATTGATTTTCTTATTTAGGCTTCAAATCTTATTATTTAGGAATTTATTCAAATTTCTAAACTACTTTGTAATACTATATATGTATTTGAATGTCGTTTTGTTGAATGTGTGAGAAAGAGTGGAGGATTCCTCACCAATGTAGCAGTATCTCACTTGAGAGCTACATCACACCATATTTTCAAATACTTTGTTTTCTATCTTTTGTCTTGGTATGAGAGCTTTGCATGGCTTAATACACTTCTCTAACACTTATTAACATCCCACCCTTAGATATTGCACCTTAAGCTCTGATACCAAGATATGAAATGGAAGGACAAATGATTGGAAAAAAAATGAGATTTTTATTCACTAGTTCTTCAGTCTTCATTGCATTATGTTTTGCCACATTTAAATCACGTGCAACTTCTGCAACCGTCATCCTTTTACTTGTGTATCCTTCATCATTTTTGAAAATTTCTTAGCATCATATCATAAAGTAATGGCATGTACATCCATAGTGAAGAAGATAATTTCATAGGTAACTTGTAAAGAAATCTAATTCTTGATAGTATCAAGATAGTTGCCAAAGTGAATTAATTCAATTGGTTGCATGCTTGAAATGCCCTGAATGTTTGAGGGTCAACCGAGAAAATCTTGAGCATAGTTTTGGGTAATCCGAGAAAACTTGGGATGATGATGATGGAGGGGGAGGTACATGTATAAAGACATGTTTGATGAATGAACCATGTATGTGAATGGATATCCTAGTAAATCAGTGCTTGTAGTGGTTAGGTATCGATGCATTTCAATGAATGGTTGTTTTTTTATATGGACATCAACATTCTGATATTGATTGTAAATACTAAGTTGTACTAAATATAGACTTTGCTTTTATGGATATTGAGACAAGTACTCATTAAGAGGGATTGTTATAGCATGTAACTCCCACTTGTCTCAATGTATGTGATATTATTTAATTATTGAGTTTATTAGTAATTATTGGTAGAGTTCTAGGATCTACGAGAATGAGTCTTTTCCTATTAGCTATGAGTTTGTTTCGACCTAGTTGGTTGAGAGATTCTCTCCAATTAGTTAGCTTTATATTAGTGTGTTGTTGAGATATTCTCTCGACCAAATGATTTCGTGTCCAAGATAGTTTGTCTATTTTGAGAAAACACTTCATCTATTTATATGTAACATTATTTTATTAATGAAAAGTGCACATCCAAAGTTATTTTGGTATCGAAGAATATGGTGCAAAATATAAGGGCCTAAGGTTGTTATGTGGCAATCATTTACCTTTGTGTAATTCATTTGTTAGGAGAGATGGTGATCCATTTGAGTTGATCAAAGGAGGCTCTACCCAACAGATAATAACAAATCATTGTTAGATCAATTCTATACCAAAGGAGACTGGAATTAGAATCTTTCCATATCAAGGAGACCTATATAAAAGGAGATCATTGAAAGATGTCATGTTGTAATTTAGGCCTGTTCAATGCGTGAAGGTTTGTAATGTAACGTTTGAGTAAAGGGATGCATCAACTAATTCATGGATGTGTGGGAGTTCATAAAAAGAAATGGAGGTTGTGTACCCTCAAATCAAGTAAAAATTGATGGCTACAAAGAGGTGCGTGAGAAAAATTAGAAGTCACTGAATAAGGGTGTGATGAATAAGACAATTAATAGTTCCATCGAAGCAAGTTGAAGTAGCATCCTACCCACATAATTTTGTGGTATATGGAAAGGTAAATGGACATGGAATTGTTTCCCCGTGCACCTTTCCTATGCTCTTTGCCTTCTTGTATCTACCTCTTCACTAGTTTTCACTAAGGTAGAATGAATTACTTGAATGCCAGAAATAATCAGCTTGACTCCACGTATATTCTAGCTAGAAAGCATTTTTGTTACTCTTAATCTGTTGAAGATTCAACAATTTCATCATATTATTCATCATTTGTAAATGTTGTTCCCATTAAGAAAAGGATTTTTGCAGAAATGCAACCAATCAGATCAATTCACTTTAGCAACTATCCTGGTACTATCAAAAATTGGGTTTCTTTGCAGAATACTTATGAAATCCTCTTCTTCATTATGGATCTACAAGTGATTACTTTACCATGTGTTGCTCAATAGTTTTCAAAAATGACAAAGGATGTAGTGGTGAAAGGTTGATGGTTATGGGGATTGCACATGATTTAAATGTGGAAAAATTTGTTGTAATTAAGACTAAATAACTAGTGAATAAAAATATCATCTTGTTTTGAATTATTTGTCCTTCCATTTCCTATATTGGTACCAAAGCTTAGGATATGAGATCTAAGGGCATGAGGCTACTAAGTGTTAGAGAAGTATGTTGAGCCACCCAAATCCAATGAGATTGTTGAAAAGTGTGCAACAAGAAATGCTTGTTGAGAATGCAACAAGATGATGGAGCTTAGTGGAAAGGAGTCGCCTTCACTAAGTGGTCCCATAGGAAAGTTTTGGCGCAAAGTCTATTTTTAGACTATGTCTATTTTTAGACATATGGATCATGGTCTATGAGTTGCAAAATGTTGTTTATGGATGATTGGTCATGTTGGGAAAAATAGATGGACTTCTATTTTTGGATCACAGCAGGAGTGATCAGAGTCTATTTTTAGACTGCTAGTCAAAAATAGAAAAGTCAAATATTATTGTCTCATAATAATATTTAGACTATAAAATTTATCTTATCCTCTTAGAGCACTTCAGTTTGAGCTACATATGTGGCACATGCAACTGTCAGAAGGAAATACGCTTTTCTGGTGAGTCAGTTGAGCTATTGTATGCATGACATTAGTTAGAACTCATGCATGTGAGTTCTGTGGAGTTGGATGTGGAGTTGATGGAGTTGTGTTCAGTTTGACTTTGTTAAACTAGTTGTAATTAGTCTAACTGCAAATAGACTAGTGATGAGTGATGTGAATTAATTGATTAAATTAATTCACTAATTATTAACTCATAATGCAATTGAATACATCAGTTAACTCAGTGCATGTATAGTTCAGTGGAGACAGGTGTTAGAGGTTGAGATTGCTATCAGTTGTGACTATAGTTGTGCATGAGATCTTGCACAAGCAATGTATTGAGTATGCCCATGAGGATTGCACAACATATGCCCAGTAGAATAGCCTGTGCTCACGTGATTTCTAGTGTGAGTGATTTTCACAAGGTAAATAGGAGTTTGGATCAGCCATTCATCATTCATTCTCTTGCAGGGTTGTGCAGTGGAGGCAGGCAAAGCAGTGGAGGAGATTTGAGCAGTGATTGATCAGATCTGAGCTAGTTTTGTGTGTAACAGGTGGAGATAGTGTTGGATACTTGTGAGGAGTATTGTACTATGTATTGTTACATGTTCTCAATCATTAATATACAGATAGTGTGGGGTTTTTAGCTGTAAGCTTTCCCTGGGTTACATACTGTGTTAATGTGTGCATACGATTGATGTTTCATTATTTTTAATGCTGCTAAATTGATGATCAACGTAGAGGATATTATGTATTATGCATGTATTCTGCAATAGTGTATAATCAGAATAATCTCTGTGAATAAGTGTCATATTATTCAAAATTTCTACATGGTATCAGAGCGAACTGATTTGCAGAAGAAGTTCTACATGATATCAGTGCTATATTGATCATCAGATCTATTATTCAGAAAGTGTTTACATTTTATTTCTTCAGGAAGAGTTTGTGATCGGGCTAGGTAGCCTCTGGATTCATCCTTCTTTTGGAAGGTGAGATATCCGGTGAATGCCCATACAGTCGATCTCTGTACGAGAAATACTTTGTTCTCACGAATTTTAGATCAGAAGTGGTTGAGTTTTTTGAGCTGGTGGAATTCAAATTTGCAGCAATGTTTTCTTCGTGTCAAAGTTGAAATGTCCTTCAAAGGATTGCGATTGGAGTATGCCCTTGAGGGAGGAACTATATTGCATGGAAGGACAGGATGGAGGCGGTGTTAGATGATAATGGGTTGAAGGAGTTCATAGATGTGGATGTCCCAAAACCTACTGATGCTGCTCAAGTGAGGGATTGGCAAAAGAAGACAGCAAAGTGTTGAAGGATTCTGTTGGAGGGCGTGAGGGATCACATTGTGTCTAGCCTCCATGGAAAGGCTTCTTTATATTTGATGTGGAAAATATTGACAGAATTATTCCAAAGCAATAGCGACCAGAGGAAGTTGGCGCTCAAGGATAAACTCAGAAACATTAGGTGTGAGAATGGAGACAATATGCCCCAGTATCTCACGAAGTTCACCCAATGCTGGGATGAGCTAGGAAGTGTGGGGGTAATTGTTGAGGATGAGGATATGGTGAGTCTAGCACTCCTTGGCCTTCCTAAGAGTTGGCATAGCTACCAGGACTCGGTGAATGGAAGGGAGAAATTGCCAGGATGGGAGAGACTTTGGTCGGATCTTATGCAAGATGAGATTAGATGGCGCACCAGAGACAGTTCTTCATCTATGCATGATGAGGAGAACTGTGCCTTAGCGAGTAAGGTGAAGAAGGGGAAGGAGAAGGTTTCTCTTTTCGAATCCAGTTCTTCCAATGATGGGAAGAAGGTTGACAAGTCGAAGGTGCGATGCTTTCGTTGTCATGAGTTGGGCCATTATGCTACTAATTGCCCAAAGAAGAAATCCACGAAGGGATCCGGGGAAGGATCTAAAGGTGAGGCACTTGCTTCATAGTTTGAGTTGGATTTCAAACACTTCGCATGCATGGTTTCATCCATGATGGGAAGTGGTTGGTTTCTTGACAGTGGAGCTTCTTTCCACATGACCGGTGACAAAAGTTTGTTCAGTACTTTGGAGGAGAAAGATCTCCAGATACTCATAGCGATGGGTAATGATGAGAAGTATAGTGTCTCAAGTGTAGGCACGGTTATTTTTCAGAGGGAGCATGGAGCTCGCCTTACCTTGACCGATGTCAAGTATGTACCAGGATTGAAGAGAAACTTGGTGTCGATCGTGATGCTGGAAGACAGAGGCTATGATGTAGTCTTTAGTAAGGGAAAGGTTTTCCATAGACACATCATCACTAGACAGGTGAAGCAGATTGGTTCACGGGTCAAGAACCTATATGCTCTTGAGGTTCAAGATGCATGCAAAGCCTTGAGCAGCGAGGCAACTGATGGAGACTTGGTGGTTGAGAGGGAGCATATATTACCTCTCAACATGCAGAGCCAGAAGAAGTCCCAGACGATTGTGGAGGAGCCACAATTGGTGTAGGAGCTTCAGGAGGTTGTGGAGTGTTGGTCACTTTAATTGCTTATTGAATTAAACAACAAAGTGTGACATTGATTGTCAACCCAGGGAAGCCTTGTTATTTCAAAGGCAACTGCATACTATATGTACTCAATTTTAAAAGCAACAGAAGTTATAATATAAAAAAATCACGCCTTAAATTAACAAACTGAATCTCCACTATGCATTACAGCAATTACACTCTATTGCAGATGGCTATCAGAAAAACGCTTACTTCTAATAAAGAAATGGGAAGAATCAATCTGCAAAAGAAAACAATGGTTGTGCTGTAACAGAGAGTCAGGACCCTATTCCCCAGAACGGGAATCTCCAGCACCTGCCTCTGATTAATTCAGCTTGCCAATCCACTCTGTAACTTAATCACCGATGAAACACTCATATAACAATTGACAGAAACAGAGTTTTAGCAAAGGTATTATAAACAATGTTCAGCAAACAGTACTGTTAATAAGGCATGAACAAAAAAAACACACTTAACACAATGTAGAAATGTAATGGGTGAATCTTGTGATGAAGGTGGGCCCGGTCCTTCTCACAAGATTCCCCAGGAAACAAGAACTAGAAAAATATGTTTAGAACAAAACTTTATTCATCCATCAATATGTCATATTACAGAAAAGAGTTCGAGTCCCATTCCTTCAACTAAGCCTTTTTCCATAGTCTGTTCATCTCCCTCTAATGTAGATGTCTCCTCTTTATATAGAGGAGACATCTATTACAAAAGATTTACATTGTTCTAACCCATTATACAAAAATAGGGAAGTCAATTCCCTGTCGATGAAATGTTGTTACAATAATATTGTCTTTAGATATAAGCGTTACATCCAGTGTAACAGCTTCTATGGTGATCAGTCCCAATTCCTTTGCTGTTGTCATATTTAAAACGTAGATCTCAACTGTTTCAGCATCGTGATCCGCGTGCCATTTCTGTCGTTTCAGCAACTACAAAAATAGTCTTCCGGCTGTTTCAGCATCACAGACTGCACATCATCCTTTAACTATTTAGCACTTAATAATTCAAAGATTAACTATGAAGATGTTGTGATTATATGCTAAATAATTAAACGTATAGTGATGAGAAGAATCATTTCATACCTTTGAGATAATTGGGTTAAATTATTAAAAAAAGCTTTTAAATGTAAGTTTGAAAGGGACGGTATGATAGCAAAATATATGGTCAAAAAGGGACAGTATGAGGTCCTAACATCCCCCCCAACTGAAGCAGTTGCATGTCCCCATGCAACATCTACTCTGAATCTGAATCAGAATACTGGGATGTATAGTGCAAATTACTTATACAGTAAGTATAAAAGGTGCTATCAGTCAAATCTTTGAAACCGTGGACACTCTGTAATCTCTGCTATGCTGCAAGCTCCTCCTTTTTGGACACCTTGAAGTAGGCCTTATATTGCTGTACTGGAAACTAGAGAAGGGGGAAGTGAAAATGATAACCCAACCATTTGTTACCACAGTGCTAAACACATTTAACATAATCAGGCACTCGTGAAATTGCTGCATGAAGATTGAGAGGGTTAAAAGGATGGTATTCCCTTCTCTCCTTAGGGCAATGTTCCCAGAACAAATTGTTTGCCTGCATGGCAAGAGATTCTTTCTTTTTGATATACTGCTGACATTCTTCTAACACTGATACCTGTAATTCCCTAATATGCTCAGTCTTTTTTGGTTCTTTTATAACCCTATGATGTTTAGGAATGAAAATAGCAGAATTCTGTGGTTCAGCTTGAATCCTCAGAAGGCGATTTTCTTCGTTATGTTTTGTTGAAAGAAAAGCATTTTGTCATGTGAGCTAATTGGCCATAAAAGAGACCAAGGCTCTAATCTGAATGTCACTAGCTACAGGAATCAAATTAAACTTCCTATCTTCCGGCATGGCCTCATTATGGAGATAAAGTTCACATAAGAGGTTCTGTTCACTCACTGACCCTGCTGCAAAAGTTTCAATAAACTGCTGTGGTGTAGATACTTCATGAGGTCGTCCATCTCTGACAGCTTTTATCTGAAGGAATGCTAGACGTTCTGCTAGGAACACAGGATAATTAAAATATGGTTTTCTAGTAGCCAAAAGTCTTTGAACTAATTCAAAGATAAGAGACAATCTAGTTTTTAAATTTTTGTTTTCCTTCTGTTGTGCATGGAACTGTTCCAAGACTTCCCAATTCCTATATGCATGATTCTGCCATACTGATTTTTGTGCCTGAAATGCCCTTTCTTGCGACAAGGCATACTCTTTCTTCCATGTATCTCTGAGTTCTTGAATGATTAAAGTTTGATGAAAGATAGTCTCTGCACAAAGAGGCTCAGTCTGGGTAAATACTGTCTTTGCAGACTTTGGTGCAGGATTCTCAACTTTGACAACTGGGGTAGGCCGGGGTACTTGCGGTTTCTCTTCTTTTTCAGAAATCTTAGAAGGCCCTGCTGGTTCTTGTGTAACAACTGTTGAGTCAATAACAGTTAAGTCTTGTTCATTTCCTTGTTCCTGGTCATCAGCAAATGGTTCTTGTGTGACACTTGCTGAGACAGTGGCTGATTCAGCTATATGTTGATTACCCATTTCTTGTTTATCAGTAGGTGGTTCTTGTGTAACACCTACTGAATCAGTAGCTGCTATGTCCTGATGTGTTTCTAGATCATGGTCGTCAGCAGGTGGTTCTTGTGTAACACCTGCTGGACTAGTAGTTGGTTCTTGTGTAACAACTACGTCTAGGTTGTCTATTTTTAGCTCCTCAACAGGTGGTTCTTGTGTAGCACCTATTGAGTCGGTAGCTGGTTCTTGTGTAACAGCTACATGCAGTACATCATCCTGGGTATCTACTTTTGATAAGTGAGAAGCTGGTTCTTGTGGAGCAGCTACATATTTTGAAAGGAATGATGTCACAAAATCTTGGACGTTTTGCATTTTGGTACCCGAGGGTGAGGAAGGTAGGGATTCAGGGTTTGGTGGGGTATGGGGTTTTAGAATAATGGGTGGAGCATCTAGGATAGGGGTCTCTATTGCTGCTGCGGGAGATGTCCTCCTTCATCTTCGAGGTAAGGAGGTAGGAAAAACAGAGGTTTTTCTTTTATGGATGGCCTTCTCTGGGGTAGGAGGAACACTCGAAATAGTAGCTTGTTTCATTGAAGCCCTTGTTCGTCTTTTTGTTGAGGGGACAACCGTTTCTTGCGTTTTTCTTTTCCTTCTCAGCCTAGCCAGGGGAATTTCATCGTCTGAATCACCACTGGGAATATGGACAGTAGGAATGGATGATTCAGGTAAATTATGGGACGAGGTTGATACACTGGCGGGGTCAATTGGACTGGTTGTTGTGGATGGCTGAGGAATTTCATCCTGTACTTGGGAAGTCTCAGCTACCACCTGAGAAGTTTCAGCAATTTCTTGAGGAATTGCAGCAGCTTCCTGGGGTGGGTTATTAAGGGGGAGAGGGTTCTGCAGGGCAAAGCCCCTAAGGATTAAGAGTTGAACCAGGTGATGGTGAGTAATGGAGAGGAGTGGGCACCTTTCATCCTTGGAATAATACGACATATTCTTTAGACACCCAAGCGGATAGTACGGCATATTCAATAAATGACCATGTCTTAAATGATTCAATAATACAAAATCATGCTAGTACACTACCTGGTAACGTCCTTCGCAGGTAAGATAATGCTTTACAAACTCTGCAACCTTTTGCCATGGAGGTGGTAATGAATGAAGTGCAACACCTTTGCCTTTAGGTTCGACCTGCTCCCCTGGTAGAAGAAAATCTTTTTGAGCATTCAGAATTAAGTGCTTTCAGCTGAACCAGCGGATGCCATTGGCCGGTAATCCTGAAACTTGTGCTATATCCTCCTCTGTTACCAGAATTCGCACTCCCCAAACAGTAGAATAGTCTTCCTTTAAATTAAGTGTGAATTCCAGGACATGCTGAGAATCAAATTCCTGGAGTCTCTGGAAGTAATCCACCCAGCCTGCTTGCAGAAAAATTTGATATGCTTCTGGGTAAAGCTCCAATAAAGCCGTTGAACTAGGTTCATTCCGGACAGCATTACCTCCCATACTTACTGGTTCGGTAAAATGCACAATACAGAGCTGAGTTACCGCAGACGAGACAGAGTAAGATATTGCAAATGGGGTTATGATAGAATAAAACCGGGACGGGGTGACGAGACTCAATCGTGTTAAAAAAATGACAGTGATTGGCATATCGGGTAATTATTGCGAAACTTTGATATTCCCCCCCAACTGCGGCTAAAATGATGAGTTTTTTAGTGTACGACGATTTCGGCAATCATATCGTGATCTTCTCATTAACTATAGTTTAATATTTACACATAAACACGCATACCTCACGTTTTACCTTCGATTGCTGTGCTGAAAGTCCATTTTTGTCGTTTAGTGGATCACTAATGGTTATTAGAACAGGTTATAAGATATGAGGGTATTTATATAAAAGGCTTTCTTTCATGCACAGGAGGTGATGGCGAAGGAACTCAATTATCAGGATAAATGGCTGATTCTCTGAGAATGGATAATTAATTATTTTTGAGAGAAATTGATGCCTCAATTACGGGAAAAATGGGAAAATTGACGCTTTTTCAGAAAAATGAGAAAAAGTCGGTGTTTCCACAAAGGAGAAGAATGAGGAAAAATTGGTGTTTTAGCGACGGGGAAATGGGGAAAAGTTTGTGTTTCAGCAACGGGAAAAAATGGGGGAAGATTGGTGTTTCAGCAACGGGGAAAAATGGGGGAAGATTGGTGTTTCAGCAACGGCCGAAACTAGTGTTTCAGCAACGGCTGAAACTGGTGTTTCAGCAACGGGAAAAGAGATGCTGTCGTTAACGAGGATAGGAAAATGTTGCTGATGGATAATGAATTGAAATGGAATGGCCATGTTTCCCAAACTGAAACCTGATCCTGCTTGTAATGCAATTACTCCTTCAATCAGCCTCCGAATTAAGTCCTGCAAACTAAATTGTAATATGGCAGCCCTTGACAGGGATTATTAGTTAAGTAACCTAATCTAATACTAATAAAAATAACGCAGAAATTAAGTGCAATGAGGGGCAAGAGACTCCCCCAAGAAAATGTAGTGTGAATCTACCATGCAAGTGGCTTTAAAATCCTCCTTAGAAATTGGTTGTTGGTATGGACGAAGCCGATACCCATTTACTAGCAATGGAGTTCTAGAACCATCAATTGTTAGGAGCCTTACTGTTCCATTGGGAAAAACAGTGTCTATTTCGTAAGGTCCCAGCCCCCTTGTTCGTAACTTTCCTTGAAAATTTTCAAACCTGGAATCATATAGTAAAGCCCAATTACCTTTTTGGAACTTCTTATGTTTAATAGCTTTGCCATGCCACCTGATCCTTTGCTGCTGAATCATAGTTGTTTGATGGATGGCATCCAACCTTTTTTCATCCAATTCCTACAGCTGCTGCAACCTAGCTGTCTGTGCATCAGTTAAATCAAGGTTAACAGCTAAAGCAGTTCTCAAAGTTTTAATTTCAAAGTCCACAGGGAAAACAACACTTTTGTCGTAAACCAATTCATAGGGTAAAAAAACCTGTAGTGTTCCTCCAAGTGGTTCTATAAGCCCATAATGCCTTAGGTAGTCTTTGAGACCAATATTTCCTATTCTCTTTCACAGTTTTTGTTAAAATAGCTTCTATGACTTTATTTGTACTTTCCACCCGACCATTAGCTTGGGGGTGGTAAGGTGTAGTCATTTTATGATTGATATGATATTTTTGAAGCATATCTTTAAAACCATGTGAATTGAACGGAGGTCCTCCATCTGTGACTAATTCTCTAGGCACCCCAAATCTAACGAAGATTTCTTCAAATAAAAAGGTTAAAACAGATTCTTCATTAGCTTTGATTAGTTCTTTAGCTTCCACCCATTTAGTCATATAATCTGTACAAACCAATATATAAACTCTTTGGTTGGATGGAGGGTTGATAGGCCCTACAAAATCTAGAGCCCATATTTCAAAGGGTTCAAGTATTACCTGAGGGTTCAGTGGCATTTCATCTCTATGATTGGGTTGGCCCATTCTCTGACCACTGTCACAGGCCCTGACATATTTCTTTGCATCCTTGAAAAGTGAGGGCCAATAATAACCCATCCTGAGAATTTTATGTGCTGTTCTCTTATCCGTGAAATTCCCACCACAAGGGCCATCATGACAAGCCTTCAATATGTCATAAACCTCATCTTCTCTAATACATCTTCGGATCACCTGATCAAGTCCTGTATGAAAAAGACACCCATTTATCTAGCTGTACCTAGCACTTTGTTGAATGATCCTTCTTTTCTCCCTATGTGATAGGTGTGATGGTAACTTCCCTGCAACTAAATAATTGGCAATGTCTACATACCATGGTGAGTGAGCAGATACTGCAAACAAATATTCATCAGGAAAGGAATCATCTACTGGAGTATTATCATCAGTTTTTATCCAAGAAAGGAAATCAGCAACCACATTTTCTTTACCTGGTCGATCCACAATTGTAATATCAAATTCTTGTAGTAACAATAACCACCTGGTAACTCGAGCATTTGTAACAGATTTATTCATTAAATACTTAATAGCTGAGTGGTCAGTGTGAACAAAAGTAGGATAACCAGTAATATAATGTCGAAATTTATTAATAGCATAAATAACTGCTAAAAATTCTTTCTCGGTGACTGTGTAGTTAAGTTCAGCAGGGGTCATATTCTTACTAATAAAGTAGATAGCATAAGGAAGATTGTTTTCTTCTTGACCCAAGATAGCTCCAATTGCAGTATCCGACGCATCAGAGGATATATGAAAGGGAAGTGCCCAATCAGGTCCCCTCAGAATAGGAGCTGTAGACATCTAATGCTTAAGTTCATTAAATGCTTTCTGACAGGCATCAATCCACTTAAATTCAATATTTTTCATAAGTAACACAAACAAAGGGGAAGTTATTTTAGAGAAATTTTTGATAAATCTTCTGTAATATCCAGCATGTCCTAAAAAGCTTCTTACATCAATTTGTGTTTTAGGAATAGGAAGGGTCTGTATTACCTGTACTTTGGATGGATCCACCTGAATCCTAAGAAATGAAATGAAGTGCCCTAATACAATTCCTTCGTTCATCATCATATGACATTTTTTAGTGCTCAAGGAAATATTATCTTGTATGCATCGTTTGAGTACTTTCTCAAGGTTTTGTAGCGCAACTTCAAAAGTCACACCATAAGGGGTGAAATCATCCATAAATATCTCCAAAGAATCATTAAGCATATCAGAAAAAATTCCTATTACTGCTCTTTGAAATGTTGCTGGAGCATTACATAGTCCAAATGGGAGAACTCTATAGGAAAAAGTTCCCCAAGGACTAGTAAAGGTGGTCTTGTCCTGATCTTGAGGTGCAATTCTGATTTGGTTATATCCGCTAAAACCATCTAAAAGGAAAAGAATTTCTTCCCTGACAAACTGTCCAACACCTGATCAATAAAGGGCAAGGGGAAATGAGCTTTTTGGGTGGCTTTGATTAAGGCTCTATAATCCACACACACTCTCCATTTCTCGTTTTTCTTAGGCACTATCACCAATGGAGAAACCCATTCATTGTCAGATATGGGATATATAAACCCTGCATCAAGCAACTTTTGAAGCTCTTCCTTAACAATTTCCCTTAGGTTGGGATTCATTCGTCGCTGGGGTTGACAGATTGGTCGGGCTCCCTCCTTAATATAAATACGATGAGTACATAATTCAGGAGAGATCCCCTTCATGTCTATGTAATCCCAGGCGAATGCTTCTTTGTTTTCATGGAGCAACCTCATTAGCTATTGTGTTTCAGCATCTGATAAATTGGGGTTTATGTTTAATGTTTTGCCAGGTTCAATTTCTACTGTTATGCTTTTAGAGGAGATGGCAGTGGATGTTTGAGGTAAATCTTCAGATTTAAGCTTTTGCTGCGTTTCAGGATCCAGAATTACAGTTAACTGATTATGTGCTTCAGAAGTAACTGAGGAAGGTTCAGAAATAAAATTACTAATTACTTTGTCTTTTGTGGTATCTTTTAGAGTTAAGGCCTGTCCAATGGTCAAGATGGGTTGAGTATCATTATCCTCATAGTCTAACCATATAGAATCATCATTATTAATCATAGGTGTAGCATGAGGGTACAACGTACACTGCTTAGTTTCACAGCCATTAGAAATTGTCATTGAACCTGATCTATAGCTGATAAAAGCCTCTACTGTAGCCAGCCAGGGTCTCCCCAAAATCAGAGGATGCCCCCCCAACTTTGCTTTAGTCTGTAATACCACAAAGTCAGGTGGGTAATTCCAAGATTCAACTGAAATAATCAAGTCTTCAATAACCCCTTCTGGTTTGATTGTGGAACAATCAGCTAATTCCAGGATAGTTGGTGTTTCTCTAATTACATTTTTCAATTGTAACAACTATGCAGTTTCAAGGGTCATGATATTTATAGCAGCACCTAGGTCTACCAAAACTCGCGAAACAATATTTTTTCCAACCTGTACTGTGACCGTAGGGTGACCAAGGTCACCATATTTTATAGGAGGGGCTTTTCCTGTCATTAAAGCAGCTAGATCTCCCATCACATGAACTATAAGGGGATCTTTAGCCTTCCTACCAGGTTTCTTGATTCAAATGTCTCTAACAGTTCTGGCATAGATTGGTACATCTCTGAGTGCTTGTAAAAGTGGAATTTTAACATACAGATTCTGCAATTCCCCTAAAAGGTTAAAAGTAGGCAGCTCAGGCATCTTAGTGAGAGCCAAGCGCTCAGGGAATGGTGGTTCTACTGTTTCAGCAGTTCCATTAGAAGATGGCTTGACTATTTCAACAGTTTTATTGGAGGGTGGTTTGACTGTTTCCACATCCTTATTAGATGATTTACTCTGTTCTGCTTCCTCTTTCTCAAAGTCTGAAGAGATAATATAATCTACAATTGGCTCGACTACTCTCCCAGATCGTAAATGAATATCATTGCATTGCATAGGAGATGTAGGCAGGTTCTGAATGTCGATGACTTGCATAGCTTTATTGTTACTTGGGTTAGGGTTCGGTTGTACAGGAAGCTGAGGTTTCATGGTTTGATCATTCGGCGGGGTACCTGTCGGAAGAGAAAGTTGTTGCTGGAACTGAGGAAATTGATTTGAAAATGGATTCTGTTGAGCTCTCCAGTTTGGGTTCCATTGGTTAAAATAGGATTGCTGTAGAAGCCAGGGAGTCCACATTGTAGGGTATACAAAGGGAGGGTTTGTTTGCTGCATGGGTGGGAAATTCATTTGATTAAAGCGTGGGTATTGCATTTGGTTAAAGGGTGGGTAATTTGCTTGATTAAAAGAAGGATAATTATTCCAACGATTAAATGGCATACTAGAATTCGTACCTTGTCCTCGCGGTTGCCATTGCCTCCTTTGTGTCAACAGATAAACTGTTTCAGCTTCTTCCTCTGTTGGTTGTAACACTGCCTTTATCCCCGGTAAAGAGGGGCATTGTTGAGTTTCGTGGTCCTTTTCACAAATGGTACAGATTGGCACCTTGTCCAGTGGGCATTCCCTTAATGGATGTTTTTCCTTGCATTTAGAGCAGAAGATGGCCAACACAAATTTTGCCTCTGCTTGCTTCTTTTTAACCTACAAGGTATCAATCTGTGAAACAAAAGAACTTAACATTTCAGTTTTGAATTCCTCAAGTAAATTACCTATTTTAGCCCTTGTTGCTCCACCACTAGCTGATTTATGGACCCTTGAATAAGTACTATCCCTGCTCTTTGATTCATTTGCAGCTCCTCTTGAACACCGCTTGCAGAGGTTAACAATTTCGTCATACGATTCTTTGGATATATCTCCTTTACCAAGCATATTTAACATATCTAAACAATCATCTCTTACCCCTTTCAATAATATTGTTTTGAGAATATCTTTACTTACATCGGGGTGCTTAGATCTTTGTAGATTATACTGGAGTCTTTCCACAAAGTCCTCCAGATTTTCATCCTCCTTCTGAACCATCTTGAATAATTCCTCCCTTTTCTCTCTTGTCTGGCAATAGTCTTGGTATTTGGCCAGAAATTTCTCCTTCATCTGATCCCATGTCATGATCACATGAGCTCCCAAGCTCATAAACCATCTTAATGCATTCCCTTTTAATGTTGCTGGAAACAACTTCAATTTCTAAGTAGTATTAACATAATCATACCTTCTACACAATATATCCAATTAAAAAAGAAACTTATCAAGGTCTTCAGAGGATAAACCATGGAAATTGGGTAATGCTGAAAGTGGAATATTCTTCATAGGAGTTGTTCCTCTGGGGAGATCCCCAATAGGGAATTCCAGGGTGGAGAGAGAATTCTCTCCCCTTCCTTCTCCTCTACGACCTCCACCAAAGAGTCCTTCATTGTTATCCTCCATTAGTTGTTTTCCTGATGCGCTTGCCCGGTCTTCAGTGCTTTCTGTTGGAATCTCAACGTCCTGAACTGGTTCCTCAACTTCAGTATCTTCTATTGGCTCTTCAATATTTTCTACTGGTCCTTCGACTTCCTCCACTGGTTCCTCAGTGTATTCTGGTGTTTCTATAACCCTTTCAGGTCCCACTACTTCCTCCGTTTGATAGTCTGTTTGGAAAGAGTGCTGGGTCTGTGGCCTTCGAGAGCTTAACCTCTGGGATGTCTCAGCTTTTGAAATAATATCATCGATGAAAGTTTTTCTTCCTCCTCTTCCTTTGCCCTTGCCACCTGTAGGATTAGTTTTCTTGTGTCCTCTCATGCATTCTGCATATCTACAGAAAAATCATTAGTACTTTTAAAATCTATAATTGCCTTCCCCTGCAACACCGCCTGTTATAGATATTTTTGGGTCCTGCGACTCCAAGCTACAAATATCCATAATTCAAGGGATTCTTAGTCCCTAGAGTGGTTGCTTCAGCCCCTAAAGGAGAAAGTTCAAAGGATTACAGCTCCTCCAAGAAAGTCCCTCTCAAAAACCACCCAGAACAGGTCAATTCTGAGCCAGAGCACTTGCTCCATGGACTGCCTGCGCTTAAGAGCAGGTAGTACACTAGGTACCTGCGTTTAAGAGCAGGTAGCCCTCCTTCAGGGTGCGCTGGGCGGGAAGTGACAAATGACAGTGAAGGTCTTGCAAGGTGGAAAGTCATGGAATCTTCCATTTCTCTCTCCTGTGACACTTGCTATTCAGAATTCGACCTTGGATGAGTCATAGATGCTCATTCACCAAGTGGAAGCATGGACTGTCAGTTGGAGGACACTAATCACAATCAGAGAAGCTGACTCATGACCTTGTCAAATGCCTATAAATGGATCCCTTCCCATGAGATCCAGAGGTTGGAATTTTGGCTTACTGCAAGGAAGTGTTGATAGTTTCTAGAGGATACTTTTGAGCTTATTGTTGGGTGATTTGCTTTGATATGAGGTTCTAGGAGAACTCTTTCAAGTCAAGAGGTTGATGTTGGGTTGGAGCAGCTGCTTGTAACTCCCTTGACTTCTATTGATCAATAAAGCTATTCTTGTTCCTTCCATTTACTTGTGCATTATGTGTTTATGCTTATACATGTGAATGGTCAATTTATTCTAACCCTAAATTGTTTACATAGTAGATCATTGTTCTTGCAAGTATCTGGTGTCCTTGATTTCGCAGATATTCTCAATAGCTGGGTGTAGAAGCGGACAGGAACCGAACGGCTTCAAGGAGGAGAAGGATTCAAACGAGGAAACCAAACGGAAGACACAGGTTGGCCCCCCTCTATCTCTCTCTATCTATTTATGTAAAAGGAACCAAGTTAGACTCTATTGTGATTTGTTTCTAAGGCACTACCATTCCTTAGGTGGGATAGAGCAGTTTCACATGAACACTAATCCCCATAACAAGAATGGCGACTCCGCTGGGGAGAACTAGCTTATAGTTTGTTTGTTTATTTGCTATTGTCCTTCTTATAAACTCAATAGACGGAGCCTGAAGACTAGCCAGATAGCCTTCGAACTGCACTTGTTTTACGAGTGCATAGTAGATCAAAGCTACTTCAGTCAATCTCCGGGAAGTTTATAAGTTGAACAATCGATCAACAAACTTGCTATTTGGTTCTCTTAATGGTAGCTTAGAACCTTCATTTCAGATCTCCCTCATAGGACTAATAAGCTTGGTCCTTTTACTTGGCTTAAAACACTGAACTTGACTGAAATTTGTGACCCGGAGCGAATCAAAAGTCTCGTCACAGGACCAGCGCAGGTACTGAACTGGCCACCTGCTCTTAAGCGCAGTTCCCGAAAGGACTGCCTGCTCTTAAGCGCAGGTAGCCTGTGTATCAGGTGCGCTGGGCCCTCTGAGCCTTTTGTCACTGTTTTTGCTCCTAGCTTCACTTCATTCAGTCTTATTCCCTGTTTTTCACAGCCTTGGACCAGTATCCCTCAGCTCAGAAATATCTTTTCCTTGCATAAATTCCAACCCCAAATGTGCAAAAGAACTGTTAGTGTTTTTCATTGTATTTTTCTCACTTTCAGTCTCTCTTTACAAAAGTAGTTTAATCAAGCTGTCGTTTTATGTTTGAAAAGTGTCGCTTTCAGCCATAGACAGCCATAGCACCCTTAAAAGTGTTGATTACTTGCTTTACTTTTGCTTTTGTTTCGAATTGGTGCATTTCAAAAGAGTCGCAAAGTTTTTATCCTTTTGAAAAGAAAATTGTTGAGTGTTTTCTACCCTCTCTCTTCTTTGAAAAGGAAATTGTAAAATTACTTTCGCTTTTGAAATTGATTCGAAGTTGCACATTTAGCTTTCTTTTTGCATAAACATTAAGAAGGTTTGAAAAGAAATACATGCATTGTGCATTAACATCTTAGACAGCTTGTGTGTGGCTTGGTTTAGGAAAGTGCATTGTAGAGTGTGTTTTGTGCTCTTTGAGAAAAGAATTTTGATTCTCTTTCCCTTAGTAGCTAGGATTTTCATGACGTAAAAAGAAGATAATGTTTTCTTATCATCTTTAGATTGCATTTAGGAACTTACATACATCATCACGCGGTGAACCTTGAAAGGCAAACTTCAATAAGAAAGATCAACCTTAAAATAAATTCAATGAATCTAACAATGCATTGGAACTTAACGCAACATCTAGAGGTCTAGGATAGAGACGTGTTCCGGCGTCTTTAAACCTGGTAATTGTCGAGGAGTGGTTGGGTGATTCCTCCACGTTGAATCGATAGTTGCCAATACGGACTTGAGCTCCCACGTACCATCGCGTATATATTGGGAGACTACCTTAGGATTAATCCTTTATCCATAGGAAGCCATGTCTGCCGCCTTATCGATCGCAATGCACCGAACACAGCATTCGGGAAGACTGACTGCCGTACCGTAAAACGTATTCTGCAGTTTTGCGATTGATCTGGTACACCTCTATTCCTAGATCTCCAGAGCAGTTCCTTTTGGCCTTTTTCAGACTCTATAACGGAAAAAGTCCATCCGAGCATTTGTCACTTCGGGCTCGTTAAAACATCGAAGGCGACTAGAGTCATCTTTTGTTTTTTCTCGACTCTTTAAAACTGAAAAAACAAGTTGCGTCCAAGTGTCATAAAATTTATTTTAAAGCGAAAATTGCCACCTCTTTTCCTACGTTGATCTTGAAGTTGAGAAAATGGAGTCTACCGACCAAGGGATGCCCCTTGGTGGAAATCCTAGTCCTTTCTCCTCATGGGGAGAAATCGGTGCACCTCATATGGCCACATTGTCGCTTCCAGGGTTGACAATAGGCCTGCCAGTCTGGCTCTTCTCAACTTCGGTTGTTATGCCCACCGCCGTTCCTGAACAATCTAGTCCCGGCCTCCACTAGATTGTTGTCCCCAAGGCCTCCACTTCATCCAAATCTTCCTCAAATCCTTCCTCTTCGAACCCAGTACCTAAGGGGAAGAAGGATAAGAAAAAGAAGGAGAAGAAGCAAAAGGAGCCTAAAAGGAGTGGGGGCAACAGGATGTTACATAGCGAAAATCCACACACTGCACAGACCAGGCCTAAAACGCCATGTGTCATTTGCGAGGGGGACCATTTACATAGAGATTGCCCCTCTATCCCTCAGATCCTGAAGGACTGGTCCCCTCGGTTGCACAATCTGGTTGCATCAACCTCTGAGTCTCATGTTGACTGCACACCGTCGACTAGTGGGAGTGAAGCCCACGGACAGAAAGGAAAGATGAAATTTCCTTGCAGACTGTGCGAAGGCGATCACGCCGTCCACCGTTGTCCCTTCTTAGATGAGGCAAAAAGAGTTTTGGAAGATCGTCCGGTTTCACCCATACGACTTCCGCCTGGATATAAAAAACTCTCGCCAAGTCCATCACTAGTCGAAAATCCGGCTGTCCCTCTGAAATGGTCAGCCGAAGTGTCCATCGTCGACAATGAACTATCTGAATCCATACCTGACGAAAGTCAAAAGGTCGATACGGCAGTCGACCCGGTTATGCCTTCGGAAGTTCCATCCACAGACGATACTTTCACCGAAGAGAATGAGGATAGCACCGTCCAAATTCTGTTCGTGAATGCAGACTCTAATGATCAGGGGAATAGCCTTCCCATTCCTTTACCGCAGGAAGGAAGTTCATCAGAGTCCTATCCGGCCGTCTATTCGGTCCCACCTCCAAGCAACCTAGTTGTTTCATTTGATTGGAATCAACTAGGCAGACCCCGTTTACCAGCAAGCATACCATTTCGAATTATAGTTCAAATCTATCGAATGGTTATGGCCGGTACCATCATTGATGAAGGGGCGTCTGTGAGTATCCTTTCCTCAACTGCTTGGAAAGCGCTTGGTTCGCCAGCGCTTCTGCCTGAGATGAGAAATCTAACAGGCTTTGATAAAGGAACCAGTCGACCATTGGGTATTCTTCCCAATGTACCTGTTACATTAAAAGGGAAAACCATTCAAATGAACGTGATGGTAGTCCAAGGTCCGTTAGATTATAATCTACTCCTTGGTCGAGACTATATTTATTGCATGGGTGCAATTGTTTCCTCACTCTTTAGAGTGATGTGTTTTCCGCACGAAGGAAGAGTGGTCAAGCTCGTAGACCAACTTTCATTCCCCGGTTTACACGCAACATATAGTCATCTACCATTCCTAAATGGTCTTTTACCTCAAGAAGTGTCTCAACACACAGTCCGCCTGCCTGATGAAGGCGAGTGATTCGGGGACGTGACTGGAACCCAGGGGGCATGCATCCTGGCCTGCTTCGGCAGGAAAACTCTGCAGGTATAGAATAGGTTTCCGCGAGAGTATATGACCTTTCCGTAATTCCCGTCCGGAATCTGGAGATAAGGTAGGACTAACCTTCGTAATTCCCATCCGGAATCTGGATTAGAGGTAGGATTGGAATAAGATACTCTTGTCAAAGTTATGTGAGTGCCGAAAGGGCACTTCACGTTGTTTATTTCGATAGACAGCGCCGAAGGGATAGTTACTTCGCTCCGCGGAAAATACACTCTTTGGTAACCTGTAAAGAGGAAGTCCTCTCTCATTAAAACGAATGTTTTTTGAGTAGAGGTAACCTTGAAACCATATTTTATACCTGGGGGCATGCAAACCTTTTGGTGTGCAATGCAAACTACGACCATTTATTTTTTAGTTTTTTAGGTCCTCCCTTTAAACCTGTAGGCTAACCCTTTAAACTCGTAGGATTGGTCGTGTGATAGCTTGCACAAAGAAAGGATGTGGGGCAAAGATTAAAAACCTTGCCATTTATTATATAAGACATTTCTGTTATATGACTGGAATCATCGAGCAGTTTTATCGCATGACTTCATGCTCGTTAAAAAATAAACCTAAGCAAATGAGCAGATGAGTTCCAGCTCACTAAAAAACGAACCACCCTCCTGTAAATGACCATTGTGAGTTTGAAATTTCAGCCTCAAAAAGCCTTGGATGTGTTTTGCACCACCACCTCCATCTTACATTGGCCGATCATACACCTCCATTTGATTGTTTACCCATTTTGAGGAACAGCTGCGAAGAGTGATTATTCTTAGCCATCCTTGTAACACTGCCGTGATTGGAAAATTCCAAACCTTACCTGGAATTTGCTGCTACCCATTACATCACTCGTTCCTCAAAAGACGAGTCCCCTTTAAGCTCTTTTCAACGGGCTCGCTAAACATGAAAAGATCGCCGAGTTATTAGCCTCTCCAGCTCGTTAAAGGACCGGAAGTGCTGTCTCTCCTCTAAATTTTAATCTTTTTGGATTTGAGAGACTATTACACAAAAAGATCGAGCGCTTGTTTTGTTCGGCTCGTTAAAAGGATCGAAATTTCATCCCTTCTGTATAGTTTTATACTTTTTCGGACTTAAGGGATTACATGACGAAAAAGGAACACTGGAGTTTACTTTACGTACCTTTTCAGACTCTCTAAAATTGAAAAGGACCGAGTTATCTTTGTCGTTAAACTCGTTAAAAACTAATAGCGACAAACTTGTCTGTGGCAGGCAAGAACGAGTTTCACCATCGCTAAGCTCGTTAAAACGAAGCGATGGGTTCGCCCGAAGGGCGGATTATAGAACAAGCATATGTTATCCTCCTCAAGCTTGACAAAAATAAAGAGGTACTGGTCAGCAATGACTGGGGAAAAATTGGGAAGGCAACTTGAAGAAACTTTGTCGGTAGCAAGTCACTCTTGAACATGACACTTTCGTTCCGCATCCATGTCGGGTTGGGTTGTTTCATTCACCGGTCACTTCACCATGGTCTCCCTACACCATCCATATCTGGGGTAATGCTACCAATCCATCATGTCAGTGTCGTTATATGTTCAAGAGATTCAGAGAGTTCAACCTGTTCCGCCCACCACAATACACTTATCCTTCATCCATTCATGACCGCCATCCTGAACCCTCATATCGTCAGTCAGTTTTCACCTCCATAAAATCATTAGCTCCTTTCCGTGTCACTGATGTGGGATTCATTAAGGCCCTCCTGTGACGGATCGCTTCTTGTCGACATCAGCTCATTATCCAAGAAGTCGATCTAGGAATACCCCCTTCAGTACTTTGAAGCTTGCATGCCTCAATGGCAGGTTTCTCACTTTCGGCGACAGGTTTTCATCATTGGCCTTCGACCGAAAGATTCCGCGTGGTGTTCGACGCCAAGTCATTTATTCACACCACGTAGATTGTACTGCAGTACCTTGAGGGTCATCATCATTATCGGTGATTCCTCTCGCGCTTGTTAACGGTTTACATCATTGACCGGTAATCAAGCGATGTCTTTCCATGTTCGACGCCAGTTCACTTTTCACATGGATCGACTTGTACTTCGAGTGAAGATCGGAAGAGATTGAAGACCCCGGATCTAGTTTCAGCCATCCGGGCTGCGATATATTCAGGATGATAAAAACATCAGATGTACAACATTATGGCACAGATATCATCCCATCAGGGTGATGGCTCTTTCAGAATCATCAGTCTATTCTCAGACAGTTATCTGTCCTATGTACATGAGTATGGTTTTATAACGCTGAGCATGGGAATGCCCGCCTCAGCTAGATCATGAAAAATGTATGAAGATAATGTATTGTGTTGTATCTTATTACAGGTCTCCTCTTGGCTAGCAAAGAACTCCGAATCCTCATTATAAAGCATTTCACCCGACAGTTTGTTTTTTGAAAAAATGAAAAAATGTCGACCTCATGCTTTAGGGGGCAATCTGTTATAGATATTTTTGGGTCCTGCGACTCCAAGCTACAAATATCCATAATTCAAGGGATTCTTAGTCCCTAAAGTGGTTGCTTCAGCCCCTAAAGGAGAAAGGTCAAAGGATTACAGCTCCTCCAAGAAAGTCCCTCTCAAAAACCACCCAGAACAGGTCAATTCTGAGCCAGAGCACTTGCTCCATGGACTGCCTGCGCTTAAGAGCAGGCAGTACACTAGGCACCTGCGTTTAAGAGCAGGTAGCCCTTCTACAGGGTGCGCTGGGCGGGAAGTGACAAATGGCAGTGAAGGTTTTGCAAGGTGGAAAGTCATGGAATCTTCCATTTCTCTCTCCTGTGACACTTGCTATTCAGAATTCGACCTTGGATGAGTCATAGATGCTCATTCACCAAGTGGAAGCATGGACTGTCAGTTGGAGGACACTAATCACAATCAGGGAAGCTGACTCATGACCTTGTCAAATGCCTATAAATGGATCCCTTTCCATGAGATCCAGAGGTTGGAATTTTGGCTTACTGCAAGGAAGTGCTGATAGTTTCTAGAGGATACTTTTGAGCTTATTGTTGGGTGATTTGCTTTCATATGAGGTTCTAGGAGAACTCTTTCAAGTCAAGAGGTTGATGCTGGGTTGGAGCAGCTGCTTGTAACTCCCTTGACTTCTATTGATCAATAAAGCTATTCTTGTTCCTTCCATTTGCTTGTGCATTATGTGTTTATGCTTATACATGTGAATGGTCAATTTATCTAACCCTAGATTGTTTACATAGTAGATCATTGTTCTTGCAAGTATCTGGTGTCCTTGATTTCGCAGATATTCTCAATAGCTGGGTGTAGAAGCAAACAGGAACCGAATGGCTTCAAGGAGGAGAAGGATTCAAACGAGGAAACCAAATGGAAGACAGAGGTTGGCCCCCCTCTATCTCTCTCTATCTATTTATGTAAAAGGAACCAAGTTAGACTCTATTGTGATTTGTTTCTAAGGCACTACCATTCCTTAGGTGGGATAGAGCAGTTTCATATGAACACTAATCTCCATAACAACGCCAAAATGTTGGTTACTTTAATTGCTTATTGAATTAAACAACAAAGTGCGACATTGATTGTCAACCCAGGGAAGTCTTGTTATTTCAAAGGCAACTGCGCACTATATGTACTCAATTTTAAAAGCAACAGAAGTTATAGTATAAGCAAATCACACCTTAAATTAACAAACTGAAGCTCCACTCTGCATTACAGCAATTACACTCTGTTGCAGATGGCTATCAGAAAAACGCTTACTTCTAATAAAGAAATGGGAAGAATCAATCTACAAAAGAAAACAATGGCTGTGCTGTAACAGAGAGTCAGGACCCTATTCCCCAGAGCGGGAATCTCCAACACCTGCCTCTGATTAATTCAACTTGCCAATCCACTCTGTAACTTAATCACTGGTGAAACACTCATATAACAATTGACAGAAACAGAGTTTCAGCAAAGGTATTATAAACAATGTTCAGCAAACGGTACTGTTAACAAGGCATGAACAAAAAAAACACACTTAACACACTGTAGAAATGTAATGGGTGAATCTTGTGATGAAGGTGGGCCCGGTCCTTCTCACAAGATTCCCCAGGAAACAAGAACTAGAAAAAGATGTTCAGAACAAAACTTTATTCATTCATCAATATGTCATATTACAGAAAAGAGTTCCAGTCTCGTTCCTTTAGCTAAGCCTTTTTCCACAGTCTGTTCATCTCCCTCTAATGTAGATGTCTCCTCTTTATATAGAGGAGACATCTATTACAAAAGATTTACATTGTTCTAACCCATTATACAAAAATAGGGAAGTTAATTCCTTATCAATGAAATGTTGTTACAATAATACTGTCTTTAGATATAAGCATTACATCCAGTATAACAGCTTCTACGGTGATCAGTCCCGATTCCTTTGCTGCTGTCATATTTAGAACATGGATCTCAACTATTTCAGCATCGTGATCTACGTGTCGTTTCTGCTGTTTCAGCAACTACAAAAATAGTCTTCCAGCTGTTTCAGCATCACAGACTGCACATCATCCTTTAACTGTTTAGCACTTAATAATTCAAAGATTAACTATGAATATGTTGTGATTATATGCTAAATAATTAAACATATAGTGATGAGAAGAATCATTTCATACCTTTGAGATAATTGGGTTAAAATATTAACAAAGGATTTTAAATGTAAGTTTGAAAGGGACGGTATCATAACAAAATATATGGTCAAAAAGGGACAATATGAGGTCCTAACATGGAGCAGCCACAACAAGTGAAGCTGAGTGGAGATCAAGTAGAGAAATATACTCATGCAGAGACCTCCAGTAGGGGGAAACTTCGAGCCAGGTGGACTGAGGGATCACATGCAGCCATACCTCCAGGTAGGAGGTGGGGCGATATAGAGTGATCGTTCCAAGGAGGAGGGGCAGGATCCTTGAGGTACCCAACCTCTTGGATGAGACCTTGCTACAAGATCCCCGATGTGGAGTAGTAGGAACATGACTGATTGGGTAGAGACAGATGTGGATGGAGCAGCAGAGAGAGCGACAGTGTAGGGAATCCCAGGATAGCGCATAGCTAGCAGGCTGTAGCAATGCGAGAGGCACAAGTGTTTTGCACAGTGCTAGGTGGCACAAAGAAGTGTGCAATGGTGCGAGATGCATGGAGATGTTGCAGTAGCGCAGATGTCTGAGAGGGAGCACTTGTCAGCAGTAGGTAGAGCTTCAGCATCAGAGTATGTTCCTAGCCCAACAGAGTGGTCAGTTGGGAGTGTTTTTGTTCCAAGTGTTGTTGGAGCAAAGTGGACCGGGCAGATGTGTTGCATGCAGAACATGCCAGAGTTACACTGAGGATCAGGTTTGAGAGGAAGCCTTTCTTGTTGAGAGGGAGTGTTGAAAAGTGTGCAACAAGAAATGCTTGTTGAGAATGCAACAAGATGATGGAGCTTAGTGGAAAGGAGTCGCCTTCACTAAGTGGTCTCGCAGGGAAGTTTTGGCACAAAGTCTATTTTTAGACTATGTCTATTTTTAGACATATGGATCATGGTCTATGAGTTGTAGAATGTTGTCTATGGATGATTGGTCATGTTGGGAAAAATAGATGGACTTCTATTTTTGGATCATAGCAAGAGTGATCAGAGTCTATTTTTAGACTGCTAGTCAAAAATAGAAAAGTCAAATATTATTGTCTCATAATAATATTTAGACTATAAACTTTATCTTATCCTCTTGGAGCACTTCAGTTTGAGCTACAGATGTGGCACATGTAGCTGTCAGAAGGAAATACGCTTTTCTTGTGAGTCAGTTGAGCTATTGCATGCATGACATCAGTTAGAACTCATGCATGTGAGTTCTGTGGAGTTGGATGTGGAGTTGATGGAGTTGTGTTCAGTTTGACTTTGTTAAACTAGTTGTAATTAGTCTAACTGCAAATAGACTAGTGATGAGTGATGTGAATTAATTGATTAAATTAATTCACTAATTATTAACTCATAATGCAACTAAAGAATACATCATTTAACTCAGTGCATGTATAGTTCAGTGGAGACAGGTGTTAGAGGTTGAGATTGCTATCAGTTGTGACTATAGTTGTGCATGAGATCTTGCACAAGAAAGGTATTGAGTATGCCCATGAGTATTGCACAACATATGCCCAGTAGAATAGCCTGTGCTCACGTGATTTCCAGTGTGAGTGATTTTCACAAGGTAAATAGGAGTTTGGATGAGCCATTCATCATTCATTCTCTTGCAGGGTTGTGCAGTGGAGGCAGGCAAAGTAGTGGAGGAGATTTGAGCAGTGATTGATCAGATCTAAGCTAGTTTTGTGTGTAACAGGTGGAGATAGTGCTGGATACTTGTGAGGAGTATTGTACTATGTATTGTTACATGTTATCAATAATTAATATACAGATAGTGTGGGGTTTTCAGCTGTAAGCTTTCCCTGGGTTACATACTGTGTTAATGTGTGCATGCGATTGATGTTTCATTGTTTTTAATGCTGCTAAATTGATGATCAACGTAGACGAGATTATGTATTATGTATGTATTCCACAATAGTGTATAATCAGGATAATCTCTGTGAATAAGTGTCATATTATTCAAAATTTCTACAGAGATACCATTTTGATTGCATGGAGGGAGTAAGATCTCCATCCCAAGTTCAATTTCATCAAGTCAAAAAACTCTACCCAAAAGATGGCATTTAATAAATAAATGAAAGTCTATGTTGTGTTGTTGTGTGATGATTTGGTGAGTTGCTACGCAAAGAATGTTGTAGTGTATGCCAATATTGTTGGGGAGTGAAGTTTGTGTTTCCACTATAGTAGCATCAATTCACCTATATTATGGCATAGGAAAAGTTTGATGGTTAGAGGTGGGGATAGACATACAAACAGAAAATACTGCTATAGAAAAAGTATTCTATTCATTAATCTTTCTCACATCGCATCTACTGAGCTATGGCACATATATTTTCTTTCCTCTTGGTTTTCACACATAACAATGACCCAATCACGAGTATATAAGGACCACACTTACTAAATATGGAATCATGCAAACTCTAGCTTGATTTGCCTTTTCTCTAGCTAACTACTTCATGCAAACTCACACTTGACTTCTAATATTGGATTTGACTTAACTCAACTCATCTTTGCATGCATTTCATGCATATGAGAGAAATTTACTATTTCTAACATTCCCCCTTAATTATGAATATAGCTCAATCTTAACTTAATCATGACTTAACATAAATTAAACATGTTTGTTGGTCTAAGTCTCAACTAGGTTTACAATGACTCAAAAACCTTTTACAATGTTGAATTTTCTTTTTCATTTCTTCCAAATAATATACCCTTGAAATTGCTTCAATCTTAGTTGTGCTTTCTTGTTGTAAGCTCCATGTTTCTTCACTTGCTATTGCTAAAATATTTCTTTGACTTCTCTTGTGTTTATTCTAAGTCTATCTTCTACAAATTCATCTTCAACAATTCATTCACTCATGGAATATTGCCATAACTCTTCTTCTTCAAATTGTGTTCTTTGCTCTACTTCTTGTGCTTCATATTCTTGATATTCTTTCTGCGATATTTCCTTAATATATAATTTGATCTCTTCTTGAATCCATTGTTGAAAAGTTGTTCTGTTAGAAAAATATATATTACAGAGCAATGGAACACATAAGATATTGCAAAAACACAAACGTAGGAAAATCATAAAACAAGAGAGACACAAATATATGTGGTTCACCCAATTTGGGCTATGTCCATGGAGAAACAACCAGTTCTTCCTTTTATATTATCCAGCAAAATGAAGAGATACAACCTACAACAGATCCACTATAATTTCATCTTTTCTCTCACACAGTCCCTTCTTTCTTTCTCCTCAGAAAAATGATACACAGCCATAATACAATTCTCTCATATAAAATGAGGGTTGCCTTCTAGGGAAAAAACCCTAAATTAACATAACTTCTACCATCATATCATTTGCCGAATGAACAACCCAGATTGACTATGAAAAAACAATATTTTACAAGATAATTTTTCATCTATTTTGGCTTTGTGGGTGCTACCCCTAGACCCCCCAGCTGGTGGGGATGGCCCCCCTTGGACCCCCACGGGGGGAACAAATCACCCTGCACCCCCTGCGTGTGGAGGAATGTGCAGTATTCCTGGGGTATACATCCAGCTGAAACAACGACCCCTAAATTAGGAAGATAATCAGGATCCACACCGAACAATTTCAATGTTGTCTTCTTCATCTTCAAAAATTTCCATGTCCTTCCCTACATCATTTTATTCATCTTCTCTTTCAGTTGGACTGTTATCCTGTTTACCTGCACACTTAAAATCAATGTTAAAAACATCTTCATTATGCTATGTAGTGAGAGCTTTCTCTTCTTCCTCTTCCTTTTCTACCTTCTCTTCCACTTCTTTACCAACCTCTGTTATTGAAATTATGTTGTCTTCCACTTGGCTTCCACACATAAGTGGGCTTATCTCACCAAACGAAAACATATCAATGTGTTCTTTTTGTTTCATCATGTGAAACCACTCATCATAATCTAATTTTTCTTCAACAAAGTTAAAATCAATAATTTAAGTTGTTGGATCCACCAAACCACTTTCTACTCCATTGGTATCTCTATCTATGCCATACTCAATTGTTTCTTCGTAAATTGTTGCTACATTGGCAGCTTCAACCTTCAATTCTTCATCAAACATAGTACTTACCATATTGCCATGATCAATCCCTGTTTCAAAAAAGAGACCACACATCTCATCAACATACTTTTCATACACTCTATGATAGAACATCCAAGCATGCATGTGCTCATTAACTTGAGCAAATAGAGAGTTTTTATAGACGGATGCACCTTTTCAAAGCCCTAAACTAAATAAAACCCTTTCTTCTTTTTGTAATTCATAAATACCAATCTCATATGATGCTCCCTTGCTCTTTAAAGTGGTACAAAACCCTTTATTTTTTTATAATAAAAACTCCTTTTAAATCCTTTTAAAAAACAACCCTTTCGAAATAACCATTTTTGAAACCTTTCAAATATATCTATAAACTCCTTAAAATAAAGATTTTAATAAAACACTTATCACATTTAGAAAAGCTTTGCACAATCTCTAAAAATATATATAAAAAAATCTCTAAACAATTCTTTAAAATCAACTTTTTTTACCTGACATACATGATAAATATGGAAAGTATGCCTCAAATACATATTAAAAAATTCTCAAACATTGACCAAAACACTTCAAACTATGGATTTCATCCTACTTCCAAACCCTTCAGTGAAGTCTTCTAATTTGGTTTGTGGACCAAACAAACTCAACTATGGAGGCTCATTCTAATTTCTTATTCTTCCACAACTAGCTATCTCCTTTATCCTCACAGTGACTCATTAATTATGTGTGAACATGGCTATGGTAGATACTTTAACTCGCGCGATCCTAATGTTTCTTCATCGTAGTGATGGCCATAGATGGTCTATATGGCAACACGAAATGATCATTTATTACCTTAGGGCCACAACCCTCTCTTTTAAAAAATCAGCTTGGTTGCGACACTATTCAAAACACACACGAATCTTATTGTTGCAGTGGAGTGGGTTTATCAATTGACAATGTCAAAGAAACCTTTTTTGACTCTTAGTGGTGAATTATTGCTCACACAGTGTGGCTCTACAAGCTAAAGCTATAGAATCTCTAGCTATGATACCAATCTTATGGTCGAAGGCAAGGATAAACATACAAACACAAGTTGTTGCTACACAAAATATTATATTCATTAATATTTTTCATATTACATCTACCAAGTTACATTTCATCTCTCTTTGTGCCTTTTGGGTTTCACACATTAAAATGAAATAATCATGGGTATATAAGAAAGACACTTACTAAATATGGAATCATTCAAACTCTAGCTTGAATTTCCTTTTCTCTGGCTAACTACTTCATTCAAACTCACACTTGACTTCTAATACTCGACTTCACTCAAATCATCTCTTCATGCATTGCATGCATAAGGGAGTAATTTACTATTTCTAAAAAGTTTGAGTTCTATATTTCTTATAACCTACTAATTCAAGGTTCAAGGTCTAAGTTGAGTCAAGGGCCATGTCTAGTGTGGTGAGCATGGACATAACGATGGTGTGGTTATTATTCATGAGTCGTGTGAATTGTGGAGCATGTGTACTACAAGAAACTATGAACTCATGAGAAGGAAGGGAGAAGGATCGACTGTGTGTAAAGTGTTGTATAAATCGTGGAAAATGTGTGGGCAAGACAATGAGCCAAGCAAACTATACAAGCCTAAATTAACTCCACAATAGGAAAAACTTGTATTATTGAAATAAAAAATGCAAATATTTATACATCCCAAATATCGATACCATACCGTTATTTCTAAACGAATTATTAACTGAAAAATAGAAACTAATCACACTAATAATGTACAAAAAAAATATCGAAGGATTAGCTAACATTCCCCCTTAATTCGAAGGGACATCTGACATGCCAAGTAACATTTTGAACTTTTCAAACTTTTCACGTCTTAGTTTTTTTGTAAATATGTATGTGATCTGCTCTGAAGTAGGAGAATATGTCAGATGAATAACTTTGGCCTCTACATAATGTCGAATCAAGTGATATTTGGTGTTAATATGCTTGTTTCGATCGTTAAACTTGGAATTCTTTTCCCACTAAATTTCATAAGAGTTGTCAATAAGTAGTAGAGTTAAAGCCTTCTCTTCCTCGTGGAAGTCTTCAAGTATTTTGTGAAGCGAAATGATTTATTTTGTAAATTGAGCTGCCGCAACATATTTGGATTTGGTGGTAGAATCAACAGGAACATATTTCTTTTGTGATCTCCAACTGATGGTTGTTGATCCAAGATTCATCAAATAACCAGAATTAGAGACCTCGTTCTCCTTATCTCCATTGAAATCATAATATGAATAGTTAGTGAGATGGAAATATGCAACTTTGGAATATTTGATTCCATATGTTCGAGTGCCTTTCAAATTATCTAAGCATTCTCTTTGCTACATTACAATGACCTTCACATGGTTGATGCATGAACCTAGAAAGTATCCCTACAACAAAAGTTATGTCAAGTTGAGTATTAGTTAGAAATTCAAATTTACAACAAGTTGCATGTACTTTGTTGGACCTTCAAACGTACTTCCTTCATTGGAAGTATGTTTAGATTTTTTTCTCCATTGGAGTAGCAATAGGGTTACAATCTTACATCCCAAATCTATCTAATATACTTTCAACAATTCTCTCTTAACATACACTATATAGTCATCATTATTTCCCCTGATCATCAAATCATCTTCATAGACAACCAAATATACAAATGAATTTCCAATATTCTTAACGAAAAGAGATGCATCATCTAGATCAAATAACTTATAATTCAAATTGAGAAGGTGTTCAATTCATTTTTCATACCATGCATGAGATGCTTGTTTCATTCAATGCAAAGCCTTCTCCAACTTACATACCTTTTGCTATTTTCCTTTGACAACAAAATATTTTGGCTAAAACATATAAACATCCTCATTTAAATTGCCATTCGAAAACATTGTTTTTACATAAATATGGCGTATCATCGAGCTATTTTGATCTACAGGAGAAAAAAAAGTTCTAATTGTGCCCCATTTTGCTATTGGAGCAAATGTCTCTATGTAGTCAACACCTTCTTTCTCAGTGTAGCCTTTTGCTACAAGCCTTATCTTATATTTATCAAGTGTACCATCTACCTTATACTTGATCTTATACACCCATTTGCAACTAATATGTTTGATGCCAACTGGAGGATCCACTAACCTCCAAATTCCATTCTTAATAAGTGCACCATACTCCTTTTTCATTGCATCCTTCCATTCAACACAATTAGTAGTTTATTCAAAACAAGTGGGTTCACTGATTTCAGAATGATTAGATTCGAAATCATGAGGAATGTTACCTAAATCACCTTTAGAATAACTTCCTATTTCAAAATCATCATAGTTTCTTGGAACTTTTCAAACACATTGGATCTTCGTAAAGGTTGCTAAAGTGGTTATGATGGCTGCTCATCCTAAAGTACAGGTTCTTTAGGAACACTTTATGACCTTGCAAAAACAACACTATCCTCCAAATTTTCTTCAGCAGTAACATCCCTCATCATTCTCATAAGTCAAACAGGTAAAAACCACAAACTGATTCAGAATAGGAACCCCCCCTTTAGTATGTGGAACATCATTACTTGATTCAAAATAGAAATTTTTGGATGCAAATTTCTCCAAATGAGTTAGTTTCCTATCAACAATGGAATTATATTTATCTAATTGAAGAAAATAACATCTCTTGAAAGAATGAACTTCTTATTTTCTTCATCATGCAACCTATATGCTTTGGAAGTATTAGAATAACCCAAGAATATACATTTTTTACTATATTGCACCTAATTTATTTTATTTCTACTTAGGAATTAAAGCATAACATCTAGATGAAAAAATTCTAAAATGTTGAAGAATTGGGATTCTATTATACCAAAGTTCACAAGGAGTTTTATTATTGATAACAAATGAAGGACAACGATTTCTAATATATGCTGCACAAAGCACCGCTTCTCCCCGAAACAACAACTTCAAATTTTTAAAAAGCATCATAGATCTAACCATATTAAGAAAAGTTCTATTCATACGTTCTGCAACACCATTCTATTATGGATCATAAGGTATGGTAGTCTGATATTTGATTCCATTGTCCTTCAAATATTGTTCAAAATCATGAGAAGTATATTCGCCACTGTCAACAATTCTAAGAATTCCTATATTCTATTGAGTTTCATTTTTTATCATTAAATGAAAAGTTTTAAAATTCAAACACTCGTGACTTATCTTTCAAAAAATACACCCAACACATTCTCGAGTAATCATCAATAAATGTCAAGACATATTTATTTCCATTGGCATTTGCAACAGGCATAGGTCCACATAAGTCTGAATGTATGAGACCTAACTTTCTGGAAGCTCTTTAAGAAGAACTATGAAAAGGTTGCTTACAATTTTTTCTGAAAATACAAGCATCACATGGCGTCATCTTTCATGGAATTGTAGGCAATCCTTTGTTACATTGATTTTTCATAATTCTAATTTTGTCATAATTAATGTGACCAAAACATGCATTCCATAATAAACTGGAAGAAACAGTATCACTATGTTGTGCTAAAAGAGTAGAACTATCATGAGAACTCATTATAGTAGATGATGTTCCATTTAGTTTAAAACTGTACCTTATTCAACACCAGTCATAATGACGACATGATCAGATTCTCTACGTATCTCAATGAAGCATCAAAGATATGTATGGAGTGACCTCGTTGTCAAATACGTATTACGGACATTAGATTTCTTTGAAATTGTGGAGTATAAAGGACATCTGGTAGAACATAATCTACAAGTTTTGGTATCTTCAAATGAATGGATCCAATTTCTGAAGGCAAAATTGTAGATTTGTCAGCAAGATATACTACTCCATCAACTTGGTCACTGAATGTTTCAGAGAAATCTCTCCTAAAAGTCATATGACATGTAGCTCCTGAATTGAAAATCTAACTATCTTTCCAAGAAGAAAATGTTGTACTAAAAACATCACTAATATTAAAATTGCAATGATAAACAATGTATGTGCAGACACAAACAATTTTCACTTATCTAGTGGTGGTTGATCTTTATTTTCATTAAACTATTCTCTCCTTTCACTGACTTTCTCCGAAGGAATTCTACAATTAGCAACAATATGATACCATGTCTAAAACATTTGATAGTTGGTTTATCATTAAAATTCCTTTATTGTCTATCATTTTGTTATTTGTCTCCTTGATTATTTTCTCCCTCCCTGCCTCTATAATTTCTTCTACCATGAGACTTCTAATCTTTTTATACAAGGCACAAAGTTTCTACGTTAGAATTGAGTGGAGCCTCTTTCTTGCCAAAGGCCTTTCCTCTCTTAGCTATTTTGTTCACTAGTTTATAAAATGTAATGTATTTTAATGTATTTTGTTCACTAGTTTATAAAATGCAATGTATTTTACCTTGGAGAAATTCAAAGCAGTGTGAATAGACAAGGTGGAGAACTTTAATAAAGGCAGTAAGTTTCAAATCCACTTCAATACTAGTGGATTTTATATCATGAAAAATAGCTTTTATTTTAGAGACAATCTTCAAAGGATCATTATCTTTCATCTCCAAATTAAACAATCTCAATAACAACTGAATAATTTCAAGTTTTGAATGAGAATCATAAAGTTCCTTCAACTTCTGTAATGCATCAAATGTTGTATCAGAAGAAATAACATATTCTCTTACCTCCTTCATCACTAATGAAATAATTAATGCATATGCCTTCTTCTTTTTTTCCTCCCATATTACACATTATTTGTCATCATTAGGCAGTTCAGGTGCAATTTCTTTATTATCTATGTCTTTCTTTCCGTGACAGACTCCTTCCCACAAATCATCAAAAACAAGTGTGCTTTTGATCTTCTAAAACCATTCTTTATATTTCTCTTTTCAACAGAGCACAATTCCCACTATTGATATCAATGAAGTCATGATTGCTTGCAGTAAAAAAAGAATACTCTTCAAACAAATATTTTTCATATTTTCAAATATATGCAATACTCTAAAAAAAATATAAATCCCCTTCTCCTTTTGTTTTAAATAAAAATGGCTAAGTGGTTTAATGGCGGACTTAAAAAATAATCTAGTAGAGAGCTAGGTTCAAGTCTCATTGTTTACCCTTTTAAAAACTTATTGAAAACTTATTTCACTATTATTTTCTCTTCAATTTTAAAAATTTATCTCAAATCACCTAAAAAACCTGTGCATGCCCTTTAAAAATAAATAAATAAATAAAAAAACATACCCTTAATTTCATGCTCACACATTTCACAATGAATATCACGAGTTCATCATCCTTCAAAGAAGCCCCTTTATCTTCCACTTCTCCAAAAGTATGGTTCAAAATCAGAGTTTCTGACTTGAGTGAATTTCTTGATTCATTCTCTGCAACACATTTTCTATCAATTGCAACAAAATTTTTGTCTTTAACAACATTGGAGATATGATCACCAACAATAGGTGAAGCCTTGGTTTCAACTTGGGAAGTATTTTGAATTATTGTATTTAGAATATGGGTTTTGTTAGTAGGTGATGTGGCACCTAAAACTTCATCTCCAACATTCTTCCTCACTTCAAGGTTTTGATAATTTTCAATTTAAATAATACGCCCCCCCAAAAAATCTTGACTAGTGATCAATGACCAAATCACAACAATTGGGTAGAGAAACTATTCATATTAATAATGTACAATACAAATCCTGAAGGATTAGTTAACACAAACTTAGTATTTCCATGTGTGGAGATTACCCTATGGTGTAACTGTTGTGTGAAGCATGTGCAGTACAATCTGCTAAGGAGTGAAACTTGTGTCTAGTGATGAGGCTCATCAATAGGTATATTATATGGGTCACAATGACATCCTCTAGCTTATTCAATTATCTTTTTCCCACATTTAACTAGAAATTTTGTTATATTATGCTTAGTGTGAGGATTAAAGATGTGTTAATATGTCATGTGGCCTAATGTTTGTTAAATGTAGGAATTGGAGCACTTTTGAGATGATTTGAGTGCAAGAACTTAGAGTAGACAAGAAAGAGAGATTCTAGGAGATGTTCCACCTCTTTAATTCCTCAATTCAGTCGAAGATCCCCCACTCTATCTCATCAATTCAGTGTCATTGGTAGCCAAGCAGGCTGAGCTCATTAGAAACCGAGCCAGTGCAAGTCAAGGAAGAGTTAGATTCACCTATTCTCGAATCATAGAGGCAAATATCCCTATTTTCTAGGGAGATGTTGGTAGCTCCACTTTTGTATAAATAAACTAGCTAAGAGACTCATTAGGATTCAAAGTGTTGTTCTAGCGAAGAGGCCATTAAGTTGAAGCACATTTGGCTGCTATTGTTATGATGTATTTGCCACTTTTTGAATGATAATGAGAAGTTCTATTTTGATCCAGCACTAAGTTGACTCAAAGGGCTAAAGCTCTTGGGTTAGGGACCAACCCTAGCAACAGAAGTTCCTCTTTTGTATCTATATTCTTAGGCTAGAATGTTGATTAGTTGCTGAAGTTTATTCATGCCTCTTTTAGCTTAAAATAATGATTAAGTTGTTGGTTTATTCATGCTCCCATTGGCTTAGAGGATAAATTAGTTGTTGCAGTGAAATAAAGTAAAACACATCAAAAATATTGTGATAGTGACCCCTATGTTGGGGTTCCCTAGGGTCAACTTTGGGGCAAGAGCCAAAGTTTTGGGGCAAAAAGCCCATGTTTTTGTTGTGTAAAGTGTAAAGTCTCGCAAATTGTGGTCGCGGAATGCATAGATATTAGTGTTATAAAGGGTTTTACCCTTCTTTTATGTAAGTAGTGTTGGCTTTTGTAGATCCACCCATGGTCGCAGACCATGGGATTGTATAAAAAGGAGAGTCTTAGAGAGTATAAGGGATGATATCTGATGGAGAAGAATGTAATGGGTCAGTAGAAGAGAGAGTGAAGAAGTCTTAGGGTAGAAGAGAGGCTCTACAGCTGTGTGCGTAGAGGCCTAGAGTAGAGTTCACAGATGAGTGCGCAGGGAATTATTGAGTCTGTAAGAAGAACTGAAGCATTAATAAAGACGTTATTCCGGAAATTCCTGTGTTTTGTCTATTTACTTCAGTTATGAATGAATGCACTTTATGTTGTGCTAAATGACGAGTTTATGAATTAATACTATATTGATGCACTATTTCACATGATTTATATTGTTATACAAACACAAGTAATAGTAACTGTTTACATGAAGAATATCTTGTTGCATGTTAAAGTGATCAAACACTTAAGATGATCTGGGTAAATAATGAATTAGGAGTAATCATAGAGGCACATAAGTGGTTGACTCACCTATTTAGGGTCCACGAAGGATAGTCATAGACGTTCACGAAGGTCTAGAGGTAGGTTATAAGAAGTTATATCGATAGGCCTAAAAGGATTATCGATCTCTGTGAAGGCAGGTTTAGGGAATAAAACGACATTACACTAATATTTGGGTGTGGAAACCTGGTTCCAACATCCCCCCCATACTGCTTCGGGTGAGACTTCAGTCCATGCTCTGCGGATTGATGCCGAAAGGGCCAGTAGTGTAGGGATTTGTTTGGAAAAACTAACTTTGAACCTGGGTCAGGACCCACTAAGCCAAAAAATGGTTCCGTTGCCCGGAAGAGATCTGCATAAAGAGATGTGTGATGTCACATCACTGGAATCCAAAAAAGAACGAAATTGAGGAGTGGTTGGATAGAAAGTTAAATGAATTCACGGTGCAAGAAAGCAAAAATCTACACTTGTTGAAAGGACAGTGGTTAGATAGATATCTATACATAGAGATACACGAAATTTTCTTCTGTACCTTCTCGATCGAACTATATGAGTGGATCGCTAAATTGGCAGACGACCAAGGAAGATGGAGGCCTGACGATCCAATAGTGTGGACCCAGGAGTTACTGCAGAGATTGGAAGCCTTTGAAGGTAAGACTGCATGCACTGTCGATCACTGGATTGATTGTGTTATAGGAGGATTTGTGACAGAATTCCTGGTCAATAGCTCGGTCAACTACAACGAAGAAGAGTGACATCTTTTCAAGGGACCGCGAGGTAAGTATTTAAGATCTTTAAATACTTGGATTAAGATGCTATTGTGTGAAAAGAGGGTTATGCCATTACCTTGATGTTTGGAGCTATGCGAAGTGGAAAGTTCTTCAGGGATAGAGGGAGAACATGCCTTGAATATAGCTTGCTGATTTAGCCTCCTCTGAGAGATGACGAGGGAGCAACATAGGCTTCACCGCAGAGTGTTGTCCAGTTAATATGACAGGGGTTTCCACGAATAACTCATTCATCCACACCACCTCCGCCTTCACCTCCACAACATACACCTTCGCCCACACCGCAACCACCTTTTCCACCATTCGATATGTCAAATACGATGAAAGTGCCCGTTTTCAAGGGCTTTGGAAATGAGTACCTAGACTAGTTTTGGTTCATTGCGGAGGCCATGTGGACAACCCAGAATATTACAAATGATCAGATGAAGAAAGAAACGTTGGTTACTACTCTACAGGATTGCGCACTAACATGGTACATTCAGTACTACACTGATAACCTGACAACTTTATTAGCAGATATTCTGACTGCGCTAAATAAGTAATTTAGTAGGCCCAAGTTTGAATCGAAATCAGTCATTAGATTCAAGGAAATCATGATGAGGCCTGGTGAGATGCCCTAGGAGTTGGATCAAAGATTGAAATACCAAATCTGTGAAGCTAATATGAATCTTACGGATGGGCAGCATCATGAATGGTTTGTAGCTTCTCTCTTGCCTCATGTAAGGGTTTCCTTATCATAGCAAAATATTGGGACCCAGGCGGAAGCCCTGGAAATTGCGATGAGATTGCACGAGATGCTAATTCAAGATGTTGCGTTGGGAGTTCAACAGATTCACGTGGAGTTGCAGAATATTTTCCTAGAGTTTCAAAGTTTGAAAAAGGATAGAGTGGCTTGGCTAGAGGTCTGCGAAGAAGTTTGGTGCCTGGAATGTAAGAGCTAGGGGCATGATAAATATCACTGCCCTGTCTTTGAAAATTATGTTGTAGGAGGGGGGCCAATACCTCTGAGGCTAAAAGCTCAAACAAGGCCAAGTTCAGGGCCCGTGTCGTGGTGCGCTATCTATCAGGTAGCTGGAAAACATGTAACAAACAATTGCCACTTACTCCAGAAATTCATGCAGATATCACAACAACTCTTTTGCAACTTCTATAAATTGGTGGAACACGATGAGCGTAACTACTGTAGATATGAGCTGATGTTGGAAAGAATGCATGCATATCGAATGTAGACAGAAACTCGACCTTCGGATCAAGGCATTGAGGGAGCACATGGAGGATATCAAGGGTGTGGATGAGGCCGAGGAGGAGGAGGATCTGGTAGAGGTCGGGGGCAAGTCATTTGCTACAATTGCAAAGTGCCAAGGCACTATGCGTGAGAGTGTATGAGCCTGATGTGCATGTCATGCGATACTGTATTGAGTTTGATCACGTGATAGAAGACTACCCTATATTGATAGCTGAGATACACGAGAATAGGGCGCAACCTACCCAAAACTTGCAGATGATGAGGGTTGAACCCTGCGAAGAGGATCCTAATGTGAATGTAGTGCTGCAAAGTGAAATGACGACTGACAAAGACAAAGGAAAGCAACCTGAAGAAAGTGAGCCCTTGCTGGCTCTGTGTCACTCTCCTTGGCTGTTGCACTGCTCTTCCGATACAATCTCTGCCTTCTCTATTTCGCTATACTCAATGCCCCTCAGCTGCTCTCTTGATCGTTGGTTCTATCTCTCTTAGCAAACCCCGCTCTAGAGAATAGAATGACTGATCACTCTCGTGTATTCTCCAAGTGACCCTCAAGCCTCCTCATATACTTTTCCTGTCGACATATCAACGGCCGAGATTAAGTCCTTAATCAACGACTAAGATTAGATCTATCTTGATCCATGTCTTTTGGACCATTCTAACATATATTCATATCAATACACATTAATATTTTATTTTCCCTAAGTTTAGACTTAGGGACTCCATTAAAAATATTAATTATTTTAATATCTCCTTATCTGTTTAGAATCTGCCCAAACCCTTTCTGGGTATTGGAGATCTCATGTGCCCAACCTCTCCACCAAATTTTGTGGCTAGATCACATCTGATGCTACCCCAAATCAACACTCCCTCTTAGCGAGGATTGTGCTCTAGCAATAATCCTCACTGAGTATTACACTGATCATCCGCATCGGTACCTGTGCTGATGCTAGGCCTTCCTGCCCATCATCCTCTACATTGCTGCATCCTCATTGAGTTTTAACTAAATAATTGAAAATAAAATATAAGCTCTCTATTGATGCCTGGGATGATTTAATTGGGCAAGAATATTATTACAAGTGAATCTGCAATTAGAAGAGGCTTGGACAAATGAAAATAAAACTCAGAAAATTGATTTTGTTTTCAAAATTCGGAGCTTGATATTCTACTTGATTTTCGACCCAATAAATGACCAAGTCTGTTAGTGAAACCTCCTCATAAATATTCTCCTTGATTTTATCTTTCCAATGAGCCATCCTGGGCCTCATTTGGCCAAGTATAACTCAATCTATGAGCCTCCAAAGTTGATGGATCAAATCTGGCATAAATCTGGAAATTCTGTTGCTGGGCTAAAAATCTAATCATAAATTAAGATTCTATTAAGGAATTCATTATCCTTAAGCCACTTGGTTTTTGTGATTGGCAAATCGGATCGGGGGAATAAGGGTTATCGGGGTTCGATAAACTTGCAACATATGAAAATTCCCGATGCGATATTCAAATTTTGCTTAATGCTTAAAGAGCCATCGCACATCAGCGATCGGGGTATGGAGGTGTCGGGGCTTTTTTAAAATGTGTCAAGTCGAAACTCCCGATGCGATACGTGAACCTTTTAATGATCGGCGATCGGGGATATGAAGTGTCGGGGAAATGTGTCAAGTCAAAACTCTTGATGCGATCTCCCGATTGCGAAATAAGTTATATATATATATATATATATATATATATATATATATATATATATATATATATATATATATTAAATTTTAATTTAATTAAATTAATTATATATTAATTAAATTAAATTAAATTAAGATTTAATATCATTTTTTATTTTGATTTTATTTTAATGAAATTTCAATAAGTTGTGAAATTATCTAAACTACAGCTACTTGAAAAATAAATAAAATAATAAAAGTAAACTACATCCACTTGAATGTTTGGGTTTTCGAGACTAGTATTTGATTTGGAAATTGGAGTGAATTTCTTAAATCCCGATGCTTAATAATTTGGCTGTATAAGTAAAAAAAAATTAAAAATGTTAGTAAGAACTAACTAAGGGTTAATATTTAAAATAAATGCATTATTGAGCTAATTTATTTACAAAATGCAATATTCTACATTTTATGCATTTTAACTTAGGCTAGATAAATGACGAGACTTCAAAGGAGTACCATTTTCAAACCGGTTGACCAAATGAAGCGAAACAAGCATCAATGGGAAGCTTATAAAAAATTGATTTTAACAAAGCAATCAAAACAAGAATCCAAAAAAAATGAAAATTAACGAAAGCCTAGGGCAATCAACTAAATAAAATCCAAAAAGGTGTTCAGCCAAAATTGTTATAGAAAGGGTCCCCATTATTTGAGTTGAGCAAGTCAAAAATGAGGGGTTGTGTTTTTACCACAACAATGGCGACACACGGGAGAAGAACCAGTTATCTCTATTTGAATAAATAAGACTTTCCTAAAGTCAATGTAAAAATAATTAAAAAAGAGAAAATTATTTTTTGGAATGCTTGACTAGGTTCATTAATCTGAATAAAAACAAGAATCATCTAACTGTAACTTTTCTTAAAACTTCTCATAAATTAAAATATTTCAAAACTCTATATCAGTCCTTAATTAGTTGTAGAGATAAAGCAGGGGTCACTTTACAACTTAGTCTTAAAATATACTCATTTGTCAGAGATAGAGCCTCTGCTGCCAGCAAACATCTATAGTCTCAACAGGGTTACCTTTTAATTATCAATAATTCAGAATCCCATCTACTTAAGAATTATGGATTTAGAGATAAATCCATATATATGTTTATTATATATATATATATATATATTTTAAGTAAATCTTAAAAGCCATTGTCCTAGTATGGTAGCCAGATAGTTGACAATGCCATTCACTGGTTAAAATTGGACTAAACAAGTTGGCTCGTGATGAGACCCCTTGTCTTATAATTGTTTGCAATCATAAGCCATTACTCTGGTTTGTTTAGCAGTGTTGGTAATGTCAGCCTATTTTTCCCCTATGATCATGGTAAGCAGGCTCATGATGAGACCTCTTATCTTTTAAGTTTAAATATATTTCTGGATTATACTATAGAAAAATAAGACTCTTTGGGACATGGAGAATCACTGACTCCTTAAGAGTTAAGAATGACAATTTCAGAGTTAAAGGTGCTTTGCTGTAAAGTGTCTTTACTTGGTTAAAAATAACTTTTCTTGACTGATAATAGAACTTTGAGAGATCTTAATAAAATTTCGAAATCTCAAAATGATTACAATTTCGATAAAAAGGAAATTTTCCAGATTTTATGATACTTTGCCAACTTCTCTTGAATGGTAATCTCTTCCTTAAATATGTCTACCTCTATAATAAGAAAATCAAACTTTACTAAGAGATTTAAGAAAAAGCTAATAGGTGCCTGTTAACAATTTTTCTCCATGTATGCTGACCATTGTTAGGTAACAAGTAGGCCTTCCATATAAATTATGGCAAAGCCACCAAAATCAAAACTGAAAACCAAAAGAAAAGAATTCTTATGCTAAAGTGAAAAAAGAAATCAGCAAACAAAACAAAATTGAATAAATTTTAAAGGTGAAAAGCAAAATCCAAGTTTCAAAAGATAAACTAAAACAAGAATGTTTATACCAATGTCTCAACAATATGAAGAAAAATAAAATAATCGTGTAATCAATCATTCTCATGTCGAGATTTGGGAAAATCATACCTTGCAGGGTTGTGAGTGTTTTAGGCTTTTTGGATAGCAGCGATGATAAAATTCAGCCACAATGAAAACTTTCTGTCTGATATTAATCTTCTTGTTTCAAAACATCATCTTAATCATTTTCTAATAAAAGGAATGCTTAAAGAAACAAACTAAAGGTTCAGAAACTTCCTGGTGTAGCTGTTTTAATGAAGATTATCGCTGCTTATTGAAATAAAGCCAGGAGAAAAGTATAGGACTTCGAAAATTTGATCCAGCAGAGGATTGAAAGCTTTCAAATGGAGAACTGCAAAACAGATTTTTTATATCAGCAAAAACAAAACTAAAGCTAAAGTAACGAAATGGAAATTAATGAAAGTGGGTACATGAATCTTACCATTGGATAATTTCTTTTGATCTTACCTGAAAGGTATCAGTTTCTCCAAACTAGCTGACTTCTTATTTTAATTAACATTAAAAACATGAAGAAGTCAAACTAACCAAAATCCTATAACCCAAAATCATTATTTATTTTATTTAAACTAAAGCAAGCAGTAAAATGTAAAAATGGAATGCTTAGTGCTCAAGGGAGTTGAAATTAAAACAAATGCATCAAAAATGAGAATGAGAATTTGCAGTAATGACTGTTTCTCAAAATATTATAAGTTTCATATAAATTCCATGATTTTATAAATTGTCCAGAATCAAGACCAAATCCAAGATAATAAAATTTAAATATGAAGATAGAGAGGTCTTGAATTCCATTTTTAATGATGGAATTATATATTTAAAATTGAAATGTATGAGAAATCAAAATGGTTTAAATATGCTGCAAATTGGTCATTAACTGCTTTCTTACCATAGTGGTTACCCAAGCTCGCTTTGAAAATAACACATCGTTGTATCGGATGATTCCCATCGCATGTCTCTTCACCATGCTTGAATTTTAATTTGCAAGACTTCACTTTTGTTGCTATGCCATATATCGATTAAATGTTAATGGTTCAAAGACATGCATTGGAAGCTATCGCATCGGAGATTGCAATGGCAAATTGCTGATAAGAACATATGCAATGAAATGAAGCGATCGCATCATTAAAGAAATATTATATCGAGGATCGAAGAATATTTACATTGTGCTTCCCATACGCAAAATGCACATCGTAGATTCAGAGAAGTTACGTGAGCATAAAAAATGTGATGAAACGATTGCAATATCGGCGATGCAATGGATGACGTAGCTAATCGGCAATCGGCAAACTTTGGGTACCCGATGTAACACAATATGATTCCTGCGATGCCGATATGTGATGAAGAGCGGACCCGATAACTTTTTATGATGGGATTTTAATAACATATCGGATTTAAGACATCAGCCCTTTTAAAGTTATTCTGCTACCATTATTGCGATTAAACAGACGCGATATTTTTTAAACTTGATTTGAATTTCATATCGGGTCCGGAATTATGTGGTCATCGCAATATCGGTAAAGTCGATTATTAGAGATCGGCGATTCATGATAATGGAAATATACTTCAATTGCAAAGCTCCGATATGCGAAATGCGATATGGCATATGAGTAAGATAATACATCGGAGGTCTTTGATGAACAATTTGTTATCAAAAGAAATGCTAAGAACTACTTCTGATGAAATCTTATGATGCGAATGGTCTTATGATATTCCTTGAAATTTCAATTGGGTTTTCTAAGTGAATAAAAGCAAAGTTAAAAATGCTTAAATTCTAATGAATCAAAAGTAAAATTTCCCTGAACCTGTTGCAAATTTGAAATGGGTTTACTGCTTACTTTATGTTTTGAAAAGAAATAAAAACCTGCAAATAAAACAGAACACGAATAAAAAATAAACTAAGAAAAATAGAAACTAATAAGAGATGAGAACGAACTTGTAAATGCGTACCTGGAAGGAAATTGTCTGCAGATTTTACCTCATAAATCTTCAAATCCTTCCTTCGATTAAAATTTTAACTTTGTTCAAAATCGTCTCATTATTTATTCTAAATTAGAGTGGGCAATCAAGCTGAAGGAAATCAATTATTCATGTTCAGGAAATATATAATTTATCAGAAATAAATATAAAAATAGGCTTCCCTTTTGAATTGAAACAACAATTTATTACCTCTGCTTATTATGAATAATTTTGAGAAGAATCTGTATTGTTATAGCGACTGTTCAATAATGCCTTTAGTAAATGAATATGATGCGTATTGCAGCATCAAATAATAAACTAAATATTAGAATGGGATAAAGCCACTAATTGTAGAAAAATATCAACACAGATTTAAATGTGTGCCAGGTGCATATTCTGTCAATACATTATTCGAAATAGGCAGAGATGTATTCATGGGTAGAGGCATTGCTGTAAGAAATTTTGATTTAAAAAGGAAAACAAAAATAAAACTTTCTGATAGGAAGAAAATGTTTTCACTGAACATGAATGAGAAGGGCTGATTGCTTTGTTTTATTTATATCTACAGAACTGTTGAAAATAAATTAACTACATAAAACAAACTAACTAAAATTAATTCTACTCCTATTCTAACCATATACATGAACATGACTAGGTATAGTCATATTTCCAGTGTAACCATTTTGTCATTTTAATTTCTGCATGTATGTACAGTTCAAATTTTAGTAATAAAAATAGAAATCTTATTGAACTAAGAAAATTAAATATGAAATCAAAATGTACAGTTATTGTTAGCAAGTTGATTAAAATCTCCTTCTCTTGAAATTTGCTTTCCAATTCAATACCAATTGGATCAAAAAAATCTGGATGGATTTCCATTAATGATTGGGAAACGTTCAAAAGAGGAGATGACAGGCCGAATTGTGGATATGAGTTTTCAAATTCAAAGGCCTGGAAAAAATTGTTATTGTTATGTACAAATGTTAAGCTATTAACAATCTCTTTTGAGAGAAAAATTTCCAAATATTTTTCAAATGAATTAATGAAAAATGGATGGAAATCTTTCAAATGAAATGGAAAATTATTAATTGAATTGAATTGCTGGCCAAATTGCAAAAATACATTCTCTTGTTGACATTGCCTTTGAAAAAATAGAAGCTTTTGATGAAACATTAGCATTGATTGAAATTGAAATATTAATATCTTTTGATGCTCATGATTATAATATGAAACTTCAATTTCCCAATCGGGCAATGCATCAATTGAGTGTTTGATAGTAAGGTGTTCAATATGCCAGCGAAAAGTGTGAAAATTTTGCAAAATAAAATCAGAAAATAAATCTAAATTTAAACAAAATAACTGTGAAAGAAAAACTAAAATGAAATCACTATTTGTACAACTAATGTTACAACACAATTGGGATTGTTTTGAAATAATTTCTCTTTCACAAGGATTGGCTAGAATTATGAAATTTGGGTAATTTCGAATTCCAACTTGTGAAATAGAAAATGAATTATGATTATGAATAGGAATGGGAGTTTGATCCTGATATGAATCATAAATTGGGATGTTTTCTCGAATAGTGAAATCATGAAGATAATTTGCTGCTCTAAAATGAGGATTGGTTGGGATAATTTCTAAATTGAAGCGTTCCCCATTCTCAGATGTTATCCGAAATTTATCATGAGGATTCTCTTGAAAAGAATAGAAATCAACATCCTCAATGTCAGAGTAATTATCATAAATGACTTCACAATATTCTCTACAATTCCCTTCTATCTCATCCAATATATCCAAACAAGGCGGAACAAGAATTTCATGTTCATTAGTGGCAAAAGAATGATCAATTATTGTTTCTTTATCTTGATAAAAATTTATTGGTAATTCATTTAAATCATCCTCTTTAATTTCTGAAATATCATTAATACTAAGAGGGGAAAAATTACCATCATTAAAAATATCAGGATAAAGGGAAAAATGTGAACCTGAAACAATGCATCTAAAACTGTCTCTATTTGAGAAATCTTGTGCATTATGCTTATTGTAAATTTCAGATTGTAAATTATCCCATTGTATGCTCATGCTTTCTTGAAGAAGGCTGCTTTGCTGCTGTGATTTCTGCATTTGCTCATCATGGAGAAATTCAGAAATTTGTACAGCAGTTTGCATTTTATTTACTTTGATTGCTGCTTGTACTTGCTGATTTGCGATTTGATTTTCCGAATTTACTTCAAAGTAGCTTTCAGATTTCAAGGCGGCTTTTTCTCCGAAATTGCTGTTGTTGTCTTCTTGCATTTTGATGGAAATATTTTCCAAGCTTTGTGAAACCACTTCATCACAATTTATTTGCACATCCAAATTGGAATTTTCATTTATATTGGGAGGGGATGGGACAAAGATTGAATTAATTTCATATGGATTAGGAATGGGTGGAAGAGAACTAATATATTCAAACCAATCTAATGATTCTTCTTCCATAGGTTTATCTTCGATTTTGAATCTTAAACAATTCAAATGAAATCGAATATTAAAATCTCTAACAGACTCATTTTCAAACCTTCGTAGATATTTAATTTCATCACATACCTGTTCATAATCATAGCCGTCAAATTTACAAATGAAAATTGTAACAAATTGATCCCAGCTATGGATTGAGGCAACTGGAAGAGTTCTACACTAGTTTCTGGCTTTTGCCACAAATGTGAGAGTAAAAATTCTGCATAAGATGCCTTCATCAATTCCTTGAAAATCATAATTTGAAACATTTTGAATAAATTGAAAGACATGATTAAAAGCAGAAGAATTTCTCTTACCATTGAACTTTACCTGAGATAAGAGTCTTATCACTTCGGGTGGAGTATTGCAGGATGCACGTCCATGGATACAACTCCAAATTGGAAGTTTAAGAGGATCCATCGTGATTTAAACAAAATGTTAAAATTGAAAAGACTCCAATAGGAAAAAAGTCTCAGGCCCTCCTTCTAGCGCCAAAAATGTTGATGCTAAGAAAATCGCTGCAACAACATGGGGAATAACCACCCGGTCCGGACCTTAAAACAGCTCCTTTTCCGTTTGGTGTGGTGGCTCCGACTGGTTTAACTAGGTCAAGTTACCTTCTCCCTATCGCTATTGGTTTATGATGTTTCTTTAACTACCAATAGACAGGGATATCAGATCACTTCTTCTTGTTGATCAAGCAAGAGAATGACCCTTAAGCTGATTTGGGTTCAGCCAAGCCACAACTAAAGTTTTGCCTCTTTGAGAAGAGGACTTAAAAGAATGTAGAAATTACTCTAAATGCAAGCTTATTCTATGATGCAAGCAAAAGAAACTAATCTAAATCCTATCTTAATTAGGCAGATATAGATCTAACCCAACTAAGAGCAAGATAATTAAAGTATTCGGATTTAAATATGTCTTGTTTATAATGAATATCAAGTTAATGAAGCAGTTCAATAAACTGATATTATGGTTACCAAAACACATCCTATTGAGACCTCTTAACTGAAATAATAAACCAACAACATTCAGGAAGTAGTTCACAAAAATGATATTAATTATCAAATCAGTAAATCCAATAATTGAATAATGACATGTGGAAATAGTTTACAACACATTACCATTCAATAAATCAGTTTTATAAGACAGATTTCTGAGTAAGTAGTTACTCAAAAATGATAAATTAATCCATAAAAACAGAGATACATAATAACAAGATTGAGACAAATTACCCATATTACAATAGTGCAAAAACATGAATAAAATGACACATTCCTGTCACCATAAAAATAAAACTGATATTTGAAACAGTAGTATTAGAAATACCAATTTATTGCATCCATCTCTCTGTCTTTGGTCTCCAACAGCTCTTTACATTGCTTGAACTTCTACTTTCAAAGCTAAAGCCACAATAGTGCAAGCTTTTCCCTTCATGCATAATTCAAGATACAAAGGGAAAATCCTCAATAAGCCCTAGATCTGAGATTCAACTCCTCCCACCTACAACTCTAAATTCCTATTACAGTAGTGCCTTTAGAAGTCTAAAATTGCATAGGAGAGCAGCCACAATTACATTCTGCAATCTATTATTTATACTATTTGCAAATGAATTTTGGAGGGGAGAGTTTGTTGAAGAGAAATCTTCTAAATACAATTTTATTTATTCAAAATTCCAATATTTAATTGTTGGAGCATTCTCATTGATTGAAATCTTTTTCTCCATATCTTTTCTATTGTTTTCCTGCAAGAAGAAATCAAAATAAATTAAAATGCAACAATAAAATCAAAATGGAATTACTGGCATTTAAATCAAATCCAATCAAATTCTATTTAACTAAATAATTTAAAATAAAATATAAGCTCTCTATTGATGCCTGTGATGATTTAATTGGCCAAGAATATCATTACGAGTGAATCTGCAATTAGAAGAGGCTTGGACAAATGAAAATAAAACTCAGAAAATTGATTTTGTTTTCAAAATTCGGAGCTTGATCTTCTGCTTGATTTTTGACCCAATAAATGACCAAGTTTGTTAGTGAAACCTCCTCAAAAATATTCTCCTTGATTTTATCTTTCCAATGAGCTGTCCTGGGCCTCATTTGGCCAAGTATAACTCAATCTATGAGCCTCCAAAGTTGATGGATCAAATCTGGCATAAATCTGGAAATTCTGTTGCTGGGCTAAAAATCTAATCCTAAATTAAGATTCTAATTAATTCTAAATTAATTGTTAATTATAAACTAAACTAATTATTAATTTAATTAACTGATATCTAATTAGCTATTTATAAACAAATTTAATCTAATTAAAAAACAATTAATATTAATCTAAAAGATATTTAAATTTAAATTTAATTAAATTAATTAAATATTACATATCTTAATTAATTTAATTAATATAATATATTACATATAAAATATTAATATATAAACTAATATTTAAAAAAAATAAATATATACTTATTTCCCTTACCTTTTATTCACTCCACTCATACGTATAAGTGAGTTGAAACTTAAAACTAGAACCAACGCTTAATAAAAGACTTTGACTAATACCTTAAGCCACTTGGTTTTTGTGATCGGCAAATCGGATCGGGGGAATAAGGGTTATTGGGGTTTGATAAACTTGCGACATATGAAAACTCCCGATGCGATATTCAAACTTTTTCTTAATGCTTAAAGAGCCATCGCACATCGGCGATCCAGGTATGGAGGTGTCGAGTCTTTTTAAAAATGTGTCAAGTTAAAACTCCCGATGCGATACGTGAACCTTTTAATGATCGGCGATCGGGGATATGAAGTGTCGGGGCTTTTTAAAATGTGTCAAGTCAAAACTCCCGATGCGATCTCCCGATTGCGAAATAAGTTTTATATATATATTTTTTATATATTAAATTTTAATTTAATTAAATTAATTATATATTAATTTAATTTAATTAAATTAAGATTTAATATCATTTTTTATTTTGATTTTATTTTAATGAAATTTAGTTAAGTTGTGAAATTATCTAAACTACAGCCACTTGAAAAATAAATAAAATAATAAAAATAAACTACAGCCACTTGAATGTTTGGGTTTTCGAGATTAGGATTTGATTTGGAAATTGGAGTGAATTTCTTAAATCCCGATGCTTAATAATTTGGCTGTATAAGTAAAAAAAAATAAAAAATGTTAGTAAGAACTAACTAGGGGTTAATATTTAAAATAAATGCATTATTGAGCTAATTTATTTACAAAATGCAATATTCTACATTTTATGCATTTTAACCCAGGCTAGATAAATGACGAGACTTCAAAGGAGTACCATTTTCAAACCGGTTGACCAAATGAGGCGAAACAAGCGTCAATGGGAAGCTTATAAAAAATTGATTTTAACAAAGCAATCAAAACAAGAATCCAAAGAAAATGAAAAATTAACGAAAGCGTAGGGCAATCAACTAAATAAAAATCCAAAAAGTTGTTTAGCCAAAATTTTTATAGAAAGGGTCCCCATTATTTGAGTTGAGCAAGTAAAAAATGGGGGGTTGTGTTTTTACCACAACAACCTGCTGGCCTATTTTCACATGTTCAGGTCATTTACTGTCATTTTGTTTCATTCCATTTACCAAAAGCAGTTTTAAGGTTTTAGGTCTCACTAGGTCTAGGGTTTGCCACCATGGTCATAAAAAACTCAATAAAAGGTCAACAGTCATATGAGGAGGTTTTATAAGTTCATAAAATTACAAATTTACTGATGATATGCTTCATAAATGGTTTTTACCTCAAAACTCTATTTTGGGGTGAAAACAGGGTTTTTTCCATTTCATGTACAAATTTTATGTAATTTCAATGTTTCTATATGTAATAAGTTCCAGCTACTGCCCTTGGTCACCTTGCCAACTCTAGCCACTGCAAGAAACAAAAACATCAATGCATTAGTTCATCAAGTGATCAAGAAGAGTCAAACTGCAAATGAAAAAACAGAGTTTTTAAAAGCTAAGAGAATAAGACTTTAGAAAAGTGGGTTTGTCAAATGAAAAATCAAAAGCCAAGGAGATATAAAGCTCATCTATGTGTTTGAAAGTCTTCATTTTGTGCAAGAAAGTGAGCTAAAAGAAAAAAATCAAGTTTGGGAGAAAGAGGCAAAATTGAGCAAAAAACTGGAAATTTCACCAGCGCTATGCACCTGGGCACTAGCGCTATGCACCTGGCGCAGGTTTTGCACTGAGTTTTGGTTGGGCACTACGCATACAAAGTGCGCTACGCACCTGGGAGGCAGCACTACACACTTGCCTATTGAACTTCAAATCAAATTTCATCACCTTCCTCTGCCTCCAAATTCACAATTAACCTCTCAACAAGTAAGTGAAGCCTCTCATCCTATCTAATAAGCAATTTTTCATTAGTGGTGGTGATTTTCATGTCAAAAACATTAAACCCTAGCTATCTCTAAATTGTCTTGCAAAATTTGGATAGGTTTTGTCTTCTGCTATCTTTTATTCCCCTTTGATTATCTTCCTACACCCCCTTCCCTTACACTAAATTTCTCTAAATCCCTTCCTCTTTCCCTCTCCCAAAATCATTGGCACTCACTCTATATTCCCAAACCCTAACCCTATACATTCCCAAAACCCTAATTCCCATTTCCTATTCCCTCATTACATCCATTCCATCATTAAATCCCTTATCTACAGTCATAATATCGGTCATTCCCTCATTTCCCAAAAGAAAAACAACAGTCACTTTCTACAAACATTACTCACCCTCATACTTTAAAAATCTCTTCATACTCATCATTTTTCACTCCAAATTTGTAAGTATGGAGACAGACTCAGCATATGAGAGGGATGATGAAACTGTTAGTGATTCTTCCCAAGAGGCTCATGTACCAAGAAAACCACATAAAGGAGGAAAACATATCCGGGAGGAGCCCACCACTCTCACAGAATTACTTGCTTGCCCTCTTGCAGTGACCTGTTTTAAACATCAATCTTGTTATCAGTTTTGTGAAATGGTGGAGAGGGTGAAATATCATCATGAGCTTGCTAGGTTATTTGTTCTTCATCTTCACAATGGTCAGGTGAACCTAGCTGGTGTTTCTTTCACCTTGACACCTGAAACCATTGCAGCAACAACAGGCATCCCCAATGTGGGTGAATAGTGGAATAAGGGGCAGCATGTGGGCAGAGAGCATTATGAGCCTTACATCAAGGCTAGTTATCAGAGGAAAATCATCAGGGTTTTTCCTTTCAAATACTTGTATGCTATTTATGCTCCACTCATGAAACTCATCATCAAGTATTTCACTTGTGAAGGGAGGTTTTCTCGTCTGTATACCTACCATGTTAGATCGTTAATGCATTTCACAAGAGTGAGGATGATGAACCTCCCATACTTTATATGAAGGAATATTGAAAAGATGGTTCTATATGTGCAAAGGAAACCTCTTCCTCAGTAGTTCAGCAGCATTTACCATTTCTCATTGATTAAAATTGTTGTTTTGCATCAGCTAAGCTTGTTGAATATATCATGGGATACCTTCATTGCACATGAGATTTTCAAAGGCCCTCAGGTGACTCCATCAGTGCTTCAAGAGGAAGGAGGGCCTTCAAACCAGCCAGATGTTCATGAGACTGAAACTACAGGTGTGCCAGTGTTTGTCACTTATGAGAAAGGCACCAGGAGACTTTTTGCAGCTGCCAAACGAGTACTATCTCCACCAGGGGTGGAAGGGGTCTCGTTTTCTTCACCAGACCACAGGAAAATGCTATCTTCACTAGGGGTGAAAGGGGCTTTGCCTTCTTCTTCAGCTGAACAGGTACAAGACAAAGATAAAGGAAAGCAACAGGTGCATGATGAAGACCCTGCTGAAGGGCAAGACATAGATTTTGTTTTGGTTGAGGAGGATGACATTAATTTGGGCCCTCAAAGCTCAAGACTCAAGGATGTGATCATCAAAGAGAAGGAATCTGAAATCCAAGCCTTGTCACTTGAACTTGAGAGGGCTAAATGGATCATTAACTTCCTTGAGCAAGACAACAAGCAACTGGAGGACAAACAAACTATCATGGAGCTACAAACAATTAGAGAAAACAGGCAAGCGGCAAAAAGAAGGAAAATCAAAATGACACCCCTTGAGCAAGAAATTGAGGCTAATCGAGAATCATGGTTAGAGAGGACAAAAATTCACTTGGATAAATTTCTTGAGAAATCTAACAAGGAGAAGAAAATGTTGCGCCATATGGCCTATCACTACTTTACCCAAAATAAAATTTGCAAAACAAGGGTGAAGAGGTTAAAGGCTAAACTAAAGAGAGCTTTGAGCTGCAAAAAGGAGTAAGATAAGCTCAATATCTTGGCTGAAGAATAATTGACCCAGAATAGCACATAAAAAGGATCACTCATGCCAAATTTCAAGAAATTTGGTGAAGTTTTTGTCATTTTTGAGGCAAAAAACAGGTTTTTTTCAGTAGGTGCGTAGCACCACCAGCGCTACATTTTTGATGGGAGCCTCCATTTACAAAAAACTTTACATTTTTGGAATCAACATGAAAATTTATGCATGCTCAGAAATGGCTGAGAAATTTTGACATGTTCTGGACCTCCAAAAGAGTCAAAAACACCCAAAAAGTGACCTCTCTGCCACTTTTTTGCCACACAGCAAGCAGTCTTGGGAGATTGCATTTTTGGAGGGGACAATGGACTCCAAATCAAAAAATTCAAGTTGTCCCAGAAATTAGACTCACCAAGCTTTCCAATGAGCTATTCTGTGCCTGATTTGGACTTCGAGAAGCCTTCCAAATCTAGCATAGAAAAAGCACTATGCATAGGATCAATGGCACTACGCACAGGAGAAAAATTTGCCAATTTTGCCTGTTTGTTCAAAATTTTGCCTAGTTTTCTACCAGTTTGACTTTTTCTTCTCTCTTTGGTAAATTCATGATGTAATATGATGTAACTTGATGTAATATGATGTAAATATTATGAAATATGACTTGAGGAGGTAGATACATCAATTTAGAGTTGGTTTAAGGATGAATGAATCAGTTTCCATAGTTTTAGAGGCAAGCTGTTCCATTGCCTATTTTTCAGTTCCTAGTTTAGATCTTGTTGAAACAGCTCCTTGACTCATGGATTCGACCCCTGATGGCTAGCATAGGTGGTTTGATGCCTATATCTTGTACTTTCTTAGTCATTTGTCAAGGTTGGACTCTTGTGGATGCATTGAGCTACTTTGTACATCACTTCTACAGTTTGGCAAGGAAATGAACTAGGGTTTTGCAGCATTTTGTGGGATTCTTGTGGTAATGTGAATTAGCATTGTTTTCTCCTCTGTTATTTAGTTTATCTTATGTGTATATGTTCAATCATCTCTCTTTTTCTGCATAACTAAATGAATCAAGATTAAAGGGTGGAATCCATTGGTGTTTCAATGCTTTGCCTTGGGGTTTACTTAGTTTTAAATGTTTTTTGCTATTTGAAGAGGAATCATGACATTTTCATGCCCTATCCAACTCCTCACCAATATTTAGAATCACCATCAAATTCATTTCAAAGTTCTAAAACACTTTCCTACCTCGCCCCATAGAAACCTCTGCAAATCTGTGTTGATTTCTCGGACCCAAAGCTGCCTTCCTCATCTGATCCAGCAACCAACCATTAAAATCAAACAAAATCCTTTGAGCAAACATACCTAGCCTAAAATTAGTATTCATATCAGTCATCTCAAGCCTTACTTGCCATATTTTCATTGAGATTGACAAGGAGAGAGCCCTCTCCCGACTTGGTAGGGCTAGCTACCAGGTTAAGCGTGGTTTGATGTTACCCTAGACCTACCTTTCTCAACCTGAGGTAGATTTAGGCTATAACACTCTCATCATGTTGCATCGTGCTACCCACTGCTGCACTCCGAAGTAAGTAAATGATCTCCCAATCTAACCTCCCTGTTGGGCTAGAGACACCCACTGATGCTGAAGCTCCCCCTGTCACTGACAAGTGCTCCCTATTTGACCTTTGTACTATTGCAACAACTCCCTACATCTCGCACCATTGTACAGCTCTCTGTACCATCCTACACTGGTGCAACACTCCTGTGCTTCTCGCACTACAACAGCTTGCTAGCCTTGTGCTATACAGAAGGACTGCGCTATACTGAACCAGTCTGCGATTATGAAAGCGATGATGATTTGGATCAGATCTATAAAATAACAATGTCATATCAATATTGGGTTAATCCAATAGCTGATGGATATATTACATGGTACTGCAAGAGTTCCTGTACATCAGATTTAGATGAAGAATTGGAAAACTAGTAGAATAGGTTGCACAAAGTATCTACCCTACACTATAACATGATGACTAAATCGCTGCGATGTGTATCATCAGATGTAAGAGGTTTGCCTTATTATGACGGTCTAACTGATGTAGATAAATTTTTGGAGGCATTTGAAAGGGAGGTACCAGAGAAGCATCGCTTTGAAGCCTTGGATTTGGCACTGCGTGCTACACCCGCAAGATGGCGGGGTATGCATAAAGACAGTTTTGATGGATGGTGCGAGTATGGAAAAATGATGAATTGCAGTTTGGTTGCCCAAAATTTCAGCTAACAGAGAAAAGTGATGGAAGGAATGATCTGCACGATCATTTGGAAAATGGACTGAGGTCTATGGAGTGGAGCTACAACCTGAGTAGGTACATTTATTGTATCATACTTTGGATGTAATACTAATGAATTGGTACCTGGAAACAGAGCTCCATCATGGCACTGAATAATGGCATGTTTTCAGACAGGGATTCTTGATGACATTCAGCTTTGAGGATGGATTCGAATGCATTGATGAGGCGTCGTAGGAGGTCAAGGCAACGATCTTCAGAATAGCGTAGGATCCTTTGGATTTGATTCAACCAGATTGGACCACCTAGCTGCACTGTAAGTTGGAGTGCTATAACGTGACTATCGAAGAAGAAGACAAGGGTCCAAGGAACATTAATATCCCTGAGGAAAAAGGCCACTGTGAAGTGGAGGGACCACAATTAGAGAATCCAGATATCATGCACCACTAAAGACTAGACAAGTGAACATAGGCACAGAAGCGAAGCCAAAGTTTGCAAAGATTAGGAATTACTGGCATGATGCCATAGTAGATAATGTCACTGATTTGCTCCACAAATATCAAGATTTGTTCCCTACAAAGTTTTCAGACTTGAAAGGAATAATAGGGGACTTGGGTTTAATGAAAATTACCTTGAAGCCAGACGTGAAGCTGATTAAGCAAAGGCCCTATCACCTTAATCCAAAGTATAAAGAAAAGGTTTGCTTGGAGATGGACAACGTGCTTGCAGTAGGTATTATTGAACTGGTGGATGAATATGATTGGGTGAGCCCAATGGTAGTTCAAGAAAAGAAGAAGAAGGATGAAATAAGGATATGCATTGATCTTAGGAAGCTTGATTATTCTTGTGTTGATGATAATTTTCTGACACCATTCACAGATGAAGTATTGGACAATGTAGGAGGATAGGGGGCCTATTCATTCACTGATGGGTTCTTTGGATACCATCACATTAAGATCGCACTGGAAGACAAGAGTAAAATGACCTTCACGACCAAGAGGGGATGCTTTCAGTATACTGTAATGCCTTTTGGACTTCAGAATGCGTCGACGATCTTCTCGCGTGTAATCATCGCAGCATTCAAAGAGTTCATTCACAAGTTTTTGGAGGTGTACTTTGATGATTAGACAGTGTTTGGACTGGTAAAGTGCCATGTAGCTATTTTGTGCTTGATGCTGGATATATGTCGAAGGTATCAGATCGTGCTAAAATTGAAGAAGTGCTTATTTTGCGTCCCTTTCAAAGTCTTGCAAGGTCATGTGGTATGCAAGCAAGGATTATTGGTGGACCCTGCTAAGATCATGTTTATAATCAATTTGGAGGTGCCAAGGAGTGTTAAACAGCTGCGCGCAATGTTGGGTCATACTAGATACTACTGGAAGTTCATCAAGAGCTATCCCTATATTACCGCGCCCATGGAAAAGATGCTAAAAAAGGACCCTTTATTCTATTGGGATGAAGAATGTCAGCAGAGTCTGGATATATTAAAGGAGAAAATGGTCACTGCACCGATCCTAGTCTTCCAATATTGGAAGAAGGAATTTCATGTGCATATGGATGCGTCATATATTGTGTTGGGAGAAGTGCTGATACTGGCTAGTGAAGGAGAGTTGGATCACCCTATAGCGTTTGCCAGTAGGAAATTGTCTAAGGCTGAAAATAATTATTCAACGGCACAGCAAGAAGCTTTGGCTATGGTGTATGCACTCTTGAAGTTCAGATATTACCTGCTAGGCGGACACTTCAAGATGTATACAAACCATCTGCATTAAAGTACCTAGTCAACAAGCCTATGTTAGGGGGGAATATTCAGATGGCCACTGTTGTTTCAGGGGTATGATTTCAAAGTAATTATGAAGCCAGGGCGATTGAATGTAGGGCTAGATCATTTGTGGCACATTGAAACAGGAGAGGAGCCTACCAATTTAGAGGAGGGGCTACTTGATGTGAGACTCTTTGTGGTGTGCATAGTAGACAACCACTATGCAGACATTATCCACTTCCTGACTACATGAATGACTCCAGAGGGATACACTAGTCAACAAAAGAAGGAATTGGTGGTGTGCATGGCAGAATTTTCTATTATTGCAGGCCATTTGTCTAAGATGGGATCAGAAAAAATACTACGACGTTATGTGCCTAAGTTTGAACGAAACAATGTCCTCATTGAAGCTCATGGAGGAGCTGTGGGAGGCCATTATGCAAGAAAAGCAACAACACATAAGATTTTACATGATGGTTTGTTCTGGCCAACATTGCATAAGGATTCCAAAGCTTATTGTAGGGTGTGCGATGCGTGTTAGAGAACTAGGAGGCCATCACGGAGGGATGAGCTACCTTTGAATCCACAGATGTCATTGCAACCATTTGAGAAATGGGCAATTGATTTTGTATGACCAATTCAGCCTCCAGGAAAGAAGATCAGTGCACAATATATCATCACCGTGACTGAGTATTTGACCATATGGGTTGAAGCACAACCTATGAAGGACTGTACAGGGGAAACAACAATGAAATTATTATTTGAATATGTGTTGACCAAGTTCGTTTGCCCAAAGATTTTGATGAGTGACCGCCATACGTGTTATCGGGAAAACTAGTGTCTATTTAGAGCTGCTAGTCCCACTAAGACGGGTAGCTATCTTAGAAACAAACAAACTAAAGTCACTTGTGTTTTCCTTTATGAGAGATAGATGAGAAAGAAGCAAAGAGTACCAACCTCAGTGTTTCGCTTGGCTCCTTGCTTGTTTCCTTTTCCCTTTGACAGAATCTCGCTAATCCTTCCTTACTTGTCCCGCTTCAAAGAGCACCTGTAGAGTCAAAGCAGCATAATACCATCAAAGCATAGAGATCTATCACTGTAAACAATATAGGATCAGATATATATTGACCATACAAATGCATATATCAACACAATATTCAGAGATACACAAGAATATGGAGGAAACTCAAATTGCTTTATTGATAGAAGTAGTAGAAGAGAGGATTACAACCACTTCGTCTGACCCAGCGCCATCCTCCCAGCATGAAAGCCCTCTTCACCTCATACAAAGCAAGATCACCCAACAATGTCTTCAAAGAGAAACCAACAACACTTCCTTGCAAATTACAAAATTCCAGCCTCTGGATCTCTGGATGAGGGATCCATATATAGATGTTTGTAGGGGGGTGAGTCAGCTTCTGGGATTTTGATTAGTGTCATCTCTCTGATAGTTCTTGGTTCCACTTGGATATTTCTTGATCTCTTACTCATCCTTGGGCGAATTCAGAGAGGCAAATGTCAAATGAGTAGCTTCCAGAAGATTCTTAGGGTCTCCACCTAGCAAACTGCTTGAGCCATTTGTCTGCTCTCACTCATTGTACCCTACATAAGGGCTTTTCAGTATGCATTGAACTTTTTGCATGTGGCAGGTGAGATGCATCGCACCCTTAGCACTGGGCAGTCTGTATGGTCCTGCTTTGACCAGTTCTGAGTAGTTTTTCATGGAGAACTTCTGGGACATGATGTAATCAACTGACCTTGCTCCTTTAGGGTATGAAGCAACACTTTTAGGGACTTAGAAGCCCTTGGTTTATGGACATATATGATTGGGGTTGCAGTGCCCAAATATGTCTATAACAATACGCATTTCCTTAATGAAATGATCAGCGCACTAATAGAAGAATTCCAAGTTTATCATTAGAAGAGTACGCCATATCATTCTCAGGCCAATGGAACGGTCGATGCTTTCAATAAGATATCGGAGAATGCACTGACAAAGGTTTGCAATGCACAGAGGAATGATTGGGATGTGCATGTACCAACAGTGTTATGGGCTTACAGAACTACATATAAAAAGCTTACTGGTCATACACCATTTAGGCTGGTCTATGACGTACAGGCTGCTATAGGGTAAAATGCATGGGATGAAAACTACCCTCAAAGGCCTTCCCGGGACCTTTGATAGACTGTAAGATTATCTACAAAAGCTACCTGTTACACACAGGTTCATCTCTCAGACATAAATTGATAGGGTATGGAAAGAGGATCACCTTTGGTTCCTTCTAGATTCGCTTGGGGATCTCCGTGTGGTAAGAAGAACTCCTTCTAAGCTGGCTCCAAGATGATTCTTGCACAAAGGACAAAGGAAACCAATCACAACATACACTTCTGGAAACTAATGTAAGAAACCGTAATAAACATGTATAAATGTATAACTTAACTACTCAACTCAACAAGCATCAGAATGAACAAATAAATGCACAATATCACAGACACTTTGGACTAGGGAACACAACTGCAGTTCTATATTCAGAATGGAAGAGTGATTACAATAATCCGTTGTATCAGCCTTCCTTACCCCTTCTTCCTCTCTCTCTCTCTCCTTCTTTCAGCTAGCTCCTTCAAAGAATATGACAGTTCATAACAGCTCTACGGGCTATCCTTCTAAATGCTCTAACCCTTTTGCAATGGCCCTCTCGTTGCTTATGCAGCAATTGAATTAGGGCTTCCAAACTCCACCTGTAGTTCATTAGCACAAAAACCATGAACTTTCCCTCTTTACAGGCTTTTTCCCATTTGCCTTCATTCTCGGAATAGAATTTCTTCAAATATCTTGATTTTTGGAGTTTCCTTGCTTTTCTTGCATAAATATAGGGATTTAATATCTATATATTTATGAGTGGATTTGTTGGCATGACCTTCTGGACATCACTTAAGTTCACTAACGCTCCCCCTGGTCTAACAACAAGAGTTAACAGGGTGACTAATGCTCCTTTATGCTTGGTAACAAGCTTTATAAAGCAGGTTGTCAGTGTATAGAGAGCATTAGTGTGGATTCTGGGCCTACCACTGTGGTCATTGATTCAGTCATCTTGCCTTTCTCCTCTGAGTTAATTAGGAGGTCAATTTGTCCTATAACACATGCCCCCTAAAGTATGAGATCAGAGGCAGAGATGATGGCCGAAATACTTTATGAAAAAACATTGTAATTTGCTGTCAAAATCTTTGTAGAGAGAGAAGTTTCCAGTGGCAAGGAAAACTTGATACAACAGAGATACATATATATAAACCACTAAAATCATGTCCTGAGTTGGGCATTCCCATGCTCAATAGCTATGTCAAAGTAACTTTCTCCTCAGAGATATAACAATGCTGGTTGCCAATATGGTAGAGGGTGGATCCAGTGTCATAATAGATCATCCTGAAATAGTTGTCTCCAAAGAAAAATTTCGCAACTTGGGAGAGGAAACAAGGCTGAATGATGCAAGCCTCTACCCAAGGTCTTGATTCTCGCTTCATCGAACAACATAGATCGGTACATGTGATAATATGTGTTGACGTCGAACATGCACGAAATCATCTGATTACCAGCCAATAATGGAGACTGTTAACAGATGTGAGGAAGGCCACTGATAATGGTGATGGTCTCCAAGATGCACAGTGCAAACTAGCGAGTGTGAAAGATTTTTTGTCGTCGAACACTCGTAGAATCGCTTAACCAGGAGCCAATAATGAAAACTCGTGATCAAGCACAAGGTAACTTGCCACTAATGTCTGGAAGCACCAAGGCACTGAATGTGTTTCTAGGTTATCTTCCTAGATAGAATGTTGAAGTCGATAGGAAGAAACCTATTGAAAGGTAGGCAATGACGTGTCCTACATCAGTCAACATGAAACCAGACAAGGATGATTTTGTTTTTTGAAGAATCTTTTAAGCTTTTGGGTCTAAACAACGGAGGGCATGATGAAAGGATATGTAGGATTGGTTGATAGAGGAAACAAATAGGGACCCTTGAACAATAGAAGGCACGACAATGGTTTTAACCAGATAGCTCTAGACTCATGAACACTACAGAGTGTTTAAGATATGGAGATGCAATTACATCAGGGTATATAGGCTAAAAACTCATAGGTTGGTAGGGTTCATACTGAGAGGCTATCAAAATGAAGGTTTATCTGAGGGAGTGCCATGTTCAAGGGAACGAATGCTGCCAAACCATGCTTTCGAATACAGGATACAGTTGTATTGTCCACTTTCCCTGTCTGATTTTTTAATGAGTCCAGACGGGTAAACTCATCGATCTTTTCATGTTTAAAGAGTCTGAAAATGATCACAAAAAGAACAACTCTTTGCCCTATCTGATTAGTTTAATGAGTCCAGATAGGCAAACTCGTCGATTTTTTCATCTTTTAAGAGTCTGAAAAGTATCGTAAAAAGAACGACTCTATATCTTGTCTATGTATTTAAAGAGTCTAGACTAGACAATTTGATGGTCTTTTCATATTTAGAGAGTCTGAAAAGATCGTAAAGAGAGACTCCATGGTGGTCCTTTGTCATAGTTGTTAACTGGGTGCGACAAAAGGTTAATAATATACCCAGATCGGTTACTTTTCTGTATTTTAATCTATTGAACCCGGATAAAGAGAAACCTTTTTCCAATAGATGTCAACCTCATTTTGTTACGAGTACGAGGCGACAGACTAAACTCATGTTTTGTCGTGACACTTTAACGAGCTCAGTAACAAAAACTCGGGATTTTTCATTTTTTAATGAGCAAGAAAAAGTACCTGAAAGAATGCTCGGGTCATCTTTAGCATGTTTAACGAGCAGCAAGACACAACTCGGGATTTTTTCAGTTTAAAGAGTGAGAAAAAAGTGCCTAAAAAGGATGCTCCATTGGTATTTTTCAGTTTATGAGCTGGAACAAGATCAAAAAAGAGGTGCTCAGAGCATCATTTGCATATATTTAACGAGTGCAAATGATGAAAAACTTGAGGATGTTTATATTGTTTAAAAAGCAATAAAATATCCCTAAAAGTGCTTTAAGGATTGTGGTATATATGTTTAACGAGCCCTACGACAAAAACTCGGAGATGTTTATATTTTTTAAAGAGAAATAAAATGTCTCCAAAAGTGCTCTACCATTGTTAGATAGATTTTAACGAGCGTAATGATGAAAACTCGAGGATGTTTATATTCTTTAAAGAGCAATAAAATATCCCTAACAATGCTCTATTCGTCTTTGTAGTAGTTTAACGAGCCCAAAGGAGAAGACTTGAGGTTTTTCAGATTAATGAGCACGAAAAATACCATAAAAAGAACGCTCAAACTTCCTTGTTCTCATGCTTGAAAATAGAAGGGTCTATGCCATGCATTTCCTCGTAAGACCAAGGAAAAACATCGCGCAAGTCCCTAAATGGGTAGGTGAAGCTCACAATTTCCTTAGGATTGTGATTGGCTCTGCTCTATATGTTTTCCACGATGCCTGTCATGACAGAAATATCAGGGAGAAATGTGTGTGAAATATTGCCCCTATTTCCTTCCGAGTCCAAAAGTTGGATAGTCGTATATGGTGAGGAAATGATTTCATGTGCATCAAGTGACAAGATTTGAAGAGGCATCATGTCTGAATCATATATCGAAACATGATGGTGCGAATCCTCCCAAGGTTGCTCTTCTAACCTTGTGATCTCTCTAATAGCTTCGTCCACATGTAGGACTTGATTGAGTGGATCGAAAGAAGGAGCAGTTATGGGAGGGGCAGTGGTACTGTTGGCCGAAACCAAAGTGACTGGAGATTCGGATGCAATTTGAATGGCTTTGCAGGCCAATTCAGTTGGTGATAGTGGCATTTGTTCTCCGTATGTGTCAATGTTTGAAGGAGTAGGAAGGATCCATGGATCGGTCTGTTCATGAGGAATAGATGAAATCATGTTGACCATTTGTGGAGCCTTGGGCAATTGAAGATGGAAACAACCCATGAGGGAAGAAGCCTTCTATAGGCTAGTATCGATACTGATGTAAGAGTCAGTTCCACCTCCTACTAGGGGTATGGAGCCACCTGGTAATGGTGAATAATCAGGGGTGCAGAAAGATAACTGATCTACTGTAATAACCTTTCCATCCAATGGAAATTGGATGATGTGAAAGACAGTGGATACGACGACTATCATGGCATATGTCCAACTGCGACCCAGCAATAGATTATAGTCAAGTTTCTTGTCCATGACTTCTACGTTCATTGTTATTATTTTCCCAGCCAAAGTGATGGGAAAACTAGCTAAGTATCCTTTTGGTATAAAGGTGTGGCCGTCGAAAGCTTTCAAGGAGTTCGATGGTGGGGAGAGGGTTGGAGAACCTAAGGCGAGCCAACATGAAGCCGACATGACGCAGGTCAAAGCACCTTCATCGATAACAATTCTGTGTATACCTTTATCTTTCGTGGTGATATGCACCTGAAATGAAAGCTGGTGAGAAAGGGGAGGTTTACACTTGTCCAAGTCGAAAATAGCAAGCATGGTGTCCGTAGGGTCAATATCCCCGATAGCCGAAAGCAAATCTTTCTGTTGGCTGGGGCATGTTTGTAATACTTCGAGCACAAACATAGCCAACGGCGCTTGCGCCAAATCCTTTACAATGTTGTAGTGTTGGGTGGCATGTGCAGATATATTGTGCATTGTGCGTCAAAGTTCCCCCTTGGGGGATCGAATTACAAATTCCTCAACTAGCCTTTCGATATGCAAATCGTTGGGCGGTGATGGGTTTTGACATATGGATGGTTCTGCTGCCAGAGCGATAGGAGCTCCATAAGATTTGGCTCTTGTTGTTAGTTCTACCATTTCAAATGTGTAAACGGTAGAACTTCCTTCACCAACTGAAGGGTGTTGCGAACCGTCACTGCCCCCTGACGTGGGTTGCAGTTGGTTGGCAACGAGATTTTGCTGCTGTTGATTAGGAAAAGGATTTCTAAGGATAATAGGTGCCTTACCAGAATCTTTCTTGGTAAGGTAATCCATGCATTCTTGAAGACACACACAACTCCAGGTTACGTAATCTTCAAGATAGATTTTGCATGAATAATTGGTGCCTTTATCCTTTTCCATATTAGCAGGCGCAACAGCCTTCTATTTCGGGTTGGGCTACTTAGATGACTGCTCCTTAGAAGGAGCGGTCTTGTTCTTATTCTTGTTGTTCTTGCTACCAGATTTCCGTGTAGACTGCACAGATTTAATCGCAGTGGCAGGAAGAGCAGTCGCTTTGGTAGAGGGGTCCATTGCCATCTTGATAATGGAACCACTAAGTTGTTTTACAGCGGCCCCGGAGGTTGCGCTGACGATCCCATCGGCGTGCGCTCTAGGGTGCTGAGTGGTGGGAGGATTGGGGTTACTAGGAGCATAGGGGATAATGTCGTAGAGAGTGCCAGACTGTGAATAAATCAAATCTAAGTGTTGGGCATGACGTATGGATTGGTCCTCTGTGACTGCACCACCTAGAGTGACATCTCTAGCGATTTGTGGGAGTAACGACTTACAGAACCAGTCTGTTAAGAGAAAATCAGGGATCAAAGCTTTGACTAACCTCCGCCTATGTCTCCATTCATGGATATGATCGGAGATGTGGGTGGCGGTATCCTGACGAAACGAAGTAAGGAGCTCCATCCCTGTCTCATAATGGATAGGTAACTGAAAGTGATTTAGGAACTCCATCGCTAAAGCATCAAAGGTATTCACTGATGCGTGTGGTAACTCAATATACCACTTTGCAGCATTTCCAGTGAGGGTGTGAGGAAAAAGACGTAACCGGATGCTGTCATCCACCATAGAGTTAGAAACACACCAGAGATGGTAGATGGTGACATGAGTGCCCAGATCCTCCCCTTATTTTCCGTCGAACTTAGGAATGTCCGTTGGTATTTTATGGGGGATCGACAGCCATTGTAAGTTGTGGTAGATGGAGTCGTTTTTCAACTTGTATAAGTCAGGAATATCCAACGTTGCCAAAAAAAGGCAAATTGTTGGGTGCCCCTGACTCGGACCATGGTGATGACGGATGACCTGAGGAGCTCTGTGCTCCTCCGATCATTTGGTTCCCCATGGTGTACATGGGCTACGTGGTGTAGTAGTTGCTTTGTGGTACGGTGTTGTAGAGTGGATTTCCATGAGGATTTTGATACTGGGATATGAAGTTTCCCTCAGTATAAGTGGTGCCCCCTTGACTCATCTGAGCTTGTGAGTAGGGTGCCCCCATGGATTGGGTGGGAATCCCTTGTGGATTCCCAACCAACACAGAACTAACCATATGGCTTTCATTGATAGAGGGAACACTCATGTCAATCAAAAACTGTCCATGCATGCCTGAGAACGGCTAGGGAATTGTGACATACCCCGCCATCATGTACATATTGGGAACCGCTCCAGATATCTGAATCTGGGGGTTGGAACTATACATTGGTTGCTGACCTTGTTGTTGGTAAACTGGAACCGCTTGCATAGTGCCACATTGAGTGTTAATTGGAGCACTATATGTGGCACTAGTCGAAGGTATGCTTTGTGGCACCATAGGTGTGGAACCTAGCATCTGCTGGGTTCCGCCTATAGAGGGTGTTATGTGAGTGGCAGTACCTAGGATGAACGGGATTGCGGGATTCCACATTACCGGTGTTGTGATGACCGTTGACTGGGGAAGTGGTAGAGGACCAACAGTGTCTCTATAATTCCACAAACCTTGAGGTGTTGACTGGATAGATGGGAAAGTTCCTCCTACTGAAGAAGGAAGTACAGGTAACACGGGAGTAACGATAGGTTCCGACAAATCTGTAAGCAGAGTGTTAAAATGAGGAAGAAATCCTCCAGCAAACTAGAATTGTTGGTCGTCCAGACAGATCCCGTGTGCGATTTAGGAGATTGATTCCTCGAAGATGAGGAATCCAAGTTAGTGGAACTCAATGGATCCTCCACAATGAGTGGAGGAAGTCGTAACAATCATCTGGATTGACGATGAGGGCCAGATGCAGCCACAGTGACTGTTAAGTTTTATCAGATAAATTTTAATGTGATATTCTTTAAAGTCTTCAAAACGATAGCACTCAGATACCTAAAAAGAAAAAAATACACTAAATATGTCAATCAGCAAACAGAGGGAAATTACCTCGTCTGATAAACATTGATTACTGGAGATGAAACCCAGTCTCTCAATGAGTAACAAAGAAGGATGGCCAAATGTATGGTTACGGTTACTTTTGATCTTCACCCAAACCTCAGATTATGGGGCCAAGTACTCTCGTGAAGATGAGCACCCTCCCAAAAAATGAAGACAAAGTAGATCCATCCATTTGAGGTACCAAGATAGCCTGTCCTAGTCACCTTAGGTAAGTACCTAGAAGTTTTGGCCACTAGAGATACCTCAAATCACAGACATTACTAGGGGGGACATAGTCATAGATAGCATGATGTGTGGGTAGGATACCTTAGTCCTCGACTCAGTTCCGAAATCCTCGAAGGGACCCCCAATACACAAAATGCCCAAAGGAGTTGTAAGAGAAGGCAGGCTACCTTCAATTACAGTCCGATGCTGTCTCGTATTTCGCTCCATTGTTAGTGGTGTGGCCTTGGTAATATGAGTACAGAAGGATTTTTTACTCGTTAAGAACACTAGTTTTGATTTTCAACCTTGGGCAGTTGACTCACATTCTTATTCCAAGGTCCTAATCTAGCTAACGTTGGTTTGCTAAAAAAAGAGTAACAGATTGATTTTAATGTAAATTTTAGTGTACTTGCTTATTTGTCTTCAGTAGGGGTGTTGTATGAATATGATGAGACTCTCAACTCAATAAACCATGCAGAACAATGCTCTGATTTTTTTTTTCAATTTCTTATGCAAACAAGTATTATTCTACACATGTATCATTTCACATATTCATGGATTTGTTAGTGCATCTAAAGCCATTCAACACTTGCATAACTGAAAGTTTCTTTTCTCAATATTCCCTAACAACTACTGAAAACAAAAATGAAGCAGCCTACAACTATTTCGACAGAAGGAGATATATAGTTTATCAGCTTTTCTTTCAACAAAAATGTCTTTTATGAGAGAAAAACTAAAACATTTTCTTAAAAATAATTTTTAAGACACCAAATTTGTTAACATGATACTGTTGCAGATCTTACTTTAGCCCCTGAGACAAGTTCCCCCCCTTTGGTCCACAAAATCTTCTGAAAAACATGGAAATGGGAGACTGACACTCTGTTTCTGTGTAAACAGAGAGTTAGTTTGGCCACTAACGCTCCTTGTGCACAGTCAAAGAGCTTTATAAAGCTCTGTGTAGACTAGCAACCTACGTTAGTGAGGGAAATTTCTCAAAAAGAGAGCTTTTGGGATCAGTTTCTGAACATAATGAAACTTTGCAGGATGCAACAAGGTAGATGGTGGATTAGAAAAGGATTTGAAGAAACAGGAAGCTCATAGAAGAAAGAGAAGATCAAAGAGGAGTTCGGGTAACCGGGAACTAGATGTATAGTCCCCAGTGGAGTCGCCAATTCTGCTATGGGGTAAAATGCATGGGATGAAAACTACCCTCAAAGGCCTTCCTAGGACCTTTGACAGACTGTAATATTATCTGCAAAATTTACCTGTTACACACATTGTTACACAGTAATTTGTCATTGTCTTCATCCCAGTCTTCCTACTGTGTCATGTGTCCAGGTCATTCATGATCATGTTAGATAAATGCTCTCTGATGTTACCAAATGACCCACTTTTCCAAAGGTTTCTGCCTCATCGCGTATGTTGGATAAATAAACATGCTGAAGGGCGCTCCAAAATAGCCCAGAAGCGCTGCCATCGCGGAAGTACACCTGATTCCCGCAATGGTCCGATTTTATGTGCCAGCGCGACTGTCACTTGTAATATTAAGCGATGACCTAACTAGCTATGTTATTTAATAGAAATGTCAGCGTGGAAGATCAGTTATTTTCCCGCGATGATGCAGATTGGGTGAATTTGTTCCAACAGTCGGCCTTCCAGATGACTCCAGACCTGGTTGTTGGCATAGTTTGTGTCACCCTCATTTCTCTGGCATGATTGTTCCGTCATTTGTGCTACCTTCCTTGGAGATAAGCTCACTCTTCCACCTTTCATGGAGACTCCTTCTCCTATTTAAACTCTCACCATTGCTATGTGCTGCTAGTTTTGGAGTTCTTAGTCCTTGGCGTGGTTGCTGATAGTGCTGTTAGTATTTGTGAGTTTGCTAGATAGCTGGTGTGAGTGTGAAAAGTGTGGGATTGTTAATAGATTGAGGAAGGTTGTGAAGTGCCCTTAATATTGTGTAAAACTTGTGAGTGAGAGAGACTTGTATGTTGGGAGATCCATCTTCAAAGAGTGAATGCTTGAGGAACATGCTGGCTGGATCCCTTCTGAGAAGGCTTGTGACATCAAGACTTTGATTGTAAGCTTACTCTTATTTCATAATTAATGCAATCAATGATGTTTTCCTATGTCTTGTATGTAATGTACTTGATAGCTCATGACTTCTTGACTTTGTGAGTAAATATATCATTCTTGTTCCGGTTACGTGCTTTGTTGTATTTCCCTTGCATTATTTCAGGTTGATTACTCATTAGGAGAAGGAAGCAGAAGCTGGAGCAGCGCAACGGAACTCCATCGACCACCGGTTGAGGTAGGCCTCCAACTAGGACTGTTTAAGGAAAGCTATTGTTGATCTGTCCTTGTTTGTGGCTAGACCCACTTTAGGGCTAGAGGGGTTGCCTCTGTCCGCAGAGGGAACAGTTTCCTACATCACAAATTGGCGACTCCACTGGGGAGCTTTGGCCTTTGTTCTTCTCTTGTTTACTCTTGTCTTGTTTTTTGTTTTGGTCTCTGTTGAAGTTTTTGGGATTAGTTACCAGTCTTCTGAGTTTCCTGGCCTGATCTTGGAAATGCCCTTATTTGATTAAAGATTGATTGTCTTTGATTTGGGAGTTTTTGGTTCGCCTGTTACTGTTTTGAATATCATCGGAGCTTTTAATCTAACAATCGCGTTGTCATCGCGTCACCCCTTTTGTAGTATCATGTTCATCGCGTAATTACGCCTAACAGTCGCGATGGTTCTGTAAATCGGACCATCGCGGAAAAGTCGTGTACTTCCGCGCTGACATTGCTTTGTTGCTGCGGTGTGCTCTTTATCAGCGCTTGTTGCTTGTGTATCACCCGCACTGATTGCTGTAGAATTGATTTTTTCAATTCTGCCTCCTAAATCCATCAGTCTTGCTAGTCCCTTGCTGTTCTCACTTGTTTGATAACTTGTTTTTCACTGTTTAGAGGTTGAGGCACTCTCTTGTGAGCTTTGTTGAATGAATCTTGTTTTTCTTGCTTTGTGACCTAGTTTCATTGTTTCAAGTCTTTTGGATCAATTTCGCTTGGTTGCTTGGTTGCTCAAAGATTCGTTTGCAGCTTGCTGTTGGTTTGATTGAGCCTTTCCCTTTGCTTACTTTTGGTTGATTGTTTAGTGAATATTATTGGACCAATCTTGGCATTGTTTCGATTTCTCTTCACTACCCGGACATAGATTACAATTGTTTGGATCAACCATTTTTCCACATTTGTTTATTGCTTATTGGTTTCTTTTAGATTTAAGAGACATCAAAATGAAAAGAATTGCATTTCATTTAGCATACGAAAGTGAAAGTACATTTGCATTACGAATTTTCATGTTTGAGAAATTGGAAGGCAAATTTTAAATCTTTCATTAGTAGTATCGATGCATCGTGAGATTAGTGTATTGATGCATTGTGTTAGTGTTTGCATTCACTTGTCTTGGTTTGGGAATGAACTCTCTACCTTTCTATAAGTAGGTGTTCATCGAAATGAAAGATGCTTTACTCATTCTAGCTGCATCCTAGGATTTGTTATATACATACAGTAGGGCCTGGAAACTGAAACATAATCCAAGATCAACTTTAAAATGAACTGAATAAATCTAACAATGCATTGGAACATAACGCACACTATTTAGAGGTCTAGGCTAGAGATGTGCTCCGGCATCATTAAACCTAGTCACTTTTGTTTCCACTCAAGGTTGGGTGATTCCTCCTTCTGTGACTCAATAGTGGTCTGGCACGAATTTTTGCTCCCGTGTACCGTCGAGTATATGCTGGGAGACCCCACTAGGTTATCATCCTTTATCCATAGGAAGCCGTGGATGCTGCCTTACAAGCCGTAACGGACCAAACACAGCATTCGGGAAGATTGACTGCCGTACGGAAAGTCCTTGGTTTTCATATGACTGCCAAGGTGTATATGCAGTTTTACGGATTTATCTGGTAAACCTTTTGCCTAGTTCTCCAGAGTAGTCACTTTTGTTCCTTTTTGGACTCCCTAAAAGAAAAGGTCCATCTGAGCACTTGTCCTTTCAGGCTCATTAAACCTCGAAAAAGATAGAGTCACCTTTTCGTCCTTTTCTCGACTCTTGAAACATGAAAAGGTCAAGTTTTGTTCCTGTGACATAAAATTTATTTGCCCATGAAATATTCCTGATAACTGTTAGAGTTCTTCATTACAGTTCGAGTGTTTTCAGGCTCGTTCCTGATGGCAACATTCCCCGAGTCTACCGGCCAAGGTCTTTCCCCAGATGGGAATCCTAGTCCATTTCCTCCTTTTGGAAATGTTGGTGCTCCGTATATGGCAACTTTGTCCTTGCCTGGGTTAACCATCGGTTTACCCATTTGGTTATTTTCAACCTCGGTGGTCCCGAGTGTCATGACTCCTGTTCCACTGTCTCCTTCATCCGAACCATGACATGTTGATTCCAAGGTTGAGCCTATGCCTTCTTCCCTTATTTCTTCCTCCTCCTCTCCTCCTTTGCCCAGTGAAAGTTTCACATCTAGTAACCAGGAGACTAAGAAGAAGAAGAAGAAGAAGAAGATGAAGAAGAAGAAGAATTCCGATAAATGCGAGGCCACCTACGCAGCTACTGCTCCAAGTACATCTCAGGTTGGAACACCTTCTGCTCCTCCGCGGAAGGTTAAGTTTCCTTGTAAATTGTGCAGGGGTGACCATCTTCTTCGTGATTGTCCTAGCATTCCTAGGATATTAGAAGTATGGTCTCATGATCGGGCTCGTCCCTCATCATCCTCTGAAGCTCATGGCGATGCTACTCTATCAACTAGCAACGGTAAGAAGAAAGGGAAGATTTGATTCCCCTGTAGGCTATGTGAAGGCAAACATCCCCTTCACCTTTGTCCGCTCATGGATAAAGGTTCCACTGTTTTGGAAAGTCTTACGCTTCTTCACCCCAACTTCCCATTAGTTATCAGAGGCTCTCTTCAGACCCTCTCCCGATTGACAAAGAGATTGAATTCGATTTTTCTCTTGTCTATCCTCTTCCTTCTGAGCCTGGCTGTGCTAAGCTTGTTCCAGACCAACCATTGGTCAGGGAGCGTGTCAACTTAGGTTCACCACCTGTTGATCACTCTGTTTCGGAAAAGTGTCATGCTCATGTTCTTCTCATCTTGTCAGATTCTCTTGAGTCTAAGAATGACCCTCCTATCCCTGCTGATCACGAGAGTCCTTCTTTGGTTCCTGTAGAGCAGGGGGGCAATCATACAATTCCCCCTCCAAGTAGTTCGGTCATTTTCTTTGACTGGAGTCATTTGACTACATTTTTCCTTCCATCCCATGTGCCTTTCCAGATTACAGTACATGCCTATGATAAGGCTGTACCTGGCACTGTCTTGGATGAGGGTGCATCTGTCAGTCTTATGCCTTCCACTACTTGGAAAGCTTTGGGATCCCCACAGCTTGTACCGGTTGCACAAAATTTGTTAGCATTTGACGGAGGAACCAGTCAACCTTTAGGGATACTCCCAAAGTTTCCTATTACTTTGGGGGGCAAAACCATCTGTATCGACGTGACGGTTGTCGAAGGTGCTTTAGATTTCAGTCTTCTCCTTGGTCGTGACCATATTTATGCCATGGGGGCCCTTGTATCTTCCTTTTTCCATGTGGTTTGTTTTCCACATGATGGAAGAATGGTGACCATCGATCAATTATCATTCTTTAGTCCCCCGGTGCCTCCTGTGCAGCTGTCATCCCCTCTTGTTTCTTGCTTGCAAGTAGTGCCTTCTTTGCCACAGGTCAATTATGTGGCTACCCGTTCCGTCTCTGCATCTCCTACTGATCATGCATATGGTCTCGTACATCATGTACTAGGGACATTGGAACCCGATTTGTCATTGGTGCATCATGACACGTATTCCTCCCAGAGCGCATCTCTTCCATCCCGTAAAGACCTCTTGGGAGCCATGTTCTCGTGTGGCCCATGAACAGGAGGCCGAGGATAGTTCTGATCTTGTGTCGACCTCGTTAAAAAACAAAACAAGGTGTCCGAGGATAGTTTTGATCTTGTGTCAACGTCGTTTAAAATGAAACAAGTTGTCTGAGGACAGTTCTTATCTTGTGTCAACCTCGTTAAAAAATGAAACAAGGAGTCACGAGCATAGTTCCTGATCTTATGTCAAGCTCATTAAAAAATGAAACAAGGGTTATAAGGATAGTTCTTTTACCGTGTCAACCTCATTAAACAATGAAACAAATCCCTTTCCAAATCGAGTCTTTCATTAAGATCTCGTAAAATCCAAGTCGAGTCTTTCTAAGATCTCGAATGTGAACCTTCATTCCATCCACCTCGTTGAATGCAATGAAGCTTGGGGGGCATGTACCTCGATTTGCGTCATTATGTTGGGGGCATGAAAACTTATAACAAGCATAGTTTTTCGTTTCAAGCTTGTGTAAACATGAAACCGAATCCAAGCAGAGTTCTCCATGGTTCAAGCTTGTGTAAAAATGAACCCATACCCGATTTACATCTTGTGATTGCCGTTTTTATCCGCTAAATTCTGCTAGATGAGCCTTGGTTGTTTCATTCCATCGCCACCATCTCTTTGGCCGATCATATGCTTTCACTTGGTTGTTTTTCCTTTCCTAAGGAACCGCAGCGATGAGTGGTTTTATTAGCCAGCCTCTTGACCATTACATGTTTTGAGCAGTTCCACCATTGCTAGAACCAGTTGCTACCCTTTATACCACTCATTCCTCTAGGATGAGTCTCCTTTAAGCTCTTTTCTGACTCGTAAAAGATGAAAATATTGCCGAGTATTTTTCCCTTTTTGACTCGTTAAAGAAAATTAAAATGGATGTCTACTTTCAACTCTTTTTTGACCATTTGAAAATGAAAAGATAGCTGAGTTTTCCTCTTGGCTCGTTAAAAGAAAAAAGAGGCGATCGCCTTTAAGCTCTTTTCTGACCGTTTAAACACAAAAATATTGTCGGGCCTTTGTCGTTTCAAGCTCGTTTTTGGTTACGAAACGATGTGCTTCTGACCGCTTTTCTACTTTTTCGGGTCGAAGTCACTAGTTACAAAAAGTACTCCTCAATCGTAATGGTCGGGCGGTTCTTTCGAGTATCGTTTTATACTTTTTCAGGCTCGATAGACACAAATTTAAAAAAAGGACCCCCGTGGAGTTTTCTTTTCCATGTCTTTTTCAAACTCTCTAAACATGAAAAAGACTCTGAGTTTCACCTATGTTAGACTCGTTAAACCTTGAAACATTGGACTCATCACCATGACGAGACTTGAGCTTCTCCTTCCTAGGGTTTGTTAAACTATTACTAGGTTGGATTTAACAGTAGGTTTATCATTGATTGTCTATGGCAGCTAGTCACTCTTGAACATCGACACTTTTGCTTTTTGCCGGGTTGGGACATCCATACATTGTCATTTGGCCTTCCGCAGGTTTGGGTTATCATTCTAGCCTCATTCCATTCGATTCATGCCATCTCCTTCGAGCCTCTGATCCCTTGATGCCTGAACGCTACCATCCTCCGGAGTCGTGTCGCCGACATGTTCAAGAGTATAATCCTTTTGCAGTTTACACCCTCACCTTCTCCTCTGGTACTCTGTTTCACCATCTGCCACTTGTTCCTTATCTCGTGTCATTGATGGGGGAAACATTATGGACCTCCTGCGACGGGTCGTCTCCTGTCGACATCAGCTCATTATCCAGGAGATTGATCTAGAGATCCACTTTGGTACCTTAGAGCTTGCATGCCTCAATGGCAAGTTCTTCGCACCTAACGAAAGACTTTCATCATTGGTCGTTGATTGGGTGATTCCACGAGTGTTCGACTTCAGCTCCTTTTTCACACTTCGTGGATTGTGCTAGATAGTACCTTGAGAGCCATTGGCATTATTGGTGGTTTCTCTCGCGCTTGTTAACGGTTTTCATAATTGACCGGTAATCAAGCAATTTTCTATCATGCTCGACCTCAGCACATCTATTTGCATGTCAGAATTTGTACTATGATCGGATGGGTTCAAGACCCCGAACTCAAATTACACATGTTTGGGCTGCGTGGATTGGTTTATGATTACATGACTCATTGATGGATGGCTGCAACAATACCTGAGTCTTCATGGATGGCTGCGACCATGCCTTTATCGTCATCATGGTCTCAATAGCTGGATGGCTGCATCCATACCACAGACCTATTCCTTATGTCTTTTGGATGGCTGCACCCATGCCTAGACTACATGTATTTCATTATCAGAGATATCAGTTGTACTTGCATGCAGGTTCTTCTAGATGATGTTACAGCTCAGTCAGTTTCGTAAAGCATTTCACCCCTCCCACTCTCTTGGGCTTCATACTTTAGGGGGCATCTTTTACACAGTAATTTGTCACTGTCTTCATCCTAGTCTTCCTACTGTGTCATGTGTCCAAGTCATTCATGCTCATGCTAGACAAATGCTCTCTGATGTTGCCAAATGACCCGATTTTCCAAAGGTTTCTACCTCATCGCGTCTGTTGGCTAAATAAACACGCTGAAGGGCGCTCCAAAATAGCCCAGAAGCGCTGCCATCACGGAAGTACACCTGATTCCCGCAATGGTCTGATTTTATGTGCCAGCGTGACTGTCACTTGTAATATTAAGCGATTACCTGACTAGCTATGTTATTCAATTGCGATGTCAGCGCGGAAGATCAGTTATGTTCCCACGATGATCTAGATTAGGCGAATTTGTTCCAACAGTCGGCATTCTAGATGACTCCAGACCTGGTTGTTGGCATAGTTTGTGTCGCCCTCCTTTCTCTGGCACAGTTGTTCCATCATTTGTGCTACCTTCCTTGGAGATAAGCTTACTCTTTCACCTTTCATGGAGACTCCTTCTCCTATTTAAACTCTCACCATTGCTATGTGCTGCTAGTTTTGGAGTTCTTAGTCCTTGCAGTGGTTGCTGATAGTGCTATTAGTATTTGTGAGTTTGATAGATAGCTGATGTGAGTGTGACAAGTGTGGGATTGTTGATAGCTTGAGGAAGGTTGTGAAGTGCCCTTAATCTTGTGTAAAACCTGTGAGTGAGAGAGACTTGTATGTTGGGAGACCATCTTCAAAGGGTGAATGCTTGAGGAACATGCTAGTTGGATCCCTTCTGAGAAGGCTTGTAATGTCAATATTTTGGTTGTAAGCTTACTCTTATTTCATAATTAATGCAATCAATGTTGTTTTCCTATGTCTTGTATGTAATGTACTTGATAGCTCATGACTTCTTGACTTTGTAAGTAAATAGATCATTGTTGTTTCGGTTACGTGCTTTGTTGTATTTCCCTTGCATTGTTTCAAGTTGATTACTCATTAGGAGAAGGAAGCGGAAGCTGGAGCAGCACAACGGAACTCCATCAACCACCGGTTGAGGTAGGCCTCCAACTATGACTATTTAAGGAAAGCTATTGTTGATCTATCCTTGTTTGTGACTAGACCCACTCTAGGGCTAGAGGGGTTGCCTCTGTCTGCAGAGGGAACACTTTCCTGCATCACACACATGTTCATCTATCAGACATAAATTGACAGGGTATGGAAAGAGGATCACCTTTCGTTCCTTCTAGATTCACTTGGGGATCTTTGTGCGGAAAGAAGAACTCCTTCTAAGCCAGCTCCAAGACAATTCCTACACAAAGGGCAAAGCAAACCAATCACAGAATACACTTTTGGAAACTAATGTAAGAATCTGTAACAAACATGTATAAATGTATAACTTAACTACTCAACTCGATAAGCATAAGAATGAACAAATATATGCACAATGTCACCGACACTTTGGAGTAGGGAAATGAAGGTGCCATCAGAACGCAGGAACGCTGAAATGAAGGTGCCATCAGAACGCGGGAGCGCTATTCAGGCTAACGCCATGAGAATAGCAGCAGAACAGGTGATCCCTTGCGATGTTCATCCGGACAACGCTTCACCAGCAGAAGAAGAAACAAATTCGGACAGCGCTGATACTAAAAGCAGATCTGAATTAGAATACGCTGAAATGAAGGTGCCATCAGAACGCAGGAACGCTGTTTGGGCTACCTACGCTGATCAACCAGTAACCTCCTACGCTGCTCCCTACAACAACTGCGTTGTGGATGATACCAACTACGCTGTGGAGCACGCAGGCAACAACGTGGTTGATATTAGTTGCAATGAGGAGCACGCAGGCAGCAACAACATGAACATGGGCTCCTACGCTGTCCCTTATGGTGAGTCCAGCAGCAATGAGATGAAGCGCATTGAAGGCTGCCCTAGCACTAATAACATTGCCATCACTTCAGAATTCGTTAGTAAGGATGTTGAAATTAAGGATACCAAGATCATTAACGTGGATGATAAAAGAATCATGGATGATTATAATATATATAAGAACGGAAGCAACTTAGAAGGTAAAGATCTTGATGCTGGAGCTAATACAAGCTATAGATTTATTAAGAATGATAATGCTACCAGTGATAATTCTGACAATGATAGGTTTGTTATTGGGAACCCCATTGCTCCGAATAAGCATGATAAGAGAGTCGTGAATCTCTCATCCATAATGCTCAACTCTGAAAATTCTGAGCAAAGGATTGGGATTTGCGGTCTCACCTAAGAACATTCCTTTTGAAAGCATCATTTGCAACATTGAGAATGGGACTCAAGGTCTTTCATCAAACGACAGGGAGATGTTAAGACAAGAATGTTCCCTAGCTATGTTGAGGTCTAAACACCCAAAGAGTAACCTGAATAAAGAGGGGTGAGAGGCTCTTAGATCCCTTCGAAATAATGATAAGATAGTTGTTCTTAAAGCTGATAAAGGTGGAGCCACCGTTGTGTTAAATAAGGAAGATTACATTCATAAAATGAACGAGCATTTCAGTTGTGGAAGTTACAGAAGAGTCAACTCCAACCCTATTCCCAAGGTGATAAAGCAGGTCAAGAAAGCCATCATGGAAACCAACCTGGAAGATAAAATAAAAAAGAAGTTGATTCCCTCCTGTGAGGTTATTCCTAGAATCTATGGATTACCAAAAATCCATAAGGAAGGGGTCCCTCTTAGACCAATTGTTAATACCATTGGTTCCCCTACCTATGAATTAGCTAAGTATGTAGCTAAGATCCTAAAACCTCTGGTTGGTAACACAGACTCTTTTATAAAAGATTCAAGTGATTTTGTAAAGCTTATTAGGAATAAAAGGGTCGATAAAGATGATATTCTAGTAAGCTTTGATGTTGTTTCCTTGTTTACAAAGATTCCTCTTGATGAAATTGTTCATGTTATAAAGATGGCCACCGACCCCGGAACAGCGAAGCTTGCAGAAATATGTTTGCGGTCCACTTTTTTCAGTTTTCAAGGTCACTATTATGAACAAATTTCTGGAGTCGCCATGGGTTCCCCGCTCTCACCTATTGTCGCCAACCTATACATGGAGAACTTTGAAAGAAAAGCCCTTGACTCATTCCACTTGAAGCCAGCATGGTGGAAAAGATTTGTCGATGACACCAACCTGAATTGGACTCATGGTAAGGCAGAGCTTGAGAAATTATTCAATCATCTTAACTCTATATCTTCCGAAATCAAATTTCCTATGGAGCTTGAGGAGAATGGTAAGATCCCCTTTCTTGACGTTCTGATCAGTAGAAAAGAGGATGGTTTGGGACACCAGGTCTACAGGAAGAAAACTCATACTGATAGCTATCTTCATGCTGACTCTTATCATCATCCATCCCAAAAATTTGGCGTCTTAAACACCCTAGCTGTGAGGGCTTTCAGGATTTCTGACCCTGATCACCTAAAGGATGAGATTGAACACTTAACCACTGTCTTCAAAAACATTGGATACAGGGAGAGGGGTATCAAGAGAGCTATAAGAAGGGCTCAGGATAGGGCCCTCTCTAAGCATCCCCCTGAAGACAAGAAAGAAAATCATGGGAAAGTTTACCTTCCATTCGTCCAAGGGGTTACAGATAAGATTGCAAAAATTTTAAGGAAGAATGATGAGGTCGGTTAAGGATAACATTGATCGTCAACAACTCAAGGGCGTGTACAAGATGGATTGCTCATGTGGCAAGAGTTATATTGGGGAAACAGGTCGGTCTCTGAAAATAATACTTAAAGAGCACACCGCTGACATAAAGAATGAAAGATCCCGTACATCAGCCCTTGGTGAGCACTCGTCCAAGACCAAACATCATGTGTGTTTGGAAGACGCCAAGGTAATTGCTAGAGAGGACAACTATCATAAAAGAAAAATCAGAGAGGCCATTGAAATTATGAAATTTCCTCAGAACCTCAACAGGGACAATGGGAGTGAAATCAGTGGAAATTGGCTTCCTCTGATCAGATAAATAAACCCCTCCGGACCCTTGGAAGCATGAAGAAATGGGGTCTTTCATTTCGAAAGTTTAATTAATTAATTAAAACAAATTAATTAATTTAATTTAATTTAATTTAATTAATTATATTAAGTTAATTAATTAATTAATTAAATTAAATTAAATTTAATTTAAATTAATGATTTAATTATATTAAATTAATTAAATCTTAATTAATTGACTTAAAGAAATTAATTAATTAATTAATTCAATTTAATTAATTATATTAAATTATATTAATGATTTAATTATATAATTAATTATATTAATTAATTAATTAAATTTAATTAAATTTAATTAATTTAATTAAATTAAATTAATGATTTAATTATATAATTAAATAAGATTGAATCAATTAAGGATTCATGATGAAAATAATTAAACCTAAACTAATAATGAATAATTAAATAATTAATTAAAAAGTTTTTATAAAACTTTTATAAATAAAAGATTTTATAAAGATTTTATCAAAATCATTATAAAAAGGAAATTAATTAATAAATAAGAAATCATGTGTCGGCCCTTATAAAATTAGGGTTCTTGGTTTATTTATATCCAGGTCGCAAGGCTCCCTTCTCTCAATAATCTTTCATTCATTTTCTATCTGATTTGTCCTGATGATGGACCCCCTTTGGGGTTTGAAACGTCGACAGAATGAACTAGAAACTGTGGGTAATCCGGATCATGCTACAAAAAACTTCCACAGTAGCTTGAAATCTAACATAACTTCCCTGTACGGAGGGGAAACATGGAAGGAGATCTGTCTTCTCGAAATCTTGAGGATAAAAATTGAGAGAAGAGCTGCGGACCTGCAATTTCTGAAACAATGTAGGGATAAGAAAATCATCCCTCCTTTTGCTAAGATAAATCATAGACTATTTAATCATTATAATAATAAGTCATTTTTGAAATTAAGTCTAGCCCTAATTCGAAGTGAAATTAAAAGAACCAGGGCAGCCTTAGACAGGCTCAATCGCTTGGCCCTTTCCTCCCATCTTAAACTAACTATGGAAATCAGCTTTGATCTTTGGAAAATTATTGATGCGAAAGCAGCATTGAAGGCCCAGTCAGAGGGTAGAATCGCCAGGGAAAGACAGTCCAGGAAGCTGGCCAAGTTAGAGGAAGGAGTGGGTTTATCTACTGTATATTCAACAACAGAATCAAGAAACAATGCGGACAGCGCTGAGAATGTTAGAGCTGAGAATGTTAACACTGTGAGCAAAAAGGAGTTAAACATGCCAATCTCCTGCGCTGTTCAAACCTCCTACGCTGTTCAAACCTCCTGCGCTGTTCAAACCTCCTACGTTGTTCCCAACACCATGAGAAAAGTAGCAAAACAGGTGATCCCTTGCGATGTTCATCCGGAAAATGCTTCACCAGCAGAAGAAGAAGCAAATCCAAACAGCGCTGATACTAGAAGTAGACCTGAATTAGAATACGCTGAAATGAAGGTGCCATCAGAACGCAGGAACGTTGTTCAGGCTAACGCCATGAGAATAGCAACAGACCAGGTGATCCCTTGCGATGTTCATCTGGCAGCGCTTCACCAGTTGAAGAAGAATAAAATTCGGATAGCATTGATACTAAATCTGAATTAGAATACGCTGAAATGAAGGTGCCATCGGAACGCAGGAACGCTGTTTGGGCTACCTACGCTAATCAACAAGTAACATCCTACGCTGCTCCCTACAACAGCTGCGCTGTGGATGATACAAACTACGCTGTGGAGCACGTAGGCAGCAACGTGGTTGATATTAGCTGCAATGAGGAGCACGCAGGCAGCAACAACATGAACATGGGCTCCTGCGCTGTCCCTTATGGTGAGTCCAACAGCAATGAGATGAAGCGCATTGAAGGCTGCCCTAGCACTAATAACATTGCCATCACTTCAAAATTCGTTAGTAAGGATGTTGAAATTAAGGATACCAAGATCATTAACGTGGATGATAAAAGAATCATGGATGATTATAATATATATAAGAACGGAAGCAACTTAGAAGGTAAAGATCTTGATGCTGGAGCTAATACAAGCTATAGATTTATTAAGAATGATAATGCTACCAGTGATAATTCTGACAATGATAGGTTTGTTATTGGGAACCCCATTGCTCCGAATAAGCATGATAAGAGAGTCGTGAATCTCTCATCCATAATGCTCAACTCTGAAAATCCTGAGCAAAGGTTAGGGATTTGCGGTCTCACCTAAGAACATTCCTTTTGAAAGCATCATTTGCAACATTGAGAATGGGACTCAAGGTCTTTCATCAAACAACAGGGAGATGTTAAGACAAGAATGTTCCCTAGCTATGTTGAGGTCTAAACACCCAAAGAGTAACCTAAATAAAGATGGGTGAGAGGCTCTTAGATCCCTTCGAAATAATGATAAGATAGTTGTTCTTAAAGCTGATAAAGGTGGAGCCACTGTTGTGTTAAATAAGGAAGATTACATTCATAAAATGAATGAGCATTTGAGTTGTGGAAGTTACAGAAGAGTCAACTCCAACCCTATTCCCAAGGTGATAAAGCAGGTCAAGGAAGCCATCATGGAAACCAAGCTGGAAGATAAAATAAAAAAGAAGCTGATTCCCTCCTGTGAGGTTATTCCTAGAAACTATGGATTACCAAAAATCCATAAGGAAGGGGTCCCTCTTAGACCAATTGTTAATACCATTGGTTCCCCTACCTATGAATTAGCTAAGTATGTAGCTAAGATCCTAAAACCTCTGGTTGGTAACATGGACTCTTTTATAAAAGATTCAAGTGATTTTGTAAAGCTTATTATGAATAAAAGGGTCGATAAAGATGATATTCTAGTTAGCTTTGATGTTGTTTCCTTGTTTACAAAGATTCCTCTTGATGAAGCTGTTCATGTTATAAAGATGGCCACCGACCCTGGAACAGCGAAGCTTGCAGAAATCTGTTTGCGGTCCACTTTTTTCAGTTTTCAAGATCACTATTATGAACAAATTTCTGGAGTCGCCATGGGTTCCCCGCTCTCACCTATTGTCACCAACCTATACATGGAGCACTTTGAAAGAAAAGCCCTTGACTCATTCCACTTGAAGCCAGCATGGTGGAAACGATTTGTCGATGACACCAACCTGAATTGGACTTATGGTAAGGCAGAGCTTGAGAAATTCTTCAATCATCTTAACTCTATATCTTCCGAAATTAAATTTACTATGGAGCTTGAGGAGAATGGTAAGATCCCCTTTCTTGACGTTCTGATCAGTAGAAAAGAGGATGGTACTTTGGGACACCAAGTCTACAGGAAGAAAACTCATACTGATAGCTATCTTCATGCTGACTCTTATCATCATCCATCCCAAAAATTTGGCGTCTTAAACACCCTAGCTGTGAGGGCTTTCAGGATTTCTGACCCTGATCACCTAAAGGATGAGATTGAACACTTAACCACTGTCTTCAAAAACATTGGATACAGGGAGAGGAGTATCAAGAGAGCTATAAGAAGGGCTCAGGATAGGGCCCTCTCTAAGCATCCCCCTGAAGACAAGAAAGAAAATCATGGGAAAGTTTACCTTCCATTCATCCAAGGGGTTACAGATAAGATTGCAAAAATTTTAAGGAAGAATGATGAGGTCGGTTAAGGATAACATTGATCGTCAACAACTCAAGGGCATGTACAAGATTGATTGCTCATGTGGCAAGAGTTATATTGGGGAAACAGGTCAGTCTGTGAAAATAAGACTTAGAGGGCACACCGCTGACATAAAGAATGAAAGATCCCGTACATTAGCCCTTGTTGAGCACTCGTCCAACACCAAACATCATGTGTGTTTGGAAGACGCCAAGGTAATTGCTAGAGAGGACAACTATCATAAAAGAAAAATCAGAGAGGCCATTAAAATTATGAAATTTCCTCAGAACCTCAACAGGGACAATGGGAGTGAAATCAGTGGAAATTGGCTTCCTCTGATCAGAGAAATAAACCCCTCCGGACCCTTGGAAGCATGAAGAAAGGGGGTCTTTCATTTCGAAAGTTTAATTAATTAATTAAAACAAATTAATTAATTTAATTTAATTAATTATATTAAGTTAATTAATTAATTAATTTAATTTAATTTAATTAATTATATTAAGTTAATTAATTGATTAATTAAATTTAATTAATTATATTAAATTAAATTAATGATTTAATCATATAATTAATTATATTAAATTGGAAATAAATAAATAAATAAATAAATAAATAAATAAATAAATTTAATTTAATTTAATTAATTATATTAAATTAAATTAATGATTTAATTATATAATTAATTATATTAATTAATTAATTTAATTAATTATATTAAATTAAATTAATGATTTAATTATATAATTAATTAATTAATTATATTAATTATATTAAATTAAATTAATGATTTAATTATATAATAAATTAAATTAAATTAAATTATTGATTTAATTATATAATTAAATAAGATTGAATCAATTAAGGATTCATGATGAAAATAATTAAACCTAAACTAATAATGAATAATTAAATAATTAATTAAAAAGTTTTTATAAAACTTTTCTAAATAAATTTTTTTATAAAGATTTTATAAAAATCATTATAAAAAAAGGAAATTAATTAATAAATAAGAAATCATGTGTCGGCCCTTATAAAGTTAGGGTTCTTGGTTTATTTATATCCAGGTCGCAAGGCTCCCTTCTCTCAATAATCTTTCATTCATTTTCTATCTGATTTGTCCTGATTATGCACCCCCTTTGGGGTTTGAAACATCGGCAGAATGGACCAGAAATTGTGGGTAATCCGTATCATGACTCTACAAAAAATTCCACAGAAGCTTGAAATCTAACACAACACAACTATAGTTCTATATTCAGAATGGAAGAGTGATTACAACAATCCATTGTATCAGTCTTCCTTACCCCTTCTTCCTCTCTCTCTCCCCTTCTTTCAGCTAGCTCCTTCAAGAATATGACAGTTCACAACAGCTCTATGGGCTATCCTTCTAAATGATCTGACCCTTTTGCAATGGCCCTCTCGTTGCTTATGTAGCAATCGAATTAGGGCTACCAAAATCCACTTGTAGTTCATTAGGGTAAAAACCATGAACCTGCCCTATTTACAAGCTTTTTCCCATTTTCCTTCATTCTCGGAATAGAATTTCTCCAAATATCTTGATTTTTGGACTTTCCTTGCTTTTCTTGCATAAATATAGGGATTTAATATCTAGATATTTATGAGCAGATTCGTTAGCATGACCTTCTTGACATCACTTAAGTTCACTAACACTCCCCCTGGTCTAACAACAAGAGTTAGCAGGGTGACTAACGCTCCTTTATGCTTGGTAACAAGCTTTATAAAGCAAGTTGTCAGTGTATAGAGAGTGTTAGTGTGGATTCTGGGCCTGCAACTGTGTTCATTGATTCAGTCATCTTGTCTTTCTCCTCTGAGTTGATTAGGAGGTCAATTTGTCCTATAACACAGGCTGTGATGCCTATGGAGTACTTTGTGCCTAGTCTACGCATAGCGGCATTCACACGAATGGTGAACCACAGAGCTTTAGAGGAGTGGATCGCGCAACTAATAGAGATCGAAGAAGATAGATTTTTGGTTGGATTCAATCAATAGGTTCAAAGGGAATGTGAAAAGGCATAGCACGATCAACACCTCAAAGTATGCACCTTCAAGGTAAATGATCTAGTTTTATTATATGACAACAAGTTTGGTAAGTTTCCAGGAAAATTTCAGATGCATTGGTTGGGGCCATATGTTATCAAGGAGATTATCGATGGTGGAGCAGTTTAGCTTGTGAAGTTGAATGGAGATCCATTTCTGGGAAAGGTAAATGGAAGCCGATTGAAGCCAAACACCGGGGATCCGGCCCGATGACTAAATGATGGTAGCAGAGTATTATCGCTCCAAGCAGTTGCAAGGGGGCATGGGACTATAAACTACACTGCCGGGGTTGTAATGTTGCATGATAGGGGGTCTGCGCGAAAGAGGAGGGTGTCACAGCATCATCAGAAGCATGAAGAGAGCTACGCTATAGGAGGAGAGACCATGCCACGCAGCCAGAAAGTGACCGTTACCATCACTGTTCATGATTTGAAAGTGAGAAAATGGTTAAGAGGAGGGAGGGGGTCATTTAAGGCTGAATTTAAGAGTGAAATCTTTGGAAATCTGCCGCAAATATAGAATTTATGGATAGTTTTTGGGGCGAACAGTCGAATTTGAATTCGAATTCGCCTATAAATTACAGGTGGCTATCCAATGAAAAACAATTTGCATCCCAAGAATTTCTGCATTGAGCTATCTGTTGTGCGTGAACCATGAGTTCTTTGAGGATTTTCTCGCTAGCCCCTTGTTTGATCAGTATCTCGAGTCAGACATAAATCTTATTCATGATATCATGTTAGGACTAGGTCCCACAAAAACTACAAGTGCTGGAGGGACTATCGCCTCTGAGGGAGTTGCTCCAGAGGTTGTGAGTATGGAGGTTCCAGCTGCAATGCCTATGGTGCCGAGGTTGCATAGGCTGAAGCCTACATCGGTAAAGGAGGTCCCCAAGCGAAAGAAGGATAAACAAAGAAGTTGGTGCCAATGCGTGAGTCACCGAGGAAACATGCAACTACATAGACCCAAAGGAAAGAAAAGTTGAGCGCTAAGGAGAAGGGGAAAGTGGTAGATCTGGAGGCTAAGGAGGGCGCGAAAGACATTGACATTGAGGGGGTAGACCCTATTTATAAGCTAACAGAGTACATTCCTCCATGCAAGGGAAAATTGAAGGTCTCGAAGGACCCAGATGAGGGATAGTTCCTCTTCAACACACCCCTGTTACCAGAGAGCCTACCTTTTGATGGTCCGTGCTTGGCACGGATCTTGCACTTAAAACTAGAAGATTGGGATTTGGTGGGCCATGAGCAGTTCCCCCACCTGGCTACCAACACCTTCATGAAGAGGGTTTTCTACAAAGAATATGGTGTCACCGCGTTGGAGCCAGTGGAATAGATTTGAGGAGTAAACAAGTCAAGGTTGTTGAACCTGTTCTGGGTGCCTCACTACCACTGCACTCCGATTAACTTAATTTTCATTAAGCAGTGTCTGTGCCTGGTGCATGAGGAGTGCTTGCGGTTGAACGAGCCGATCCCCATCATTGATATGTTGATCCATTGGATCACATTATTTCCCCATTCAGGACTGAATCTGGCCAAGGTGTTTGGCGGAAATAAGAGGGAGCGCGACCTCACAGAGAAGATGAAGGACAAGTTCAAACTTGTCAAAAAGTTGCGCGAGTACTCGATTACCAGCATTACTGACCCCGTGGTGAAGGTTGCCACATAGATTTTGGCTGGCAAAGTTATGAGGAAGTGCTACACATATGAGGTGTCAACACCAGTGGTTTCGTTAGGAGCTTAGTGCGCGGAGGGCGTACAATTCAACTAGGCATGCTACCTGTGTAGTGATTTCCTCGCGAACTGTACAGAAGCACAAGACAAGAGTAAAACCTTGCACTATGCATGGTTGTTACTCTCAATTGTGCTCATCACGCGGGATTTTCCAGAGAACAACTAGTTTCCTCTGATTGAGATGGATTTACTGGAAGCAACAAAGTTTGCATCTCTCTTGGCCACAAAGGATGTTGCGCAGGTTAGAGAAAGCAAAGTCTTTTGGGTACTGATGGAGTCGATTATTCGCGCAACCATCAACCGAAAGACATGATTGTCACCAACCATGTTTGGTAGTTGTCAGGGTACGCGGAGTTAAAAACAGACTTCTACCATGTCTACATCCGGGCACAGAAGGATCTGGATCAGAAGTGGTTCGACTTACCCTACTTGGCTATGGATGACACTATTGTAGAGGTCATCAAGCACTGGCCAACAGAGTGCCATTCTGCATCTGATTCGGCCACTGGGACTAGCAAGTCCACAGAGAAGCAGAAAAAGGAAGCGGTCAGACTAAAGGTTTAGTAGCCAGCTGAGAAGAGGAAGAAGGAGACTAAGGAGAAGGCCCGGGTAGAAGTGGAGCATGTCGTGAAGGAACAGGCATAGCAGGAAGAGCACGGCTCTAACAGAAGCCAAAAGTATCCTTCACCCCAGACAGAGGAAGAAGAGCAGTCAGTGCAAGGCGACGAAGATCAACAGGAGAGCACTCCCTTCCGAGTGAAGTGGTTCAGGGAGCAAGAAAATTAAGGACCATGCAAAAAGACAAAAGCCACTAAATCGTCGCTAGATCAAATTACCTTGATGGAGGGTGACCTAGATGAGATTAGCGATAAGGTGTGGGATACAATAGAAAAACTGTTGTAGAAGTTTGAGTAGCAGCAGAAGCAGGTACTGAGCACCATACAGAAGGATCTACGTGAGCTACAGATCTAGACGACCAGGATCCAGGTAGGTGTAGGGTAGAGTAGCGTGACATCAATTCGGTCATTAAATATTCGGGTAGTCACGCTGCCTGATGGAGCTTTGAGCATGGAGGTGGCCACTGACAAGGATATTGTCAGCTCCCCGAAGAATATCAAACTCAACTTGGTTGCGCTTCCTTGTGAGTTTCTTGACACACTGCAAGAAGGAGTGATTGGAGAGATTAAGGCCTAGGAGTAGCACGTGCTGAGCCTGATAAGTGAAAATAAAGTCAACAAAGAACAGATGTTCATGGAGAAATCAGAAGCATTGGAAGCATGGAAGAAAATTTAGGCGCAAAATGAACAAACTATAGCCATGGTGGCTGAGGCATGCAGAAAAGTCCCTAAACTTCATATCCTGGAGGAAGCCCTAGTGGAAGTGAAGATCAAGAAGTTGGCTGTAGGTGTGTGTGACGTGAAGATGGAAGTGGCCAAGGTTTTGTTTAAACTGAACCTGAAGACAATAGAGCTAGAGTTGAATTCACAACCTTCAACTCCGCCAGAGGTCAGGGAACAACGTGAAGCCACTATAAAAGATGGAGTCGCGGTAGTGGATGCCACAGTGGTGGATTGCACTATGCTCTTCGAGCAATCCATAGAGGTAGTCACAACTCTGCAAGAAGATCCTAACTTGCAGAGGTTAAACACAGAGGCTCGTTAATTGCAGCACTGGTATGATGAAGCAAGAGTGACGATGCACACCGTTGCTATAGCACAACAATTGGAAAAGCTGTAGGAGGAAAAACAATTACTCGAACAAGTGGAAGCAACACAGAGGAAAGAAGCAGTCCTCAAGGCCAGATGGGGCCTTGGCTGGATGAGGCCTATGTTATCTCCACCACCATTGAGGAGAAGTTGGAAAGCCTGTAGAGAACACAATAGAAGATCAAGGAAGACAGTTAGGACCAGCAAACAGAGCAGCTGGTGGAGCAGATCAAACAAGTAGCCACGCAGAGTGCCACTGAGGTAGCAATAGCGCAAGTAGAGTTGGGAGACCTCCATAGTAAGATCTTTGTGCCAACAGAGTGACTTGAGGGTGAGTCACGATATTTGTGTTGGGGGCCTATTGGGACAGGGTCCCTTGGGGTCAATTTTGGGGCAAAAAGCCCAAGCTTTTGTTGTGTAAAGTGTAAAGTCTCCACAAATTGTGGTCATGGAGCGCATATATAGTAAAGTGTTATAAAGGGTTTTACCCTTCTTTTATGTAAGTAGTGTCAGCTTTTGTAGATCCACCCATGGTATATGGACCATGGGATTATATAAAAATGTGAGTCTTATAGAGTTTAAGGGATGATATGCGATGGAGAATAATGTAATGGGTCAGTAGAAGAAAGAGCGAAGAAGTCTTAGGGTAGAAGAGAGGCTCTGCATGTTGGGTGTGGAGCATGATTATTTAGAGGTGAGCATGATTATTTAGAGGTCTTTATTTCAGCCGGATGTATACCACAGGAAGTTTGTACACCCCTTCACGTGGGGAGGTGCGGGGGGGGGGGGGGACTTGTCCTCCTCGCGGGGGTCTAGGGGGGCTAATCCCCCCGACTGAGGGGTCTGGGGGCCAGTGGTCCCCCAGCAGGGGTTTCGGGGGCAACGCCCCCGAATCTAAAAACAGATGTAAAATTGCCTTGTAAAAGTATAGTAATTTCTAGTCAATCTGGTCCGTTCATTAGGCAGATGATCTGATGGTAGAACTTATGTTTAATTTATGGTTTTTTGCCCTAGAAGGCAACCCTCTCTATGTATAAGGGCATTGTATTGAGGCTATGACATAGATGTGTATTCTCTGAGCGAGAAATAGAGAGGTGAGACTGTGAGAGAAAACAGAGGATATTACAACGGATCTGTTATACGTTGTGCTCTTCATTTTGCTGGATAATAGAAAGGAAGGACTGGCTATTCATGGTGGATTAGCCCAAACTGGGTGAACCACGTATATCTGTGTCTCTCTGGTTTTATGCATTTTCTGTGTTTATATTTATGCAATATTCTGTGTTCCATTGCTTTGTAATATATAATTTTCTAACACTGCAGCTGTGTGCACAGAGGCCTAGAGTAGTGTCCATAGCTAAGTGTGCGGACCCCTGCAACTGAGTGCGCAGGGAAGTCTTGAGTATGTAAGAAGAACTGAAGCATTAATAAAGACGTTATTCCATAAATTCATGTGTTTTGTCTATTTACTTCTGTTATGAATGAATGCACTTTATGCTGTCCTAAATGATGGTTTTATGAATTAATACTGTATTTATGCGTGATTTTACATGATTTATATTGTTATACAAACACAAGTAATAGTAACTATTTACGCGAAGACTACCTTTTTGCATATTAAAGTTATCAAACACTTAAGCCGATATGGGCAAATACGGAATTAGGAGTAATCACAGAGGCATGTAAGTGGTTGATTCAACTGTTTAGGGTCCATGAAAGATAGTCATAGACCTTCGCCAAGGTCGAGAGGTAGGTTACAAGAAGTTATATAGATAAGCATAAAAGGCTTGTTGATCTACGTGAAGGCAGGTTTAGGGAATAAAATGACATTACACTAATCTCTGGGTGCAGAAACTTGGTTCCAACATCCCCCGATACTACTTCGGGTGAGACTTTAGTTTACGCTCTGCGAATTGATGCCAAGTGGGTCGGTAGTGTAGGGACTTGTTGGGAAAAACTAACTGTAAACCTGGCTCAAGACCCACTAAGCCAACACCCTATCTCATCTCCCTCATGGGATCATGATTAGAGGACATCACTCTCATAGCCCAAAAATAGAGTTTGATTTCTTGTCAATTGCATAAGTCAAGTTGTGGAATTGGTTACATAGTTTTTTATGATTTCTTGGAAAGAATTACACTTATTATTTTTCTTCTCCTGATTGCTATAACTTAGAAGATATTTCAGTTCATCAATCAAGTTCTTAGCAGTAGTTAAATTAAATTTTCCAAATTCAATTCATCTTTTCCATATTGACATAAAACAATTCACAAATGAAAAGTAATAAGTGTAGGTGTTATGCAAGGATTGTTGATCTATAGGCAAGGATACTTTCCACTAGCTCAATTGAGGTCCTTTCCCCCTTCTGTTTATGCATTCCAACCCATGTTCTAAACCTCTATTTTCAGGTCACTGTGAGAAAGCCATCTTAGCAAAACCTAACTTCTTGAAGTATTGGGCTTAGCCAAGGTTGACTATCACCCTCCCCAAACCCTCCCCAAATTTCATACACCCTTCCAACCCTTCACATCACCATTTTTACTCTCCAAAATCTCTCATCCAACTTCCTGTAGCATTTCAGGATATCATGTAGCAGCAAAGGACATCCTATAACAACATCCTATAGCTCACCTGTAGGAGCCTATTTTGACCCTGCTTTGACATGCAATGATAGAATATCCTAGTTTAGGAGTAGTTTCATTCCTCAGGTTGGAATCCATGACCATAAATGCCACCTAGAATAGTCCTCTCACTCCTTTTCCCTTCCTGCAAGATTCAATAGCATTAGTCCTTTTTTGTTCAAACCTAGCAATTATAATTTCTTTACTTTGCAAGTGTGAATTAGGAAGAAAATGCATGCACTTTTGAATTATGAAATGATGAATTAATCTGATGTTTTCAAGCAACCCTAATAGCTAGATGATTGAGTGCAAGATAACATGATTTCATTTTTGTAACCTAGCATAAGATTGTATCCTTTCATGGCATTTACAAGTTGACAACTTCCATCTTCTGAGTGTAATAACATTTAATTTCTCTACACTAGGACTAATCTTCACATTCTATTTTTAGTAGTTAGACTCTTGTTAGTTCAGTAGAGGAATGGTATGGAACCCTAATGATTAAGTGACCCAGTTGAGGGTGGTATGAGTATAATAATGCATTTAATGTATAAAACACGGTCACCTCTAAGTTTATACGAAACCCCTGGTTGATAAAGTAAAGTTGGTATCCCAATTGCATCACTCTTGTTGTAATACTGGGGCTCATCACATCTTGGTGCCATTGTCAGGGAGGTGTCTAGGTAGATGTAATTTCTACTTTTTTGTATGTTTTTCATTTGGTAGGTAGATGTTATTCCTCCTTTCCTTTCTATTTTGCAGTTGATTTTAAAAAACACATAAAAAGAAAAAAACTCTTTCATGCCTCGTAGGAGTTAGAGACACTGTAGGGAAATTCTTCCCAAATACCACCACACCATCAAATAATCAACCCTCACTCTTCTTGGTGACTTTCAACTTCCCTCTATGACTGGAGGGTGTTATCAGGAAATCTAGTGTCTATCTAGCACTACTAGTCCCACTAAGATGGGTAGCTATCTTAGAAACAAACAGATTAAAGTTACTCTTGTTTTCCTTTATGAGAAGTAGATAGGAGAGGAGCAAAGAATACCAACCTCGATCTTTCACTTGGTTCCTTGCTTGTTCCTTCTCCTCTCTGACAGGTCTTTGCCGCTCCTTCCTTGACCACTCCACTTCAATGAGTACCTGTAAAGTCAAAGCAACATAATACCTCCAAAGTGTAGAGATCTACAATCATAAACAATATAGGACCAGATATATATTGACCACACAAATGCATATATCATCAAACATACAAGAATGTGGAGGAAAACATGAATAGCTTTATTGATATAGAGATTAGAAGAGAGGATTATAGCCAATTTATCTGACCCAACATCATCCTCCCAGCGTGAAAGTCCTTCTTCACCTCATCAAAAGTTTAGATCACCCAACACTATGAAATTCCACCAGGAAACCAACATCACTTCTTTACAAGATACAAGATTCCAGCCTCTGGATCTCTGGGATGAGGGATCCATATATAGATGATTGAAAGGGGGTGAGTCAGCTTTTGGGATTTTGATTAGTGTCTTCTCTCTGATATTTCTTGATTCCACTTGGAGATTGATGATCTCTTACTCATCCCTGGGCGAATTCAGAGAGGCAAGTGTCACAGGAGAAGTTTCTGGAAGATTCCTTCATCATCCACCTTGAAAATTGTCTCTGCCATTTATCTACTCTTGCCCATCGCACCCTACATAAGGGCTTTCCAGTATGCATCACACTTTTTGCACTGAGCAAGTGAGATGCATCACACCCTTAGCACTGAGCAGTCTGTATGGTCCAGTTTTGACCAGTTCTGAGCAGTTTTCTATGGAGAACTTCTGGGAGATGATGTAATCAGCTGACCTTGTTCCTTTAGGGCATGAAACAACACTTTTAGGGACTTAGAAGCCCTTGGTTTATGGACATATGTGATTGGGGTTGCAGTGCCCAAATATTTCTATAACAGTTGCCCCCTAAAGCATGAGGTCGAAAATCTTTTGATGTCGGGTGAAATGCTTTATCATGAGGATCCGAGGTTTTTCGAACTGGAAGGCGACCTGTAATAAGATACAATACAATACATTATCTTCATAACATTTTCATGATCTATCTAAGGCAGGCATTCCCATACTGAACTTTATAAATTCATTTTCATGTACATAGGACAGAAAACCGTCTGTGTGGCAGACTGATGATTCTGATAGAGCCATCATCCTTTGGTTTGGATGATTATCTGTGCAGCAATGATGTACATTTGATATCTTTATTTTCCTGAATATATTGCAGCCCGGATGGATGAAACTAGATCCAGGGTCTTCAAACTCGTCCAATCTTCGCCTGAAGTACAAGTCGATCCATGTGAAAAATGTTCTGGAGTTGAACATGGAAGGACATCACCTGATTACCAGCCAATGATGTAAGCTGTTAACAGGCACGAGAGGAATCACCGATAATGATGATGACCCACAAGGTACTACAGTACAATTCACGTGGTGTGAAAATGAGACTTGGCGTCGAAAACCACGCAAAATCTTTTGGGTGAAGGCCATTGATGTAAACCTGTCGCCGGAAGTGAGAAACTTGCCATTGAGGCATGCAAGCGTCAAAGTACTGAAGGGTTGTTCTTAGGTAAACTTCCTAGATAATGAGTTGTCATTGAAAAGAAGTGACTCGTCATAGGAGGGCCTTAATGAATCCCACATCTACGACACGAAATGGAGCAAATGATTTTGTGGAGGTGAAAACGATCTGATGATATAGTGTTCAGGGTGGCGGTCATGAAAGAATGAAGCGTGAAGGTATTGCAGCGGGTGAGACACAGGTTGGATTAGTGAATTCTTTGATTGACTTCTCTTGAACATATTGGTGACATTGAATTGGATTGGTAGCGTTAACCCAAAAGATGGATGGTACAGTGGACCAATGGTAGTATGATTGGTGAACGGAATAACCCAACTCGACTCAATCATGGTGATGGAGTGAAAGTGTCATGTTCAAGAGTGACTCGCTACCAATAAAGTTTCTTCAAGTTTTCTTCCCAATTTTCCCCGGTCATTGCTGACCAGTACCTCTTTATTTTTATCAAGCTTGAGGAGGATAACATATGCTTGTTCTATAATTTTCCCTTCGGGCAAACCCGTCGCTATGTTTTAACGAGCCTAGTGACAATGAAACTCGTTCTTGTCTATATGGACAAGTTTGTCGCTATTGGTTTTAACGAGTTTAATGACAAAGACAACTCAGTCCTTTTTCAATTTTAGAGAGTCTAAAAAGGGATGGAAAGGAGACTCCAGTAATCCTTTTTCGTCATGTAATCCCTTAAGTCCGAAAAAGTGTAAAATAATACAAAAGGGATGAATTTTCGATAGTTTTAATGAGCCGAACAAGACAAGCGCTCGATCCTTTTGTGTAATAATCCCTCAGGTCCAAAAAGATTAAAATATAGAGGAGGGATAGCACTTTCAATAGCTTTAACGAGCTGGAGAGGCCAATTGCTTGGCAATATTTTCATATTTTATGAGTAATATGAAAAGAGCTTAAAGGAGACTTGTCTTTGAGGAACGAGTGATATTTTCAGGTAGCTGCTAATTCTAGGTAAGGTTTGGAATTTTCCAATCACGGTAGTGTCACAAGGATGGCTAACAGAATCACTCTTCACAGCTATTCCTCAAAAGGGGTAAACAATCAAATGGAGGCAAATGATCGGCTAAAATAGAGTGGAGGTGATGGTAAGAACACGACCAGGGCTCAAAAGCTGATGATAATGCATTCACAATGGTTATTTACCGGAGGTTGGTTCATTTTTTAGTGAGCTTAAACTCTAGGGGGAACGTTTGCTCATTGCTTGGGTTTAATTTTTAACGAGCTTGAACTTCGCATAAAAACTGCTCGTGCCAGTCGTATAATAGGGATGTCTCATTGATAGGTTCAATTTTTAAGGAGCTTGCACCATTCGAAACTTTGCTCTGAATCCTTTCTTTATGTAAGCTAGGAACGACCAATCCTACGAGTTTAAAGGGTTGAGAAACTACAAACTAAGAAAATAAATGGTCGTTCTTTACTTGCATGCAGAAAGGTTTGCATGCCCCCAGGTATATCGAAGTAGAGTTTCCAGGTTACCATATGAAAGTTCTCACATTTGCAAGTTTGCTCCATCCGCGTCGCAGACAAAACACTTTCTTGGCGATGTCTATTGAAATAGACAAAGGTGAATGGCGCAGACACCTCCACTCACATAACTTTGACGAGGGAATCTTATTCCAGTCTAATCCCATTTTCCTATATGGACAGGTGTGTCAAACTAGTCATATATCATTCGTGGAAACTTTACCCTATACCCAAGGTTTTCCTGTCGGAGCAGACCAGGGTGCATGCCCCCTGGGTTTCAGTCATGGCCACCGAATTACTCACATTCTTCAAGCGGATGGACTGGATATTGATGAGACATTCCTTGCATGAAAAGACCAGTTAGGGATGGCATTTGACTATTAGCTATGTGTGAGTCGGGGAATGAAAGCTGGTCTACGAGCTGGACCACTAGGCCTTCATGCGGAAAACACATTACTCGAAAGAGTGAGGAGATGATGGCTCCCATGCTATAAATATAGTCACGACCAAGGAGTAGATTATAATCTAAAGGTCCTTGGACTACCATTACGTTCAGATAAATAGTTTTCCCTCTCAAAGTTATAGGCAAACTTGGAAGGATCCCCAATGGTTGACTGGTTCCTTTGTCGAAGCTTGTCATATTTCGCATCTCAGGCAGAAGCGATGGCAAACTAATCACTTTCCAAGCAGTTGAGGAAAGGATACTCACAGAAGCCCCTTCATCTATGATGGTACCGACCATGACCATTCTGTAAGTTTGAACAATGATTCGAAATGGTACATTAGACGGTAAACGGGGTCTGCCTAGTAGATTCCAATCGAAGGAAACGACTAGGTTGCTTGGAGGTGGGACCGAATAAATAGTCGGATATGACTCTGACGAACTTCCTTCCTGTGGTAAAGGAACGGGTAGATTGCCCCCATGCTCATCGGAGTCTGTGTTTACGAAAAGAATTTGAACGGTGTCGTTCTCATTCTCTTCGGTGACTGTATCATCTGAAGATGGACCTTCCGAAGACAAGACCGGGTCAACTGCCGCCTCAACCTTTTGACTTTCGTCTAGTATGGATTCAGAGGGTTTATGTTCAATGATAGACGCTTCGACCAAGCACAAAGTTGTGTCAGACAGATTTTCAACTAGCGATGGACTCAACAAGAGTTTCTTGTACCCAGGAGGAAGCCATAGCGATGAAGCAGGAAAGTTATCCAAGCCTCTTTTAGCTTCGTCCAAGAAGGGACAATGGTGGACGGCATGATTGGCTTCACACAGTTTGCAAGGAAATTTACATTTTCCTTCTGTCCAGAGACTTCGTTTTCACTACTTGGCGGTGTATTCTCAACATGATCATCAGAGGTTGATGACACCAGATTGTGCAAACGAGGAGACCAGTCCCTTAAGATCTGAGGGATGCAAGGACAATCTCGATGATAGTGGTCTCCTTTTCAAATGACACATGGAGATTTAGACTTGGACGGTGCAGTGTGTGGATTTTCGCTAGACGATGCACGATTGCCGCTTTTCGCCTTTGGCTCCTTCTTCTTCTTCTCTTTCTCCTTCCCTTTCTTCTTCTTCTTAGTTTCTTGGCCTTTAGCTTTATTAGCTTTACCAAGTGAAGAGGAAGGAGGGGAGGGAGAAACAAGCGAAGTAGAAGGTTGGGAGGTAACTCTAGTATCATTTAGTTGCTGATTTGATTGCTCAGGAATCATGGTGGTTTGAACGACAGAAGTCGAGAAAAGCCATATTGGCAAGCTGATTGTTAGTCCTAGGAGGGACAATGTGGCCATATGAGGTGCACCAACATCTCCCCAAGAGGAGAAAGGACTAGGATTTCCTTCAAGGGGAAATCCTTGGTTGGTAGACTCCACTTTTCTCAACCTAATACCAATGAGGGAACAGTGACGTTATTCCGATTAAAATAAATTTTATATGCTTTGACACAACTTGCTTTTTCAATTTTTAAGAGTCGAGAAAAAGCTAAAGATGACTCTGGTTGCCTTCGGTTTTTAATGAGCCTGAAGTGACAAGTGCTCAGATGGACCTTTTCCTTTAAGGAGTCTGAAAAGGAACGAAAGAGACTACTCTGGAAATCTAGATAGAGGGATTACCAAACCAATCGCAAAATTGTAGAATACTTTTTACGGTACGGCAGTCAATCTTCCCGAATGCTGTGTTCAGTGCATTGCGATCGATAGGGTGGTAGACACAGCTTCCTAAGGATAAAGGATATAGCCTATTGTGGTCTCCCAATATATACTTGATGGTACATGGGAGCACAAGTCCGTATAGGCACTTGTCATCTCAAAGAGGAAGAATCACCCAACCTATGATGAAATCGATAGTTACCAGGCTTTACGATGCTGGAATATGTCTCTAGCCTAGAATTCTAAGCTTAGGCTGGAGGGGCGAGGTGCTGGCTTAGGTGGCTTAGGTATTGGTCAAGACGGTAGTGGGTAAGCTATTGTATTTATAGACAGGACTGGGTATCGATCACGAAGGTCTGGATCACTAAGCTCTCTATATAATGGATCTCGAAATGGCCATAAGGTATAAGTTAATATTTTATAGATTCACCGATACTACAAGCTTTGATGGAAGGGATGCTGGCTCTTCATCTCGATCACTATCAGCGGGTATGGGTACCGATCCGGCTGCTCTAGCTATCTCTGTCTCTGCTATTGGATATGGGACTGGTTCTCTAATGAATGGAGCAGTAAGAGCTACTAGGCAAGATTGTGTTGATTCAACTGAAACTTGCCAGCCTCTGTTGCTTTCTTCGTCATTAATTCCAAATGTTTTGCATTAGGTTCCAAAGCGTTTTTATGTTCATTGAATTTGTTTTACGGTTGATCTTTCTTAAGAAGTTTGCCTTTCAGGTTCACTGCGTGACGTAGATATACAATTCCTAAAATGCAATCTAAGGTGATAAACAATCGTTTACTCTTCTTTTTGCAATGAAAATCCTAGCTACTAAGGAAAGAGAAGCAGAATTATTTCAACATAGAGCAGAGAGCACACACTAGATGCACTGTCCTAGATCAACAAGCAGTCTAAATGCAGATGCACATGCATGTATTTGTTTTTCGCTTTCTTAATGTGTGAATGACAGAAAGAATACTAAGTACAAATTTGAATCGTTTCAAGTGACAGTACTAACGATTTTCTTTTCAAAAGACGAAAGGAAGATAATGATGACACTTTGCGATTTTGAATTGAAAACTACTTTCGACACTTGAAAAACTATTAATTCAAATCAAGTGCAAGAGTAACAGTGTAATCGGCCATCAAGAACAGTGGGATTATTTTATTTGACTGAAAACGACACTTGCGACACTTTCAAATCAAAAGATGATAGTTTGATTATGCTACTTCTTTGTAAAAGAGAACTGTAAATGGCACACAATACATAAAAACATTCACAATTCTTTGTACTATGGAGGCTAACTCATGAAAAGGAAGGGAGTTTCCACAAAGGTATATTGATCACAGACAACAAAACTCCTGAATAAAGCTGAAGAGAGTGAACAAAAAACCAAAATCTGGAAGTAGAAGAGGTCTTATCTGATCATCGCACATGTAACATAGGGAAAAAGCGATGCAGCGCACCTACTACACACAGGAGGTGCGATGCATCCAGTTTCCCAAGAGGAGAAGGTGCGATGGTCCAGGGACGAGACTTCAACTTGGTTCTGGTCACAGTTTGTAGCTCAGTTCAGGGGTTTAGGCCGAGCAAATGATAGTCAGTAAATGCAAATCACAGGGGCTGATCTAATGAGGCTACTTGAGCCACCACCAGGGCAATTAAGATATTTGCAAATCAATTGTTCAGTTCATAAACAAAACCCGGAGATATAATGAAGCAGCATTGATCTACTTTGCACTTGCATAGAAAATGTAGTTTGAAGGCTAGCTGGCTTGACTTCGGGCTCCATCTGTAAGTTTATAAAGCAAACAAATATAGACAAGCAAACAAGCTATTCGCTCCCCAACAGAGTTGCCATTTTGTTATCGAGAAATCTAGTGTCTATGCAGAACTGCTAGTCCCACTAAGATGGGTAGCTATCTTAGAAACAAACAGATTAAAGTTACTCTTATTTTCCTTTACAAGAAGTAGATAGGAGAGGAGCAAAGAATACCAACCTTGATCTTTCGCTCGGTTCCTTGCTTGTTCCTTCTCCTCTCTGACAGGTCTTTGCCACTCCTTCCTTGACCACTCTGCTTCAATGAGTACCTGTAAAGTCAAAGCAGCATAATACCTCCAAAGTGCAGAGATCTACAATCATAAACAATATAGGACCAGATATATATTGACCACACAAATGCATATATCATCAAACATACAAGAATGTGGAGGAAAAATTGAATAGCTTTATTGATATAGAGATTAGAAGAGAGGATTACAACCAATTGATCTGACCCAGCGTCATCCTCCCAGCATGAAAGCCCTTCTTCACCTCATGAAAAGCTTAGATCACCCAACACTATGAAATTCCACCAAGAAACCAACAACACTTCCTTACAAGATACAAGATTCCAGCCTCTGGATATCTGGGATGAGGGATCCATATATAGATGATTGAAAGGTGGTGAGTAAACTTCTGGGATTTTGATTAGTGTCTTCTCTCTAATAGTTCTTGATTCCACTTGGAGATTGATGATCTCTTACTCATCCCTGGGTGAATTTAGAGAGGCAAGTGTCACAGGAGAAGTTTCTAGAAGATTCCATGATCATCCACCTTGCAAACTGTCTTTGCCATTTGTCTACTCTTTCCCATCGCACCCAACAAAAGGGATTTCCAGTATGCATCGCACTTTTTGAACTGAGCAGGTGAGATGCATCGCACCCTTAGCACTGAGCAGTTTGTATGGTCCATTTTTGACCAGTTCTGAGCAGTTTTCTGTGGAGAAATTCTAGGAGATGATGTAATCAGCTGACCTTGTTCCTTTAGGGCATGAGACAACACTTTTAGGGACTTAGAAGCCCTTGGTTTATGGACATATGTGATTGGGGTTGCAGTGCCCAAATATGTATATAACAGAGGGGAGTTAGAGGACCCCTTAGGTGAACAACTTGAGATCTTTGAAGATCCTATTTGGGAAGAAGAAGAAGAAGAAGTAACCATTCCACATACCCACACCATGGCTAAAAATAGAAATGAGGGTGTTTTTCCCATCAAAGAAACTAATGGAGATGATAGAAAGAAAAATATAAGCCCTTCTGCCCTTCCTCACTTCCATGGCTTAACCTCATACGACCTTGATACCTTTTTGTTTGAGTTTTCTATTGTGTATAGAACTTATGATTATACATCTAATGACCAGACGTTGAATTTGTTCCCATCCACCCTTAAGGATGTAGCCTTACATTGGTTCATGGGTCTACCTAGGGATAACATCACTACCTGGGCTCAAATGAAACAATCCTTTAACAACAAGTATAGGGACTATTGTAGGTCCAAGGACACCAAAGAGGAAATATTTAGGATGACTCTTGGACCAGATGAATCCCTGGAAGACTATGAGGAAAGGTTCTAGCTCAGCTGTAAAAGGGCCAAATGCACCCTTGATCCTAAATCACTCAAGTTAGTCCTTCTTAGAGGAATCAGGGAGGACATATTGGAAACCCTAAACATGTTGTCTAGAGGGGACATTTATCATATATCCTATGAAAACATCAAGACAATATTCAAAAACCATTCTAGGGTTGTTAGGAAGAAGGGTAGGTCTAGTCAAGCTCTAGCTAGTTCCTCTTCCTCCAACACATCTATCAAGAATGAAATTGGAAACATGTTGGAGGACTTTAAAAGTGAAATGTTGCACACCTTTGCTCTGAAAATGGACACCATGCAAGTCAAGAGGAAGCAAGAGGAAGCAGAGAGAGCCTTAGCTATCTTTTTCCCTAAATGCACTAGAAGGCACCCCATAAATGAATGTCCATTAAACGTTATAGATATTTGTTTAGTCTATGAGGAAAACCATTCCACAGATAAGTGCCCTTCCTTGCCTGGATTGAAAGCTATATACCAAGGGGCAGAAGGTGGGGCTAAACAACTATGTTACATCAATTAAAGGATACCTCAAGGACCTCGACCATACCAGGAGGGCATGCAAGGTACATCCTATTCCTATTACCATCCCAACCATGATGCACCCTTTCCCCCTTGGTATTATCCTACTCATCCTTCATGGTCCACACCTTCTCATTGGCCCTTTTCACCTTAGTATCCACCCTAACCTGCCAATCAACCATTTCATCCATATGCTTCTACACATCCTCAGTGGAATACCCCATCACAAGGTTGGAGGCATGAATTCAAGAAACCCCCTTCTTTATTGCCTCCACCTCCATCTCAACTACAACTCATTCATCTTGCTCCACCTAAGTAACCCTAGATGCCTGCTCAAACAAATCCAAACCTTAACAAAAAGAAGGTACAATAGGTCTATAATGAAAAGACATCATACCCTACCTATGGTGTGGAGATTCAAGAAATCAACCTCAGGTCTAGAAGAGTGCTCCCAGATAACCAACCTCCATATCCACCTAAGGAGCTTAAAGAGGAAAAGGAAGAAAGTGCTCCTAAAGCCAATCCACCTCCTTAACCTGAAATATTGATCCATTCTAACAAGCACACCCCAGAAGAGACTGAACTTCTGGGAGAGTTGAAAAATTTGTGTGTTAAAATCCTAGTCCTCCAAGCTATCAAGGATGTTCCCATCTACAACAAGCTTATAAAGGAGAAATTCTTCAAACAACCTGGGAGAAGAAAGAAAGACATCCCTACCATTAATGTCATTGGTCAATTATCTAATCTAATGTTGGGGAGATTTTACCAAAGTATCTAGACCCTAGAAGTCCTGTGGTATATGTGCACATTGATGGAATCATTGTCCCCCACACCTTGATTGGTCTAGGGGTTGCCATCAATGTCGCGACTAAGAAAACTATGTTCAAGTTGAACTTCTAAGGATCTTTCAAAAATACCAAAATAGTGTTGCACCTTGCAGATAGGTCCACAGTGGCTCCGAAGGGAGTTGTTGAGGATCTAATGGCCTCTATTGATTCCTGGGAGTATCCTGCTGAATTTCTAGTTCTCCAACCCAAAACCAAATTCAATACCTATCCTCAAATCCTTGGAAGACCATCACTAGCCATTTCTGAAGCTTAAATACATTTTAGAGCTGGAAACATGACCATTAAGAATGGGCATTCGTCAAAGCCATTGGTATTGTACCCTCCTACTCAACCATCCCTCGAGCATGACTTACCCCTATGGGTGGAAGAGGAGGAAGATGAAGTATATCATACCACTAATCCAAAACTTGGGAGGAGGCCCCCAAGCTCTGAAAATTTGAAATTCTTGGAGAAAAGAGGATAATATAGAATAACAAAACCACAAAGAAACTTTCTTATTAAAACAAATAATAATTATAAAGGCTACATTGAGGCGGACCATCTATCCTTTTACAAAATGTGACTTGCTATTTATAGCCTTTTTTGGTTACAATACCATAGGTAAATTCCATGGGTGAATGAATACCATGGGTGGATGTCACAATACCATGGGTGGATGCCACTTACAATACCATGGGTGGATGCCACTTACAATACCATCGGTAAATTCCATGGGTGGATTCCATTTTCCATTCAGATCATTCCTCCTTAAGAAGAAATGGTCCCTATTGCGTGAAGTTCCTTCCTACGAAGCATTTTTTAAATATGAAGAGACACTGAAGAGAAGGGTTTTGTGTGGTTAACCCAAAACCATGATGAACGAAGATCCAAGGATAGAGATACCCTGTAATGCTTGTGACCAACTGTGATACTGATAGTGTGTGACCTAGCCAATGGACTTCAATGAAGTGTGGGTTTATGTATGACCCATAACCATGACAAATGAAGATTCGAAGATAGAGATACCATGTAACGCTTGTGAACAACTGTGATACTATCAATGTGTGACCTAGAAAATGGAATTCGATGAAGTGTGGGTTTGTGGATAACCCATAACCATGAAAAAAAAGATCTAATGATAGAGATACCCTATAATGCTTGTGACCAACTGTGATTCTAATAGTGTGTGGCCTAGTAAATGGACTTCATGACAAGGATTTTGTGTGGTTGACCCATAACTTTGATGTTGATTGTTGATGAAGTAGTAGGTTCCTACATAGTCTTGGGTGGGAGGGCACGTCTCCAAAGAACCTATTGTAGCGACTACAACCATCTTCCAAAATTTTACCTTAGCTTTGTTTCGGAGCCTCCCTACCAACCATACTTAGCACCATGTCTTGTACTATTCAAGTACATAGGCTTCAACTGAGTTTCAGTGGCCTGCCAGCCTGTGCATGTCAACTTGTTTGTCTCCAACCATAGGTTGTCATTCTAGACTTAAGCAGTTTCCTCGGTGAGATGCTCACTCAGAAAATTGCACAATTTTAGAGGGGAACCAACCTTCCCTCCAGAAATTGTGCAATCATGTTGGGCTGTAGAAATGTGCAATCCAGCCAGGTATCCTTCCCTCTGAAAACTACACAATCCATCCCAGCACTAGGCTTCATCTCAAAAATTGCACAATTTTCACTGATAGTCAGGGCTTCAATCAAGAAATTGCACAATGCATGAGGGACATCCATTCTTGCTCAACCCAGAAACTATAGAAATCACATCCCCAGGCTTGTAGACTACTTCATCTGCTTTCAGGTTGACTAGTTCCCTCCAAAACTGAGTAATCCTAATTTTCATGCATGCGCTGCTTTTCCTGAAAAAGAGAAAAAAAATAAAAATAAAAAAAGCATCCCTAGGTTTTAGGGATGTATTTTTAGGAGCTGGAGGTTACATGCAAAGACTGTTTAGAAACTTCCCTCCAAGTGTCACTCTTTTCTAGATTTGTGGCATGTGCATCATAAACCTCATCCTTATGAAACTTATTTATTTGATGCTACAGAGCTCATTCCTCACATCGACCATGGAGCTCTGACATCCCACATCGCATCTAGGAGTCTTCGGCACATTCAACTCAACTTTTTCTGGGTAAGTCTACTTTTCATGTTGTTTGCTGCTTTTATGTTTCTTTTTGTATTTCGCTTTGTCTGAATGTTGTTTGCTTGGTTTTGTTGAACGACCGTTGTCATTTTAATGCATGTTAGCTTGTAGAAGCATTGTTTCAAGTTTTCCATTGCATCTCACTGCTGTTGCATTCATGACACTGTTTCTGCACTTACGGTCGTCGTTGCAGCGAACTACTTCACACACATGCTTGTTTTCATGTTTTCTGAATCTTCCACTCATTGTTTTCATGCTTGATCATTCACTTCTATTTACACTTAACTTCACCATCCATTCAAACCTTGTCATGTTTTTAGTCACCCGTTGGCGAGTCTGGGCTGTCCTAGCTCAGACCTTGCCTTTCTTGGACATCAATGTGCATTTCTAAGAGTGAAGACTTTGACTTCTTCCCAGAAAATGCACAAATCTGGCCAGCACTGACCTCTAGGCTTTCATTGTGCAATTCTAGGAGGTAGTGCCCTCCTGACCCTAGAAATTACACAATGCAGTTTATGGGTCTACATGTCATTGTTGACTGAATATGCACATTGCGCAGTTTCAGTCCTCAACAAGCCATGTTGGACTGTGCATTATGTAGTTCCGGTAGTCAATCAACGTCTTGATAGCTTGGACTATGCTTTGCGCAGGTTTGGTAGTCAGTCTCCTAGCTTCCTAGTGAAAATTGCGTAATCTTCCGAGTAAGTCACCCGAGTATGTTGCAAGTTTGTGCTCAAAGTTGTTTTGGTTTTCAACTGACATATCACTTGCCATGAGTGTTGCTATGTCTCCAGGTATCCCAGGTGTTCATCCATCTCTCAGCAATTCACGTTCAATGGCCTCCAAGAGGGAAGGGTCAAAGGACACTGTTGAAAGTGCAATTGGAGATGTAGTTGAACAAGTGTCTATGGGCTTGCTTATCTACGAAGATACTGAGTTGTTCATAGAAAAGGAAATGATGAAATGGCAGGAAATCAATGAAATATTCTCAGGCACATTTGAGGAATATTTGGAAGACCATAGGGTTTTTGTCAACATTGACAAATCTTGCTTATACCAGATTGCATGTAGGTATCCCGTGTTTCCATGGGGAGCAACCAGTTCAAAAATATCATTGTATTTTAGTAATACATTGGGGGTGTTGTGTTTCCAGGGAAGTTGGTTTCCTAAGTGTGAATTAATGTAATTATTTAGGCTTTTGAGTGATTTTAATGAGAATAGGAATTAATTGAATATTGTGAGACATATTTGTAAATATTCTCGAATGTAGGAGAATATGAGAGATTTAGGATAGTTGAGAGATTGAGGGATTTGAGACTTAATTGTAAAACTCAGATTGGGAGTTAGTTCATGATTTTGGGGATTGAAGAGGATCCTTAGAGATGAGGAAGAGATTTTAGGATTCTGTTGAGGAGTTTATGGATCTAAACTAGGAATTGGTTTTAGAATCCTTTGTATAAATGTAAGCCTAAAAGGCAAAATTAGGAGAGAGAGGTTGGATAGGTTAGCTGGTTAGAGTGTGACTGTGAGCCTATAGGAAGATTGTAAAATAGAGGTGATTGATATTAGAAGATCAGGCCAAATATAGAGAAATTGTATAACTGTGTGTTTATATATATTCAAAGATTAATTCAAAACTTTATAAGTGTGTGATTCGAATAGAGAATGATAAATTCTATGTGTATTAGAGATTCTGTATAACATATGTATGTAGGCAGAGTTCGGCAGAATACACAATGAAGAAGAATGAGACAGAGGATTGCAATGGAGCGTGAATCGATTGCAGACCCAAAGTAATGTTTGGAACGATTGTGATTAAGGAATCACATAGAACTAAGCTCAGGAGGGAGTCGTGCAGCGGAACAGTGGAAGGATGAAGAACCATGAAGTAACCCGAGTCATAGAGAACCATTGAAGAAATATCATAAAACCCAAGTAAAAAGGAAAAGAGAAGAAGTGAAGCATTAATACTCAGGGGCCGTTGGATCTATCAGATCAACGGATGAGATCAAGTCACATGGAATGGAGTTATGAATATCGAATCGCAACTTATCAAGTAAGTGAATGAATTAACCTTAAGGGAATTACGATTGCGATATGTGGGATCATCGCTGACCGTTGGATCGTATGATTGGATCAACGGTGAATGATTGATGTGGAATCCTGCATTGCAATACTCCAATGGTGAGTGATTCAAACTTAAGCACAAGCGATTGCGATATGCGATTACAATGTCCGATGCGATCAGAGGTTTGATCGCATCGCAAATATTCCATGGTAATGTACTGGGCCTTAACCAATGCGACATGTGATGTGCGACATGTGATGTGGAGCAAGACGATAAATAATGTGGTATGTAATGTTAAACGGGTGAAAGGATTTGCGATGTGCAATAGAAGAGTAGACCTGAGAAAGTAATGAATGTGGTTTATATCATATTGAAGTTTGGAGGGTTATCGCATATCGGATGCGATAAAGAGTCGGGTGTCAGTGCAATGCGAAAGGAGGATTGCGATAGCGATAAGGTATGCATTGATAAATGTGTAAATACTGTGGAAAAGAGGAAAAGGTATGTTTATATGAACTTCAGTTATAAAGGGTTTATAATAGAAATAGCGTCGAAAGAAGGTTTTTATGGGTTAAGTCCAATTATAACCAAAGTAAGAGTGGGGTTGGCTATATATGTGCGGTCTTAAGGTATAGAAGGTTTATGAGGGTGAGTTATAAAGTCCCGATATATAGGATTAATGAAGGGCAGACTGTGGTTAGTTAATAAATCATTCTGCAGAGATTTATTAAAGGGGCCTTAACCATTAAGGATTGAAGATTTGACTCGACAGAGAGTTAAAATTCCTGGGGAAAAACATATATTTGCATTTTACATGCATACTATGGGTATACATAAGTTTTTCTGTGTCAAAGTGGTATCAGAACAGAATTATAATTGAAACGTTTGGTATTAAACCAACGCAAAGAAATTCAGTGTGAACATTTCTTTAAAAGAGTTTAGAACAAAGTTATATTCTGAAGGTGCATATACAGGTGAATGATGATGAAAGTAGGCAAGGGTGATCAGATTTTAATCTGACACACAGTAAGCACACAGAGGTAACGTATAGCAAAATATTGGGAGAGATTGCAGATGCAAGAAACAGAGGAAAATCCATTCAAAGTACAGAAGATGGTGGAACAAGATCACGACGAGATCTTGAAGGTGAGATGAAATGTTTTGTTTTGATTTTATTTGAAGATTGGAGATTGTGTGGTTTTTATATTGACACACAGGTGACATCACAAGAAGATGAAAAGGTTGCAGCAGCCTAGAGTAAGGAGTGCTCAATTGGTTCCAAAGGAAAGAACGAGAGAGATGCTAAAAGACAGCTCAGAGGAAAGAATCTTAGTGAGGCATAGATAGCAAGAAGGAGAATTGTTACTGCAGAGATATTGTTGCAGATCACAAAGGCAATTCCCAAAGGATGTGGGTATAATTACTGAGTAATGAACGAAGCTGGTAAGACTTTCTAAGTGAAAGAAGAAGTGGTCATAACCAAGTATTTCATGGTGATTGAAATACAAGAGGACAATTGTGTTCTTGAGAGGTGCAGATGAGTTGAAGCCTAGAAGGAGCAAAGAGAAGTGCTCAAAGGAGGTTCCAAAGATAGAGAACCAAGTGCTTGCCAAAAGATCGAGTACAGAGGAAATCTTGGTGAGGTAAGTGGCAGCAGGGAGGACTTGCTGTTGTAAAGGCTTTAGTGCAGCTCATAGTGAATGAGTGAGGAGCTCATGAAGATAGAGATGGAGGAGAAAATGACTACTGATAGTCATAGTGGAGGTTCTAAGGAAGACCACAGCAGAAGAAAAGTGAAGAAGGAGGATGCCAAGGCAAATGGCAAGAGGATGAGTCAAGAGGAACTTGACAAAGAGATTGCTGAGATGAAAGAACACCTCAATGTATTGATGATGATACTAGAGGAAAACCAGAGATAAGGTTGGGTTTTAAAGAAGAAGCCAGTGAAGTGGCATAAGTTACAGAGAAGGCTACAACAGAGGCAAGTAAGGTGGCTGATGGAAAAACTCAGAGAAGCTAAGTTGGGAATGGAAGTGTCTATTTGTGAACTAGAGCAGGGTGAATTTCTGGGTGAAGATGAAGACTTGAAGACTAAAACTTCAAGTGAGACCAAAGGATCACATGATTTTAAATCTGACAATTTGTGTATGTTTGTAGGTGAAACATGTGAAGGATGACAATTTGCTAATATTGACATAAAGAAGGAAGAAGATAGGAAAAATCTAAATTCTGTTCTAAAAGAAGAAGTAGAGAAGGATATCAAGCAATCAAGTAAAGGACTTGATGAGATTGAGGAGAAGACCATCAAAGTATTTCTAAGTTATGTAAAGGACTTGGAATAGGAGGAGGAATTGGTGGTTGAATCATCAAATGAGGTCATGAGGTCTTGTGGTTTTACAGCTGACAAGGTGTGCATGAATGCAGGTATTGTAGAAAACAAACCATTTTATGGAACTGTCTTGAATGAAGCTGAAAGTTTCCAAGCAAAGTATGATGATGAATGCCATTCGAATGAGGATCAGGTTGAGTTATTACAGTAGGAGGAGTTCATAAATTCCATGCTTAGTGGAAGAAATATCTTCCATAGAGATGAGACAGTTATGTCCTATGATAAGAAATTTGCTATTGAAAACAATAATGAGGAATTGATTTTCTTAAATGATCATAGGGATAGTGATGAGCAGACACCTAAAACTATTACAAAGATGGAGGATCAGGATTTTATTCTAATCAAGAAGGAAGAGGTAGTGTCAACAAGAAGCTGTACTTGTGATAAAGAAGAAGTTAGTGAGGATTGTACAAAACTTTTAGGCGAAATTTCAAGTGAGATGGCAAATTTGTGGCAAGAGTTAAGTCTTTTGGAGAAAAGGCTAGAAGACCAAAAAGTAAGTGTTCAGATTGTAAAGTCAGAACTTGATGAGAATGAAGAAGTTCACTACAGTGGACAGGGACAAAAAGACATCATTAAAACAGATGGCGTGAAGGAGAGACTAGCTGATGGTCTCAAGAATTCAACTGAGAATTCAAAACAACATACTGATGTGCTGACAGAGGAGAAAGAATTAGAGCAGCAAGATGAATTGTTGCCAAAGGAAGAAAAAATGCAAAAGCCTTATGATTTTTGTTTTAACAATTTTTTTATGAGTGCAAGTCTAGTTGCAGATGCTTGAGGAAATTTAGTACAGGTAAGCAGCCAGATAAAATGAAAGAAAGGGATTCTGTGGAAGTATTAAATCCATGGAACAAAGATGTTCAATTGCTGGAGAGAATGCTGGAAAGTCAGGATTTAATGCAGAAAGAGGTAACTGTGAAAGAGGTTAAGGATGAAAGGGAGGAAATCAGAATAAGAAAAGAACAAACAAGAATAAGCGAAGAAAAAGTAAGCGTAGAAGTAAGAGTAAGTGATAGCATTCGACAACTTCAAGAAGAAAAACAACAGATTGAAGAGTTAGTGGACAGCAACAACAATGACCTGAAACAAAAAGAAAGAGAAAAAAGTAAGTGGCAGAGTATGGACCAGTCCAAGGATGTGCTGGAAACGGAGATTGAAGAATTATGGCAGTTAATGATGAAACAATTCATATGGAGGAGATTGATAGTAGCAGGAAGGATGATCAATCAGAATTTGAACTTGATTGACAAGGAGAGGAAGATGAAACAGAAGACAGCAAAAATATAGTAGCAGCAAAGGTTTAAGGCATTTGGGTGGCTACAAACTAAAGTTTGGTACCTTGGAGGTTTTCTATTAACTTATGAACACACCTGATCTGGAGATCATGAATATTTTCTACTTTGGGAGTCTAATGCAAGAGCAATTAGCTCAACAATATCATTGTATTTTAGTAAGACATAGGGGGTGTTGTGTTTCCAAGGAAGTTGGTTTCCTAAGTGTGAATTAATGTAATTATTTAGGCTTTTGAGTGATTTTAATGAGAATAAGAATTTATTTAATATTGTGAGACATATTTGCAAATATTCTCGAATGTAGGAGAATATGAGAGATTTAGGATAGTTGAGAGATTGAGGGATTTGAGAATTAACTGTAAAACTCAGATTTGGAGTTAGTTCATGATTTTGGGGATTGAAGAGGATCCTTAGATATAAGGAAGAGATTTTAGGATTTTGTTGAGGAGTTTATGGATCTAAACCAGGAATTGGTTTTAGAATCCTTTGTATAAATGTAAGCCTAAAAGGAAAAATTAGGAGAGAGAGGTTGGATAGGTTAGCTGGTTAGAGTGTGACTGTGAGCCTATGGGTAGATTGTGAAATAGAGGCCATTGACATTAGAAGATCAGGCCAAAGATAGAGAAATTGTATAACTATGTGTTTATATATATACAAAGATTAATTCAAAATTGTATAAGTGTGTGATTCGAATATGGAATGATAAATTTTATGTGTATTAGAGATTCTATATAACATATGTATGTAGGTAGAGTTCGGCAGAATACATAGTGAAGAAGAATGAGACAGAGGACCACAATGGAGCGTGAACCGATTACAGACCTAAAGTAATGTTTGGAATGATCGTGAGTAAGGAATTACATAGAACTAAGCTCAGGAGGGAGTCACAAAACGAAACAGCGGAAGGATGAAGAACCATGAAGTAACTCGATCCGCAGAGAACCATTGAAGAAATATCATAAAACCCAAGTAAAAAGGAAAAGCGAAGAAGCAAAACATTAATACTTAGGGGTCGTTGGATTTGTGAGATCAATGGATGAGATCAATTCACATGGAATGGAGTTATGAATATCGCATCGCAACTTATCAAGTAAGTGAATGGATCGGCCTTAAGGGAATTGCGATTGTGATATGCGGGATCATCGTTGACCATTGGATTGAGTGATTGGATCAACGGTGAAGGATTGCTGTGGAATCTCGCATCGCAATAGTCCAATGGTGAGTGATTCAACCTCGGCCACAAGCGATTGCGATATGTGATTACGATGTCTGATGTGATCGAAGGTTTGATCGTATCGGAGGGTTATCGTATATCGGATGCGATAAAGAGTCGGATGTTAGTGAGATGCGAAAGGAGGATTGTGATAGCGATAAGGCATGCATTGATAAATGTGTAAAGATTGTGGAAAAGTGGAAAAGGTATGTTTTATATGAATTTCTGTTATAAAGGATTTATAATAGAAATAGCGTTGATAGAAGGTTTTTATAGGTTAAGTCCAATTATAACCAAAGTAAGAGTGGGGTTGGCTATATATGTGTGGGCTTAAGGTAAGAAGGTTTATGAGGGTGAGTTATAAAGTCCTGATATATAGGATTAATGAAGGGTAGACTGTGGTTAGTTTAATAAATCATTCAACAGAGATTTATTAAAGGGGCCTTAACTTAAGGATTGAAGATTTGACTCAGCAAAGAGTTAAAATTCCTGGGGTGAAATAGATATGTGCATTTTACATGCATGTTGTGGGTATACGCGGGTTTTCTTGCGTCAATAGACAAGGAAATGATGAAATGGAAGGACATCAATAAATTATTCTTAGGAAAATTTCAGGAATATCTGGAAGACCATAGGGTCTACGTCAACATTGACAAGTCTTGCTTATACCAGACTGCATGTAGGTATCCTGCATTTCCACACGCAGACATGATCCATTATATTGTCTCGTACACTGATCTTGAGATGATGATGTGGAGTAGTGTCAGTGGGACAAACCTTGATACCTTCAGGGCGAAGGAATTTTAGGAGATGTGTCACTTGCCATAGCCGATGATCACAATGAAGAAACCTTTCAGAAAACCAACCTTTCAGAAAGCCTAGCAATAGTGGAAACTTAAGAGATATCTTGAAGGACCAGGTGAAAGAGCCAACCAAGTTTAGGACAACACCCAACCAAGTTTACAAGATGAATATAATGCAAAAGGAATATCATTACTTGGCCATCTTTGCATGTCGCTTATATGGCCAAGAGAGCACAGAGACCTTCCCGCAGAGTTGGGTGATTGTGTTAGACCAAATGGCCAGTGAAGGAAGACCTTGCAACCAGTTTGACATGTTGACTCTCAGGTTGAAGGAATAGGTGACAGAAGCTTGACATCCAACCAAGGGTTAGCAAGTGGAGATATACATGTTTTTTTACATTCTGGATATAGTCTATGCCCGTCAACATTTCCCAAGCTTGATTTGGGCATGGACACCTTTGGAAACATCTGTGCACACTTATTGCAGATTTTTCTCCGAATGCAGGTTCCGTAAAGTTATCACACAGTTGTCAGACCACTTTTTCACCCCATGTACAAGATCATATTGGAGCAAGATCCACCTTGCATGTCACAAGAATCGATGGAGGCATTGATAAAAATAGATATTTGTATGCCTCACCCCTTGGAACCTTCATATGGATGTACATCGTGGAGAAGGCTCCGCGTGTTTTACCAAAGTTTTCCATGGACAAGTTCGTCATGCAATAGGTGTCATATCACATCTTAACTGGGTTGTCAGTGAGACTGCATAGAAAGAAGAAGGCACCTTGGCCCAGTATTCCTTTGCGGATCAGGTTGTACGAGATACAAAATCTCAAGCATGTTGAGGCCGAGATGGAGGAGTTCTAAAGATTCACTTTTGGCACCAGAAGTTTCAATCCGTATGACCCGCATTGCTTGGTAAATGACCACTATGCAAGAGTGTGGTTTACTTGGATCCACGAGGTGTGTAATTGGCCTAAGGAAGAACCATGGAGAGATTAATATCACTTCTCCAGGCTGAATGAAGCAGTCGGCATAGCTGTATTGTGGTTAGAAAAGAAGAAAGAAGAAACATCTCAGAGAGCACCATCATCAACAGCAATAGAGGGTAACATACCTGCACGTGAGAAAGGAAAGAGAAAGGTTGTTGACAGCACAGAGGCAGAAAAAATCTGCAAGTTCAATGTAGATCCACTTGTGATGAAAGAAACTTTGGAGATTGAGGCTAAGAGGCGACATCGTGACAAGAGGATTGCGCAAAGGTTAAGAGAGAAACAGAGGATGGAGGAAACAAAAAAGGAGTTGTACGAGTTGAATTAGAAACTCTGGGAAGAACAGGAGCTGCGCAAAAAAGGGAAGGAATCGCAACAGAGACAAGCACAAAAGGGGGCACAACATGCATAGATTGATGAAACTGTGTCTATACAGGTTATAGACTCATTTGAGCAATTGACATAAAGCAGACAGGGTGAGCAGTCACAAGAGCAGGACATAGCTCAAGACATTGAATAGATGCTAGAACAAATGGTCACAGATATGACCCAACCAGAGTCAGATCAGGATATTGACCTCATGCCTCCTAACCGAGAGGTCACTCCACTAGCTTCAACAGATCCGAAAGTAGAGCAAGTCTTAAGTGATTAAGGAGACACAAAGATCCTTGAAGACAATCCAGAAGCGAAGATGCACAACATATCTTTTGATGAGTCAAAATAGATAGCTGTGCAGTCACACAGAGTGCCCACTTCGGATGTTCACATATCTCTTGTGCAGTTTGAAGAACGAGTGATTATATCTGATGTGCACAAGCATCCAACAGCATTGGCTGATGCTACCAGAGCATAGGCTAAAGCCACCAGCTTGAGTGTTCGATTCTTGATAGCAGAGAATGATTACATCGCTAAGGAGTTACAAGTGGCCAAGAAAGGAGGAGAACAAGCTACATCATCCGCCAAAGCAGAGTTGAAGAGAGAGATACTAGATGAAGTATCGTCCCTCGAGGCAGTCATGCAGATGTTTTATTCTAGATTCAGCACCATGCATAAGTCAGTTTTCCATCTCAACAGTTGGTAGCAGCGTTGTGCTAGGTTAGCACACATTATCAAATTTGTACACTTCTGTCAACCGCATGAAAATATGGACAATGAGGTACAGAGGAGCCCCATCGAATTTTCAAAATATGATGAAGCTGAAGGAGGTATAGTTGAAGGCATGCATCTGGAGTTAGATCCAAAACTATGAGGAACTCCCGCAGCTCACAACTAGTTTGAAGGCTTAACATGCATGGGTATTCAAAAGCATAGATGTCATTGTGTGCACACATGTGATCCCATCTATTGGCACACTCAATGAGTCGTGGTAAAAGAACCAAGTCCAACTCGATTTTGACATGTACTTTGATGAGTTGATGCGCGTAGCCACTAGTGCAAACTTGGATATCAGCACAAACACTATGCATCAGTATGTTGTTGGCCCAGCTGCACTCAAGACTATGATGCACATGTTATCAAATGAGTTGGACAAAGGTTCAAAATTAGTGTACCCAGATGCAATGGAGGCGAGAGTTCACTTTCAAAAGGATGTCACCATTGAGCATGCGGACACCATCACGGACTACCAAGGTTGCATCAGTTTGCCATTGTCGATCATCACGAGGTTGTCGAAGAGTTGGTCTTCCCACAGCTGTCCGAGTCTTAGTGATATCTTGCATGGTTTGCTCAAGCCTATTTTTTCTCACATGGGTGCATGTGTAGATTGTAATGTAACATCTTGTAAAAGTGAAAGATCAAGTGTCGATAGTAGAATGTAACAACCATGTAGTAGTTGAAGAGTCATGAGGGTAGGTGAAGAGTCACAAAGGGGAATGTCAAGGGTCACCCCAACATTTGTTATTTATAGAACCTCATAACTGATTATACGGGCTTTTGGGAGCTTAGATTCCTATAGTTGTATCTTAGAGAAAGCTTGGAATGTATTGTAATGAGCCTTGGCTTCTCCACAATGCAGAGCTAGTATATCTCTTAGGAGGAGAAGGCGGAAGTGACTGTAATGTTTCATTGTCAGGACTACTGGTTGATTATAGTTGTATGTATGATTGGAGCTTTCAATTTCTTAATATAACAAAGCCAACACATTTCATGCATATGTTGTTATTGTATTTCAGCTATCATGGTTACTCTAATGATATATGTATTTTCTATTTACGCATGTATGTATGGACTTTTCTATATATGTTTGTATGAATCTTATCGAGATGTGATGTTGGTTTAACCATCACTTTGGATCGTTGGCTCACCTTCTTTCCAGCTTGTGATGTATCTCTCTTGTGTGTTCCCTTCAAGCCACGTGCTGTCATAGGATTCTAAGGGGCACACTCATAACCCCATTACATGTGTTAGACCCATTCATGCACCTTCCTTGACTTGATGCACATGTCACACCCTTGCTACCAAGAGGAACATCTTGCTCACCTCTGCGTGCAACAGCAGTGAAGGCGATACTGTACTACCCCACTGTTGGGACTCCTACACCAAACGGTCTAAGGTCTAGTTGGAACTTCTTACCGGGGAGATCCCCTGACATGTTTGCGAGTCCAATACCGTCAAAATTTCTAGCGCTAGAAGGAGGGATAGATGACAAGCTGATTCCTCACATCTTTTTTTGAATCTTCACATATCTTTCATGGATATCATTAGACTCCTCCCTTCGCGATGTTTGTCTAATTTTGAATGTGTCCACATGATGAGGGAGTTTTATGATCTCTTGTTGGAATTCACATACAATAGTGAAGGCGATGTGGCCTAACCTGAGTACTTACATGACTTCCTTGCATTCCTTGAGGATGCAGATGAGTTTGATGAAGTCAAGGTCAGCTTGCTGCTTTCAGACACACTTCGCAAATCCCCACAACAATGGTGCCACAACCTGCCTCACGATTGTGTGCACTCACTTAAGCAGTTATGTGATCTAATTGAATCTACTTTCCATCATTTTGATCCTGAACCTCTTGACAAAAAACTGTTAAAACAACGAAAGACTCTGCAAGAATCCCCTATGGATTTTTGGCAGCACTTCCATGTATTGCAGTTTGAAGCTCTAAAAAACCAGATGAAATTTCCATATCTTTGGGACAGATTCGAATACTATCTTCACAGATTACTCGATCCCAAGATGAAGTTGAAGTTCAAACTCTGCTCAGTATACTTCGGTGATGGAGCTGCACAATCGCAAGCATACATAGTCACTGTCATAGGTGATTGTCCAATTTCGCCTCATCACATAGCTTAGCCATCGCATAGTGATGTGGGAGAACATACACACAAGTCTGTTCAAATGTCATATCCTCCCAGCATCACTTATCTCAATTTTTGTGTAGATTTTGTTGCGAAGCCCATGGGTTGTCACATGGATTTTTTACCTCAAGGACTGAGCAATCCCGATTTTCATGCATGGGATTCTTTTCCAAGAAAAAAGAAAAAAAGAAAAAAGAAAAAAAGGAAAAAAAGAAAAAAAAGAAAGAAAAAAAAACATCACTATATTTTAGGGATCTAGTTTTAGTAGTTGGAGGTTACATGCAAAGATCATTTAGAAACTTCCCTCCAATTGTCACTTTTTCCTAGATTTGTGGCATGTGCATAATAAAGCTCATCCTTATCAAACTTATTTAGTCGATGCTACAGAGATCATTCCTTACATCGATCTTGGAGCTCTGACATCCCACATCGCATCTAGGAGTCATCAACACATTCACCTCAACTTTTTCCGGGTAAGTATACTTTTCATGTCTTTCTCTGTTTTTCTATCACTTTTTGTAGTTTTCTTTGTGTGAATATTGTTTTCTTGGTTTTCTTGAATGCCTGTTGTCATTTTAATGCATGTTAGCCTATAGAAGCATTGTTTCAATTTTTCCATTGCATCTCACTGCTGTCGCAAGCATGACACTGTTTCTCCACTCACGGTTGTCATTGTGGCAACCCGCTTCACACAAACACTTGTCTTCCCATTTTATGAATCTTGCACTCACAGTTTCCATGCATGATCATTCACTCTTGTTTACACTTAGCTTCATTATGCATTCAAACCTTTTCATATTTTCAGTCACCAGTCGACATGTCTGGGTTGCCTTGGCCCTGACCTTGCCTTTCTCGCACAAAAATGCACATTTCTAAGAGTGAAGGCTCTACCTTCCTCCTAGAAACTACAAAAATCTAGCTAGCATTGACCTCCAACCTTGCATTGTGCAATTCTAGGAGGTAGTTCCTTGTTGAACCTAGAAATTGTGCAACACAGTTTGTGGGTTTGCATGTCATTGCTGACTGAAACCATGCATTGCACAATTTCTGTCCTCAACAGGCTAGGTTGGACTATGCATTGCATAGTTCCAGTAGTAAGTTACGCTCCTGACAACCCAGGCTATGCCTTGCGCAGTTTTGGTAGCCAGTCTCCCAACCTCTTGGTGAAAATTGCAAAATCTTCCCAGTCAGTTACCTGGAATGTTGCATGTCATTCCTCAAAGTTGTTCTGGTTTTCAACTGACAGATCTATTTCTATGAGTGTTTCTATGTCTTTAGGTATCACAGGTGTTGGTCCCAGCAACTCAGATTCAATGGCCTCTAAGAGAGCAGGGTCAAAGGACACTTTCGAAAGTGCAACTAGAGATGTAGTTAAACAAGTGTCTATGAGCTTGCCTATCTATTAAGACACCAAGATTTTCATAGACAAGGACATCAAGATGAAATGGCAGGACATCAATGATATATTCTTATGCATATTTAAGAAAAATCTGGAAGACCACAGGGTTTATGTCAACATTCACAAGTCTGTCTTGTATCGGATTGCATGCAAGTATCCCGCATTGCCATGCACATACATGATCCACTGGATTCTATCACACAATGATCCTAAGACAACGATGTTGAGCAATGTCAGTGAGATAGATCTTGCTACCTTCAGGGTGAAGGACTTTCAAGATATGTATCACTTGCCACAACCATTGATCACAATGGAGAAACCCATTAGCAAACCCAACAACAGTGCAAAATCAAGAGATATCTTGAAGAGCTGGGCGAAAGAGCCAACCAAATTTACAAGATGAAGATACTGCGGAAGGCATATCAGTACTAGGTCATATTTTCATGCTGCTTATATGGCCAAGAGAGAACAGAGACCTTCCGCAGAGTTGGGTAATTGTGTGGGACTAATTGGCCATTGAAGGAAGACCTTGCAACGGGTCCTACATGTTGGCTCTCAGGTTGAAGGAATAGGTGACAGAAGCTTGGCATCTGCCCAAGGGTCAGCAAGCAGAGATATACATGTCTGCTTATATTGTGGATACAGTTTATGCCCGTCAGTAGTTCCCAGGCTTGAGTTGGGCATGGACACATTCAAAAACCCCTATGCACACATAGTGTAGATTGTTCTTCGAATGAGCTTCTGCGGATTTATCACACAGTTGTCAAACCTCTTTGTCACCCCAGTGTACGAGATGATATTTGAGCAGGATCCACCTTGCATGTTACAAGCATTGATCGAGGCATTCATCGACATAGAAGATTGGTATTCCTCACTTGTTGGCACCTTCATATGGATCTACAATGCGGAGAAGACTCTGCATGTTTTACTGAAGTTTTCCGTGGAAAGCTTGTCATGCAAGAGGTGTCATATCACATCTCGACTGGGTTGTCAGCGAGACTGCACAGGAAGAAGAAGGCACCTTGGCCCGCTCTTCCTTTGTGGATTGGGTTGTACAGGATACGAAATCTCAAGAATGATGAGGCCGAGATAGAGTAGTTCAAAAGATTCACTTTTGACACCAGAAGTTTCAATCTGTATGACCCGCATTGCTTGGTGAAGAACCATTTTGTGAGTGTGGTTTCCTTGGATCCATGGGGCGTGTCATTGGCCTGAGGACGACCCATGGAGATATTGCTATCACTTCTCCAGGCTCAATGAACTAGTCACTATAGTTGTAGAGTGGTTGGTAAAGTAAAAAGAAGTAGTATGTCAGAGAGCACCATCATCAACAACAGCAGAGGGTAATGTATCTGCACATGAAAAAGGAAAGAGAAAGGTTCTTGATAGTGCAAAGGCAGAACAAAGCTGCAAGTTCAAAACAGATCCACTTGTGATGAAAGAAGCTTTGGAGAGTGAGGCTATGAGGTGACAACGTGACAAGAGGATCGAGAAAAAGCTAAGAGAGAAATAGAGGGTGGAGGAAAAAAAAAACGAGTTGTAGGAGTTGAAGTAGCAACCCCGAGATGAACATGAGCTGCACAGAAAAGAGAAGGAATTGCAGTAGAGACAGGACAAACAGGGGGTGCAACATGCATAGATTGATGAAACTACATCCATACAGGTTATAGACTCATTCGAGCAATTGGAACAGAGTAGACATGGTGAGAAGTCACAGGAGCGGGACTTAGCTTAAGAGATTGAGTAGATGCTCGAATAGATGGGCATGGATATGACACATCCAGAGTGAGATTAGGATATTGACCTCATGCCTCCTAACCAAGAGGTCACCCCATCAGCATTGCCAGATCTGGAATCAGAGCAAGTCCCAAGTGATCAAGGAGACACAAACATCCTTGAAGACAATCCATAGGCGGAGATGCACAACATATCTTTCAACGAGTCACAACACAGAGTTGTGCAGTGACGTAGAGTGCCCACTTTAGATATTCACATATCTACTATGCAGTTTGAAGAACGAATGTTTGTATCCGATGTCCACAAGCATCCAAAAACATTGGCTGATGCTACCAGAGCACATGCCAAAGCCACAAACTAGAGTGTTCAATTCTTGATAGCAGAAAACGAGTGCATGGATAAGGAGTTACAAGTGACCATGTATGGAGGAGAACAAGATACATCATCCACCAGAGCAGAATTGAAGAGAGTGATACTGGATGAAGTATCATCCCTCGAGATAGTCATGCGGATGTATTCTAGATTCGGCACCATGCATAAGTCAATTGTCCATCTCAACAGTTGGAAGCAATGATGTGCTAGGAGAGTACACATCTTGTCAAATTTACACACTATTGTCGACCACATGCAAACATCGACAATGACATACAAAGGATCCCCATTGAATTTTCCAAATATGATGAAGCCAAATGCGGTGGAGTTGAATGCACTCATCCAGAGTCAGATCTAGAACTATGAGGAACTCTCGTAACTCATCACGAGTTTTAGGCTTCACATGCATGGGTGTTCAGAATCATGGATTTCATTGTGCACACGCACGTGATCCCATCTATTAGCAAACTCACCGAGACAAAGTCAAACAACCAAGTCTGACTGGACCTGGACATGTAATTTGATGAGTTGATGCACATAGCCATGAGTGCAGACTTAGAGATCAGCATAGACACTATGCATCAATATGTTGCTGGTCTGGCTACACTCAAGACTATGATGCACATGTTATCACACGAGTTGGAAAGAGGTTCCAAATTAATGCAGCTAGATGCAACAGAGGCGAGATTTCGCTTTCAAAATGATGTCACCATTGAGCACGTGGACACCATCATGGGCTACTAGGCTTGGCATCAATTTTCCATTGTCGATCATCATGAGGATTGTTGGGTGTGGGAATTTCACTTAAGCAAACTCCTCAACACTTAAACTGTCAACCCAAGGAGTCTGTAAACTTAGAGATGAAGCACAGGCAATGCCAGAGATGGTATGGATATTTCTAATATCAGTCCCTACTTTCTTTAAAGGAAAAACTGCAGAATCAAACTAAAAAAAGAAAAAGGCAACTTGAACCATCAAAATAATCTAAGACTGGAACAAGGAAGAATGCATTTGCAAAAGGGATTTAGAAATAAAGGGGTAATCACTCTAGCTAACTATTGATTAACTACTGAGTGTGTGTTTTTCTTTAGGGGAGACACTTAGCAGTCTCATCAGATGGACCCTTCAAACCTGATTATTTAGAGATTTCCTTCTTGTACTAATCTGTCCTGCATTATCGCAATCTGCTTGCACTAGTGTAGGAACAAAGATTTATGCAAATGGTATAAATGGTGTCTTTACTAAAAGCGTTTTACTTCCTGCAAGGGCTTGAACTTTTTCAGGTTCAGAGCACTCAAATCCCATGGCAAGAAACTAGTTCTTGCACCAGATCAGAGCTTCTTGCATTTAGCATTTAATTCTTAAGATAAGTGCTTAGTTACTGCAAGTGTTATTAAACTGTGAAATCAAATTGCACACATAAAAATGAATGTTTTTGATTTTGACAGAGTGCAGAAATAAAGAAACAATCCATATAATTTATCCTGTCATAAAGTATTTAATGAAAGCATGAAAATTGCGGGAAATAAACTAGAAAGGCCTGCTACATCACACCAATGTGCACTGGTGCAAGTTCATTTCTCCTGCTTGGACCAGGCAGGGAAAAACAACCAATAGAACTACAGAAAAGGAATAGCACACTAAGGTGCACTGGTGCAGGTTTGTTTCTCCTGCTTGGACCAATGGGGGAAAACCAACCAAACAGAACTACAGAAAAGGAATAGCACACCAACATGAACTGGTGCATGTTTATTTCTCCTGCTTGGACCAGGTGGGGAAAACCAGTCTGAAATTAGGTGCAGGAAAAGGAAATTTAACTACTTCACACAACAGATCCGCTTTCACTCAAACAGGAATACATGTGCTTGAAATTAAATCACACTTGACAATATAAACATAAATTACAAGAAACAGGAAATAGGGTAAACGTGCTGGGTTGGCTGGGACCTAGCCAACCAACGTGTTTCCCTTTCAAATAGAAATGCTCCTCAGTACTTTATCAATTCATCAGCTTTCAAGCACAGAAATACAATTTATAAAACATGAGGCCAAGCTCCCTTTCTATTAGTTCACTGAGGCAAATACATGCGTGAATACATAGTCCAGCCCAAATTCGGGTGATAACAAAACACAACAACCTGTTACCACCTCTCTGGCTGTGTCTTTGTTCTATACAAACTTCTATCAAAAACTATCTCATCCTATTTACATTCTTCATTATATAGATCTTTGGCTGAAGGCCAAAAAGATTGTTTAACCAATTACATAACCTATATGCAGAATTTAGCTTCTCGGCCTTCAAAATTAGACAGTTCAACAAAAATAGCCATAGCCAATCTCCAGCTATTTTTTCTTCATAAATTCAATCTTGGCTACCTTTGAATCGATCTCGCTGTCGTGGTGGAAGCTACTCAAAATGAGGTGGTGATCAAGGAGGTTCGGATTTGCTGTAGGGATTTGTTGTGCTGGCATCAGTGCAAGATCTGATGCTACACTAGGATCAGCGGTCACGATAAGTACTTGACTACCAAATAAACATTGGAGATATCAATAAGTTACAAAGAGTGATTATAAAGAATAAATCATGTAATACATAATTAATTAATGCTAAGTTGATTTAAAAATATGAAATATAAAGTTCATACGAAATATGTCATCGTTCTTGGACTAGTGCAAGATGAGGGTGTATAAGAGAGGTAAAACAATGGTACATGGTTATGATTTAGGAAGGGGAAAATGGAAAAAAAGAAAGCAAATTAGGGGGCTAACATCCTCCCATCCGTAAACTGTTGTGTGTCCTCACACAACTCTTTACCTTTGCAAAAAAATTCAAAACTTTGAGCATTCTAGCTCAATCCTGCTCTGGCATACTGTCATCAACCTGCAATGTTTCAGACTTCTTCTTTCTGATGTTCTTTAGTTTCTTTGACACCTTTTTAAGTCTCTTGAAACACTGCGTAGCTCAGTACTTCTAGACTTTAACTTCTCTTTTCTTTTTCTAGATCTCCATCGTCGATTCTCCTCTACTCTATTCTTTATCCTCCTGCGCTTTAGCTATAAGCTGTTCTAGGTTCTATACTTGAAGCTCTAGTTCAACTACCTGAGTAGCAGGAATTACCAAATATTTTTCCTTTTCTGTTTCAGCAGGGGTTGTGTCTTCCTCAGGGATCTCAATATCTATCATGGTTACATCAGGAAACTCTTCTTCCTCTGGTTCCTCTTCTTCTGGTTCTTCCTCCTCTGGTTCTTCTTCTTCTAGTTCTTCCTCCTTTGGTTCTTCTTTTGCGGGTTCTTCTCCTCCCGCTTCTTCTTCTCCTCCTGTCTCTTATTCTTCTTCTGCTTCTTCATTTTCTGCTTCTTTTTTTGGTTCTTCTTCTCACACTGGTGCTTCTTCTTGTACTGGTGTAGGAGGGGATTCAACACCCTGTGGGGACTGTGGTTCTTTCCCTGCATCAGATACTTTATTCTTTTTTTGGGGCTTTTTAATTAAATCGGCCAACAGAGCATCGTCTTCGACCTCTGCAAATTTTGCTGCATCCTCAAGGATTGACAGGTTGTCATTTTTGGGGGTCTGTGCCTATACTGGTGGTGTAGAAGGAGTCTATTCAGCAGGTGCACTATTTTCCTTCTTATTTGAAGATGGGGCCTTTTCTTCTATTGATTTTTCCGATCGTTTCCTTTTTGCACTGGTGCAAGAAGGACTCCCTTTTTTATTTTTACTCGGGCCCTTGCTTGTGCTGGCGGGGTCATCTATCTCCTTTCTAGCAGCTGTCTCTTTATGCAGCTATTTTAACCATGCCTCCTATGTCATACCTTTAATTTCTAGTTGTTTCAGGACTAAAATTTTTATCAGGCTGTGGTGATATAGCTTCGTGTTGGCCTGGTCTGCCCGTCCATCCTGCACACTTTTATCCATTTTTTTCAAGCTCTTAAGTAGAAAATAGGGGAAATTCATCCTCCATTGGACATGTCGGCCGGCTTCAAAATGCTGCAACATCCTAAAATGATATACCAAAGTGTCGGTGTATCTTCCCTCACAGGTTACAAATTTCTGTAGGATGAAAAGGAGGTATTTCCACTGTCCCAGCAAGGCACTATGCAGAACTCCTACCTTCCAGTCCACCTCTATATTCTTGTCGACGACAAAATGCTGCCACTGCTTCCTTTCTAGCTTCTGATTTTTAAACCACTGTTCACTAGTGTTCTCCAAGCCTATCGCTGCTACTATAAATTCTTTTGCGACTTTAAATTTGAGAGGCCCAATTTTCACTCGGCTGTTTCTGAAACTCCTGACAAACTGTAAAGCTAATTCTTTATCGTGCCTGTCAAACTTCTACAAGAACTGAAGAAAGCCCGAGTCTCACAATAGTACAAGACTATTGCAATTCTCGGCAGTCTACTCTACCCTACTATGAGAGGAGGGTTCGTTCTGAATAGGCGGCATCGCTGCTCAACGACTATGAAAAATTGAAAATTTTACATGCAATACCAGGGAAATATGTTCTTATAAATAGAGATCCAACTGTCCACCATCCTTTCCATCTTATCACCCATTCATTCATCGTAGATGCACGACAACTTTGAGATTAGGCTGGATTGGTACTTGCGGCGACATTTTAACAGCTTGGTGAGGTAATCATTATGAGTGAAGGACATCTAGGATTATGGTAGAAAGGGAACAATTATGTCCAAGCAATGGTTAAAACATTTTTATGTTCCTTCATAATTCAAAAAAGAACTTAGCATTCATTAAAAAATGATCATGATTTCTAACTTAAAAACACCTTGTACTTTAAATAATTTTCTCCTAGTTAGTATGATAGCATAAGTAATCGTCAGCTAAGTGAAAGGACTTCATATAAATTTTCATGATGACCATTTTCCTATGCCATATGCTATGAAAAGAATAACTTGTACTATGTTTCTGACAAGGTGCATGCTTGCACTGATCTGCTTGCACCGCTTAAATTATACTATTATGTCGGTACCATTCTACTTGCTTTATCACATAGGACAACATGCTTGCACTAGTGCAAGCATAATATCTAAAAATAGAGAATTTAAATAAAATATAGGTTGGACTTCCACATGACTTCCTCAACTTATACTGGAAATTTACTTTGCCCTTCCTTGATACTTCAGAGCATATCATTTTTCTCTTTGTGCACGAGATCTTGCAATAAATTCATGAGGGAATAAAGAAGTGGGAAAAGGGAAATTTCAGAATGGGAAGGAATTATGTTACAGGGATTCCAGGAATAGTACCAAAAGAGGGAATAAACAGAAGTGGGATAGGGAAAAAATTTCAAGGGTAAGTGGGATTTCTTCGAAGCGGACAGGGTAAATTTAGAAGAATGTGGGAAGGTTAATCATTCTAGGATTGAAGAAGAAAATTGAGGGAATATTACAGAAGTGGAATATGAAGAAAGGCAGAAACATTTTTGAAAGGTCTGCCTGCACTGGTGCAAGAAAAAATAACTGCATCGAAAATTAAGCATTACTTGAGTAAAACTATTCATGCTAATTACCCCAATTGTATAAAGGTTGGTTCTACTGAACCTGCTTTTACTTGGTGGTTGCTAGCATATCTAAAGATCAAGCAACATTTTCTTTTTATTAGAAATTTTTGATCTTCCTGCCAGCAAGCTAGTTTTCAGGTTGATCCTTCTACAATCATGTTAGCGAACTGATTTTCATAATTACAGGAAAATTTTTTTCTTTACTTTTTTTTCTTTTTTTTTTACTATTTTATTTTATTTTATTTTTTTTTAGGAAGGAGGAGAATTCATGTTTTTAAAAGGTTGGTATTACCATTCACCACTACCGTCCCAAATTTTTGTTGGACTTGTTGTGTAAAATCTTTCTTGGTAGGTGGCTGAAAATAATTCTTTAACCTATGTCCATTTACCAAGAATACTGAATTTTGTCCATCAATAGTTTTAACTTCTACTACTTCATTCTCAAATACTCGGATCACTTCATAAGGTCCCATCCAACGTGTATGGAATTTCCCTTTAAATATTTTAAATCTAGAATCATAAAGGAGCACCCAATCACCTGGTTGGAATTGCTTTTTCTGAATAGACTTGTCATGCCACCTTTTATGTTGTTGCTGAATTAGTATGTTCTGCTAAACAACATCCCTACGAAATTCATCTAACTCATTTAATTGGAGAAGATGCTATTGTTGTGCCTCAGAGAGATCTAGTCCTAACTAAACTGTATTTCTGAAAGTTTTGATCTGGAATTCAATTGGTAATAGAACCTGTTTGCCATATACTATCTCATAGGGTGTATGTCCCGTGCTATTTCTCCAAGTGGTTTTATATGCCAGCAAAGCCTCTGGTAATCTTTCAGCCTAGTCCTTCTGATGCATATTTACTATCTTTGTAAGAATGGACTCGATCACTTTGTTTGTGGATTCCACCTGGCCATTTGCTTGTGGGTGATACGGCGTGGATTTCCTGTGACGGATCTTATATTGCTCTATCACACCCTATAAGAGATTAGAAATAAACTACGGACCATTGTCAGAAACAATTTCTCTAGGCACACCAAATCTAGTAAAGGTTTTAGTAAGAAGAAAATCAACAAAAACTTTTTCGTAGCAAAAGAAACAGCTTTAGCTTCTACCCATTTCGTAACAAAATCTGTACAAACCAAGATATGCTTTTTACTTAATGATGTTGGATTTATTGGCTGTATAAAATCAATAGCCTATTTTTCAAATGGCTCAATCATAACTTGGGGGCATAAAGGCATTTCATTGGTTTGATTAGGCTGGCCCATTCGCTGACAGCTATCACAATGCCTGACATACTGTTTGGCATCCTTAAACAAGGAAGGCCAAAAGTAACCAGCATGCAATACTTTATATGCAGTCTGCTTATCAGTGAAGTGGCCTCCACAAGGTTCATCATGAGTAGATTTCAATATGTCAAACACTTCCTCTTCTCTTACACACCTACGGATAATCAGATCTAGACCAGTGTAAAAGAGATCTCCTTGAATCCAGGAATATGCAGCATTTTTCTGAACAATACTCCGCTTTTCACGGGCGGACAAGGTGGGTGGTGTTTTCCCAGTAACCAAGTAATTAACAATGTCAACAAACCACGATGAATCTGTTGACATAACAAAAATATGTTCATCCAGAAAATCATCATTAACAAGAGTTTCCTCACCAGGATTATCTAATCTAGAAAGAAAATCTGCTACAACATTAGATTTTCCTTGTCTATCAACAATAGTAATATTAAATTCCTGCAACAATAATAACCACCTAGTCACATTACCGTCAGTTAATGGCTTGATCATCAAATATTTGACCGCAGAATGATCAGTATGTACAAATACTTCATATCCTGTAATATAGTGTCTAAACTTATTAATTGAAAAAATTATAGCTAAAAACTCTTTCTTTGTAACTGTATAATTTAATTCAGCGGAAGACAAATTCTTACTAATATAATAAATAGCATAGGATTGTTTATTTTCCTCTTGTCCTAAAGCTGTGCCAATAGCCAAATCTGAAGCATCAGAGGAAATTTGAAAAGGCAAAGACCAGTTAGGACTTCTTAAAACTAGTGCATGTACTAACTTTTCCTTCAATTTTTCAAAAGACTGTTGGCAAGCTGTGGTCCAAGAAAATTCACTATCCTTAGCTAGAAGTCGAAAAAGAGGGGCAGCTATCTTAGAATTTTTTTTAATGAATCTCCTATAGTAACCAGCCTGTCCTAAGAAACCTCTTACTTCCCTTTGAGTTTTGGGTGTAGGAAGATGCAGAATGATTTTGATCTTTGCTGGATCAACCTAGATACCTTTACTAGAAATAAAATGGCCAAGTACCACTCCCGCTTTGCACATTAATCTACATTTCTTGTCACTCAAGGCGAGATGGGCTTCCTGACAATGAAGAAGTACTTTTTCCAGATTTTCGAGAGCTTCCTGAAAAGAATCACCAAACACAGAAAAGTCATCCATATAAATTTCTACGAATTCTAGATCAGCAAAAATGGCCAGGACTGCCCTTTGAAAGTTAGCCGGGACATTATATAAACCAAAGGGGAGCACTCTATAAGCAAATGTACCCCATGGACATGTAAAAGTAGTTTTATCCTGATCTTTGGGTGCAATCTGTATCTAGTTATAACCACTGAAGCCATCCAAAAAGGAAAAATATTTCTTTCCTACAAGGGTATCAAGCACCTGGTCAATGAAAGGGAGAGGGAAGTAATCTTTGAGAGTGGCTTTGTTTAATTCTCGATAATCAATACAAATATGCCATCTTCCATCTTTCTTAGGTACTAACACTAATGGAGAGACCCACTGACTGTCAGAAATAGGATAGATAAAACCAGCATCCAAGAGTTTTTGTACTTCTTCCTTCACAATATCTCTTCGAGCTAGATTCATTTGCCTTTGGGGTTGTCAGACAGGTCAAGCTCCTTCCTAAATATATATATGATGTGTACAAGTTTTAGGGGGAATACCCTTCATATCTTCATAGCCCCATGCAAAGGCACTAAGATGGTTTTGCAACAAATTCACGAGCTGCTCTTGCTGGGATGAGTCCAAATCTGAACTAATATACAAGGATTTACCGGGGCTAATCTCAACAAGATTGGCATCAGGCTCAGCAGTACTCAAGGGGGTGGTCAAATGCAGTAGTACAGAAGAATGAGAATCATGGTTATCTTGAAAATCTAAGCTGAAAATCTAGCTCAATATCTCAAAATTAGGCATAGTGTCTAGATTATTCAGGAAACCTTGAATCTCATCTTCTTGTGAAGACCCAGTATACTGATGGATAAGGAAAATGGGCTGAGTTTCCTCATCACTGCTCTGATCCAACCATAATGTATCTTGAAGGTCCTGAATGGATCTGGCAGGGGGGTATAAGGTAACATTCTTCCTATAATCTCCATGCAAAATATACATATCACCAGAGCGACATCCAATATATGCATCGACTGTAGCAAGCCATGGTCGACCCAAGATCAAGGGATGTCCTCCTACTGGGTTCTTTGCCTGAAGCACAATGAAATCAACAGGATATTCCCAAGAATCTAATGAGATGATCACATCGTCCAATACTCCTTCTGGATTAAATTTAGATCTATCTGCTAATTCAAGCATAGTGGGAGTAGGGCGAAGATGAGATAACTGAAGTTGATCCATGGTTTTCTTAGTCATGACATTAATGGCTGCCCCTAGGTCTATAAGAACATTAGAGACAAGGACATTACCAATTTGAACTGAGACAACAGGGTTTCCGGGATTAGTGTATTTTTCCATAGACACACATCCCGTCATCAACTCTGCTGCCCTACCAACAAATTAAATGGTTTGGGGTTCCAATCTCTTCCTCCCAGGTTTCTTGAGACAGAGTTCCTTAATAATCTTGGTGCAAATAGGGATCTCTTTGATGGCTTGGAGCAGAGGTATCTTAATGAAAATATTCCAAAGCTCCGATGCCAAGCTAGTCTCAGAAATTGGCTCACTTATTTCCATTACTAGCCTCTCTAGGAAGGGAGGCTGGTTGGAAGAAGATGGCAAGGATTCAGAGGGTAAGGTATGCTTAGTGACAACTTTAAGAGAATGATTAAGAGTTTCTGCTTCTTCTTTCTCTTCAACAATCACTCTAGGTTTCTTCTGATTTTCTGATGTTACAGTCCTTCCCAATCTTAATTGAATATCATTAACCCCAATTGGAATAGACTGGTACTCAAATAAAGGTGGGTCTGTTACATAGATCATTTGCACTAATTTATTAATGTTAGGATTGGGCATAGTTTGATCAGGCAGTTGAGGAGGTCAAAAAGGTGGAGGTAAAGGTAATGGTGGAGTAGACTGACTCGGAGGTTGAGGGATTGAATAAGGTGTATGTGTAGATGGATATGACTTCATGGGTGGTTGGTAGGAATATGGAGAATGAGTTGGCCCTCTCCAACCTTGTTGCCATGGTTGAGAAGGCTTCCCATGCTGATATTGGTTCCCATACTACCACTGTTGATTAGTGTTAGGATAAGAATATGCATGTGAATTATAACCAAAATAGTGTGGAGAAAATTCAGGAGCCATACCTACACCTACCTGAGGCCAATTTCTTTTTGCTCCCATAGCATACAAGTATTCAACTTTAGGCTGTCCCCCTGTAAATACAACTTTAAGTCCTGGTATAAAGGGACATTTTTCTGTGACATGGTCTTCTGCACAAATAGCACACTTATTAGCTTCTTTCAAATTAAGAGGACATTCTTTAGGAGGATGCTTGTCTCTACATTTAGGACAGAAAATACTTAATGACTCTTGTTCCTTCATGAGTTTTTGCTGAAATTTTAAAGAGTCCAACTATTTGGTAACAATATTCATTATATCAATTTTCATGTTTTCCATTTTATTTTCTAGTCCAATAATCATAGCATCAGTAGATTCAGTTTTTCTATTTCTATTTCGAGTTCCTCTACCGGATCTATACTAATTTCTTGAAAATTTCCCGCATAATTCACAAATTTTTTCAAAAGTTTGCTGAGAAATATAACCTTGTCTTAACAGATTTAAATTATTTCTAGCATTATCAGTAAGTCCTCTTAAGAACAAGGTTCTAATAGTACTGGAATCAAGCTTAAATTTCGACCTTTGTAAAATATACAGAAATATTTCTAGGTAATCTTCAAGAGTTTCATCATCATCCTGTATGATTGTAAAAATCTCATCTTGCATGTCCCGAGTTTTGCAATATTCTTGATATTTAGACAAAAACACTCTCTTCATCTGATCCCAAGAGGCTATAGTGTTTCCTCCTAATCCCATAAACCAACATAAAGCTGAGTCCTTGAGAGTAATAGGAAATAATCTTATCTTCTGAGCATCAGTTGAATAATCATAACTTCTACACAGAATATCAAACTCGAATAAAAAAGAGTCAAGATCTTCATGAACTTTACCATGGAAATGAGGGAGAGATGATGGTGGAATATTCTTCATTTGCGCCACAGTATCAGGGTCCACAATTGGAAACACAAAAGTGGATTTTTCCCTACTTACCTAGTTTTCACTAGTGCCTTCTACATGATCTTCATGGTCTTCCATTGTTTCCCTTTTGCTCCCAACAGATTGAACCACACCTGAGCTGTTGTCACTAGAATCCAGGTGGATTGTTCCTGCGTGAAGAGATTGAATTGGATTGGGCTTCCTGCTCATAGAAGGAAACCCAATATGAGAATTGTTTTTGGAATTATTTTAGCCCTTAGTGGGCTTTAAACCCCTACCTTTTCTAGGCATTCATTTCAAGAAAGAAAGAAAAATAACAAACAACTTCTAATAAAAATTGTTGTCAGAAATCAATCAACACCAATAAAATTCCTTCAAAGAATATTTTCCAAACAATACTGCAAAAATAAAGGAAAAATTACCTCTAATTTATAATCAGAAAATTCTTACCATATCAAATCACCTCCCCGACAACGGTGCCAAAATGTTGGGTGCAAGAATTTCACTTAAGCAAACTCCTCAACACTTAAATTGTCAACCCCGGGGATCCGTAAACTTAGAGATGAAGCACAGGCAATGCCAGAGATGGTATGAATATTTCTAATATGAATCCCTACTTTCTTTAAAGAAAAGACTGTAGAATAAAACTAAAGAGAGAAAAAGGCAACTTGAACCATCAAAATAATCTAAGATTGGAACAAGGAAGAATGAATTTGCAAAAGTGATTTAGAAATAAAGGGGCAATCACTCTAGCTAACTATTGATTAACTACTGAGTGTGTGTTTTTCTTTAGCAGAGACATTTAGTAGTCTCATCAGATGGGCCCTTCAAACCTGCTTTTGTAGAGATTTCCTTCTTGCACTAATCTGTCCCGCACTATCACAGTCTGCTTGCACTAGTGTAGGAAGAGATTTATGCAGAGGGTATAAATGGTGCCTTTACTAAAAGAGTTTTACTTCTTGCAAGGGCTTGAACTTTTTTAGGTTCAGAGCACTCAGATCCCATGGCAAGAAACTAGTTCTTGCACCAGACCAGAGCTTCTTGCACTTAGCATTTAATTCTTAAGATAAGTGATTAGTTATTACAAGTGTTATTATACTGTGAAATCAAATTGCACACATAAAAATGAATGTTTCTAATTTTGACAGAGTGCATAAATAAAGAAACAATCCATACAATTTATCCTATCATAAAGTATTTAATAAAGCAAGAAAATTGCGGAAGTAAACTAGAAAGGCTTGCTGCATCACACCAATGTGCACTGGTGCAAGTTCATTTCTCCTGCTTGGACCAGGCAGGAAAAACCAACCAAACAGAACTGCAGAAAAGGAATAGCACACCAACGTGCACTGGTGTAGGTTTATTTCTTCTTCTTAGACCAGGCGGGGAAAACCAACCAAACAGAACTGCAGAAAAGGAATAGAACAACAACGTGAACTGGTGCAGGTTTATTTCTCCTGCCTGGACTAGGCGGGGAAAACCAATTTGAAATCAGGTGTAGGAAAAGGAAATTTAACTACTTCACATAGCAGATCCACTTTCACTCAAACAGGAATACATGTGCTTGAAATTAAATAACACTTGACAATATAAACATAAATTACAAGAAACAGGAAATAGGGAAACGTGTTAGGTTGGCTAGGCCCTAGCCAACCAGCGCGTTTCCCTTTCAAATAGAAACACTACTCAGTACTTTATCAATTCATCAGCTTTCAAACACAGAAATACAATTTATAAAACATGAGGAAGAGGTCCCTTTCTATTAGTTCACTGAGGCAAATACATGTGTGGATACATATTCCAGCCGAGATTTGGGCGATAACAAAACAAAACAACCTATTACTGCCTCTCTGGCTATGTCTCTGTTTTATACAAACTTCTATCAAAAACTATCTCATCCTATTTACATTCTTCATTATATAGATCTTTTGCCGAAGGCCAAAAAGATCGTTTAACCAATTACATAATCGATATGCAGAATTTAGCTTCTCGGCCTTCAAAATTAGACAGTTCAACAAGACTAGCCGTAGCCAATCTCCAGCTATTCGTTATTCATAAATTCGATCTTGGCTACCTTTGGATCGATCTAGTTGTCATGGCTAAAGCTGCTCAAAATGAGGCGGTGATCAAGGAGGTTTGGATCTGTTGCAGGGATTTTCTGTGTTGGCACTGGTGCAAGATCTGATCCTGCACTAGGATCAGTGGTCACAGTAAGTACTTGACTACCAAATAAATGTTGGAGATATCGATAAGTTACAAAGAGTGATTATAAGCAAGAAATCATCTAACAAATAATTAATTAATACTAAGTTGAGTTAAAAATATGAAATATAAGGTTCATACGAAATATGTCATCGTTCTTGGCAGGGAAAATTTTAAGAACCCCGCCTAAATTACATATATAATAAATGGGCGAATCTCCATGGTATATAGGAAAAATGGAAGGCGATTTTATCAATAATATGATATGTATATATAATTTTTTGGCGAATCTCTCACCAGGCATGGCGAATATTTTACTCAATTATAAAATATTGTGTTTATTGAATACACAAATGAAATCATTACATTTATTTAAAATATCTTTTGAAATCAAAATTACCGAAATTACATATCGATAACCTAGTAGGTGTAGGATAAAATTGACCCGTGCCATTCACAGAAAGCATGACAAAAAACCTAATACTATATATAAAACCAAGAAAAATTCAAATTCATCACTTCTAGGGACCTCGTAACCACCCTGTCAATACACAAGTATGTTCCTGTTTGCAATTAGAAAAATTACCCAAATTACAATCTGTTTACTCCACTTCTAGGGACCTCGTAACCACCCTGCCAATACACAAGTATGTTCATGTTTGCAATTAGAAAAATTACCCAAATTACAATCTATTTACTCTAGCATATGTTGGAAAGTTATAGAAGGATGACTCGTGCAATCAATCCATTCCTTTTAGCCCTGGATTTGTTTCAGTTTAAAACAGAAGTATACAAATATACTTGTCCAATGTCTATGCTTTAACCATTCACCTTAAGATGTTTTTACAATATAATTTCCTAAGTCTATTTAATATCTTCATTATCATAAAAACCAACCTATATCCATCTTAACTCCACATCTACCACTCTTAGGGGGATGAAATCTATTTATCCTTCTGAGCACTTGGTAGACCCAGAATTAAGATGGATCTAAGATAGAATTTCCCCTTTAAATAGTCTATGCTCACATGAATACCATGGGTCAATACCATGGGATAAACCTGGGGCTTAAAAATTACTATTAGTAATTTATAAAAATTAATAAAATTAATAGTTGATTTTTATTTTAACCAAGCTAAAATGTTTAACATACATTAAATTACAACATCCATTTTTACTCTTGATCGGATCAAATATTTTTTCACTCTATGCTAGTTTGCATATCACAATATTTGATACCTCTCGGGGTTAGTAGATCCAGAGTAAAGATGGATCTATGCTGGTTTAATTCCCCCATTTAAATAGGCTACATTCCAAGTGAATACCATGGGTCAATACCATGTGCCATTTTGGTGAATACCATGGGTCAATACCATGTGCCATTTTTTTATTAATACTAATATTAGGGTTAATAATTCTTTTTTGCATGGTATTAATAACAATCTAGTCCATGGTATTTGTCCCATAGTATAAATATAAGGTGACTTATGGAGTAAATATAAAAAAATGTTTTATTTGTTTACCATACCTCTCGTTTATTTATATTTTTATTAATTTACCATACCATTCATAAATACAAGCTGACTTATGGAGTAAATATAAAAAAATGTTTTATTTGTTTACCATACCTCTCGCTTATTTATATTTTTATTAATTTACCATACCTCTTTTACAAATATGGTATTTGGCCCATAGGATTCACTTAAATAAAACCTCTTTCTTGAGCCTTCATAAATAGAACGAGGGTTATGGACTAAATATAAAAAGAGGTTTTATTTATTTACCATGCTTTATTTATATTTTTATTTATTTACTATACATTTTGAGTAAGTATAAAAAGACTTTTTATTTATTTACCATACCTCCACTTTACTTATATTTTTATTTGTTTACACCCTTGCATGTATATAAGGTGACTTATGGAGTAAATATAAAAAATGCTTTATTTATTTACCATACCTCTCATTTATTTATATTTTTATTAATTTACCATACCTCTTTTACAAATATGGTATTTGGGTCTTTGGCCCATAAGATTCACTTAAATAAAACCTATTCTTGAAAATGGGCGAATGGATTCACTTAAATAAAACCTATTCTTGAAAATGGGCGAATGGAAGGTTGTAACTCCTAATTTCAAGGGCTAAATTTACCTTTTTTACCCTCTCCCTTAATAAAAGGTGGGCTATTTGAGGTGATTTGTAAAAATGTACTATATTACAAAATATTCGCCCACTAAAAATTTAAAACCCCTTAATTTCGCCAAAGCGCGAACATTCGCCCCTAAAATCACCCCTAGTTCTTGGACTAGTGCAAGATGAGGGTGTATAAGAGAGGTAAAACAACGTTAAATGGTTATGATTTAGGAAGGGGAAAATGGTAAAAAGAGAGAAAATTAGGGGGCTAACAAGGATGTCGAAGAGTTGGTCTTCCCATAGCTGTCCGAGTCTTAGTGATATCTTGCATGGCTTGCTCAAGCCTATTTTGTCTCACATGGGTGCATGTGCAGATTGTAATGTAACATCTTGTAAAAGTGAAAGACCAAGTGTCAATAGTAGAATGTAACAATCATGTAGTAGTTGAGGAGTCATAAGAGTAGGTGAAGAGTCACAAAGGGGAATGTCAAAGGTCACCCCAGCATTTGCTATTTATAGAACCTCATAACTGATTGTATGGGCTTTTGGGAGCCAAGCTTCCTATGGGTGTATCTTAGAGAAATATTGGAATGTATTGTAATGAGCCTTGGCTTATCCACAATGTAGAGCTAGTATATCTCTTTGGAGGAGAAGGCAGCAGTGACTGTAATGTTCCGTTGTCGGGACTAGTGGTTGGTCATAGTTGTATGTATGATTGGAGCTTTCACTTTCTTAATATAACAAAGCCAACACATTTCATGCATATGTTGTTATTGTATTTAAGCTATCTTGGTTACTCTAATGATATATGTATTTTCTATTTACGCATGTATGTATGGAATTTTCTATATATGTTTGTATGAATCTTATCGAGATGTGATGTTGGTTTAACCATCACTTTGGATCATTGGCTAACCTTCTTTCCAGCTTGTGATGTATCTCTCTCGTGTGTTCCCTTTCAAGCCGTGTGTTGTCACAGGTTTCTAAGGGGCGCACTCATACCCCCGTTACGTGTGTTAGACCCATTCATGCACCTTCCTTGACTTGCTGCGCATGTCACACCCTTGCTACCAACAGGAACATCTTACTCACCTCTACGCGCAACAACAATCAAGGTGATACTGTACTACCTGACTTATGGGACTCCTACACCAAATAGTATGAGGTCTAGTTTGAACTTCTTACTGGGGTGATCCCCTGACATATTGGCGAGTCCTATACCGTCAACATTTCTGGCACTAGAAGGAGGGCTAGATGAAAAGCTGAGTCCTCACATCTTATTTTGAATCTTCACATATCTATCATGGATATCATTAGAATCCTCCCTCTGAGATGTTTGTCTAATGCTGAACGTGTCAACATCATGAGGGAGTTTTATGATCTCTTGTCGCAATTCACGTACAATAGTGAAGGTGAAGTGGCCTAGCTTGAGTACTTACACGACTTCCTTGCATTTCTTGAGGATACAGATGAGTTTGCTGAAGTTAAGGTTAGCTTGTTTCTTTTAGACACACTTCACCAATCCCCACAATGATGGTGCCACAACCTGCCTCACGGTTGCGTGCACTCATTTAAGCAGTTACGTGATCTAATTGAATCTACTTTCGATCATTTTGATCATGAACCTCTTGACAAAAAACTCTTAAAACAATGAAAGACTCTGCAAGAATCGCCTATGGATTTTTGGCAATGCTTCTGTGTATTGCAGTTTGAAGCTCCAAAAAAACAGATGAAATTTCTATAGGTTTTAACCTCGTATAGTTCTTATCTGTATACGAATTCTAAAACACATAAAATAAACAATGCGAGAGCATAACACATAAAACACATGTACACAAAGATTTTTCCCTCGATCCCCAAATAGGGACTACTAGCTTGATTTTTCATTATGTTCCTTTCAATGTTACAATAGATATTTATACATGACGAAGCATCCAATACCATCGATTGAAAACCATCGCATCCAAAACCATGTGCGAAAATCATGCACAAAACCATAGGTAGGTCTGCCCAACCTAACATAGGGTCCAAAACCAAAATTTTCTGGGCCAATACCCCTGACCCCATAGAGTGGGGTTACCTGCATCCCTCAAACCCCTTATGTCCCCCCCGCTACGCAATTGGCACAACGAAGGGGGGGCTCTGTCCCCTCTCTAACCCCCTGGTTAACTACGTGGACTAGTCGTGGAAAGAATATAACACAACCCAACATTCTCCCACTTGTTGTTTTCTTTCCATAGGGGGCCACAAGAGATATTAGTCATTTATCCAGCCCCGTAATGCCCATTTTTTCTCTACACCATGAGAACTTCTCAGAGCTCACAAATTTTTTCAATGCATCTACAGTATTCTTCAAAGTGTCCACCTTTACCAGCAACACCTTTTTGTCTTCTATCATATCCCTCACAAAGTGATACTGAACATCAATGTGCTTTGTCTTTGAATGGTAAGCAGGGTTCTTTACCAAGAAAATTGCACTTTTGCTGTCACAGTCTATCCTTATATATCCCTATACTAACCCCATACTCGAACACAATCTTTGCAACCAAATTGCTTCCTTGCTTGCATGAGTGGTTGCCATGTATTCTACCTCTGTAGTTGATAGTGCCACTACAGATTCTTTCTTACTCATCCAACTGACTACACCTCCAAATAGGTTAAACACATATCCACTTGTAAATCTTCTTTGATCTAGATCTCCAGCCCAATCTACATCAACAAAGCCACAAATATCCAACACTCTTTCCAATCCTAGTCTTCCTTGGTAGCACAAACCATAATCACTAGTGCCACGCAAATACCTAAAAACCCGCTTCACTATTGTCCAGTGCTCCTTCCCTGGGTTTGAAATAAACCTGCTCAATACTCCCATTACATGTGCAATGTCTGGTCTAGTACATATCATTGCATACATCAGGCTACTGACTGCACTTGCATATGGAACATAGGACACATCCTCTTCCTCTTCTTGTGTCTTGGGACATTGTTAAATAAATAACTTTACACCTATAGGAATAGGAACCTTCACGGGTTTGCTATCCTACATATTAAAAATCTTCAATATTGTCTCAACATACTTCCTCTGGTTTAACCAGAGCTTCCTCTTTTTCCGATCTCTTTTAATTTCCATGCCCAAAATATAGTTTGCATCACCAAGATCTTTCATGTCGAATTTGGAGGACAATTGTCTTCAAACCCTAGATAATTTCTTTGTCATTTCCAACTAGCAACATATCATCCACATACAAGACCAGATAAATAACATGGTCACCAATTAATTTAAAATACACAGTGATCTGCTTTGCTTCTAGTGAAGCCAAGTCCCAGTATAAATGTATCAAATTTCTAATACAACATCCTTGGTGATTGTTCTAACCCATACAGAGACTTCTTTAACTTGCATACCAGTTCTTTCTTACCCTTCACACTAAAGCCTTCAGGTTGCTTCATGTAGATTTCCTCTTCCAGATCCCCGTGAAGAAATGCTTTCTTCACATCCATCTATTCTACCTCAAAATCAAAAACAGTAGCAACAGATAAAAGTAATCTAATACAAGTTACCTTGGAAACAGGAGAAAAAAATATCACCAAAATCAATTCCCAGCACCTGGGAATAACCTTTTGCTACCAACCAAGCTTTGTATTTCTCCACCTTTCCTTTTGCATTTGTCCTCTTCTTGAACACCAATTTTCTGCCAATGGGTTTCCTTCCAGCTGGAAACTCCACCAGATCCCAAGCCTCATTTTTGTGCAAAGATGCCATTTCATCAACCATGGCCTCTTTCTAGAGTTTTCCATCCTTTGAATCTACTGCTTTCTTTATAGTTCTGGGATCATCATCAATAATAGATAAAGAAAAATTTGAACAGAAAGCATATCGACTATACCTTTCTAGTTGCCTTATTTCTCGAGCTAATATTCTCACACCTGGAGTTTGTGGCTCTTCATCTTCTGATTCCTCTTCTATTATAGAGTCCGATTCTTCCTCCTTTAGCTCAAACTCTATCTGCTCAGGTTCCTTTGGTTGGACTTCATGTTTAATAACATCTTTCACCTCTCTAAACACCACATCTCGCCTGTACACAACCTTCCTTGTTACTGGGTTCCAAAGCTTATAAGCCTTTAAACTATCCGTATACCCAATAAAGATGCACTTTTCATATTTACTATCCAACTTGGTTCGTTTCTCCTTTGGAAGATGTACATATGCATCACATCCAAATGCCCTCATATGTGAAAGAGAGGGTTTCTTACCAGTCCATACCTCTTGTGGAGTCTATCCTCCAACATTGATGAAGGTGATCTATTGACCAGGTAACATGTTGTCTCCACCACCTTTGCCAAGAATTCCTGTCCTAACCCAGCACCACTGAGCATGCTTCTTGCCCTTTCCATGAACGTCTTGTTCATTATTTTTGCAACTCCATTTTGCTGAGGTGTATATGGAGTAGTCTTCTGCCGTGCTATACCACACTTCTTACAAAATTCTTCAAATTCCTTACTGCAAAACTCTCCACCGTTATCTGTCCTCAACACCTTTATCTTCTTCTCTGTCTAGTTTTCCATCAGAGCATTAAATTCTTTAAACCCATCAAAGACTTTAGATTTATTCTTAAGGAAATATATACATGTATTCCTTGAGAAGTCATCTATAAATGATACATAGTACATAGACTTACATAGTGATGGAACCCTCACAGGTCCAAACACATCACTGTGCACAAGCTCTAATATCTGTTTCGCCCTCTTACCACCAGAGGGGAAACTCACCCGATTCTATTTCTCATATACATAATTTTCACAGAAATCAAAATCTAGAGAGCTATTACTCATACCTTCTACCATACCTTTACCATGAAGTATTCGAAGGCCCTTCTCTCCAATATGTCCAAGCCTTTGATGCCACAACATGGTCTTCTCTCTAGAGACCACTAGATTTTCTGCTCCACTTTCAGGAACCACAGAACTATTGCACCCATCAACAACAGTGCTACCTTGTAGCTTGTACAGAGTTCCAATCTGAACTCCCCACATCAATACCAGTGCTCCCCAAACCATCTTGCAGGTATCCTTCTCAAACACTGTTTTTACACCTGCATCATCCAGCTTGCTTACAGAAATCAGATTTGTAGCTAATGTAGGAATATGCATAACACCCGAAAGTGTTCTAACCCTTCCACCTTGCAACTTCAACTTTGCTTTTCCACCACCAATGATTCTAGCCTTCTTGTCATCTCCCAAGAAGACATCACCACCGTCATATTTCTCATACTCGTAGAACCACTCTCTATGGGGAGTAAAGTGAAAGGATGCACCTGAGTCAATCAACCATGCCTCATGATCTACATGTGTACTTGAAGAAGCCATGTACACATCCCCACCTTCATATGAGGTGGTTTTTGCCTCTACAGAAGGAGCATCATCAAATCCATTTCCTTTATCAAGAGCTTTAGATTTACAATCCCTTTTGTAGTGCCCTTCCTTTCTGCATTTCCAGCATACCACCTTTACAGGTTTTCCTGGAAATTTAGATCTCCCTCTAGATTTAGATCTCCCACTCGATGACTTATTTTTGTTTCTGTTCTGTGACCGTCCTCATACAGACAAGGCATCACCATTCTGGCTCTCCATATTTTTCCATCTCATCTCCTCTGTTAGCAAGGATGAGACTATTTCATCAAACTGCAAGGCAGTTGTATTGCTACCTATTGCAATAACTAGACTATCCCACAAATCTGGTAGAGAACACAACAAACTAATGCACTTATCTTCATCTGAAATTTTGATATCAACAGAAAATAACTGACTTACCATAGTATTAAATGCATTCATATGCTCTGTCACTGAGTCTCCATCTTTCACCCTCAGGTTATACAGCTTTTTCCATAGGAACAGTTTATTCACCAGATACTTAGATTGGTACAAAGTCCCTAACTTGTCCCACAAAGCCTTAGCTATAGCTTCCCCTGATACATTCATCAATACTAAATCTGAGACACAAAATTGTATTGTGCTCTTTGCCTTCCGATCTAACTTCTTCCATTCTTCATCTAACACTCTCGTTGCTTTAGTACCCAGATCTATCGCAATCCACTGATCTTTATCCACCAATAGATCCTCCATCTTGAGTTTCCACAACTCAAAACTCTGACCATTAAATTTCTCGATCTCTATCTTTCCACTGCTCGCCATCTTCTTTCACCACCAGAATTGATCTCGCAGATCTCCCACTAAATAGGGTCTACCACAGGCTAAAGCGAAACCCCTCAGCAACAAAGGCATCCACTTGAAGCCAAAACAACTTTGATACCAAATGTAGGTTTTAACCCTGTACAATTCTTACCTACATACGAATTCTAAAAAAGATAAAATAAAAAATGTGAGAGCATAACACATAAAATGCATATACATAGATATTTTCCCCTAGATCCAAAAACCGGGACTACCAGCTTGATTTTTCATTATGTTCCTTTCAATGTTACAATACATATTTATACATGCCGAAGCATCCAATACCATGGACTGTGTTAGGTCCCTATAATACTAGTGATTACCCCATTACTATTGTAGTTGTATCCCTTATTAATATTGTTGTGCCCCTATTGTCCCCATATTGTTATTACTGTGCCCCATAGAATCTCTCTATTGTTATTTTTGTGCCTTTATATTATTATTGCTAGGTCGGTTGGGTTATAATGTGACTCCTTAGACTCCTATATATAGAAAGGAGGTTTTTTCATTTGAATCATGAAAGAATCATTCATTTGTGTAATGTAAAGGAGGTTGTCCCCTTGAAGAGGCTGAATTCTAAGGCGTCGATCTATATTTTATATCTTTTTGTGAGCTAGTTTCATAACATTTGGTATCAGAGCTTTTGGATTCTAGGGTTTCACTGCTCCAAATAGGGCATCGTGGAATTTTCTCTATAACCTTTTTTCTGCGACGTTTCAAAAGTGAAAAAAAAAACCCATTTGAGATGAAATCACATTGAATCTTGGATCCAAATTTTAGAGCTTTTCGTGCTATATTTGCGGAGATATGATTTGAGGAAGTTGGTCTTTTTGCAGACTCCTGAATTACATTCCAAATAGGTGACCTGGGGAAAATTTTAATAACTTTCTCTCCGGGCATCAGATTGATATTTCGTAAGAAGGTACAGAAAGAGGACGGACTGTAGTTTCTTGTATATATTTTTCATATCCAAAGGTTGAAATAGGGACACGTGGCATGTCATACAAGTTTGCTCTGCTAAACTAGTCTATAATCAGGTCACTGTGGGAGATTTCACATAACTCTTCCTTGGAGAATCAAATTGGGATTAGATTGGTGGCATTGGAAAGGGGACACAAAGGGCTACTGCATGTCACAATTTTAAAATTGGATGATCCAAAATTACAGAGATACATCAAAGGAAATATCGATCTCCTACAAAGTGAAAAAAGGTGTGCAGATTTTTTTAAATTTTTGCTTAAGCTTGGTTTGAAAAATTATTTTGAATGAAATCAAAGGGCATAGTAGAGCATTATTATCAGTAACTGATGCCCCAAGGAAAGAAAATGCAAATGCCTAGTAAGCAACCTGAAAGCTCTAGCATGACTCATGAAGAAGAGGAAGAAATGCTACATGATATATCAAAATTACAAGACCAAGTGCAACAAATTTTACTCTCACGAAAGCTAATAGAAGCTAAGATAAATGGTGTGGAATCTAAGATAAAGGACGTGGAAGCTAAGATGAATGGCTTGGAAGCTAAGATTGATGATTTGAAGAAGATTTGAAGATAGATTTGACAAATTTTATACAAGAAATACTTACTAATGGTGAAAGGGTAGCAAAGGAAACTCATGATGCGAACAAAAGAAATTTTAATCATGATTTCATAGACTCTAATGTTCGATTGAAGACCCACCATATTCCAAAAATTGATATGAGGAAGTTTGATGGCAAGGATCCCACAACATGGATATTATAGATGGAGCAATTTTTCGATCTCAATAATGTGTAAAACACACAAAAGGTACGTATTACAACTTTATATTTGGAACCAAATCAGTTTGTATGGTATCAATGGCTTTGCTCTCGTAAACAAATTATCACTTGCACAATTTTTACGGAAGAATTGACAGCACATTATGAGGATACAAAAAGCAACACTTTTTTTAGCCAATTGATAAGTCTCAAACAAAAGGGTTCAATAATGGAGCACATTGAGGAGTTCCAAAAATTGAACATAAGGGTAAAAAATATTCCAGAGGAGCATAGGATTGAAGTGTTCATAGGGACTTTAAAGGATAATATCCAACATGATGTTTGCCTTTGGGAACCTGATTCATTAGAGAAGGCATTCAGGTTAGCAAGAAAAATGGAAAGCAAAATTATGGCAACCAAGAAGCATACCACTCACAACTATGAAGATGGAAGCGTTGTTGCCACTAGTCTTCCACCACCTATAAGGTTGACACCACAACAATTGGAAGAAAAAAGAGAAAAAGGGCTTTGTTACAGTTGTGATAGCAAATACACTAAAGGTCGTAAGTGTGCTGAGAATAAATTATTCTACATAGATTGTGAAGAGGAAGAAGAAAAGGAGTAAGAAAGGTCAAAAGAAGAGGATATACTCCAGGAACAAAGCCTAGATAAAGAAGAAATGAATCCGGCCATATCTTGTAATGCATTGGCTAGAATTACCACTCCTCAAACCATCAAGATAGAAGGACAAATCAAGAAGAAAAAGGTAATAGTGTTGATTGATTCAGGAAGTACCCACAATTTTATTCATTGTAAGGTAGAAAAAGAATTGAATTGCTTCCTATATCCAGCACCAGAGTGTCAAGTGATGGTTGCAAATGGAGGAACAATAAATTGCTTTGGAAAGTGCCATAATATCAAGCTATCCATGGGAGAATATGTATTGACTAGCCCAATGCTTTCCATTCCAATAGGAGGTGTTGATGTTGTGCTAGGAGTCCAATGGCTACAATCCTTGGGTACAATAGCTTTTAATTTTCAAGAACTTTTCATGAAATTTTATGTGGAAAGAAAGGAAGTTGAATTAAGGGGTATTGCAGGGAAACCGAGAAAGATAATCAGCTCTAATGGTATGACAAAACTTCTAAAAAAGGAACAAAGAGGTGTAATTGCACAATTATGTTCGCTAGATGTTTCCACATCAAAATCATATATTTCTCCATATCTCCAAAAAGTCTTGGACAATCATTCCAAGGTATTTTAGACTCCCAAAGGTCTCCCACCTATTCATGATCATGATCATGCTATTCATCTAATTCCAGGAAGTGTTCCTCCAAACATCAGGCCATAAAGATATCCCTATGCCCAAAAGAGTGAAATTGAATGTATGGTTGTAGAAATGCTAGAGGCTGGTATAATTCAACCTAGTCAAAGTTCTTTCTTTGCTCCAGTAGTATTGGTGGATAAGAAGGATGGATAATGGTACATGTGTCTGGATTATAGGGTGCTCAACAAGCTCACTATTAAAGATAAGTTTCCCATTCCTATCATTGATGAATTACTGGATGAATTGCATGGATCAATTTACTTCACCAAGTTGGATATTCATTTAGGATATCATCAAATCAGAATGAAGACTGAAGACATTCCGAAAACAACATTTAGAACTCATGAGGGTCATTATGAACTTTTGTTCATGCCTTTTGGCCTTACCAATGCACCTTCTACATTTCAAGGTTTGATCAATTCCATTTTCAAACCCTTAGAAAATTTGTGTTAGTATTTTTTGATGATATACTAATCTACAACAAGTCTTGGAAGGATCATGTTGAACATGTTGACAGGGTGCTACAACTATTAGAGGAGAAACAGTTATATGCAAAAAGATCCAAATGTTTCTTTGGAGTACAAGAGGTGGAATATCTGGGTCATATTGTATTTCATGAAGGAGTTAAGGTAGCCCCTAGCAAAATTAAATCCATTAAGGAATGGAAAATTCCCACATACATAAAGCATCTGTGAGGATTTCTCGGGTTGATAGGGTATTATCGTAAGCTTGTTAAGAATTATGGGAGAATAGCAGCACCTCTAACAACATTATTGAAGAAAGATGCATTTTCATGGACTCTAGAAGCAACAAAGGCCTTCGAACACCTTAAAGAGGCAATGTGTGAAGCACCAGTCTTAGCTACACCGAACTTCACAAAAACCTTTATTGCGGAATGTGATGCTTCAGGAAATGGAATTGGTGTTGTTTTAATGCAAGATGAAAGACCCATTGCTTTTGAAAGTCGTCCAATCAAGGGAAAGTTTTTACAAAAAGCTATTTATGAGAAGGAAATGTTGGTAATACTACATGCACTTAAGAATTGGCGACCCTACCTAGTGGGAAGACACTTCAAGGTAAAAACGGATCATGATAGCCTTAAATACTTTTTAGAACAAAGATTATCCTCTAAAAAAGCAACAAAAGTGGGTCACAAAGATGTTTGGTTATGACATTTGTTACACTAAAAAATGTCACCTTGACTACTTACAGTTAGTATGGCTCAAATCAATAGTCATGCTACCCTCTTAGGCAAGTCTCATGCCTCTGTTATCCATCTCAAACTCAAAAAAGAGAGAAAGTCTTGTAAAAACTATGTTTATCTCTGGGGTCGCAGGTTCTCTCTAGCCTTACTTGCGGGGACGCTGACCATGTTCACAAAATCTGCGTCCATGGACGCTCTGTATGTTAAGGGACAAGTGCGTCCCTCTGTAAAAGGCAAAATGCGCGAGTTTTATCTTGAAAAAGTTACTTGTGGTTACTTCTAGAACATTCTAGAGGTCGGTTTGATGAAATGGATGCGCCTCCAGTTGGTTCATGTATCTCTATTAAGGGGGAACTTATCCCATCAATAAGGGAGCTATCCCACCCAAAGAGGGGGATGATCCCATTGATAGTGGACATGAATAACCTCTTTACAGCACTATAAATAAAGGCATTGAGCCAGAAGGAGAGGAGGTTGGAGCTATACATTTTCTTTGGGTAAATGCTGCAGGATTTAGGTCTTCCATTAGAGCCTTTGTGAGGAGAGATTGTCTTCACTTGATTCTACTTGGGAGAGGGTGAGCTTTGTCAAAGTAGAGGAAAACCCTTGATGGACCCTGGGAGGAACTTGCACAACACCAAGGCCAGGTTGTAAGAGTTTCTTTGTTTCGTTATTAATACAAACTGGTTTATTTTTCTCAATAGCTTGTGTTAATGAGTTATTTCATGTGTTCCTTGGTCTGCATGTTGAATATATGTTTTATTATATGAAATGCAAGTGCTTGGTAATTGTTTGATTGTTTGTGGTTGCAGGAATTGACTTGAAGGAGGAGCTCATCCGGATCGTCAAGAACGGACTTCAACAACAGCGTTTTGGAATAAGGTAAGCCTAAACACTTGTAGTTTTCATGTTGTAAAAGGTGTATTTAGAGAAAGATCACTCCATTTTGTCTTGTTTGTCATTAGAATGTCTTAGACTTCTAGGAAGGTCAGTCGTGTCCACACCCTTGACAGATTCCGTGTGACAACATTGAAATCATCTACAAAAAATGGAAGCAAAATGTGGTGGTAGATGCACTCTCAAGAAAGGATGAGGATGTGGAAGCATTATTGTGCGCCATTTCTATTATCCAACTAGATTGGATAAATGAAGCAAGGGAGGAATGAAAGAATGATGAAGAAGTGTGGGCACTTATTCGAAAGTTACAACAAGATTCCAGTGCATCTGATACATTTAGCTGGCAAAATGATTTGTTATGGTACAAAGATCGCTTATACCTCTGTAAGAATTCCCAACCCAAACAAAAGATTTTTATGGAATTGCACACTTCTCCCTTAGGAGGGCACTCAGGATTTTTAAAAACTTACCACGGGGTTAAGAAGGAATTTTTTTTGGGATGGCCTTAAATTAGATATTCAAAAGTTTGTGGCGGAATTTTTGGTTTGCCAACAAAATAAAGTTGAAACAATTAAGACCCCATGTCTATTACAACCTTTATCCATTCCAAGCTGACGTTGGGAGGAGGTTTCAATGGATTTTATCACAGGTTTACCCAAGTCTGAGGGAAAGAGTGTCATCATGGTGGTAGTTGACAGACTTACCAAGTATGCACACTTTTGTGCATTATCACATCCATTTAAAGCCAGTACAGTTTCTACTACATTTATGGAAACAATTCAAAAGCTACATGGAAATCCAAAAATTATTGTAAGTGATAGAGATCCCATTTTCACTGGAAATTTTTGGACAGAATTATTTTCTTGTCTCGGTACTTAGTTAGCTCATAGCTCATCTTATCATCCTCAATCTGATGGGCAAACTGAGATAGTAAACAAATGTTTGGAAGGATATCTTTGTTGCATTGTATCTGATAAACAGACATAATGGGTCAAATGGTTTCCATTGGCTGAATGGTGGTATAACACTTCCTTCCATACAGCAACAAAAATGACCCCATTTATGGCACTTTATGGATATCAGCCACCGTCCATCACATCATATTTAAGAGAAAATTCTAAGGTTCAAGTAGTGGAACACCACATTGAGCATCAACAACAAGTCCTCCAACTCTTAAAGGATAACCTAATGTTGGCGCAGAAGAGAATGAAACAACAAGCAGATCAACATCGCAACGAAAGAATTTTTGATGTAGGTGATTAGGTATTCCTACAGCTATAACCATATAAACAAATGTCCCTCAAGCAAGCTAAGAAAGATAATAAATTATCACCAAAGTATTATGGTCCATACAAGGTGTTGCAAAAGATTAGTACTATGGCATACAAATTGGAGCTTCCTGCAACTTCTTGAGTGCACCTAGTTTTTCCATGTTTCATGTTTAAAGAAGGTTATAGGCGATAAGCTCCCAGTTCAAACAATATTTCCAGAACTTGACAAGGAAGGAAAAATTATATTGGAATCGGAAGTAGTCACAGAAACAAGAACTCGACAACTACGAAATCGATCAATTTTGGAGTATCTCATCAAGTGGAAGAACTTATCCGCTGACGATTCCACATGGGAGGATGAGAATTTTATATAGAAGCATCCAGCACTACTCAAGCATTGAGGACAACACTTTTTTGAAGGAGAGGGGCATGTTAGGTCCCTAAATACTAGTGATTACCCCATTACTATTGTAGTTGTATCCCTTATTAATATTGTTTTGCCCCTCTTCTCCCCATATTGTTATTACTATGCCCCATATAATCCCTCTATTGTTATTTTTGTGCCTTTATATTATTATTGTTAGTTCGGCTGGGTTATATTGTGACTCCTTAGACTCCTATATATAGAAAGGAGGTTTTGTCATTTGAATCATGAAAGAATCATTCATTTGTGTAATGTAAAGGAGGCTTCCCCCTCAAAGAGGATGAATTCTAAGGCGTTGATCTATCTTTTCTATCTTTTTGTGAGCTGGTTTCATAACAGACTAAAAACCATCGTTTCCAAAACCATGTGCGAAAATCATGCACAAAACCATAAGTAGGTCTACCCAACCTAACATAGGGTCCAAAACCAAAATTTTCGAGGGCGCTGCCCTAGACCCCACAGAGTGTGGTTACCTGCATCCCTCAAACCCCCTGTGATCCCCCCACTATGCAATCAATGCAACGAAAGGGGGGCTCCACCCCCCCTCTAACCCCTTGGTGTTGAGGGATAAATTCCCCTACGGTCTTGGGTCAATACCCTAGCAGATCGAGGGTTATCTATAAAGAAAAGCAAGCATTCCACATAGCCATGATGCTAATATAAACAAACTACACAAAGAGAGGTGCACCTGGGGATCCTCCGTTTGGGAAGATCCAGCCAAGGTCCAAACCCTCTTGGAGTTCCTTTAGATCCTTCAACCTGCAAAACAATCAATTCAAGAAAGCACAATAGTATATTGACCAAGCATCATAAAGAAATCATCTTCATAGCATATTGAAAGGTAGTTAGTTATACAATTAAAACAACCATTCATATGTAAATCATAACATTGATATCATAAACATGAAGAAGATTTATATCAGGAAAAAGGCAAGTGTTTCTTTTGTTATAGATAACTAAAGTACAGAAAGGAACGAGTTCACTTGAGTCTTCCTTTCGTAGGCTCCAAGCAGAACCGTCCTCCGGATTCGTCCAATCTCAAGCCTTCAACAAGCTCCTTCCATAACTCACTCAAGGATATCTCAACAAATGGAAAGACATCACAACTCAAGGAATCAAGGGTTTCCTGTAATGGGGGAAGTGCTGGAAGCACAAGGATCTTTAGGCCTGGTCAGGGATAATCTCAGCAGAGTGATTTTTCTCTCTCTTCTCTCCTCCTTAGGCCTTCTCATTGAAGCCTTTTTATACTTCTCCCAACGTAATTTTTTAGTTGGGAATTCGTTGGGAACAGTTGGGCCACGGGCACTAATAGGTAATCAACAGGTAAAACCCATGATCTCCACCTGAAATTGAGATTTAATTTTTTTAAGTGTTTTAAGACATATACGCGGGTTGGGTATACATAGAACCACGTACACACGCGTTTAGCTTAGGGCAATGTCGCGTATAGGGAGTAAAACATTGTTTTTTAAGTATTTGGACTAGGTCTGGAAGGAGGGGTTGCCTTAGGCCATGAGTGTAGCATCACAAATATCAAGAGTGAGATTTGGAGCTATAACAAATGACCCCTAATATATGAGGTGACAGGTCAGAAGGGGTACATGATGGCCAAAATGTATTAAGTAAGCACATGGGAATGAAACCTGTCAAAAACTGAGAAGGACTTCACCAGAGTTCAGCCTACCAAGCCACAAAAGGAGATCAGAAAGAAACACTGTCTGAGGCGGGCATACCCATGCTCAGAGAAGGTAAAGCATGTTTACATATCAAGTACAAGTGGATCCACTAAGTATACAAGTATAGAAGACTGGAAAATACATAATGGATCATCTGATCATGATCGAACAAGTATATGTCTGAATATTACATATAAGAATGTCAATGATGCTGAAGGATGAAGCGGATCACTGATATCAAAGACTATTCCCAAAAGTACCAAATGAACATGATGTAGTAAGATGGTGCTACACTGCAAACTTAGGTGCCAGCATATAGAATGTCGCCATAAATGACCGCAACATATAAGGTGGAGCGGTATCAACTAGCAGCAACAGGAGCAACTGTCAAGTGAACCAATTAAAAATTGATGCAACCTCAGGTCTTCACCGACCGCCGTGGTACATTTCTACACCATGGGAATAGATGATTTGAAGTCAACCATGTGAGAAATCATTTGATTACCGGTCATTGATGTATACCGTCAACAAATGCGAGACTACTCACCGATAATGATAACGAGCATCAAGGTACCCAGTATAATCTAACAAGTGTGAATAGATAAGCTGTAGTCGAACACCTATAAGAATCTATCAATTAGGAGACAATGATGGTTTCCCACTGTCAATAGCGAAGGATCGTTTGTTAATTTCGTGAGATCTAGTAAGTTCAACGTTGCCAGAAAAAGGAAGCTTAAGAAGACCTTGGGGATTCCACCTAGACTGGGTGGAGCTCCCAAAGTTCGAAAAATATTGGCCTGGATTTTGGAAGGCACCAGGCTGCATGAAGTAACCAGCAGAACTAGCTAAACCAAAAGGCGGACCTTGTGATCCAGCAAAACTCGGAGTTTGACCAACTCCGGCCGAAAAACCTCCATAATTGGCGAAGTTCCCTCCTAAAGGATTATAAGGAGTTGATAACACCTGATAAGGATTCCAAGAAAAAGCTAAGGGAGGAATACTTCAAAATAAGCTAACTGTGGAGTACGGCCTATTCCCTTGTTGGCCTAGAAAACAGATTCGTAGTTCCCATGCCACTAACTGGAGGATTAGTCCAACCTTGAAAGGGATTGTTGCCTTGTCATGTAGAAGAAAAAGGCATAGATCCTATAGGTTGGAATGTGGTATATGACCAATTCCAAAAGGAAAACTCTGAAATGAGGCTGACCCACCCATCATGGATGTGGAGGAACTAAATGGAACTGATGAAATACCCTGTGAATGGGTGCCAAAAGGGAAGAATCTAGAACGAAAAGCGTTGGCTTGGGAATTTACACTCAAAGAAGGAATGGAGGTAGATCCAACTAAGGATGTGCTAGCAAAAGACCCAAATAAAGATTTAGAGGGGATGGAAATAGTTCCTCCCCCTTATACTGATGTTGGAGTCTGAATGGTTGTAGCACTTGTGGTAGAAGCCATGCTTCCAGTAGTGGTCATCGATGGTAAGTGTGTAATATGACCCGGACTTGATGGTCTATGCATTGGAGTCCCTATGAATTGTAATACGTCTAGATAGTTAGATGGTAAAGGAGAATTCGGAGTTGCTAACGACTCTGGGAGTTCTTCTACCCCTATGTTATCTTTTGATTGAAAGAGAACTTGAGAAAGAACTGGAATGTTCCTCTCTAGTTCTGTGGAAGTACCAGGCCTATGCTGAACACTAATATCCCCTAGGGGAGGATCAATTCCCAATGCGTCAGCTGCCACGGGATGAAATCCACCGGCAATATTACCTCTACGCCTCCTAGGATCAGGCTCTAAACTTGGTGGTGAAAGGCCATGAAGTCTTCGAGACTGTCTAGGTGATCGGTTAGCCACTTTGAATTTTTTATTAAGATCTAATTAAAGAATCAAGAAAAAATGAAAGCTAGGCCAACTAAGAGCACAGAGCACACACTAAAAAGTCCCTAAAAGATGTCAGCCAGTCAAAAAAATTTCAAGTATTTCCGCTTCGGGTGATAAGGACCGGACACCAAAATACAAGAAATTGAAGTAAGGGGCCTTCCGAAGATAGTCTGGGATAATGACGGCCCAGTCCTACCAGTGAAGGTAACAGAGGAAGTTACGTTGACCTCCTAACAACAGCCTGTGCCGGTGCAAGCCCCCAAGCTTCACAAGGGTGCCCTCTAGTAGTACTGTTGAGAGTGATACAACATCGACCTCAAGTGCCACGGGATTCCCCTCCGTAGCCACCTATGTAGATCCCTAGGAGAAGCAACTAAGGTTACCAACTCGTGTCAGAAGCTAGGTAGAACAGTCTTGAGGTAAGATCCAACAAGTAGGAGAGGGGGTATCTCTCTTCCTTATCTTCAAAATCCCTCGTGCTTAACTCCCAGATCCGAAGCTTTCCTGGTCTTCCTAACGCTATTGGATTTGCACTCACTATTCAGACTCCTATGTTTGACAGTTTAAATGGCCTTGGAGAGTTTTCTCTCCAATCGTCTAATCCAGGGCCCTAAAATATCCTAAAACTTGTTGGTGTGTCTAAATTGACAATTATGAAAAGGTTCTAGTGTATTTTAATTAGCGCTTGCTTTTAAATGGGTTGTTCTTTAAGTCAAGGGATAAGCGGAAGTGAAACTTGTGGTGTTTTGATGCAAAAGAAATTAATAAAAACCAAACTATATGCAAATGCACTTGTTTTGTTCTTCAATGAAAGAAATTTCTACTAGGTTCTGAGGAACTTCTAAGAAAGCAATAAATTTTTCTTTTCTTTTCTTTTACTCAAGATTCACACACAAAAATTAACAAAAATATGGATGCCCTAAAATATGCACAAATTTATCCTAATGCAATGAGCACATGCTGATGCAAAACTTAAGACTACTCTAAATTAAAGAATGAAAGTAACTTGTTTATCAATTGTAATTTTCCACTTAAGATGTTTAGATAGAATATAAGTTGCTAATGTTCATTTTTGTCCAAACATTAAAAGCAAGTTTCAAGACAAACAAAAATTCACTTTCACTCGCAAAAATGAAACTAAATCAAAACAAGGCCAAAGAAAGCAAAAACCAAGTTTTCAAGAAGTTTTCTTCAAAAGCAAAAACAAAAATGACTTTTCAAAAGTGCTCCAACTAAGACTGAAACTTTATGATTGAAGAATAGGCAACAAAAAACTTTGCAAGTTTACAATACAAAACGGATTGAAACTCAACAAAAATGTGTTTCAAGATGCTCTTAACAATTAGAAAGTAGCCCAAAAATCTTGGTGGCAACGATCAAAAGATCAAGAAAGACAACTCTTAAAATTGTCCCACAACAACTTTCAAAAAGCAAGAAAAGTAAATGGTCACAAAGATGCAATTTTGACATGCAAACAAAAACATCACCAAAACAAGATTTTCCACAAAGATTGAGACCAATCTTTCTGCCCTGGAAGACCAAAACAGCCAAGATTCCCAGAAAGAAATATTGTGTGTTTAAACAAAAAGTGATGACACTTGCAACAAAACAAAACAAGACCAATACTTTCTACAAATGGAGAGAGTTTGAAATCATGAACTTGCTGTAAAAATAAAGACTGACACAGAAAAGTAACTGTTCAGGAAATACTCAAACCAGTAGACAGATCTTCAGAAACAAAAATATTTGAAAAATCTTGAAAATTTTAGGGTATATGTGACTGTGTTGATGCATAGTTGTGTGTATATGCCATTCAGGCCAAGGAAACCTACATATACACGGGTTCACTTGAGGAAAATTGCATATATACGCTTCTGTAAACTAGAAAAGCAGTGTATATAACAGATCACAAGAAAAAACAAAAAAAGGTCTAAAGAAACTGATCAAACTTACAGTTCAAGTTCCTATAGGAAGAGACTACACAGTCACAACAAGCAAATAAATAGCTGAGCCCTAATTGGCTTGAACAAACCCAAACTAGGAACAACAATACTATTGCCCCTAGCAGAGTCGCCAATTTTGTTGAGGGATAAATTCCCCTAGAGTCTTGGGTCAATACCCTAGCAGATCAGGGGTTATCTATAAAGAAAAGCAAGCATTCCACACAGCCATGATGCTAATATAAAAAAACTACACGAAGAGAGGTGCACCTGGGGGTCCTTCGATTGGGAAGATTCAGCCAGGGTCCAAACCCTCTTGGAGTTTCTTTTGATCCTTCAACCTGCAAAACAATCAATTCAAGAAAGCACAATAGTATATTGACCAAGCATCATAAAGAAATCATCTTCATAGCATATTGAAAGGTAGTTAGTATACAATTAAAACAACCATTCATATGTGAATCATACCATTGATATCATAAACATGAAGAAGATTTACATCAAGAACAAGACAAGTGTTTCTTTTATTATAGATAACTAAAGTACATAAAGGAATGACTTCACCTAAGTCTTCCTTTTGTAGGCTCCAAGTGGAACCGTCCTCCGGATTTGTCCAATCTCAAGCCTTCAACAAGCTCCTTCCATAACTCACTCAAGGATATCTCAACAAATGGAAAGACATCATAACTCAAGGACACAAGGGTTTCCTATAATGGGGGAAGTGCTAGAAGCACAAGGATCTTTAGACATGGTTAGGGATAATCTCAGCAGAGTGATTTTTCTCTCTCTTCTCTCCTCCTTAGGCCTTCCCATTGAAGCCTTTCTATACTTCTCCCAAAGTAGTTTTTTAGTTGGGAATTCATTGGGAACAGTTGAGCCACAGGCACTAATAGGTAATCAACATGTAAAACTCGTGATCTTGACCTAAAATTAAGGAGATTTAATTTTTTTAAGTGTTTTAAGACATATACGCAGGTTGGGTATAGACAGACTCGCGTACACACGCGTTAAGCTCAGGGCAATGTCGTGTATAGGGAGTAAAACACTGTTTTTTAAGTATTTGGACTAGGTCTGGAAGGAGGGGTTGCCCTAGGTCATGAGTGTAGTGTCACAAACATCAAGAGTGAGATTTGGAGCTATAACACCTGGTTAACTATGTGGGCTAGTTGTGGAAAGAATATAACACATCCCAACAATTTCCATACCTTTGGGATAGATTCAAATACTGTCTTCATAAATCACTTGATACCAAGATGAAATTGAATTTCAAACTCTACTCAGCATACTTTGATGATGGGGTTGTGCAATCACAAGTGTACGCAGTCGTTGTCATAGGTGATTGTCCACCTTCCCCTCATCACATAGGTTTGCCATCGCATAGTGATGTGGGAGAACACACACACACGTATATTCAACTATCATATCCTCTCAGCATCAATTCTCTCAATTTTCATGCAAATTTGGTTACGAAGCCCATGGTTTGTCACATGCATTTGTTACCTCAACCTCTGTCTTCATGTTTTGCTGATACTCCAGATTGCACTGTCTTGTGTTCTTCCTTTCCAGACTCTACACATTCTATGAACAAGGATCAAGACATCGACGGAATTGGTGTTGCACAACCAACTTGTGCTGCCATTCATGATGAGTATGAATGGGAGCTTGAACATCAACTAGCATCGAAGGATGATCTCCTTCTATCTGCGGCTCCTCAACTTTTTCTTGACATCTTTGGTGATTCTACCATCTCTAATTTGCTTTGTGTAAATCCATCCATAGATGCATCCATTGTTGATCATTCGCATAACACACCCGATGTCACTCCATCATTTGATAGAGGAGAGGACATATTATTCATTGAAAATCCACTTGATTTTTCATTTACCTTTTCGAGAAATGTAGAGGGTGAACATTCTTGCTTCTCATCTACCCCTATGTTTTATTTATTTGATCATGAGGATGTCGATGAAATCATTGATTTTGCTGATCATAGCTGTCGTGATCCATTTAGTCCCGTATTCGATGACGATGATGATTATATCACTATTGATCTTTCAAAGCCACTTGTTTATGATGATCTATCTGTCGACAGATTCGAAATCCCACAGAATATCAAGGCACTTCAGACCGAGCTAATGGTTATGTTAGGCCCTCGTTGTCCTGAGGTTGGTTTCACTTCTGATTAGGAAATTGTTGAAACACCCAAGGCTCCTCATCACTCATCAATATGCATTGAAGATCAATCCCACACACAAATTTTACTTCCTCCATTTGAACTACATGATCCCATTTCTCATGCATTGGAGGAATCTTACACAACAAGCACACTTGCGTGATGCAAGTTGTCTATGTTTCTCGCATTTTCTTGCATGTAATAGTCAAGAGAGTGCATATGCTTAACATCTTCAAGTACTGTAGCACAACACCATGGTAAGTCCATGCATTGCATGTCATTCTCTTTCACATTTTTCTTTTCTAATGATGCATTTAAACTCAGAATGTGTTTGTGTTGGGCATGGAATCCCCCCACAGCATGTTTTGGGGCTCAAAGCCCATGTTTTGGTCAAAGGTTTTGTAAGACTTTGCGAATTGCAGGCATGGAGTACGAAGTATAGGATGAGTCATAGGGCTGTCCAGCCTAAAGTATTGTAATGTAATGTAAAGTCATGTCGGCCTACCCATTTCTGTGGACCATGGGATTGTATAAATGGAGCAAGGCTCTAAGTGAAAAGATAGTGAATTTGTGAGAAGAATAGTAATGATTCGAGCATAGAGTAAGAGTCTAAGTGTATTGGGTTGTAGTGGTAGGAAGAGGCTCTACAGCTAAGTGCGCAAAGGCCTAGTAGAGTCCACAGCTGAATGCGCGGACCCCTGCAGCTAAGTGCACAGGGCGGTGTTGAGTATGTGATCTGGATCGAAGAATAATAAAGAGAAGTTGATTCCTATTTCTGTCTATCTATTGTGCATTGCCTTCTTTACATTTATACTGTTTTATTTATCACGTGCACTAATATGATTGCGGAATATGTTGTAATAATCATTAAGTCTTACATAAATACGTTAAGTAATTGGGTAATAACAAATTGAATAGCAAGGAACTTGGGTATTATACAGGTTGCACCCTGAGTAGGGTTGCGCAGAAGCACCATCGCAAGCTATGAAGGAATAGAAAGTGCGTGTAGCAACGTGTGCCTAGGGTTAAACCGCGGATCTCCAGAAGCTCATCGAACATCCCCAGGGTGCAGAAACTTGGTTCTAGCACCCTCCCATACTACTTCAGGTGAGACCTCAATCCATGCTCTGCGGACTATTGTCGAAAGGGCCAGTAGTACTGGGATTTGCTTGGCTAAATCACGTCTGAACCTGGGTCAGGCCCATACAAGCCAACAAATGGTTCCATTACCAAGACTGGGATATGCATAAGGGATGTCTGATGTCGTGTCATTCGAATCCAACAAAGAAAGAAATTGAAGAGTGGTTGGACAAGAAGATTCACGAATTCACAACATAGGAAAACAGAACTCCATGAGTATCTAAGGTATAGTGGTTGGAGAGCTACTTGTATACGGAAATCCATAAGATTTTCTTTGCATCCTTTCCTTTTGAGTTGTATGAGTGGATCGTGAAGTTAGCAGATAGCCAGGGAAGGTGTAGGGTCGACAAACCAATAGTTTGGACTCCGGATTTAGCGCGCAGACTAGAAGCACCAGCAGATAAGATCGCAAGAGCTATGGACCATTGGCTTGCCAGATAATAAGAGGATTTATCACTGATTTTGCCGTAGACACGAACATTAGCTATAGTGGGGCAGAGTGATGTTTCCTCAAGGGACCATGAGGTAAGTATATTAAATCTTTGAACACTTGGATTAAGATGCTATTGTGTGAAAAGCAGGTTATGCGAATAAATTAATGTTTGGGACTACACTGAGTAGGAAGATCTATCAAAGCAGAAGTATTGAAGAATTGGAAACTAGTCCCTTAATTTCACCGTCGCGGGAAAGCGAGGAAGGGCTCGCGAAAGTTTCTCCGAGAAGAGCGGTTAGTCTGATACGGTAGCGTATTTCGTATTTACCACCTCCACCCACACTGCCACCCATCTCACCCCCCTCACCTCCATCTCCACCCACCCCACCTCCACCACCACCATAGTTCAGTATGGTGAGTGCGATCAAACTACTGGTATTCAGAGGAGTGGTGAATGAAGATCCGAACCAATTCTAGTTCATGGTAAGAGTAGTATGGGAAACACAAGGCGTTGTGGATGACAATATTAAGAAGGCTACGCTGGTGAGCGCGCTGCAGGATCGTGCATTAACATGGTATATCAAGCATTCTAATGACCACCCAAACGCAGGAATCATAGAGATCCAAGCCATGCTGAACAGGGAATTTAGTAGGCCAAAATCAGAAACCCAATCGATCATCAGATTTAAGGAAATCACGATGCTCCCAGGCGAGACCCACTGGGATCTGGATAAAAGGCTGAAAAGTATGATTCACGAAGCCAATATGACGTTGATATATGGACAAAATCACGCATGATTTGTAGCGTCTCTGACACCGCACTTAAGGATGGCGCTGTCACAGCAAAAACTTTCCACCCAAGCCGAAGCGTTGGAGATGGCAATGAGATTACATGAGACCTCTATACAAGACCCTGGGTTGGGAGTCCAACAAATCCACATGCAGCTGCAGAATATGTGTCTGGAAATGCAAAGTTTGAAATAGGACAGGACACCTCGGCCGGAGGTGCGCGAGGAAGTATGGTGCATAAAATGCAAAGGTGAAGGGCACGACAAGGACGACTGTCGAGTGTTCATGAACTACTTAGCAGGAGGAGGGTTGATGCCATTGAGGCCGGAGGTACAAGCAGGGCTGAGCATGGCATCTACATTATGGTGTGCGATCTGTCAAATAGGAGGAAAACACACTACGGATAATTGTCATCTATTGCAGGAGTATACGTAGATGTTCCAGCAATAGTTTTGTAATTTCTGCAAGTCAGTAGGCCATGATGAATGCGCCTGTCGAAGCTGCAAACTAATGATGGATCAAACTCATGCTTATAGGGTGTAGACCGAAACATGAACCCTCGACCCAAATGTAGGGACGACGCGCACTGGATCTTAGGGGTGCAGTCGAGGTCGAGGCGGGATGGGACTAGGAAGGGGTCACGAAAAACTAATTCGTTACAATTGTGGAGGACCGAGGCACTATGCTCGCGATTGTACAAACCCAACAAGGATATCATGTTTTTATTTTACTCAGTTTGATCATGAGGTAGAAGACTGCCCTTCACTGATAGCGAGGATGCATCAAAGTGGGGTACTTTAGCCCCCTCCAACTCAAAATTTACAAATGATGAGGTCTGAGCCGCGCGAAGAAGACCCAAATGTAAACATGATGCTCAGGAGTGGTATGTTCATGGATGATGATAAATGGAAGCTGCCAGAAGAAGCTGCAAGGCTCCTACAAAGGAACCTGAGTTTGATTTAGAACTCGTGAAGGAGACATTCATGGAAGCTAATAAGAACTTCACGAAGGCCTCCACTTCAGGTAGTAAGGATCAACTAGAACCAGGAATGCATTCTTCAATGATCACTACCTTTCTGGAGACATGCATGAAACTGCTACACGACAGTAAGGTAGTCAAAGGACTACAGGAACTTATCACTAGGTGCGCGGGGTCAGGAGAATCGTGCATGGTCTAGAAACTTGGAAATCATGCATTGCACAAAGGAAGGGAAATGAGGTTGACTGGGCAAATCGACGAGTATGAAATGGATCAGGTAATCCTGGATCTGGTTTTGGATGTGAATGTACTACCAAAGCAAACATGAGAATGCATGGGTAGACCTGAACTATAGTGGTCTCCTATCCAGTTACGAATGGCAAACCAACATAATAATTTTCCCATGGGGAGATTGCAAGGGGTAACAGTAGATATTGAAGGTGCGAGCGCGCAGGCGGATTTTGAAGTGATAGAGATTATCAATGATAGTAATCCCTATCCGGCACTACTATGAATAGAATGGGCCACCGATATGAATGGAGTCATAAATCTGAAGAAGTGCAAAATGATCGTTGATAAAAGGTCACTACGCGTAGTAGTACCGCTAGATCCAGCCAAAGGAGCGTGGTACACTGAGCCAGTGCACGATGATGATAGTGATCACAATATTGATTATATTTACAAGATAACTACGCGAGAACATGATTGGGTGAATCTGACTGTAGATGGAAGAATTTCATGGGAGCACGAAAGCTCCTGCACTTCAGATTCAGACGAAGAAGTAGAGCGATGGCAGAATCGGCTGCACGAAGTAACAATGCTTAATTGCAACATGATGGTTAGATCACTGCGTTGCATGACAATAGAGGCAAGGGAGCTGCCGACATATGATGGATTGTTAGTGGTGGATGAGTTTTTGAGAAAATTTGAAAGCTCAGTACCAAAATAGCAGTTCTTCGATGCGATGAAGTGGGCACTGCATGCAACACCCGCATAATGGTACCTATGGGTACCTATGGCTGGAGGAGCCTATTCCCATCACGGCGGATCTCATCCATTGAATTTCTCGGCTTCCTTGTAACGGAAAGTACCCCATGATAATAGCTGTAAAAAGTCGTGATTTGGCTCTCGCGAAAGCCATGAAGAAGAAATACATGCTCGAGAAGGAGAAGTGGGGTTATGCAATCAGCAGCATCAAAGATAAGGGGGTGCATGTAGCCACCCAATACTGCGGTGATGAAGTACCAGTTTCAGTAGTTTCATTTGCTCAGAGGGGGTCCAATTCAACTGGCCCGAATTCCTTTGCGAGGAATTCTTGACCAACTACAAGGAATCCCAGGAGCAGGGCAAGACCTTCCACTACGCGTGGTTGCTCTTGTCCATTTTGCTGGTAACTGGGGAATTGCCCAAGGACAGTCAGTTCCCTAAAATTGAACAGGACATACTAGAGGCTGCAAAGTATGTGTTGCTTTGGGCTACCAAGGAAGCAAAGCGGATCCGTGAGACAAAGATCTTCTGGGTGCTCATGGAGGCGAGCGTCTAGATGTGGATCAATAGGAGGCCGTCCCTATCCTCCACAGTTTACAACAGTCTATGGAGCTTTGCAAAATTCAAGGTGGACATGAATAATGTTTACATCAAGGCGCGTAAGGATCCAGCACAGTAGTGGACCAAGCTCCCCTTCATCGCCATTGATGATGCGATTTTCTCGGTGTTAGAATCATGGCCTCTTGAGTGGCACACCCCAGATTTGGTGGAGCTGGATAGGACAGTAGACTAGAGGAGAAAGGATGAGGCCAAAAAGAGGCACAATCAAAAAATGGACACAGAGGTAAGGGCAGTCCGTGAGGTAGCAAAGGCAACCGCAGAGCAGGCAAAGGCCGCCGAAGTTGTAGAAGCAGCACAGACAACAGGGGCCACCACAACGCAACAAGAGTAAGGCTAGGACTTGTCTACAGGATAGGGGGCATAGGACACAAACCTTGCAGAAGAGGGTGCGGACCCTGGCACAACATCTACCCAACTAAAAAGGCCGCAAGTCACAGAGAGATCAGGTCCACGGAAGAAGGTCAAGGCCTCCAAATTGACCTTCGACCTGATCATGTTAACAGAAAGCAACCTATACGACATCGTTGACACGATTCACGAGGTCACCAAGGAAGTGTTCCAGGAAGCCATGTCAGAGTAGCAAATTGTGTTGGGGGCCCTAAGGGTGCAGCTGTAGGAACATTAGGTGCAATCCCCACAGGAAGGAACCGTAGCCACCTATGGTGCAACAGGAACATCAGCAGCGGAACAGCTACTATGCACAAAGATGGGCAATACCATAGTTCTACCAGAAGGAGTGCTAACAGCAGAGAAAGAGGATGACAGAGCTGCAGTGGGCAGGATCAAGGGACTTGGCCAAAATTTCGCTGCCCTTCTGCGAGACACAATGTACTAGCTGCAAGATGGTATAACAGCAGAGCTCTGTGCCAGGGAGGGTCGTGCGATTCAAGTGATGAGTGAGCAGAAGATCAACATTGAATAGCTCAGCTAGCAGTGGGATGAACTAGTGTCACGGGACCAGCAGATCATGCAGACAGTTGATGAAGCATGCTGGCGAGTCCCAGAGTTTTCCATCGCCAAAGACCTACCAAAAGAGATGCGAATCCACTTTCTGGCAAGTGGAGTCTGAAGTGCACGCGAAGAAATGACCCGAGTGTAGCTAGAGCTGAACCTCCATATTGCTGAGCTGCAGCTGAAGGCATAGCCTTCCACTCCTCCAGAAGTTAGAGAGCAATGCATTAGTGCTATTCAAACAGGACTGGAAGAAATTGGACATGCAATGCAAGACTATACTAGTATGTTGGACCAAGCCTTTGATGTCCTCACATCCTTGCAAGAGGAACCCAACATATAGTGCCTGGAAATAGAGGTGCGAACTACAGGAAAAGTATTATAGTGTAAGGGGAACTGCGCATGTTAGCTACCTATACCAATAGGTTTCATATTTCATGATTGGCAAAGAAAGTTCCAAATATGCTCTGCTTTGGTGATGCAAAGATCCCATATTTTCAAGAAAATGCAACATGTGTATATAGCTTGATGTTGACTCAATTTTGATGGATGGTCCAACAGCCCAATCTGGATCATGCCATGTTTCGATTTTCTGTTGTAGAATAGAAAAAGAAGTCTGTCCAAACCGTTTAATCTTGGCAGACCAGTAGCTAGGTAGAGAAGTAAGGTTCCCAACTGCTTAATCTGGGACCTTGGAAGCAATAAGGGTAGTTCTAGATAGAAAATCAAAAGAAAAAGCCAAAAGAAAGAAAAGGCACATAAGGGTCTGCAAGTCTAAGTGCACCCTCCATGAAGAAACAAAAAATGCTAGGCAAGTAGATGGGTAGGCAGTTGGGGTTGCAGAAATATCATTCCTTTCAAACTGAGTTTTGCTGGTCTAACATGAAAGAAACATCAAGGCATAGAGAAGCTTCTCTTCTCCATCATGTTGCAGCAAAGCAAAGGAGCATGTCTAACTTCCTGTTTCCCCCCTTCACATTCATTACTAACATCCCTTCACCAGTTGTGTTCATGAAAGAATTCAAGGTATTATGTTGGTTCTTATTCCTTTAAAAGCCACATTTCTTGTCTAAAATTCTTTTCATTTTGATCTACTCCCTAAGCTAAGTTGTTTTCATATAAACTTAGTGATATCACTCCTCATTCACCTTTTTCCACTCATATTAACCCCTAACTTCTTATTATCTAAATCCCCTATGTTCCCCTTTTTCCTACTATTATAAACACTACGGTGTATAAACCCCAAGCATTCTATAAATATCCCTTCCCCTTGGCATTATAGCCATATGTTCACAGTCAGGGATTAAATTGACATCTGGTTAGTTTAAGAACCCAAACCCTACCCCTCTTCCCCCTTCAGAAGTCATTTAAACCATTTAACCCTTCATTTGCAAAAGAACCTTGTAAAAAAACCCATTTTCACCCCTAACCCGCTTTATTTGCAAAAATACATAAAAAACCCACTTTCCCGTTCTACCCAAAGTATTGGCGCAATACATATTTGCATTAAAAATACATTGAAAACCATACAAATTCGCCAAAATCCAAAAGTCCCCGCCGGGCGCGTATTCCAAAGAAAATATTATTTTATTCCCCGCCCCCTTCCGTATTATCCTGGCACCTTGGCGATCCGTCGACCGTCAGATCTGGCTCTTTTCATGGGATGGTCCACATGCATATCGGGTTGGGCCCGACGTCCATAGGTTAGCTTCCGAAATTTGTCAGAGGGTGACGTCAGGCCTCTGCCACGCGTCACCCCCAAATTGTATCGGGCCGCCCTCTGACAATCCCGCTTCCGTATAAAGAGCGGTGCGATATCATACCGCTTACCGTTTTTGGTTTTGTGTGAACCCGCCATGCCAACGTCACTACCACGTCAGGCCCACGTCATTGCTACATCACCGCCGCGTCAGCGCCCCGTCCGCCACTGCTCCGACCTGCCCGCCACCTCACCATCCCCGTGGACCACTCTCAAGCCGCCACGTCACTCGATGATGTCATGCTGACGTCATCCGACCTTGACCCCACCTGATGACGTCATGCTGACGTCATCCAAAAAAAAGCGCCAAATAACCCAAAAGTCCATATTTTTGCCGAAAAACGTCGTTTTTGTCACTTTTGCAAAAACGACTGTTGATTACCTCTGCATGTATTTTACGACCAATCTGTCGCCAACCTGCAAGAATCGACCTGAAGACCGTTGGCGCGCCAAATCCACCTGCATTTGTCACCATTGCCAGCAATTCACGAGGTATTTATCCGAATTATTCCTCCTGCGCCTGGTTTTGTCCATAAATCTCCTAAGATAATTTAAAAGAGGGAAAAACACAGTACCTACCGGCAAATCCCGGTGTCTAGCCTCCATTTTCAACTGTTGAAATGAAATTCACCTGCAGAGCCTTGTTTATCCAAGTTTTTTCACCAAACCTGCAATCTGTCCGCGCATTCGTGGACTTAAAACCCAAGCTGCTATAATTCACCGTGAAGAGAGTTTTTAAGGCCAAGCATTTGCTCTAGCAGTGCTTTGTGCACTGTTTCAATTGCTGCCACTGCCATTTTACCCTCTGTTCCTCAGTAAGTCACCTCTCTGTTCCAAGAAATACTCCTCTGTGTTGCTCTGTTCAGTAACACCAGTTCACATTCAAACAGAGTCCTAAAGTAACCATGGATGCACCAGTAGCACCTGTGGCCCTGAATATTGCTCCATTAAATGCCCCTCAGAGAGAATTGGAATGGAAACCATTAGCATATCTGGATTATCAAATATCAGAGGAAATGCTAATGCATAGCAAGTACCACATTCACTTGCTAAAGGAATGGAAGAATAAGCATGAGAGTGGAATGGATGTATTGGGCATTTGGGACTCTTTCCTCCCTATCTTCAAGCTCCCTCAGGTCAACCAGTTTCCTGACCTAATCCACCTATGTGCTGACTGCTATGACCCCACTCAGAGGGCTGTGCTTGACCCTTCAGGCTCAGTTGTTTTTTATATCACCCCTGAAGCCATCAGAGAGATGCTACACTTCAGTACTGATAAGGAATTAGTTCCTTTATCACTGATAGATCTGATAAAGCAAGGAGCTAAACTGACAGATGCTCAGGTCACCAAGTTGAATCAATTGTACATTGACTCTGACACTGTGAAATACCCTCCCATTTCTCATGTATACCTCAACCAATTGGGCAGAGACCTTGTAGACATGATCAGTCCCATATTGGGCTATAATTCAATAGAATTTGTTGATGAAACTGTGCTGGTGATGATGCTCATGTTTTCCCCTGGCAAGTCCCCAATCTGTTATGACTATGCCACTTACATATCTGATAAAATACATGAGCAATTGATGAACTTGGCAAGAGAAAGGGTGTTCAGATACACCTCCTATATCTACCACTTAATCTTGTATTATCAACATGAGAAATTTCCTTTTGTTGTGAAAAGAGTGGATGCACAAGGCAATCCAAGGTCAGTGGTTTATTGGTCCTCTGCTTTCCACCACAGATCTTGTTCTCCATAAACTTATTGTGAGTTTATAGACCTCTTCATCCACCCAGCCATGTCTCTGCTTTTGAGCTCACCTCCTCCAAGACTAACTGATGAAATGCAGAGGGTTCTTCAGTTGTCTAAGGTATACAGCATTGGGGATTGGTACTATTACCAAAACCACACAGTTATCAGAATATATGGGTGTGAGTTGCCCCCATACAGATTACCCAAATATGTGCCTATGAGATTGTTTGCCCTCGAATACTTCAGGCAATTTGGGAATGCTGATGTACTCCATTTTTCAGGCAAAGGAAAGAAAGCACAGCTCAAAGTCAGAAACCAATTAGGCCACTTCATTTACAATTACAGGGAGGAAGGTTGGCAAGAGGCAGATAGCATGCTAGAAGCCCTCGGCTTACAGACCAGCTTCCTTTGGAAACCATATGACCCCAATCATTTCATAAGTTTAAGAAGGGTCAGATATAGGCTGGCCAGTTATAACCACTTAAGGTTGCCTCACATAGAAAAATATGTAAATCAAATAAAGTGGAGGGAAGGCACCTTAGAGGAGGCTGCCACACAAGAAGAACTAAGTCAAAGAGCAGTAACAAATCTCCAAAAGTTGGCTGACTTAGAGCTTTGTTCACAGGTATTTGCTCTTCCAGGCACTCAAGTGGGAGCAGCTGCCTCATCTTCTACAACCCATCAGCAAGCAGCCAAAGCTACTGATTAAGCTTCCAGCAAAGGCAAAGAGAAAGAGATGGAGCCAGAACAGCCACCTCATGAAGAAGTACAGCAGCAGGAAGTGCAACAACAGCAACAGGTACAATAGCAACAAGGGGGGCAGCAAGAAAAAGAGCAGCCAGTGCAACAAGAGCATACATCAGAGGCCCCAATGTCCACCGGGCAGTAGGCTCAGGACACTCTGCCTCCTAGGCAGGAGACAACAGTGGAGGCCTCAGTCCTCCAAACCCCACAAAAAGAAGACATAAATAGAAAGAGGGACAGAGAGCTGGAGACTCCCCTCACTACCTCCACAACTCAAGGGGATAAAAGACAAAGATTAAACCCCCTCTCAGAGGAAGAAATGCCTATAGGGCAATCTTTGGGCATGGGCCCACCAAGCATGAAAGCATCGGCAAGTTCCTTTCAGCAGGAACAAGAAAGGATAATTGGAGGAGAAGTCAGCTCCTCAAGCCACCAAAGAGGAGCTGAAACAGGTATAAAACAACAGTTCATTGATATAAAGAAGAGGAATGAGCCAATAAGGATACAGCTGTACAATCACCTATTAAAGATGGCTCCCACCAACCAGCAGAGATTAATGTCTGCATATGATGTCCAGGAGGGCAAAATGATCATGAGCCACTTTATGCCAACCATGCTGCAGCCACAGTCTCCTGCAGATTACATAAGGACCAACCTTAAGGTCCTTTCCAAGGACATCCACCCTATGGATCAAATTGAATTACATAAGCAAACGGGTGAGATGGTATATGCTACCTTGGCAGACAAGACATTGGTGAACTACAGGCTGGAAAATAGCCTAAATAATACAGCTGCCCAACTTGAGTTGGAAAAGGCTTCCTCCCAAGCAAAGGACGACCGAATCAAAGCGTTGGAGGACATCATCATAGAGCTTGGGCATGATCCCAAAGACACCAAAGCCATCCAAGCACTGTTGAAATTGAGGGATGCAGATATGGCAGCACTAAGGAAAATGGTCAAAATCCCAGCAAGTATTCACCCACAGACAGAAGAGGTTGCCCAGCTGAGACATGACCAAGATGCAGCAGCTATGCTGGTATCATTATACAAACAGCTGATCCAGACACAAGAAAAATTGGGAGAATCAGAGGCTGCACTGCAGGCAGCATTGCAACAAAAGGAAGGAGGCCAAACTTCTTAGCCCCCTCCAGAAATAATCAATCTGGAGGAACCTCCTCAGACTACTGCTCCTCCTACTGAACTGGCAGCTCAAATAGCACCATCCACATCAGCACCAGCACCAACAACAGAGCAGGCTCCGAGCCTGGATATGAAGAAGCTAAAGAGTGAAATTCAAGCTATGGAAACCTGAATGACAGAGTTAAATGAAGCCAGGGAGAATTTAGTTAAGCTCAATGAAAAGTATGACAAATCCAAGCAAAGTGTAGCAGAAAAAGGAAGGGAAATAAAGGCCCTGAAAGAGAAGATAAAGGACCTGGAGAAGGAGCTCACACTTGACAAAGTAGTGGCTGAGCTCAAGACAGTCTTATGGGCCAACATTGGCCAATCAATCACTGATCAGTGGCAATATATTGAGACCATTCATGAGCAAATGGAGCTCATAGGAAAAGCACACAAGGAAATCCAGAGAGCAAGGGCATCTCTAGGCAATATGCCAGAGGTTGCCAACAGAATGATTAATGTGCTTAATAACCGAACAAGTCCTCAACTGGCAGCAATGGGAATTTCCAACAGGACTAAGACCATCTTGCTGATAAAGAGGGTCCTGACACTAAGAAGCCTGGTACAAACACTGGAAAGAAGAAGCCAGGACATGCAGACAGAGGTAAACAAGTTTATGGACAAATTTGTAGCATTACAAAACAGAGGTCTTCCTAGCTTACTGAACAGCGCAGGGAGACTACTTTCACATGAAAATTATGCTAAGAGGGTCAACACATTTGCTACAAATCAGATCACTGAAAGGCCCAACACTTCAAAAGAAACAGGGCCAGCATCAGGACAAAGTCTCTATAACAGGGTAGAGAACTTATTTTTTATTATGAATGAGATCAAACATTTGTTTGAAGTGCCTCCAAACTTCTACAAATACACAGAGGCAGATGAGACTTTAGAGGCAATTCTGAGACATCAATTGCCCACACAGGAAGTCTGGACCAAAATGATACAGTTAATACTGTAAACAAGAGCCTGTAATCAAGTTTTTTCATTAAAATACATAAGTTATCATGCACAGGAAAATTTGATGAATTCAGTGTGCATGGAGAAGAATGGACTGAGCCAGCTCAGCAAACCTACTCGGCCAACAAAGCAACACTGACAGCTACAGATGACAAGGCCGAGAAAGCTGTAGCACGACAGAGCCATAAGGACACATCATTCAGCATTTATAACAGAACGTTCAACCGACTCAGTGGCCTCCAAAGGTCAAAAAGTCTTCTGACAGAATTAAAGAGCATTTATTTTGTATTCAAAGCTGTAATAACTTTCTTATCTGCTGTTCTATAATAGTTGGTGAACGTATTTATTTCTCAGATGACTCAACGGTTCAGATATTTTGTATGACCGATTGTATATATTCCCCCTCGCATAAGCTTGTAGGGGTTGTTGTTGATTTCTCTTCTGGAGTTTCTTATGCTGTAAATTTTCAGAGTTCAATACAAAGGCTGATGGAATTTCCAAAGTTTGTGTTGTCTGAGGCGTTGTAATGCGATTGCTGAATGCTACAGGATTCCTGCGTGTTTTCATGGCTCAATAAGTTTCCTTTAAACTTTCGTTATGTTCTTTTATTATTTCTTCATAACTCATCCATGTTCTATATTTCACAGTTAATGGCAGAGAAAAAGACTAATTCCAGGATTTATTCATAGAATACCCTGAATTCAATCTATGCTATTATAAATGTTTTCTTCAGTTATGGTTATAAAGGTGTAATTCTTAATTGCTGCACCTCAACACTATATCTTTCACAGTGATTATTGTTTAGGAATTCAAATCTGCTCCTTTACTATATATCTCTTTCTCACACCCCAGCTTAGTGGAAAATTCTTAATTGCTTTTCACTGGTTAAACACACTTCATCATTATAATTTCAAGTTTGTTTCATGAGATATTCAAATGGCCCTGCAGTTTCAGCAATCCCAACCTACCTCTCAATCAACCTGTAGCCACAGACTCCATTGCCCAATGGACTAATACTATCTGAAGATTTCCACCTTAAGTACAGAAAGACATCACTCAACCAAAATATAAAACCAAACCCTGAACTCATAACTAGCCTAAAATCTTCACAAAACAGAGACAAACCTTAAAGAGAGAGCCCTCTCTGATTACAGTTGGGCTAGAAACTGTAATCCAAAGATTGGTTAGTGGTTACCCCGGCCGTATTCCCTTGGGAGTCAAAGGGAACAACCTGGGTGTTAACAGCGCAGACAGTCATCCTCACCCAATGGCTAGCAAAGATGCAGCAAGCAAGGGAACTGAAAGAGCAGGTGGATGCCACAAGATAGAAACAGGCATTTCTCAAAGCATGCATCTAGCCATGGATTAATGAGGTCTTCACGATTATGGCAGATATTGAGGGTAAGCTTGCACATATGTAGGGACTCTATGCACTAAAGCAGGTAGCTGACCCTCACAAAGAAGCATCGGAAGGGTGCATGCAACAGGTCCAGCAAACTGTAGAACAGTGTGTCGCAGACCTCAGAGAAGTATGGGACCAGTTGGAGGAGCTCCGTGCCAAGATTTCTGCACTAGCAGAGTGACTCGGGATGAGTCACGATGATTGTGTTGGGGGCCTATTGGGCATGGAATCCCCCCACAACATGTTTTGGGGCTCAAAGCCCAAGTTTTGGTCAAAGGTTTTGTAAGACTCTGTGAATTGCGGGCGCGGAGCACGAAGTATAGGATGAGTCATAGGGTTGTCCACCTTAAAGTATTGTAATGTAATGTAAAGTCATGTCGGCCTACCCATGGTTTGCAGACCATGGGATTGTATAAATAGAGCGAGGCTCTAAGTGAAAAGATAGTGAATTGGAGAGAAGAATAGGAATGATTTGAGCATAGATTAAGAGTCTAAGTGTATTGGGTTGTAGTGGTAGGAAGAGGCTCTGCAGCTAAGTGCGCAGAGGCCTAGTAGAGTCCGCAGCTGAGTGTGCGGACCCCTGCAGCTGAGTGTGCAGGGTGGTGTCGAGTCTGTAATTTGGATCAAAGAATAATAAAGAGAAGTTGATTCCTATTTCTGTGTATCTGTTGTGCATTGCCTTCTTTACATTTATACTATTTTATTTATCATGCACACTGATATGATTGTGGAATATGATATAATAATCATTAAGTATTACATAAATAAGTTAAGTAATCAGGTAATAACAGATTGAATAGCAAGGAACTTGTGTATTATATGGGTTGCGCCCCGAGTATGGCTGCATGGAAGTAGCATCACAGGCTGTGAAGGAATAGCAAGTGTGCGTAGCGACGTGTGTGCAGGGTTAAACCGCAGATCTCTAGAAGCTCATCGGACATCCCCAGGGTGCAAAAACCTGGTTCTAGCACCCTCCCATACTACTTCGAGTGAAACCTCATTTCGTGCTCCATGGACTGTTGCCAAAAGGGACAATAATACTGAGATTTGCTGGGCTAAATCACCTCTGATCCTGGGTCAGGCCCATACAAGCCAATAGTTTGTATTCATTGTAACATATTTCATGTTTGTTGGTTCACCTGAATATGTTCTTCGCAAACCATGCCTTCACCAACATGGGCTGATCAATGCGCCGGTAGCTGCATTGGAAATATCACTTCACGTGATCAAGCCCATGCACTGTTCACTTAGGAGTAGGAGTAGTGTTTTCTTTGTCTGGATTTCTTGCATGCATGTTTGCTTTCTTAATTTGTTGTTTGTTTGCTTGCCTGCATGCTTTTCATATTTTCTTTGCTTTTGCATTTTCTTCCGCTTTTTTGTTTGTTTTCTTGCTTGTTTACGTTCGTAGGTTAGTTTCACATGAAACCGTGCATGATTCATGAAACAAGCAAGGGTAAAGTACAAGAGGACTTGTGAAGTTATCAATACTTGGTTATCTGTTGTCCTCTCTCTTTTTGTAGAACTTGTTATCTTTAGTCCATGATACACCAATGGAAAATACATTCTGTTCGAAGTGAACCTTGATGAAAACACAACACTTGCACATTAACTAGTATCACCTACTCTAGTCAGTTGTTTTGGGTTAACCCTTGTCAGCTAATTCAAGTGGAGCAAGGCGAGGGGGAACCTTAACAAGTACGTCAGAGGTATATATAAAATAATTCTTTGAAGGAACAACCTCTTCTACTCTCAATAATTCGGGATCCCTCTTCCTCTAAAATGAATAAGTGCTTATGCACAGTTATGAAAATGAAAAAATGAAAAAAATGAAAATGTGAAAAATTTTGGAAAAATGAAAAATGAATAAGGTGAAAGAAGAGAAAGGCTTCCTACATAGAGAGGTGATGCAAATAACTCCACTGGGGTACTGAACAGGCTCGCTGGTAGTGAAGTGATGCTTGTGTTCCTACATGACCCTGTCTAGGTAATGTTTAAGCCTGCTGACAGGGGAGCAACACCAAAGATGAAACTTAAACTCTCATTATCATATTGCTTGTGTACCAATATACCCCTCATCCCCAATCGAACAACTGTGTCGACTTGGTTTGGAATGTGTCCTGACTGACCAAGAGCATGGTAGGTGCTACATATTTCAATCAAGCTAGTGGGGAACCAAGATGATCAGAGAAATGAACAATACTTCCAGAGGAGTTAGACTTGCTTTTCATGAAACAAGGTCCATTCAGAGAGTTGGAGTTATACTAGAGTGTTGCCAAGTGTTGTAGCAGCTACAACTACCCTCCAAAATTTTTCCTTAACTTCATTTTGGAGCCTCCCTACCAACCATCCTTAGTAGCATGTCTTGCATTGTTCAAGTACATAGGCTTCAACTGAGTTTGCTTTATGGGCGAATGTTGTTTGCCTGGTTCTGTAGAATGCCTATTGTCGTTTTAATGCATGTTAGCCTGTAGAAGCATTGTTTCAATTTTTCCATTGCATCTCACTGTTGTCACAAGCATGACACTATTTTTTCACTCATGGTCATCATCGTGGCGACTTGCTTCATACAAACACTTGTTTTCCCGTTTTATGAATCTTGCAATCACTGTTTGCATGCATGATCATTCACTCTTGTTTACACTTAGCTTCACCATGCATTCAAACATTTTGATGTTTTCAGTCACCCGTTGATGAGACTGGGTTGCCTTGGCCTAGACCTTGCCTTTCACACACAACAATGCACATTTCTAAGAGTGAAGGCTCTACCTTCCTCCCAGAAACTGCACAAATCTAGCTAGGATTGACCTCCAAGCTTGCATTGTGCAATTCTGGGAGGTAGTGCCTTGTTGACCTTAGAAATTGTGCAATGCAGTTTGTGGGTTTGAATGTCATTGCTGACTGAACTGCGCATTGCACAGTTTCAGTCCTCAACAAGAAAGGCTGGAGTGTGCATTGCGTAATTCGAGTAGTCAATTAGCCTCCTAACAACCTAGACTATGCCTTGTACAATTTTGGTAGTTAGTCTCCCAGATTCTCAGTGAAAATTGAGCAATCTTTCCAGTCAGTTACCCAGGAATGTTGCATGTCAGTTCTCACAGTTGTTTTCATTTTCAACTGATAGATCACTTTCCATGAATTTTTTTATGTCTCTAGGTATCACAGGTGTTGGTCCGTCTCTGAGCAGTTGAGGTTCAATGGCCTCTAAGAGAGCAGGGTCAAAGGACACCATCGAAAGTGCAATTGGAGATGTAGTTGAACAAGTGTCTATGAGCTTTCCTATCTATTAAGACACCAAGATTTTCATAGACAAGGACATCAAGATGAGATGGCAGGACATCAATGATATATTCTTAGGCACATTTGAGAAAAATCTGGAAGACCGCAGGGTTTATGTCAACATTCACAAGTCTGGCTTGTACCGGATTGCATCCAGGTATCCCACGTTGCCATGTGCGGACGTGATCCACTAGATTGTATCACACAATGATCCTGAGACGATGATGTTGAGAAATGTCAGTGGTTCAGATCTTGCTACCTTCAGGGCGAAGGAATTTCAGGAGATGTATCACTTGCCACAACCGGTGATCATAATGGAGAAACCCTTTAAAAAACCCAGCAACAGTGCAAACTCAAGAGATATCTTGAAGAGCTGGGCGAAAGAGCCAGCCAAGTTTACAAGATGAAGACACTGCGGAAGGCATATAAGTACTTGGTCATCTATTCATGCCACTTATATGGCCAAGAGAACACAAAGACCTTCCCACAGAGTTGGGTGATTGCGTTGGACCAATTGGCCGGTGAAGGAAGACCTTGCAATGGGTCTGAAATGTTGGCTCTCAGGTTGAAGGAATAGGTGATAGAAGCTCGACATCTGCCCAAGGGTCAGCAAGTGGAGATATACATGTCTGATTATATTCTAGATGTAGTCTGTGCCCGTCAGCAGTTCCCAGGGTTGAGTTGGGCATTGACACCTTCAAAAACCTCTATGCACACTTAGTGTAGAGTGTTGTCAGACCACTTTGTCACCCCGGTGTATAAGATGATATTTGAGCAGGATTCCCCTTGCATGTCACAAATAGTGATCAAGGCATTGATCGACATAGAATATTTGTATTCCTCACCCCTTGGCACCTTCATACAAATGTACACCACCGAGAAGGCTTCGCATGTTTTACCGAAGTTTTCCATGGAAAAGCTCGTCATGCAAGAGGTGTCATATCAAATCTTGATAGGGTTTTCAGCGAGACTACACAGGAAGAAGAAGGCACCTTGGACTGCTCTTCCTTTGTGGATCAGGTTGTACGGGATATGAAATCTCAAGCATGATGTGGTTGAAACAGAGGACTTCAAAAGATTCACTTTCGACACTAGAAGTTTCAATCCGTATGACCCGAATTTCTTGGTGAAGAACCATTGTGCGAGTGTGCTTTCCTTGGATCCACGAGGTGTGTCATTGGCCTGAGGACAACCCATGGAGATATTGCTATCACTTCTCCAGGCTCAATGAACCTGTCAATATATATGTAGAGTGGTTAGTAAAGCAGAAATAAGACACATCTCAGTGAGCACCATCATCAATAGTAGCAGAGGGTAACATACCTGCACATGACAAAGGGAAGAGAAAGGTTCTTGACATTGCAAAGGTATAACAAAGCTACAAGTTCAAAGCAGATCCACTTGTGATGAAAGAATCTTTGGAGAGTGAGACTAAGAGGTGACAGCGCGACAAGAGGATCGAGAAAAAGCTAAGAGAGAAATAGAGGATGAAGGAAACAAGAAAGAAGTTGCAGGAGTTGAAGCAGCAACTCCAGGAAGAACATGAGTTGCACAGAAAAGAGAAGGAATCGTGGCAGAGACAAGCACAATAGGGGGTGTAGCATGCACAAATTGATGAAACTATGTCCATACAGGTTATAGAGTCATCTGAGTAGCTGGAATAGAGCAGACAGGGTGAGCATTCACAGGAGCAGGACTTAGCTTAAGAGATTGAATAGATGCTAGAACAGATGGGCATGGATATGACCCAGCCAGAGTTAGATCAAGATATTGACCTCATGCCTCCTAACCGAGAGGTCACCCCACCGGCTTCCCCAGATCTGGAAGTAGAGCAAGTGCTAAGAGATCAAGGTGACACAAATATCCTTGAAGACAATATGTAGGTGGAGATGCACAACATATCTTTCGACGATTCACAACACAGAGTTATGCAGTCCCGTAGAGTGACCACTTCGGATGTTCACATATCTACTACACAGTTTGAAGAATGAGTGATCGTATCTGATGTACACAAGCATCCAAAAAAATTGGCCAATGCTACTAGAGCATATGTTGAAGCCACCAACTAGAGTGTTTGATTCTTAATAGCAGAGAACGAGCATATGGCTAAGGAGTTACAAGCGACCATATAGGGAGGAGAACAAGCTACATCATCTACTAGAGTAGAATTGAAGAGAGTGATACTGGATGAAGTATCATCCCTCGAGACAGTTATGCAGATTTTGTATTCCAGATTCAACACAATGCATAAGTCAATTGTCCATCTCAACGGTTGGTAGCAACGTCGTGTTAGGAGAGCAAACATCTTGTCAAATTTGCACACTGTTGTCAACCATATGCAAACATGGACAATGAATTACAAAGGAGCCCCATTGAATTTTTCAAAGATGATGAAGTCGAAGGCAGTAGAGTTGAATGCACACATCCGGAGTCAGATCCAGAACTATAAGGAACTCCCGTAGCTCGTCACCAGTTTGTAGGCTTCACATGCAAGGGTGTTCAAAAGCATGGATTTCATTATGCTCACACACGCGATCCCATCTATTGGCACACTCACCGAGACAAAGTCAAAGAACAAAGTCTGACTGGAGTTAGACATGTACTTTGATGAGTTGGTGCTTGTAGCCACCACAACAGACTTGGAGATCAACACACTATGCATCAATATGTTGCTGGTCCAGATGCACTCAAGACTATGATGCGCATGTTATTAAATGAGTTAGATAGAGGTTCCCAATCAGTGTACCAAGATGCAATGGAGGCGAGAGTTTTCTTTCAACAAGATGTCACCATTGAGCACATAGACACCATCACGGACTACCAAGCTTGACATTAGTTCACCACCATTGATCATCACGAGAATGTCGAAGAGTTGGTCTTCCCACAGATGTCCAAGTCTTAGTGATATCTTGCATGGCTAAGTCAAGCCTATTTTGTTTCACATGGGTAGATAGTGAATATTGTAATGTAACATCTTGTAAAAGTGAAAGAACAAGTGTCGATAGTAGAATGTAATAGTCATGTAGTAGTTGAAGAGTCATGAAGGTAGGTGAAGATTCACAAAGGGGACTGTCAAGGGTTACCCCACCCTTTGTTATTTATAGAACCTCATAACTGATTGTACAGGATTTTGGGAGCAAGCTTCCTATAAGAGTATCTTAGAGAAAGCTTGGAGTGTATTGTAACAAGCCTTGATTTCTCCATAGTTCAAAACTAATATATCTCTTTGTAGGAGCAGGCAGGAGTGACTGTAACGTTCCATTTTCAGGCCTAGTGGTTGGTCATAGTTTTATGTATGATTGGAGCTTTCACTTTCTTAATATAACAGATCTAACACATTTCATGCATATGTTGTTATTATATTTCATCTATCTTGGTTACTCTAATGATATATGTATTTGATGTTTATCCATGTATGTATGAACTTTTCTCTATATGTTTGTATGAACCTTATCGAGATGTGTTGTTGGTTTAACCATCACTTTGGATCATTGTCTAACCTTCTTTCCATCTTGTGATGTATCTCTCTCGTGTGTTCCCTTTCAAGCTACATGTTGTCACAAGTTTCTAAGGGGCACACTCATACCCCCGTCACATGTGTTAGACCCATTCATGCACCTTTCTTGACTTTCTATGCATGTCACACCCTTGCTACCAAGAGGGACATCTTACTCACCTCTGCACACAACCGTGGTCAAGGTGATATTGTACTACCCCACTGCTTGGTATCCTACACCAAATATTCTGAGGTCTAGTTGGGACTTCTTACCAAGGAGATCACCTGACATGTTGGTGGGTCCATCACTGTTAACCGAACCCAAGTGAGATGTTTCTATGCTGAAACTCATGAATGTAAAGTAGGTGCCTACTAAAGAGGGTGGGAGGGCACATCTCCAAAGGGAACCCACTTCGAATGTTGCTCCAGATTTAAAATAGGCATAACTCTGTCAATATCGCTCAGAATATTTTTTATAACTTGTTTTTGGAAATATCTTCCCATGTGGTTAAAATCCCTACTTGGACACTTTGGAAAATTAGATTCATGCTGCAACTGTCCCGCTATCACAAAAGTTCTGAAAAAAATAGCTGATTTTAAATCAATGATATCTCCCTCATCCAAACTCTGATTCGACCAATTTGTTTTTTGAAATTGGGTGATTTTTAGATACAAGTGCAGATATACAATCGTGTTTCTGAATTTTTGCACAAAAACTGCAAAAAATGATAGGAGATCATCCATCCACGAATTGTCGTTAGAAAAATTTGTACAACATAGTTGATTTTAAATTAGCGATATATCTCAAATCATGACTCCAATTCGACTAATTTTATTTTTTTAATTTGGGTATTTTTTCGCAAGGAATCTAGATTTGCTATATATTTTTTGTAAATTTTGCACCAAAAGTTTCATATCTGATCTGCAAACTCACCACCCAAAAAACTTCCTGCAAAAAAATGAAAAAGGAAAAATTCTTCTCGCTTTGCCCAAGAAAGTGCTATGTGGAGGTCATAGCATGTGCCTGACGTTTGTTGAATATTGCTACACAAAATTGAAATTGAAATATGAATCATATCCTCATTCCCATGGAATCGTAACCTGGCTCTAATACCAATGATTTAGCTCTTGGGAGGAGGCCCCCAAGATCTGAAGAATTGAAATACTAGGAGAAAAGAGGAGAATACAGAATAACAAAACCACAAATATTTTTTTTTATTAAAACATATAATAATTATAAAGGATACATTGTGGCAGACCATCTGTCCTTTTATAAGGTGTGACTTGTTACTTATAGCCTTTTTTGGTTACCATACCACAGATAAATTCCATGGGCGGGTAAATACCATGGGTGAATGAATACCATGGATGGATGTCAAAATACCATGGGAAAATGCCATGGGTGAATGAATACCATGGTTGGATGCCACTTACAATACCATGGGTGGATAAATACCATGGGTGGATGCCACTTACAATACCATGGGTAAATTCCATGGGTGGATGAATAACATGGGTGGATGAATACCATGGGTGGATGCCATTTTCCATTTGGATCAACCACATCCCATCTGATTTCTACCCTAGATGCTATTATAGGTGGGGGGGGGAACCTGATGAAGATGACCTCATTGACCAAATCATCCAAAACCAGTCCCCCAATGCCATGCCTCTTGATGAGATTTGAAGGAATATGAGGGTAATACTTGGACTGAGTTATGCCTAGTGGACCCAAGTCCTGCACATGTCAAAACGGTAGAATTTGGTCCACTAAAACCTTGAATATCAACCCCTTTCTCTTAGCCAATCAAGAAGAGAAGTTGTGTGACATGCTGAGAGAGCACATAGATGCCTTTGCCTGGAGCTATAGGGAAATGAAGGGAGTGCATCCTTCAGTGTGTACTAATCACATCTACGTCAAGGAAGGATGTACGTCGGTGCGCCAACCTCAAAGGAGGATGAACCCAGCCCTCAAAGACATAGTAAAGGAAGAATTGCATAAGTTGTTGGATGCAAGGTTCATTTACCCCATCTAAGATATTGAGTGGGTGTCCCCTCTCATTTTGGTGCTAAAGAAAAATGGAAAATTGAGGATCTATGTGGATTACAGAGAACTAAATATAGTCACTAAAAAAGACCATTTCCCTTTACCATTCATTAATCAAGTCTTGGATGGTTGTGCAGGGAAGAAGTTCTTCTATTTCCTAGATGGGTTTAGTGGTTACAGTGAGATCCAGATCAGCCCAAAGGACCAGGTGTTATAGATATTTTTGGGCCCTACAACCCCAAGCATGAAATATCCATAAACTGAGGGCTTCTAAGTCCCTAAAAGTGTTGTTCCAACCCCTAAAGGAACAAGGTGAACTGATTACAGCTTCTCCCAGAAGTTCTCCATGAAAAACTGCTCATAACTGGTCAAAACAGGATCATTGCACTTGCTCCATGGCCAGGGTGCACTGCATCTCACCTGAGTACACTGGGTAGGTGCGTTGCATTTCAAAAAGCCCTTCTATGGGGTGCGATGAGCGAGAAGAGACAAATGGCAGTGTCATTCTGCAAGGTGGAAAAGCATGGAATCTTCCAGAAGTTTCTCCTGTGACACTTGCCTCTTTGAATTCGACCAAGGATGAGTAAGAGATCCTCAATATCCAAGTGGAAGCAAGAACTATCAGTGGGAGGACACTAGTCAAATCACAAGCTGACTCATCTCCATTACAAATATCTATATATGGATCCCTCATCTCAGAGATCCAGAGGCTGGAATTTTGCATCTTGTAAGGAATTGCTGTTGGTTTCTTGAGGTAACATCAGTGTATGTTGGGTGATCTAAGCTTTGTATGAGGTGAAAAGAGGGCTTTTCTTGTCAAGAGGATAATGCTGGGTTGGAACAGTTGGTTGTAACTCTCTTGACTCTACTTTGATTATCAATAAAGCTATTCTAGTTTCCTTCCATACTCTTGTGTAATCTATCTTTTGTGCATTTGCATGGTCAATTTACATCTGACCCTAGATTGTTTATGATAATAGATTTATGCTCTAGTATAGTTTTATGTTGCTTTGAGCCTGCAGGTACTCTGTGAAGCTGGTCGTGCAAGAAGGAAAGTGACAAAAGACTATCAGAAGAGAGAGGAACTGAACAAGGAGTCTAGCGCAAGACAGAGGTTGGTCATCCTTATTCTTCTCTCATCTATTCTTCATAAAAGGAAACGAAAGTAGACTTTACTTTGTTTGTTTCTAAGGCAGCTACCACACCTTAGTGGGATAGAGCAGTTCTATATAGACACTTTTCCCTATAACAAAATGGCGACTCTGCTGGGGAGCGAATAGATTGTTTGTTTACTTTATAAACTTACAGACGGAGCCTGAAGCTAAGCCAGCTATCCTTCGAACTTCATTCATTTTATGAATGCAAAGTAGATCAACGCTGCTTCAGTCAATCTCTGGGTTTTGTTTATGAATTAAACACTTGATCTACAAGCTCTCTAATTGCCCTTTGTGGTGGCCTTAATAACCTCATTTAGATCTACCCCTGATTGTTGAGTTACTGATTACCATTTTCATGGCCAAAAACCCTGAACTGAACTGCAAATTGTGACCCGGAGCTCGCTCAAAGTCTCGTCTCTAGACCAGTGCACCCTCTATTCTGAGAAACTGCCTTTCAGCGCACTTCCCGAGTGAGGAACCTGCGCTGCAATTCAGTTTCCCTGTGTTACAGGTGCGCTGATCAGATTGAACTTTGTCACTGGATTTTGGTTTCTGTGTTCACTCCTTTCAGTTCTATTCTTGAATTTTGCAGCCTGTGATCAGTACACCTCTATTTGAAACCATTTCCTTGCTGTTATTCCACCTCCAATGTGCAAAGGACTGTCAATGTTTTAAGTGTATTTTTAGTCATTTTCAGTTCTCTTTTTGCAAAAAAGTAATGTAATCGAGCTGTTGTCATTTGATTTGAAAGTGTCGTAACTATCGTTTTCAGCCATAGATAACAATCCTCCTATTTGGTAGTCGATTATATGATTTACTATTGCATATGATTTGAATGTGTGATTTTTAAAGTGTCAAAAGGTAATTTTTCATTTCAAAATCATTGAGTGTTTCTTTTACCCTCACTTCTTTTTGAAAAGAAAGTTGTTAATTACAGTCGCTTTAAAAGTAATTCAAATTTCCACATAAACTTTCTTTTTATCATCTACATATTAAGAAAGTCGAAAAAAAATACATGCATGTGCATTTGCATCTAGACAGTTTGATTGGTTTGATTTAGGAAAAGTGCATATAGTGTGTGCTCTTTTCTCTTTGTTGAAAGAAATCTGTCTATCTTTCCTTAGTAGCTAGGAGTTTCATGGCATAAAGAAGATAAAACATTTGTTTATCATCTTAGATTGCATTTTAGGAATTATATCTATACATCACGCGGTGAACCCAAAAGGCAAATTTCATAAACAAGATCAACTCTAAAATAAATTGAATGAATCTAACAACGCTTTGGAACCTAACGCAACATCTAGAGGTCTAGGATAGAGATGTGTTCCGGCGTCGTAAAACATGGTAACTATCGCTTTCACTGTTGGTTGGGTGATTCCTCCACTTTGAGATGACAAGTGCCAATACGGACTTGTGCTCCCACGTACCGTCGAGTATATTTTGGGAGACCACTATAGGCTTTATCCTTTATCCATAGGAAGCTGTGTTTGCCGCCCTATCGGTCGCAAGGCACTGAACACAACATTCAGGAAGATTGACTGTCGTACCATAAAAAGTATTCTGCAGTTTTGCGATTGGTTTAGTAAACCCTCTACCTAGATCTCCAGAGCAGTCCCTTTCGTTCCTTTTCAGACTCTTCAACAGAAAAGGTCCATCTGAGCACTTGTCACTTCAGGCTCATTAAAAATCGAAGGAGACTAGAGTCATCTTTTGTTTTTTCTCGACTCTTTAAAATTGAAAAAACAAGTTGTGTCAAAGCATCTTAAAATTTATTTTAAATGGAATAATCATCACCTTTCCTATGTTGGTCTTGGGTTGAGAAAATGGAGTCCACCAACCAAGGAATTCCCCTTGGAGGGAATGCTAGTCCCTTCTCCTCTTGGGGAGGTATTGGTGCACCCCACATGGCCACATTGTCACTTCCAGGATTGACAATAGGCTTGCCAGTATGGCTCTTCTCAACCTCTGTCATTCAGGACACCACAATTCCTGAACAATCAAGTCAGCAGCTAGACGATCCAAGAGTTACCCCCCAAACCTCCACTTCATCCAATTCTTCCTCTCTTCCTTCCTCTTCACTTGATGGGGCTGGTGAAGCCAAGAATCAAGTACCTGAGAAGAAGAAAGAAAAGAAGAAGAGAGAGAAGAAGAAGAAGGAGCCGAAAATGAAAGGGGGCAACAAATCGTTATCTAGCGAAAATCCACACACTGCACCGACCAGGCCTAAATCGCCATGTGTCATTTGCAAAGGAGACCACTATCACAGAGATTGTCCCTGCATCCCTCGGATCCTAAGGGACTGGTATCCCCGTTTTCACAATCCAGTGTCGTCAACCTCTTATAATCATGTTGAAAGCACACTGTCAACTAGTGAGAGTGAAGTTCATGGACAAAAAGGAAAATATAAATTTCCTTGTAAACTGTGTGAAGGCGATCATGTCGTCCACCGTTGTCCCTTCTTAGACAAGGCTAAAAGAGTTCTGGAAGATCATCCGGTTTCACCGTTACGACTTCCACCTGGATATAAAAAACTCTCGCCAAGTTCGTCACTAGTCGAGAATCCGGCTTGCCCTCTTAAGTGGTCGGCTGAAGCATCTATCATTGAAGATGAACCGTCTGAATCCACACCAGACAAAAGTCAAAAGGTCGAGATGGTAGTTGACCCGGTCTTGCCTTCAGAGGTTCCATCTTCGGATGATACCGTCACCGAAGAGAACAAGGATGACACCATCCAAATTATTTTCGTAAACACAGACTCTGATGAACAAGGGGGCAATTTACCCATTCCTTTACTGCAGGAAGGAAGTTTGTCAGAGTCGTATCCGGCCATCTATTCAGTCCCACCTCCAAGCAACCTAGTTGTCTCCTTTGATTGGAATCAACTAGGCAGACCCTGTTTACCGGCTAGCGAACCATTTCGAATCATTGTTCAAATATATAAAATGGTTATGGCCGGTACCATCATAGATGAAGGGGCTTCTGTGAGTATCCTTTCCTCAGATGCTTGGAAAGCGCTTGGTTCACCATCGCTTTTGCCTGAAATGAGAAATCTGACAGGCTTTGACAAAGGAACCAGTCGACCTTTAGGGATCCTTCCCAATGTGCCAATAACATTGAAAAGGAAAACCATTCAAATGAACGTGATGGTAGTCCAAGCTCCCCTAGATTATAATCTACTCCTTGGGCGAGTCTATATTTATTGCATGGGAGCGATTGTCTCCTCACTCTTTAGAGTAATGTGTTTTCCGCACGAAGGAAGAATGGTCAAGCTCGTAGAGCAGCTTTCGTTTCCCGGTTCACACATGGCAAATAGTCACACACCATCCCTAAATGGTCTTTTCACGCAAGGAATGTCTCAACATCCAGTCCGTCAACCTGATGAGCGCGAGTAATCTGGGGGCGTGACTGAAACCCAAGGGGCATGCACCCTGGTCTGCTTCGGCAGAAAAAACTTCGGGTATAGAATAAGTTTCCGCGAGAAGTATATGACCTCCATGCTCCCTGTTGGGTCCCTATAATACTAGTGATTACCCCTTTATTATTGTAGTTATACCCCTTATTTATATTGTTGTGCCCCTATTACCCCCATATTGTTATTTCTGTGCCCCATAGAATCCCTCTATTGTTATTTTTGTGGCTTTATATTATTATTGTTAGGTCGGCTGGATTATATTGTGACTCCTTACACTCCTATATATAGAAAGGAGGTTTTTTCATTTGAATCATCCAAGAATTGTTCATTTATGTAATGTAAAGGAGGTTTCCCCCTCGAAGAATCTGAATTCTAAGGCGTTGATCTATCTTTTCTATCTTTTCTTGAGCTGGTTTCACAACATTTGGTATCAGAGCTTTGGATTCTAGGGTTTTGCTGCTCCAAACAGGTCATCGTGGCATTTTTGCTATAACTTTTTTTCTGTGACGCTTCAGAAGTCGCAAAAAAACCCATTTGAGAAGATTTTGCGCTGAACCTTGTGTCCGAGCTTCAGAACTTTTTGTGCTATATTTGCGGAGTTATGATCTGAAGAAGTTGGTCTTTTTGCAGACTCCTGAATTACATTCCAAACAGGTGACCTGGGGAAAATCGTCATAACTTTCTCTCTGGGGATCAGATTGAAATTTCGTAAGAATTTAAAAAAAGAGGATGGAATGTAGTTTCTTGTATGCATTTTTTAGATCCAAAGGTCAAAACAGTGACTCGTGGCATGTCGTACAAGTTCACTCTACTGAACTAGTCTATAATCAAGTCACTGTGGGAGATTTCGCATATCTCTTCCTTGGAGAATCCAATTTGGGTCAGACTTGTGGCATTGGAAAGAGGACACAGAGGGCTACTACAGCTCACAAATTCAGAACTAGATGATTGGAAGGTACAAAGATACATCAGAGGCAATATCGAGCTCCTACAAAGCGAAAAAAGGTGTGTAGATTTTCTTAAATTTTTGCTTAAGCTTGGTTTGAAAATTTATTTTGAAGGAATTCAAAGGGCATAGTAGAGCATTATTATCGGTAACTAATGCCCCGAAAGAAAATTCAAACACCTAGTAAGGAACCTGGAAGCTCTAGCATGACTCATGAAGAAGAGGAAGAAATGGAACATGATATATCAAAATTACAAGACCAAGTGCAACAACTGTCCCTTACACAAAAAGGAACAGAATTTAAGATGGATGGTTTAAAGAAAGGTGTAGAAGCTAAGATGGAAGGTTTAAAGAAAGGCGTAGAAGCTAAAATGATTGACATGGAAGCTAAGATGGATGATTTGAAGATAGATTTGAAGACAAACATGGACGAATTGAAGATAAATGTGAATAAGTTGCTACAAGAAATGGGCACTAAGGGTGAAAGGGTACTAAAGGAAACTCACGATGAGAATAAAAAAAATGTTAATCATGATTCCATAGATGCTAATGTTGGATCGAAGACTCACCATATTCCAAAAATCGATATGAGGAAGTTTGATGGCAAGGATCCTGCCACATGGATATTACAAATGGAGCAATTCTTCGATCTCAATAATGTGCAAAACACACAAAAGGTACGTATGGCAACTCTATATTTGGAACCAAATCAGTTTGTATGGTATCAATGGCTTTGCTCTCGTAAACAATTTATCACTTGGGCAATTTCTATGGAAGAATTGGTAGCACATTATGAGGATACAAAAAGCAACACTTTTTTTAGCCAATGGATAAGTCTTAAACAAAAGGGTTCAATAGTGGAGCACATTGAGGAGTTCCAAAAATTGAACATAATGGTAAAACATATTCCAGAGGAGCATAGTATTGATGTGTTCATAGGGTATTTAAAGGATAATATCCAACATGATGTTCGCCTTTGGGAACCTGATTCATTAGAGAAGGCATTCAGGTTAGCAAGAAAAATGGAAAGCAAAATTATGGCAACCAGGAAGCATACCACTCACAACTATAAAGACGGAAGTGTTGTTGCCCCTAGTCTTCCACAACTTGTAAGATTGACACCACAACAATTGGAAGAAAAAAGAGCAAAAGGGCTTTGTTACAGTTGTGATAGCAAATACACTAAAGGTCATAAGTGTGCTGAGAAGAAATTATTCTACATAGATTGTGAAGAGGAAGAAGAAAAGGAGCAAGAAAGGTTAAAAGAAGAGGATATACTCCAGGAACAAAGCCTAGATGAAGAAAAAATAAATCCGACCATATCTTGTAATGCATTGGCGGGAATTACCACTCCTCAAACCATCAAGATAGAAGGACAAATCAAGAAGAAAAAGGTAATAGTTTTGATTGATTCAGGAAGCACCCACAATTTTATTCATTGTAAGGTAGCAAAAGAATTGAATTGCTTCCTATATCCAGCACCAGAGTGTCAAGTAATGATTGCAAATGGAGGAACAATAAATTGCTCTGGAAAGTGCCATAATATCAAGCTATCCATGGGAGAATATGTATTGACTAGCCCAATGATTTCCATTCCAATGGGAGGTGCTGATGTTGTACTAGGAGTCCAATGGCTACAATCCCTGGGTACAATAGCTTTTAATTTTCAAGAACTTTTCATGAAATTTTCTGCGGAAGGAAAGGAAGTTGAATTAAGGGGTATTGTAGGGAAACCAAGAAAGATAATCAGCTCTAATGGTATGACAAAGCTTCTTAAAAAGGAGCAAAGAGGTGTAATTGCACAATTATGCTCGCTAGATGTTTCCACAGCGGAATCATCTATTTCTCCAGATCTCCAAAAAGTCATGGACAATCATTCCAAGGTATTTGAGACTCCCAAAGGTCTCCCACCTATGCGTGATCATGATCATGCTATTCATCTGATTCCAGGAAGTGTTCCTCCAAACATCAGGCCGTACAGATATCCCTATGTACAAAAAAGTGAAATTGAACGTATGGTTGCAGAAATGCTAGAGGCTGGTATAATTCAATCAAGTCAAAGTTCTTTCTCTGCTCCAGTAGTATTGGTGCACAAGAAGGATGGATCATGGCGCATGTGTCCGGATTATAGGGAGCTCAACAAGCTCACTATTAAAGATAAGTTCCCCATTCCTGTCATTGATGAATTACTAGATGAATTGCATGGATCAATTTACTTCACCAAGTTGGATCTTCATTCGGGATATCATCAAATCAGAATGAAGATTGAAGACATTCCGAAAATGGCATTTAGAACTCATGAGGGTCATTATGAATTTTTGGTCATGCCTTTTGGCCTTACCAATGCACCTTCAACATTTCAAGGTTTGATGAATTCAATTTTCAAACCATTCCTTAGAAAATTTGTGTTAGTATTTTTTGATGATATACTAATCTACAGCAAGTCTTGGAAGGATCATGTTGAACATGTTGACAGGGTGCTACAACTATTGGAGGAGAAACAATTATATGCAAAAAGATCCAAATGTTTCTTTGGAGTCCAGGAGGTGGAATATTTGGGTCATATTGTATCTCATGAAGGAGTTAAGGTAGACCCTAGCAAAATTAAAGCCATTAAGGAATGGAAAATCCCCACATCCATAAAGCATCTGCGAGGATTTCTTGGGTTGACAGGGTATTATCGCAAGTTTGTTAAGAATTATGGGAGAATAGCAGCACCTCTAACAACATTATTGAAGAAAGATGCATTTTCATGGACTCCGGAAGCAACAAAGGCCTTTGAACATCTTAAAGAGGCAATGTGCCAAGCACCGATCTTAGCTACACCGGACTTCAAAAAAACCTTTATTGTGGAATGTGATGCTTCAGGAAATGGAATTGGTGATGTTCTAATGCAAGATGAAAGACCCATTGCTTTTGAAAGTCGTCCAATCAAGGGAAAGTTTTTAAGCAAAGCTATTTATGAGAAGGAAATGTTGGCAATACTCCATGCACTTAAGAAATGGCGACCCTACCTAATGGGAAGACACTTCAAGGTAAAAACGGATCATGATAGCCTTAAATACTTTTTAGAACAAAGATTATCCTCTGAAGAGCAACAAAAGTGGGTCACAAAGATGTTGGGTTATGACTTTGAAATCATCTACAAAAAAGGGAAGCAAAATTTGGTGGCAGATGCACTCTCAAGAAAGGATGAGGATGTGGAAGCATTGTTGTGCGCCATTTCTATTATCCAACCAGATTGGATAAACAAAGCAAGGGAGGAATGGAAGAATGATGAAGAAGTGTGGGCACTTATTCGAAAGCTACAACAAGATTCCAGTACGTCTGATACATTTAGCTGGAAAATTGATTCGTTATGGTACAAAGATCACTTATACCTCTGTAAGAATTCCCAGCTAAAACAAAAGATTCTTATGGAATTGCACACTTCTCCCTTAGGAGGGCACTCAAGATTTTTAAAAACTTACCACAGGGTTAAGAAGGAATTTTTTTGGGATGGCCTTAAATCAGATATTCAAAAGTTTGTGGCGGAATGTTTGGTTTTCCAACAAAATAAAGTTGAAACAATTAAGACACCGGGTCTATTACAACCTTTATCCATTCCAAGCCAACATTGGGAGGAGGTTTCAATGGATTTTATCACAGGTTTACCCAAGTCTGAGGGAAAGAGTGTCATCATGGTGGTAGTTGACAGACTTACCAAGTATGCACACTTTTGTGCATTATCACATCCATTTAAAGCCAGTATAGTTTCTACTGCATTTATGGAAACAATTCAAAAGCTACATGGAAACCCAAAGATTATTGTAAGTGACAGAGATCCCATTTTCACTGGAAATTTTTGGACAGAATTATTTTCTTGTCTTGGTACTCAGTTAGCTCATAGCTCATCTTATCATCCTCAATCTGATGGCCAAACTGAGATAGTAAGTAAATGTTTGGAAGGATATCTTCGTTGCTTTGTATCTGATAAACAAACACAATGGGTCAAATGGTTGCCTCTGGCTGAATGGTGGTATAACACTTCCTTCCATACAGCAACAAAAATGACCCCATTTATGGCACTTTATGGGTATCAACCACCATCCATCACATCATATTTAAGAGAAAATTCTAAGGTTCAGGCAGTGGAACATCACATCGAACATCAACAACAAGTCCTCCAACTCTTAAAGGATAAATTCGTGTTGGCACAAAATAGAATGAAACAACAGGCAGATCAACATCGCAGTGAAAGAAGTTTTGATGTAGGTGATTGGGTATTCCTACGGCTACAACCATATAAGCAAATGTCCCTAAAGCAAGCTAAGAAGGATAATAAATTATCACCAAAGTATTATGGTCCATAGAAGGTGTTGCAAAAGATTGGTACTATGGCATACAAATTGGAGCTTCCTGCAACTTCTCGATTGCACCCAGTTTTCCATGTTTCATGTTTAAAGAAGGTTATAGGCGACAAGCTCCCAGTTCAAACAATATTGCCAGAACTTGACGAGGAAGGAAAATTTATATTGGAACCGGAAGCAGTCACAAAAACAAGAACTCGACAGCTATGGAATTGATCAATTTCAGAGTATCTTATCAAATGGGAGAACTTATCCGCTGAAGATTCCACATGGGAGGATGAGAATTTTATGCAGAAGTATCCAGAACTACTCAAGCCATGAGGACAACACTTTTTTGGAGAGGGGCATGTTGGGTCCCTATAATACTAGTGATTACCCCTTTATTATTGTAGTTATACCCCTTATTTATATTGTTGTCCCCCTATTACCCCCATATTGTTATTTCTGTGCCCCATAGAATCCCTCTATTGTTATTTTTGTGGCTTTATATTATTATTGTTAGGTCGGCTGGATTATATTGTGACTCCTTACACTCCTATATATAGAAAGGAGGTTTTGTCATTTGAATCATCCAAGAATTGTTCATTTATGTAATGTAAAGGAGGTTGCCCCCTCGAAGAGGCTGAATTATAAGGCGTTGATCTATCTTTTCTATCTTTTCTTAAGCTGGTTTCATAACAAACACTCCCGTCTGAGATTGGAAGAGGGAGTTGGACTGGAATAAGATTCTCTTGTCAAAGTTATGTGGGTTGGCAAGCATCGCCGCTCACCTTTGTCTATTTCGGTAGACATCGCCAAAGAAGTGATTTCTTTGGTAGCCTGTAAGAGGTAGACCTCTCCTGGTGAAACAAGAATGTTTTATCTGTAAATTGAGGGGTGACCTCGAAACTCTATTTTATACCTGGGGGCATGCAAACCTTTTGGCATGCAAGCGAAGAGTGACCATTTATTTTTTAAATTTGTAGGTCCTCCAACCCTTTAAACTCGTAGGCTAACCCTTTAAACTCGTAGGATTGGTCATTTCCTAACTTGCATAAAGAAAGGATGTGGGGCAAAGATTAGAAAAATTGCCATTTTTATATGACACATTTCTACTATACGACTGGATGCATCGAGCAGTTTTAATGCGGACTTCATGCTCGTTAAAAAATAAATATAAGCAATGAGCACATGTTCCTCCAGTGTTTAAGCTCAATAAAAAATGAACCAATTTCCAGTAAATAACCATCGTGAATGTAAGATTTCAGCCTTTAAAGCCTTGGGCGTGTTTGCACCATCACCTCCACTTTTGCATTGGCCGATCGTTCAACTCCATTTGATTGTTTACCCATTTTGAGGAGCAGCTGCAAAGAGTGATCATGTTAGCCATCCTTGTAACACTGCCGTGATTGGAAAATTCCAAGCCTTACCTGGAAACAGTTGCTACCCAATTTTATCACTCGTTCCTCAAAAGACGAGTCATCTTTAAGCTCTTTTCAAATTCGACTCGTAAAATATGAAAAGATTGCCGAGCCATTGGCCTCTCCTGTTCATTAAAAGGACCGGAAGTGCTATCCCTCCTTTAGATTTTAATCTTTTTGGACTTGAGGGATCATTACACAAAAAGATCGAGCGCTTTTTTTGTCCGGCTCGTTAAAAGTATCGAAAATTCATCCCTTCTGTATTGTTTTATACTTTTTCGGACTTAAAGGATTAGATGACGAAAAAGGAATGTTGGAGTTGTCTTTACGTCCCTTTTTAGACTCTCTAAAATTGAAAAGGACCGAGTTATCTTTGTCATTAAACTCATTAAAAGATTTAATAGCGACAAACTTGTCCGTGGCAGACAAGAACGAGTTTCACTATCGCTAGGCTCGATAAAACATAGCGATGGGTTTGCCTGAAGGGAAAATTATAGAACAAGAATATGTTATCCTCCTCAAGCTTGATAAAAATAAAGAGGTACTGGTCAGCAATGACTGGGGAAAAATTGGGAAGAAAACTTGAAGAAACTTTGTTGGTAGCAAGTCGCTCTTGAACATGACACTTTCACTCCACATCCATGTCGGGTTGGGTTGTTTCATTCACCGGTCACATCACCATGGTCATATCACACCATCCACATTTGGGGTTAATGCTACCAATCCATCATGTCAGTGTCGCCGATATGTTCAAGAGAAGTCATTCAGAGAATTCACCTGGGTCTCACCCACCACAATACATCTATACTCCATTCTTTCATGACCGCCATCCTGAACCTTATATCATCAGACAGTTTTCACCTCCATTAAAATCATTTGCTCCATTCCGCGTCATTGATGTGGGATTCATTAAGGCCCTCCTATGATGGATCACTTCTTGTCGACATCAGCTCATTATCCAAGAAGTCGATCTAGGAACACCCCTTCAGTACTTTGAAGCTTGCATGCCTTAATGGCAAGTTTCTCACTTCCGGCGAAAGGTTTACATCAATGGCCTTCGACCGAGAGATTTTACGTGGTGTTCGACGCCAAGTCCTTTATTCACGCCACGTGAATTGTACTGCAGTACCTTGAGGGTCATTATCATTATCGATGATTCCTCTCGCGCCTGTTAACAGCTTACATTATTGGCTGGTAATCAGGCGATGTCTTTCCGTGTTCGACTCCAAAAACATCTTTCACATGGATCGACTTGTACTTTGAGTGAAGATCGAACGAGATTGAAGACCCCGGATCTAGTTTCATCCATCCGGGCTGCGATATATATTCAGGAAAATAAAGACATCAAATGTACAACATTACGGCACAGATAATCATCCAATCAGAGGGATGATGGCTCTTCCAGAATCATCAGTCTATACTCAGATGATTGTCTGTCCTATGTACATGAAAATGAATTTATAAAGCTGAGCATGGGAATGCCCGCCTCAGCTAGGTCATGAAAATGTTATGAAGATAATGTATTGTCCTATATCTTATTACAGGTCTCCTCTCGGCTCGAAAGAACTCCGGATCCTCATTATAAAGCATTTCACCTGACATCAAAAGAGATTAACGACCTCATGCTTTAGGGGGCAACTGTTATAGATATTTTTGGGCCCTACAACCCCAAGCATGAAATATCCATAAACTAAGGGCTCCTAAGTCCCTAAAAGTGTTGTTCCAACCCCTAAAGGAACAAGGTGAACTGATTACAGCTTCTCCCAGAAGTTCTCCAGGAAAAACTGCTCATAACTGGTCAAAATAGGATCATTGCACTTGCTCCATGGCCAGCGTTCGCTGCATCTCACCTGAGTACACTGGGTAGGTGCGTTGCATTTCAAAAAGCCCTTCTATGGGGTGCGATGAGTGAGAAGAGACAAATGGCAGTGTCATTCTACAAGGTGGAAAAGCGTGGAATCTTCCAGAAGTTTCTCCTGTGACACTTGCCTCTCTGAATTCAACCAAGGATGAGTAAGAGATCCTCAATCTCCAAGTGGAAGCAAGAAATATCAGTGGGAGGACACTAGTCAAATCACAAGCTGACTCATCTCCATTACAGATATCTATATATGGATCCCTCATCCCAGAGATCCAGAGGCTGGAATTTTGCATCTTGTAAGGAATTGCTGTTGGTTTCTTGAGGTAACATCAGTGTATGTTGGGTGATCTAAGCTTTGTATGAGGTGAAAAGAGGGCTTTTCTTGTCAAGAGGATGATGCTGGGTCGGAACAGTTGGTTGTAACTCTCTTGACTCTACTTTGATTATCAATAAAGCTATTCTAGTTTCCTTCCATACTCTTGTGTAATCTATGTTTTGTGCATTTGTATGGTCAATTTACATCTGACCCTAGATTGTTTATGATAATAGATTTATGCTCTGGTATAGTTTTATGTTGCTTTGAGCCTACAGGTACTCTGTGAAGCTGGTCGTGCAAGAAGGCAAGTGACAAAAAGACTATCAGAAGAGAGAGGAACTGAACAAGGAGTCTAGCGCAAGACAGAGGTTGGTCATCCTTATTCTTCTCTCATCTATTCTTCATAAAAGGAAATGAAAGTAGACTTTACTTTGTTTGTTTCTAAGGCAGCTACCAAACCTTAGTGGGATAGAGCAGTTCTATATAGACACTTTTCCCTATAACACCAGGGTAAAACTACATTTACTTGTCCTTGGGGTACCTTTACTTATAGTGTCATTCCTTTTGGATTATGTAATTCCCCTGCCACTTTTCAAAGGGAAGTTCTAAGTATCTTTGTTGAGCTAGTCCATGACTCTCTAGAGATCTACATGGATGATTTCACTCCCTATGGGTCTAAATTCCTGGAGGCTCTCTTTAACATTGGGAAATTCCTAAAGAAATGCATTGAAACGAACCTCTCACTTAGTCCTGAGAAGTGTGAATTATCGATGAATGCAGGGACTGTCCTGGGCCATTGAATATCTCAAGAGGGAATACAAGTGGACCTAAACACAATTGCCATCATAAAAAGGGTCCCTACTCCTCAAAAGAAGAGGGATGTAAGGATATTCTTGGGATTTGATGGATATTATAGGAGGTATATCAAAGACTTTAGCAAAGTAGTCTCACCATTGTTTGGATTGTTGGCCAAGGACTCTAAATTTTGCTGGTCAAATAGTTTCCAGGAGTCCCTAGAGATCTTGAAAGACAAATTGACTACTACGACAATACTTAAAGGTTGAAATTGGGCTCTTCCTTTCCATATCCATGTTGATGCATCTGACAAAGCTATAGGAGAATCCTTGGGCCAGATATATGACAAGTTACATTATGTCATTTAATTAATTAGCAAAAATATGTCTAAGATTGAATTGAATTACACTGTAAGTGAGAAGGAACTCCTACCTGTTTTCCACTTGCTGAATAAGTTCAGACACTACATAACTAGATATCAAAACTTTGTGCATACTGACCATGTAGCTATCAAATACTTAATGAAAAATCCTGATGTGAATGCTAGAATTATTAGATGGTTTCTTTTACTACAACAGTTTGATCGAACTATCATTGATAAGAAAGGTAAAGAAAATGTAGTTGCATATTTTTTTTCTAGACTTGCTTTGCCTATAGGTGAGGAAGGGATGTTTGATGATCAACTACCAGATGAACACTTATTTTCTCTTTCATTTATCTCTCCATGGTTTTTTGACATAGTTAACTACCTAGTTGCTACAAAGTTTCCTCCATATCTGTCATCCAGGGAGAAGAGAAGAATTATAAGGAAGAGTGTCCCTTTCACTTGGATTGGGGGCAATCTCTTTAAGTTGGCACTAGATCAAATCTTGAGGAGATGTGTCAGGGAAGAGGAGGTCTTTGACATTATATTATCCTATCATGATGAGCCTTGTGGAGGTCACTTTGTTGCCAAGAGGAAAAATTTCAAGGTTCTACAAGCTGGCTACTACTGGCCCACTCTTCACCAAGATGCAAGAAGATACACTAGTCGATGTGATCAGTGCTAGACTATGGGGAAACCTACTTCCAAGGATGAAATTCCCTTACAACCTCAAGTGGCTTTAGAGCCATTTGACAAGTGGGACAAGGATTTCATTGGGCCAATTGATCCACCCTCAGGGAAGAAAAAGTACATAATTGTATGCACTGACTATTTGACAAAGCAGGCAAAGACAAAGACTGTCAAGGTAGCAATAGAGGAGAAAGTGGATGAGTTCTTGAGGGAGGATGTGTTCTACAAATTTGTGTACCCTAGAGAGTTAGTGACTAATCAGTGAGCTCAATTCACATCACATCTCATCGAGAGTTTGTTAAGGAAACATCATATCAAGCACAAAAAATCTACTTCGTAGCATCCTCGGGCCAATGGATAAGTACAGGTCACCAGTAGGGCACTAGAAGACATCCTCGCCAAGGTTGTGAGAAGTAGCAGAAAGGATTGGGAAGATAGATGAGTGTAGGCCTCTTAGGCCTACAATACCACTTGGAACACCACTACTGGTTTCACCCCTTATGAATTAGTCTATGGAAATGAGGTTTTTCTCTCCGTTGAGTTTGAATACAATACCTTGATAATGGCAACACAATTGGATTTAGATGTTACAAAGGCACAATGGGAGAGGTTGCTCCAATTGAATGGCTTGGATGAATTCAGAATGCAAGCCCTCCTACACACTGAAGTTATTAAATTGCGAAGAAAGGTCTAGCATGATAATAATATCAAGGACAATGTCTTTCAAGAAGGGGTTTGGGCTCTGCTATATGACTTGAGGTTCAAGGAATTCAAAGGAAAATTGTTGTCAGGGTGGTTGGGCCCATACTTGATAGAAAAATTCCATGAAAATGGAGTTGTTTAGATTAGGACTAATGATGAGGAAGGGATTCCCTTGCTGTAGAAAATCTCTGTGTAGGTTAACTCGATAATGCAATATAAATCAAAGCAGAATACTATAACCTACTTCTACTATCAATTTGTGGAAGCTTAAAGATCGACCTGAACAATATAACTAAAAGAAGAAGAATCAATTGCACAATACACATGAAAATACTTTGGGGAAAGCCTTAGTTAAAACCCCACTATATGTATTATCATACAAGGTGGAAATACATAGGAATTATATAAAGCCTTAGCTCTCATAGCTAGCCAGCTCTCAGTACAATCCTCATAGATGCTCAGCGGAAATCTTGGCTTCTCTCTAGCCTTCCTCTCTGCTCTCGAAGCTCCTATTTCCTTGTGATATTCCTCTTGGATGATTCACCTTCAACCAAGTGGAACACTCTGATCTCACACACTATCAGAACTTCACAATCCTCAAGGAATGATCCTTGACTACAAGCATGAGTTTTCTTTATAGGAAAACATATGCAACTGATAGTACACTGTCCTTGACTTTAATCTCAACTACGTCTTTCTCATAATAAGCATGCATGAGTTTCTGATGAGAGAATATTCAGTTAACTGGAGTAGCACTAGTTGAGTCCATGCATGCATCAATTGACTGTTAACTGTCTATTAGTTCCTCAAACAATTTGGAACTAATTTAATTGGACTTAACTCAGTAAACTAAGTTAACTAATTACAACTCAAATATAACTCAATATTATCTCCTTAAGGGATAACTCTTGCATGACTTCAGAAAGACTTCTAACTTGAATTTCTCCAACTAATTAACTCAAAATGAATTAATTAATTATTTCCAAGTAGCTGTTAAGAATAAATTCAATTTTAATTCACAATTTAATTCAAGGACAAATTAAATTGGAATATTCTTATTGCCATATTTCAACACTTGCTTGTCAATGGATACAGATTGAAGGTTTATAGGAAGCCTCTGTCCAAGGAAGAGTTCATCAGCACCATCAGCAAGGAGGTGAATTTGACTGGAAGCGTCCCAACTTCCAGGTCATAGCATCCCTGAACATTTTTTATTTGTAAAAAATAAAAAATTAATAAAAGGTCTAGATGGAAACCTCCATGAGGTATGTTGAGGCCAACTCTTGGGTTGAAAACCTCCTTGAGGATGCCTAGGAGTGAAAAAGCAAAAAATAAAAGATCCTTCGGTGAAAACCTCCCTTGAGGCACCCATGACAGACAAGCAGGTTGAAAAACTCCCTTTAGGCATTCTGTGTGTCCCTAAAAAAATAGAGAAAAGAAAATAAAAAACATAGAAGAATTCCATGACAAGGCTCTACAACTTGTCCATAAATAATTTCTATCATTTTGTAGGTTTTGTGGACAGTGGAAAGTTGCAGAACTCCAGGGACAAAATGCTCAAGTTCCATTAAATTTTTCCCTCCATCTACTCCATCAGATATATTACAACCATGTCCTTACCACTCTCACCCATCCTTAGGCCCCAAAAATCCATTTCTAAGCCCTCTCTAGTTTGCTACAAGATTTCCTGTAACTGATACAAGAAGATCCTGTAGCACTATAGGATGTCCTTCAATTCTACAGGAAGGAGGTTCTGATAAGAAAATCATCAAGCACAGCCTACCCTAGGCTAGCTAGAGTCCTCTCACATTGATCCAACCACTCACCCATCCTCCATGCATCCTTGATTCAAAAAAGTCACCATTTCTTAAAGCCATCCCTAAGCCCTGTCTCATTAAAACAAAATTCAAAAGAAACACAGAGGACATTTCCTTTGTTTCCACAGCCCTTCACTACCCTACTAGGACTCTAACTTCATCTTTCAACCCCTACACTCCTCACCACTCCTCTGAAGAAAATCCCTTGGAAAAGAAAATAAAAGGGGTTGCTATAGGATATCCTATAACATCCTGTGCCACTATTATGATAAACCTGAAACTTAATTCTTCTTCCTATCCAAATTGAGGGGATGGTACCACCATCCTGGAGCACCTTTCCATTTCAAACATGACTCCACAGCAGTAGCAACTACACCTAGGATATCAACAAAGCACTTGCACCCTTGAACAACATCAGTAAGAAAATATACAAGAGCACATAAAGTATACATAGGAAAAAGGGACAGTAAGATAACTTCCTGAGTAGCAGTACAAGAGGTCCAGCACTCCATCATTCATCGATTAAGCACAAGGTAGGCATAGGTATGGTAACCTCTACGCTTCTCCCTAGGTGTAAAATAATGAAAATGTATGAATGTCAAAGGAAGCTTTTTTTTTATAAGCTAGAGGTAGCCAGTTAACTTGACTGCCCTCAGCTAGTAAGAAAAAAGTGATCCATTAGTCATAATGCAATGTAGGAGTGTTAGATAAGTCAAATTAGTTAAGAGGGAATTCAAAATTAGTTAAGAGGGAGTGGGTTTTAATTACAAGGCTCGAAAGAAGGATCACCCAAGGTGGGCCAATGGTCCAAATGAGGAAAAATTGTACCACTGCCAGCCATCACAACGCTCCAAGCTGCCCTAGCCACAAATAGCATAAAGCTTGAAATTCCTTTCATTTTCACTCATTTCGAAATCCATTGAGGTAGGGCCAATCTTGGGAAGCTATCGAGAGAATCGAACCCTACTATGTTAGTCTTATAGGAAACAGCTATAGAAAGTACAAGGCACTACAAGAAACAACTATAGGAAGTGTAGGAGGCTAAAGGAAGCTAAAGGAAGCACAAAATTTGCTACAGGGAGCCTCCAAGGGTGAAAAAGCACTACTTAGAGTCAATTTGGTCTTCAATTGTTAGTACACCAGGCCTGGAAATGAAAAGTAAGTGGCCCTCTCCTTCTTCTGTCCATGATTTTCATGTTAGAGAACCTTGTACTCTTTTAGCAATTAAGTCATCTTTTGGATTAAAAGAATTTTTTTGCAATAAAATACAAGGGATACACATGATTTTCATCAATTAAAGGTTCCACCCCTTTGTTCCTTTTGAGTTCATATTGGGCCTACCATAGAAAAAACCATCTTACACCTAATTAAAAACATAGAAGAAGATGGGAGGGGGGTTCAATAGAAGCGAACCTACATATACTAAGAGAATTCACCTTCATCCCCCTATAGTAGACATTTTCAGGAGGCATCAATGGTTAGGTTTCTTTGAGTTACTAAAAGGATATGATGATATCACTTATGAGTTTTCCATGGCCCTAAACCCTCAAGGGAGAACTAATGTTACCACTGTGGTGAGAGGATTATCCATTACCATTACTCTTGCGCTAATTAGCAGGGTGACAACACTTCCCCTAGGGGCCTAATGGAGGAAAGAGGTCAAATCCAACAATTTCCTTACTTATAATAATTTCTTCACTAATGATGAATATCCAATTGAAGATAAAAATGGAGTCAGAAGGGAGATACTCCACTCTCCATGGGATGAGGTGGCCTACCACATCCTTAAGTTCATCCCTTGTGAAGGAAAACTAAGTGTAGTCTATGGCTAACAGTTCAAATTGATCCATGAAATGAGATTTTGAGAAATATTTCCCATGGCCCAAAGACTGAGTGTGCCTTATTTCTTCCTACAATCCCTCATTGACATGAGACAGAAGGTGAAAGAGGGAAAAACACAACACTTAGGACACCATGGCCTCATAAAATTAATAGTGGACGTTTATTTGAATAACTTAAGAGTTCCTATCCTCTGGTCCACATTCAAAGACATGGATAGAGAAGGCTTCCTTTACACTCAGGTCCTTGCACTTGGAGGAGAAGAGGCATGAGAAGAGGAAGTAGAAGAGGAAGAAGAAGAGGTAGGAGAAGAGGAAGAAGATGAGGAAGAAGAGGCAGAAGTAGAAGAGGAAGAATTGACATAGGTAGAGAAAATAGAGAAAGAAACACATAAAAAGGAAGAGGTGGAAGAAGAAAAACATGAAGAAGAAGAGGAGGAGTAGCAGGTAGAACCAAGTCCAGAGAAAATGACTGCACCTGGAAAAGAGGAGGTAACCCTAGAGAAGAGAAGTTTCTCTCCTCAGTACATTAAAAGGAGGCATCTGCTATCTTAGTTGCCTTGAGCACGCCAATAAAACCTAAGAAGAAAAGGCAGAAGAAAACTCCCCTCTACTTCAAAACAAGGAAAAGCACTAGAATTAAATAGGGGAAGCCTCAAACTCCCACAAATATACCCATTATAATTGAGGCATGAACAAGTGAAAGAGAGGAGCTAGAGGCCATTGGGATGAGTGTTGATAAAGGCACATCTCTTGGAGACATGTCAAAGACTCCCATCACCTTTGTAAGAAATCCTGTAACCAGGTAAACCTCCTCTAAGCAGTCCAAGGCACCTATCACACTCCAACAAAAATGTAAAATCCTATTATAGGAAATATAAACCCTACTACATGACACACAGATAGTGCTACAAGAAGAGTAGAAAATGCTACAGGAAGAGCAAAAGGGGTAGAAAGAGGGAAAAGTGGAAACACAATAGTTACAAGAGGGGGGAGCTTCTCCAAAAACATTTGAGAGAGATTTTCAAGAGCTGCAGGAGCCTAGTTGTTGGCTTAGGGGGTCCTGACCTAGGTTCAGAGTTAGGTGCACCAACCAACAAATCCCTACACTACTAGCCCTTTTGGCAACAACCCACATAGCGTCTCACTCGAAGTAGTATGGGGGGATGAAAGAACCAAGTTTCTACATCCAGAGATCATTGTGACGTCTTTTAGTGCTCTAAATCTGCCTTCACATAAATCTATAAGCCCTTGGGGATCAACACTGCAACTCTATTCAAAGAGTCTTGAGACCTTTGTGAAGGTCTACAATCGGCTTTTGAAGACCTTTATTAGTTGATTTATCCACTTATGTGCATCAGAGAACAACTCTAGATTAGGGATCACATAGATAAGTTTGTGTTATTAATAAACACCAAATAATTCATCAAAGTCTTCGCGGAATTACATAAACATGCTTGCGTACAACAACTAACAATTATTTAATAGAATGGTGCATCACTAGATCAATATTTCATAAAAATATTATTCATCAATAGCATAAGTCATAAACAAAAGTAAATAATAATACACAATATTTCTCCAGAAACAACTTCTTTATTAATTTCCAATTCAGAATACAGACTCAGAACTTCCCTGTGCACTTAGCTGCAAGGGTCTGTGCACTCAGCTGCGGACTCTACCTAGGTCTTTGCGCACTCAGCTGCGGACTCTACCTAGGTCTTTGCGCACTCAGCTATAGAGCCTTTCTCTCCTTTATGACCCAATCTCTATGCTATGACTTCTCTTCTATTAACCCTTTACATCTTAGATTATGCCTTAGAATCTCTACGACACACCTATTTATAAATTCTTTCATACAATCCCATGGTCTGCGGACCATGGGTGGGTCTCAAAGCTGACTCAAACTTTACATAAAAAAGGGGCTAAACCCCTTTGACTCCTAACTATCTGCATGCTCCACATCCACAAATCGCGGAGACTTTACATCGTTTACAAAAATTACATCAAAACTTGGGTTATATTAACCCCAAAACTGATGCAAGGGACCCCATCCCAATAGGCCCCCAACACAAAGATCGTGACTCACCCTCAAGTCACTCGACTAGCATTGCGATCTTGCTGTGAAGATCCCCCAACTCCACATGAACTATAACAACTTTTGCAATGGTCTGAGTGGATGTCTGTTTGATCTCTTCTATTAGCTTCTTTATAGCTAGTCCTTCTGCGGCCAACCTCATTGTATGTTGTGTCTACTACAAGCCCTTCAAATTATCCTGGATGGTTGTTGAGATCTGATAAGCTTCTTCCAACCAAGGCTCTAGCCTGGCCTTATGCAAGGCCTCCTTCTTCTACACTACTTCTACCTACACGAGGAGCTACTTCCCCTACTACAAGTTGGCTAGGCGTTGCACTAGTGCAATGGAGTTCACCATTGCCCTGAATTCATCATACTTCTTTTGCAACTCCCTGATCTCAGTATTCAGTGTCAAGATGTTTGGATCCTCCTACATATCAGTGACCAATTCCATGGCCTGCTCAAATACTACTGCATAGTCTGCAACTATGGCATCCTTTGTAGACATGCCTTCCTTGATCATGGCTCCATGCTTCTCCCAGACCTTGGGCAGAGTCGATGGCTGCATCTTCAAATACAACTCAATATCTTCATGTTGAGATCAAGTTGAACTCGATTAACTTATGCCTTTGCTTCACGCTCACTAGTGGCTAACTTCTTGATCTTCACTTCTAGCTATGCATCTTTAGGAATATGAAGCTCAGGCACTGTTCTGCATGCCTCCGCGATTGTTGACTCCAATCGTGAACTGTGTTCCTAGCTGGCACCTTGATATTGTTGTGTAGACCATTGAGCTCAACCTGTAACACTACAACTTTAGCAGCGCTCTGCGCTGCAGCCTGCTGCACTTCTTCAACCAATTTTTCTGTTTTTGGGCCCTCCACTAATAGGTGCATTGTCCTCTGAGTATGTTGTATCACCTTTAGCTTTTCCTGAAGTGACAGAGTAAGCTGACAAGCTTCCTCAAGCCACAGTTGTAATGTGGCCTTTAGAAGGGCCTCTTTCCTCTACAATTCTTCCACCTGTGCTTGCAGTTGCTTCCCTTCTTGTAATATTTCATGGCGTTGCACTAGCACCAACATGCGCACATTTGCTCAGACCTCATCATACTTCTGTTGTGTCTCTCAGCCATCGGTGTTCAGCTTCTGCAAGTTCGGGTCCTCTTGCATATTTTTCCATAATTCCATTACTACACCAAACATCGTTGCATAGTCTGTGACTGCAGTATCCAATGTGTTCATATTTTCTTTGATTCATGCTTCACGTTGCTCCTAAACCTCTGGTGGAGTCGTTGGCTGCAACTTCAACTGCAGCTTTGCTATCTTCATTTGGAAATCAAAGGTAACCCTGCCAACCTCTTCTTTTGATGCACATAACGCAACAACCAATTTCCTTACTTTTGTTGATGCTTCGGAATCCTCCAGGATGTTCAATTCCAGCACTGTTTTGCAAGCCTTCTCTGTCATTGTCTCTAGGATCTAACTACATTACTGCATCACCTCCTTTTCCTTTAGTGCTTGCGCTTTTTCCATGAACATCTGTTCATTATTTACCTTGAATTCGTTGATGACTCTGAGGGCGCACTTTACCTGATCCTTAGCTCATTTGAAACCCCCTAATGCAATGTGTGGAGGGTTTGGAGTGGTAGCACAGCTAAATTAACTCTCATTTGTCTCATGGTACTGAGCATAACGCAATCCTCAGCAGACTTTGCGTGAACAAACGCTTCTGGCAATGGTATGACTATTAGGTTGAGAGTTTTTTGTAGCTCCGCCACTATTCCAATTCCTTGTGTTAGGCTCGCTTGCCCAATGCCCATCGAATCCTGCTAGCCTGGATATGTAGATCCTTTTGGACGCTCCCTAGTGTCTACATATACTTTTTCTCAAACTGTTGCAACAACTCAGCGGTTGTGTCTCTAACCTTGTCATCGATCTCATTGAGATCACCTTCTATTAGCACCATTGGGTCGATGTGTGTCTACTTATCAGACTTATGATTCTTTCGCTATCCAACAGTCCACTCCTTTCCACACCTCTTCAAGGTGAAAGGAGTGTGCTACTCCTCACCACTGCCTCCTTCATGTTTTGACAGCTCCTGCTCATCTGTGTGCTGTGAGGGCAACTTTTCACCTTCTTTTGTATCCTGACATTCTTTTTCAACATGCTCTTTGGTAGTGTGCTCTTTCTCTACCTGTCCTTTGTCTGCATCTGCCTTAGCAAAACTTTGTTGGGTAGCATAAGCCCGACATAACGGTTATGAGGCACAAAGCCCAAAATTTTGGGTAAAGATAGGGTAAAGACTCCGCGAGATGCGCGGAGCACGATTTGTAATAAGTTGAGTCAAAGGGTAGTCCACCCAAAAATAATGTAAAGAAATGTAAATTGAGTCGGCCCACCCATGGTTTGCGGACAATGGAAAGGTATAAATAGAGTGAGGTTCTATGGGTAGAAAGTAGCTTTTTGGTATGTAATCTTGGATCTGTTATGTAATGGGTTTTTTAGAAGAAAGGTCTTGAAGCGTATGTAAGTCCGAGTCGAGGGTATTGGGTAGTATATAGAGGCTCTGCAGCTGTGTGTGCAGAGGCCTGGAAGAGTCTACAGCTGTGTGCGTGGACCCCTGCAGCTGAGGGCGCAGTACAGATCTGGATGTATTGGTAAAGGAAGTGAATAAAGATAAGTTGATTATGAAATTGTGTGTTAAATCTGAATTATCATGGATTTGGTTAATGTATGGTTAATATAACTGTTTGAGCTATGCACGTATGCTCATATTATGAATATATGTGAATCTGTACCTATTCTAAGTGCGCGAACTGGTTAATTATGCTAAATGTTTACTTAAAGACCATAAAAAGTAGGTTGAATCTATAAACAAAACATTAATAAGTATCAAGGGGTATTCTGGGACTGGATATGCGTGAAGAATAGTAGAGCAAAGCCACGGAATGGTGCAAGAAACCTCCAGACCACATCAAGACACCCCAAGGGTGCAAAAACCTGGTTCCAGCACCCCCCCTGCTACCTCGGGTGAGACCTCAGTCCACGCTCTGTGGGCTGTTGCCGAAAGGGCCAGTAGTTGCGAGATTTGTTTGGCTAAATAATTCTTCCAAACCTGGGTCAGGCCGATATAAGCCAACAAACTTCCTTCTTCTTCTACTCAGTGAGAGATTGTTCGACCTTCTGAGTGGCTTCCTTACGCTTCTGTGTAGCGGTCGATTATGCAGCAGTGCTCTTTGCAGCTTTACTTGTACCCACATCAAGCTCCATGGGCTCGTGCCACTTTGCTTGCCAAGTACCCATGATCTCCTGTACATCTATCTTAGATACCAGATATGACATCTTGTGCCATAGATTCTTTGGGTCCTTCCATGCTTTGATAGAAACATTGTGGAAGTCAGCCTTCAACACCGCGAAGGCCATCAATTGTGAAAAAACATTTAAGGATAACCTTTGCTTCTGACTAATCACTGTTCTAAAGTCCATCTCCATCAAAATCCAGAAAATCTTGGACTCTTTGATCCACTCCAGATCCTTAGTCACCCACAACAAAGTGAACTTCATTGCTTTGGGTAAATATTTCTCCTACGGAGGAAACTAGTTATCCTCCAACAACTTCCATGCTACTAATACAATTGGAAACAAAAACCATGCACAATGGAATGGCTTGCTTTCTTCATGGGCTTCCCAATAGTTTGCGAGAAACTCCTTGTATAGATACGTTTCCCAGTTATATAGATACTACGGGCACCGAAATCTCGTCCACGCGACACTTCCTCATGATTTTGCGTGCAATAATATGGGAGGAAAACTACACTGCCTAGTCCTGAATAGAGTGGATAGAATATCTGTGCGACTTATTAACAAGCACATACTTTGCCTTCATTTTGTCCGCCAAGTATTTTTCCTTAGTTTTCCCTCAAAACTCCTTGGCGGCGTCTGCTCCTTTGTAAGGAAACTTCGTTATCCAATGGATTAACATGTCGGTGATTGAGATAGGATCCCCAAGCCATAAGCACGTGTCGTGCACCAATGTGAGGAGCTGGTGCACACACACTTTGTTGATAGTTGATCGATGATAATGTGACACACAAAGCATGTGCAGCAGCCGAGCCTACTCAACACCTCTGACCCACTTCATGGGATTTAACCATGTAATCCCAGTCTCCTCATAGTATATTTTGGTCATATACTTGTTGCTCACCAAATGTGGGAACCTCTTGTGGTCCACGAGGTCCCAATCCTCCATTTTCAGAATGGGAATGCACACTAGGACTGTGCCTTAAAATTCCACCTATTCAGGCAACAGGGGAGTCAACACCATGAATTTCCTAGAATCTGGGTCCTTGGTAACCTTTCTTTTTCCCTTCCATAGAGGGATATACGCTAAGATCTATGTGATGGGCTCGGCCTCCTCCACATATAAATCCTCCAGATCTTAGTATTCTGCCTCCCAAAAATCGACCACTTTCTCTGGTTTTTTGTCTTTCTTCTCCTTTTGGTGCAATTCAAGGGTCTTCCTCGGTGACTGTCTCACTGGCATCAGCTTCTTCTGCTTCTCCTTTGTGGTTGATTGCTTCTCTTTTGCGGTGGATTTCTTCAGCCTCGATGAGCTCGGTGCGGTAGGAACGGGGGTTATAGCTTCCATACTTGAACTCTCATGGCCCAACGCATCAGACACGGCTTCTTCGGAACTTACAACTTCTATAGGGTTTGTAGAAGTCATTTTTTCAATGAATAGCTCTCGGGCTGCTACAGTGTAGTTTGCAAAAGAGGGGTGTGTCTTGAACTCTTCACAAAATTAACAATTCACAAGCTTCAGACAACAAAGCACCCAGACAACTCTCAAAATGCAAAGTGTTATTCGTTGGACCAACACACGTAATTTATAGGAAGTTTTGAACTCAAATCCAATAGTTCCCCCCAAATTCTGATAATAAATTAATCTTTGGCAGTATATCTCTAAATAGTTTTGCCATACATAGCACCTACACACTCCTCTTAACTAATTTTTGGCCATCAAATCATGAATAGTAACCTCAAGGGCTAATTTTGGACCCACTTGCGCGGTACCATCCTCCATGGCACAACTCATCCAGCACAAATTCACCTGTCACACCCCTGTCATCCATCACGCATCGTCTCTACCACGTTCTTAATTTTGTCCGGTAGCATAGCTTATAGTCCTACAATCCCTTGAAATTTCCTGGATTACTAAGATTGTCCTGCTTCCATATAGTCATCGTGTAGGGGCAGGATCCACTGTGTATAGCTTCATCCTACTTCCATTCACTTTTCCAAGGAATGGTTCCCCATTCAGCTTCATGAGCTGAACTGTGCCACCATCCATGATCTCCTTAATAACATATGGCCCCAACCAATGCATCTGAAACTTTCCTGTAAATTTTGTGAATTTGCTATCATATAACAGTACCAAATCATCTACCTTCAATGTGCACAGCTTAATATGCCGATCATGCCAATCTTTCTTGCATTCCTTTTGCACTTGCTGGTGAAAACCTACAAGAAAGTGGTCTTCTTCTAAGTCCAAGATCTACGTGAGACATTCCTCGATGGTCTCGCAATACCCCATCTCAATCAATGCTACAATCCTTAAACTTGGCATAATATACTCCATAGGCATTACTTCTTCAATTCCATAGACCAACCTAAATGACATTTGTCTTGTCAAATTCTTGTAGGTCATCCTATAAGCCCATAACAAAGAAGGTACACAGAAGTACCAATCATTCCTCTGCACATTGCGTACCTTTGTCAATGCGTGCTCCAAAATTTTATTAAAATCTTCCACCGTTTCATTTGCCTGTGGGTGATAGGGTGCACTCTTCTAATGATACACCTTAAATTCTTCCAACATCAAGCTAATAGTTTTGTTGAAAAAATGCATACCTCTATCGCTCATCAAAATCTTTGGGCATCCAAACCTTGTGAAGACATATTCAAACAAAAACTTCACAGCAGTGGCCGTTGTAAAATTCTTCACTGGTTGCGTTTCAACCCATCTAGTTAAATGTAACTCTATTGCAATGATGATATAGCTTGTGCCCATCTTATTACCTAGTGGTTGTATTTGAACTATAAATTCAATGGCCCACTTATCAAATACTTGCAATGAAACTTGAGGATTTAGAGGCAATTCATCCCTTCGCGAAGGCTTCCCTTTCCTTTGGCAAGCATCGCACGGCCTGCAGTATGCTTTAGAATACTTGTGTAATGTAGGCCACCATAACCCAGTGTGCAAAATCTTCAACACAATTGCTTTCCCTACTTAGTGATCTCCTGCCACTCCTCCATGAGCTTCAGCTAGGATACTAGCGCGTTCAAACTCTGGAACATACCTTCGCAGTATCTTTTACAGGGAAAAGTGTCTATATAGAACTGCTCTATCCCACTAAGGTGTGGCAGCTGCCTTAGAAACAACAGAAGAAAGTCTACTTTGGTTTCTTTTATAATAGATAGACAAAAGAAGAATAAGGAGGCCAACCTTTGTCTTTCTCTTGACTCCTTGTTCGATTCTTCTCCCTTCTTACAGTCTTTCGCTGCTTGCTCTCTCGTACACTCAGCTTCCTAGAGTACCTGCAAGATCACAGCAACACAAAACTATGCAAGAACATGGATCTACTATCATAAATAATCTAGGGTCAGATACAGATTAACCATACAAATGTATAAATCATGAATTACACAAGAATATGGAAGAAAACAAGAATAGCTTTATTGATAATCAAAGTAGAGTCAAGAGAGTTACAACCAGCTATTCCAACCCAGCATCATCCTCTTGACAAGAAAATCCCTCTTTTCACCTCATACAAAGCCTAGATCACCCAACATATACTGATATCACCTCAAGAAACTAACAACAATTCCTTACAAGATGCCCTATTCCAACCTCTGGATCTCTGGGATGAGGGATCCATATATAGATATCTGTAAGGGGGATGAGTTAGCTTTGTGTTTTTGATTAGTGTCCTCCCACTGATAGTCCTTGCTTCCACTTGGAGATTGAGCATCTCTTACTCATCCTTGGTCGAATTCAGAGTGGCAAGTGTCACAGGAGAAAGTTATCGAAGATTCCATGCTTTTCCACCTTGCAAAAAGACACTGCCATTTGTCTCTTCCCACTCAGCGCACCCAATAGAAGGGCTTTTTGCATTGAAATGCACCACTACAGTGTATTTAGGTGGGCTGCAGCGCACCTTGACCATGGAGCAAGTGCACTAATCCTGATTTGACCCATTCTGAGCAGTTTTTCATGGAGAACTTCTGGGAGAAGCTGTAATCATTTGACCTTGTTCCTTTAGGGGTTGGAACAACACTTTTAGGGACTTAGGAGCCCTTAGTTTATGGATATTTATGCTTGGGGTTGTAGGGCCCAAAATTATCTATAACAGTTGCCCCCTAAAGCATGAGATCGTTAATTCTTTTCTTTTAGATGTCGGGTGAAATGCTTTATAATGAGGATCCTGAGTTCTTTCGAGCCAAGAGGAGACCTGTAATAAGATACAACACAATACATTATCTTCATAATATTTCCATGATCTAGCTGAGGCGGGCATTCCCATGCTCAGCTTTATAAATTCATTTTCATGTACATAGGACAGACAATCATCTGAGTATAGACTGATGATTCTGATAGAGCCATCATCCTTCTGATTGGATGATTATCTGCACCGTAATGTTGTACATTTGATGCTTTTATTTTCCTGAATATATATCGCAGCCCAGATGGATGAAACTAGATCCGGGGTCTTCAATCTCGTCCGATCTTCACTCAAAGTACAAGTCGATCCATATGAAAAATGTTTTGGAGTCGAACACGGAAAGACATCGCCTGATTACCAGCCAATGATGTAAGCTGTTAACAAGCACGAGAGGAATCACCGATAATGATGATGACCCTCAAGGTACTGCAGTACAATCTACGTGGTGTGAATAAAGGACTTGGCGTCGAACACCACGAAAAATCTTTCGGTCGAAGGCCATTGATGTAAACCTTTCGCCGGAAGTGAGAAACTTGCCATTAAGGCATGCAAGCTTCAAAGTACTGAAGGGGGTATTCCTAGATCGACTTCTTGGATAATGAGCTGATGTCGACAAGAAGTGATCCGTCATAGGAGGGCCTTAATGAATCCCACATCAATGACACGGAATGGAGCAAATGATTTTTATGGAGGTGAAAACTGTCTGATGATATAAGGTTCAGGATGGCGGTCATGAAAGAATGGAGTATAGATGTATTGTGGTGGGTGGACCCGGGTGAATTCTCTGAATGACTTCTCTTGAACATAGCGGCGACACTGACATGATGGATTGGTAGCATTAACCCCAAATGTGGATGGTGTGACGTGACCATGGTGATGTGACCGGTGAATGAAACAACCCAACCTGACATGGAAGCGGAGTGAAAGTGTCATGTTCAAGAGCGACTTGCTACCAACAAAGTTTCTTCAAGTTTTCTTCCCAATTTTTCCCCAGTCATTGCTGACCAGTACCTCTTTATTTTTGTCAAGCTTGAGGAGGATAACATATGCTTGTTCTATAATTTTCCCTTCGGGCAAACCCATCGCTTTGTTTTACCGAGCTTAGCGATAGTGAAACTCGTTCTTGTCTACCACGGACAAGTTTGTCGCTATTATGCTTTTAACGAGTTTAACGACAAAGATAACTCGGTCCTTTTCAATTTTAGAGAGTCTGAAAAGGTACGTAAAGAAAACTCCAACATTCCTTTTTCGTCACCTAATCCCTTAAGTCCGAAAAATTATAAAACAATACAGAAGGGATGAATTTTCGATACTTTTAACAAGCCGAACAAAAACAAGCGCTCGATCTTTTTGTGTAATGATCCCTCAAGTCAAAAAAGATTAAAATCTAAAGAAGGGATAGCACTTCCGGTCACTTTAACGAGCTGGAGAGGCCAATAGCTCGGCGATCTTTTCATATTTTACGAGTCGATTTTGAAAAGAGCTTAAAGACGACTTGTCTTTTGAGGAATAAGTGATGAAATGGGTAGCAGCTGATTCCAGGTAAGGCTTGGAATTTTCCAATCACGGCAGTGTTACAAGGATGGCTAATCATGATCACTCTTCGCAGCTGTTCCTCAAAATGGGTAAACAATCAAAATGGAGGTGAATGATCAGCTAATGCAAAAGTGGAGGTGATGGTGCAAACACGCCCAAGGCTTTAAATGGCTGGAATTTTACATTCACGCTGGTTATTCACCGGAAATTGGTTCATTTTTTAATGAGCTTAAACTCTGGGGGAACATGTGCTCATTGCTTATATTTATTTTTTAACGAGCATGAAGTCCACATTAAAACTGCTTGATAAATCCAGTCGTATGAAATGGATGTCTCATTTGATATGGCAAATTTTCAATTCTTTTCCCTTGAGCCTCTCACACACAAGTTAGGAGTGACCAACTACTGTTTATGGAGTTAGCTAGCCACTAAAGCAAGGTAGGAAATCTCTCCTTTAATTCGCCGAGCCTTTTGTAAAAAGGTTCTGCACGAAACGAATGGTCGATTCGACCATTCACCCGACTCGAGTCGTTATAGTTAGAAAATGAATGAGGTTAGCATTACGTTGATCACTCTTTACTTGCATGCCAAAAGGTTTGCATGCCCCCAGGTATAAAATAGAGTTTCAAAGTTACCCCTACTTTTATCCATTAAAACATTTGTTTTACCGAGAGAGGCCTACCTCTTACAGGTTACCAAAGATTGTTTTATTCACGTTGTAAATGAAACAATTCTTCAGCAATGTCTACCAAAATAAACAAAGGTGAGTGGCGAGGTCCGTCACTCACATAACTTTGACAAGAGTATCTTGTTCTAGTCCAACCCCCTCTTCCAATCACGGACGGGAGTACGGAGGTCATATATCTCTCGCGGAAACCTACCTTATACCTGAAGTTTCTTTTGCCGAAGCAGACCAGGGTGCATGCCCCCTGGGTTTCAGTCACGCCCCCGAATTACTCGCCCTCATCGGGCTGACAGACTGGGTGTTGAGACATTCCTTGCATGAAAAGACCATTTAGGAATGGTGTGCAACTATTTGCTATGTGTGAGCCGGGGAATGAAAGTTGGTCTACGAGCTTGACCACTCTTCCTTCGTGCAAAAAACACATTACTCTAAAGAGTGAGGAGACAATTGCTCCCATGCAATACATATAGTCTCGCCCAAGGAGTAGATTATAATCTAAGGGACCTTGGACTACCGTCACGTTCATTTGAACGGTCTTCCTTTTCAATGTTATTGGCACATTGGGAAGGATTCCTAGAGGTTGATTGGTTCCTTTGTCAAAGCCTGTCAAATTTCTCATTTCAGGCAAAAGCGATGGCGAACCAAGTGCTTTCCAAGCAGTCGAGGAAAGGATACTCACAGAAGCCCCTTCATCAATGATGGTACTGGCCACAACCATTTTATATATTTGAACAATAATTCAAAATGGTATACTAGCCGGTAAACGGGGTCTGCCTAGTTGATTCCAGTCGAAGGAAACAACCAGGTTGCTTAGAGGTGGGACCAAATAGACGGCCGGATATGACTCTGATGAACTTCCTTCCTGCGGTAAAGGAATGGGTAAGTTGTTCCCTTGTTCATCGGAGTCTGTGTTCACGAAAAGAATTTGGACGGTGCTATCCTCGTTCTCTTCGGTGACGGTATCATCCGAAGATGGAACCTCTGAAGGCAAGACCGGGTCAACTACCATCTCGACCTTTTGACTTTCGTCTGGTGTGGATTCAGACGTTCATCTTCGATGATAGACGCTTCGGCCGACCACTTAAGAGGGCCAACCGGATTCTCGACTAGTGGCAGACTTGGCAAGAGCTTTTTATATCCAGGTGGAAGTCATAACGGTGAAACCGGACGATCTTCCAGAACTATTTTTTCCTCGTCTAAGAAAGGACAATGGTGGATGGCATGATTGCCTTCACATAGTTTACAAGGAAATCTATACTTTCCTTTTTGTCCATGAACTTCACTTTCGCTAGTCGACGGTGTGCTTTCAACATGAGTTTCGGAGGTTGTCGACACCGGATTGTGCAAACGAGGGGACCAGTCCCTTAGGATTCGAGGGATGGAGGGACAATCTCTGTGATAATGGTCTCCTTTGCAAATGACACATGGCGATTTAGGCCTGGTCGGTGCAGTGTGTGGATTTTCGCTAGATAACGATTTGTTGCCCCCTCTCATTTTTGGCTCCTTCTTCTTCTTTTCTTTCTTCTTCTCAGGTCCTTGATTTTTAGCTTTGTCAGCTTTATCAAGCGAAGAGGAAGAAAGAGAGGAAGAATTGGATGAAGTGGAGGTTTGGGGGGTAACTCTTGGATCGTTTAGCTGCTGACTTGACTGTTCAGGAATTGCGGTGTTCATAACAACAGAGGTTGAGAAGAGCCATACCGGCAAGCTTATTGTCAACCCTGGAAGTGACAATGTGGCCATGTGGGGTGCACCAATATCTCCCCAAGAGGAGAAGGGACTAGGATTCCCTCCAAGGAGAATTCCTTGATTGGTGGACTCCATTTTCTCAACCTAAGATCAACGTAGGAAAGGTGATGATTATTCCATTTAAAATAAATTTTAGGACGCTTTGACACAACTTGTTTTTTCAATTTTAAAGAGTCGAGAAAAAATAAAAGATGACTCTAGTCTCCTTCGATTTTTAATGAGCCTGAAGTGACAAGTGCTCAAATGGACCTTTTCTATTAAAGAGTCTGAAAAGGAATGAAAGGGACCGCTTTGGAGATCTAGGTAGAGGGTTTACCAAACCAATCGCAAAACTGCAGAATATGTTTTACGGTACGGCAGTCAATCTTCCCGAATGCTGTGTTCGGTGCATTGTGATCGATAAGGCGGCAGACACGGCTTCCTATGGATAAAGGATAAAGCCTATAGTGGTCTCCCAAAATATACTCGACGGTACGTGGGAGCACAAGTTCGTATTGGCACTTGTCATCTCAAAGTGGAGGAATCACCCAACCAACAGTGAAAGCGATAGTTACCACATTTTATGACACCGGAACACGTCTCTATCCTAGACCTCTAGATGTTGTGTTAGGTTCCAAAGCGTTGTTAGATTCATTCAATTTATTTTAGAGTTGATCTTGTTTATGAAATTTTCCTTTTGGGTTCATCGCGTGATGTATAGATATAATTCCTAAAATGCAATCTAAGATGATAAACAAACTTTTATCTTCTTTTATGCCATGAAAATCCTAGCTACTAAGGAAAGATAGACAGATTTCTTTCAACAAAGAGCAAAGAGCACACACTATATGCACTTTTCCTAAATCAAACCAATCAGACTATCTAAATGCAAATGCACATGCATGTATTTGTTTTTTGACTTTCTTAATATGTAAATGATAAAAAGAAAGTTTAATGTGCAAATTTGAATTACTTTTAAAGCGACTGTAATTTAACAACTTTCTTTTCAAAAAGAAGTGAGGGTAAAGAGACACTCAACGATTTTGAAATGAAATATTTCTTTTCGACACTTTAAAAATTACACCAATTCAAATCATATGCAATAGTAAATCATAGAATCGACTACCAAACAGGAGTATTGTTGTCTATGGCTGAAAACGACAGTTACGACACTTTCAAATCAAATGACGACAGCTCGATTATGTTACTTTTTTGCAAAAAGAGAACTGAAAATGACTAAAAATACACTTAAAACACTGACAGTTCTTTGCACATTAGAGGTGGAATATCATCAAGGAAAAGGGTTTCAAACAGAGGTTTACTGATCATAGGCTACAAAATTCAAGAATAGAACTGAAAGGAGTGAATCCAGAAACCAACATTCAGTGGCAAAGTCCAATCTGATCAGCGCACCTATAACACAGGGAAACTGGATTGCAGCGCAGGTTCCTCACTCGGGAAGTGCGCTGAAATGCAGTTTCTCAGAACAGAGAGTGCGCTGGTCCAGAGACGAGACTTTGAACAGGCTCTAGGTCACAATTTACAGTTCAGTTTAGGGTTTTTGGCCGTGAAAATGATGATCAGTAACTTGACAGTCAGGGGTAGATCTAAATGAGGTTACTAAGGCTACCACAAAGGGCAAGTAGAGAGCTTGTAGATCAAATGTTCAAGTTATAAACAAACCCGGAGATTGACTGAAGCAACGTTGATCTACTTTGCATTCGTAAAACGAATGCAGTTCGAAGGCTAGCTAGCTTAGCTTCAGGCTCCGTCTGTGTGTTTATAAAGCAAACAAATGTAAATGAACAAACAATCTATTCGTTCCCCAACGGAGTCGCCATTTTGTTACAGGGAAAAGTGTCTATATAGAACTGCTCTATCCCACTAAGGTGTGGCAGTTGCCTTAGAAACAACAGAAGAAAGTCTACTTTGGTTTCTTTTATAATAGATAGACGAAAGAAGAATAAGGAGGCCAACCTTTGTCTTTCACTTGACTCCTTGTTCGATTCTTCTCCCTTCTTACAGTCTTTCGCTACTTGCTCTCTCGTACACTCAGCTTCCTAGAGTACCTGCAAGATCACAGCAACAAAAAACTATGCAAGAACATGGATCTACTATCATAAATAATCTAGGGTCAGATACAGATTAACTATACAAATGTATAAATCATGAATTACACAAGAATATGGAAGAAAACAAGAATAGCTTTATTGATAATCAAAGTAGAGTCAAGAGAGTTAGAACTAGCTGTTCCGACCCAGCATCATCCTCTTGACAAGAAAATCCCTCTTTTCACCTCATACAAAGCTTAGATCACCCAACATATACTGATATCACCTCAAGAAACTAACAGCAATTCCTTACAAGATGCCCTATTCCAACCTCTGGATCTCTGGGATGAGGGATCCATATATAGATATCTGTAAGGGGGATGAGTCAGCTTTGTGTTTTTGATTAGTGTCCTCCCACTGATAGTCCTTGCTTCCACTTGGAGATTGAGCATCTCTTACTCATCCTTGGCCGAATTCAGAGTGGCAAGTGTCACAGGAGAAAGTTATGGAAGATTCCATGCTTTTCCACCTTGCAAAAAGACACTGCCATTTGTCTCTTCCCACTCAGCGCACCCCCTAGAAGGGCTTTTTGCATTGCAACGCACCCCTACAGTGTATTTAGGTGGGATGCAGCGCACCTTAACCATGGAGCAAGTGCACTGATCCTGATTTGACCCATTCTAAGCAGTTTTTCATGGAGAACTTCTGGGAGAAGCTGTAATCATTTGACCTTGTTCCTTTAGGGGTTGGAACAACACTTTTAGGGACTTAGGAGCCCTTAGTTTATGGATATTTATGCTTGGGGTTGTAGGGCCCAAAAATATCTATAACAGTATCTCATATGTTCCAATCTTATACAAATGACCCGCAATCACTGAAAAATCCGTAGCGCAAACTACTAAATTATTCTTTTGTTGAGTGGAATAACCTTTCGGAGTTTTTTCTATCATTAAGACCAGAATAATATCGACAAAATGATCATCTGCAACATGCACCGCAAAGAGTTGTGTGTCTGGTAGTCCTTCCTCCAAACTAGTCAGTTTCTCACCTATTTCAGTCCTTGATAGATGGTATGGGCCTGCATTCAACCTTCCAGGCTTCACAATCACCTCAAAGTCATACTCTTGGAACAATAGTAACCATCGACAGATCTTCCCCACAAACACAGGCTTATTGACTAGGTACTTTAGTGCGGAGTGATCAGTATACATTTTAAAGTTTTTACCCAACAAATAATATCTGAACTTTTGCTATGCATAGACCATCGCCAAAGCTTCGCGCTCTGTAATGGAGTAATTTTTCTCATCTTTGCATAACTTCTTGCTCATTGTTGGCTTAGTGGGTCCTGACCCAGGTTCAGAGTTAAGTTTTCCAAAAAAATCCCTACACTACTTTCCCTTTCAGCATCAACCTGTAGAGCGCGGACTAAAGTCTCACCCGAAGCAGTATGGGGGGACGTTGGAACCAAGTTTCCGCACCCAGATATGAGCATGATGTCGTTTTATGCCCTAAACCTGCCTTTGCGCAGATCGATAAGCCCTTAAGTCTTATTGATATAAATTCCTTTTATCAACCTCTAGACCTTCATGAACATCTACGACCGTCTTTCACGGACCCTAAATAGGCGAATTAACTAATTACGTGCCTCTGTAATTACCCTGAGTTCTGTATTTACCCAGATCAACTTAAGTGTTTGATATCTTTAACATGCATTAAGATATTCTTCGCGTAAATAGATATTAGTACTTGAATTCTTATAACAATGTAGAACATGCATAATCATGCATCAATACAGTATTAAATCATAACCTCATTATTCATCATAACATAAACACACTCACTCATAACATAAGTAAATAGACAAAACACCGATATTTCCAAAATAAGCTCTTTATTGATACTTCAGTTCTGCTTACAGACTTAAGACTATCCTGTGCACTCAGCTATAGGAGTCTATTCACTCAACTGCAAACTCTACTCTAGGCCTCTACGCACACAACTGTAGAGCCTCGCTTCTACTCTAAGACTCTTTTCTCTTCACCTCTAATGACCCATTACATTCATTGATCTCTCTACTCTTATGCCTTAGACTCTCTAAGACTCTCCTTTTTATACAATCCCATCCACGAACCATGGGTAGATCTACTAAAGCCAACACATATTACATAAAAGAAGGGAAAATCCCTTTATGATCATTATTATCTACGTGCTCCATGACCACAACTTGCAGAGATTTTACACTTTACATAATAAAAACTTGGGCTTTCAGCCCCAAAATTGATCGCAGGGGACCCTATCCCAACAGGCCCCCAACACAAATATGGTGACTCGTCCTCGAGTCACTCTGCTAGCATGGAGATCTTTTTGCGGAGACCTCCCAACTTGACTTGCACCACTGCTACCTCAGTTGCGCTCTACGTGGCTGCTTGCTTGATCTTCTCCACCAGCTGCTCTATTGCTAGTCTTGCACTATCTTCCTTTACCTTCTAATATGTCCTTTGTAGGCTTGCCAACTTCTCTTCAATGGTGGCAGAGATAACATAGGCCTCGTCCAGCCAAGGCCCCAATCTAGCCTTGAGGACCACCTCTTTCCGTTGCACTGCCTCCACCTATTTGAGAAACTAATTTGCCTCATGCAGCTTAGCCAATCGCTATGATATAGAAACAGTGTGCGTCGTCGCTTTTTCTTCATCATACTGCTGTTGTAATTAGTGGGATTCTATGTTTAAACTCAGTAGGTTAGGATCCTCCTACAAATTCGTAATGACCTCCATAGACTGCTCAAAGAGCGCGGTGCAATATTCCACCACGACATCTACTGTTGTGACTACATCCTTTACAACTGCCTCACGTTGTTCTCTGATCTCTGGTGGATTTGAAGACTGTGACTTCAACTCAAGCTCTGTGATTTTAAGGTTTAGTTCAAACTAAACCTTGGCTCCCTCTGTCTTTGCATCGCACATACCTTCAACCAACTTCCTAATCTTGGCCTCCACCAGTGCTTCTTCTGGTATATGCAGTTCTGGAACAGTTATGCATGCTCAGGCTACCACTGCTATAGTGCACTCATTCTGATCCTGAACCTTCTTCCATGCTTCTAGCGCTGCTATCTTTTCAACGAACATATGTTCGTTGTTGACTCTCTGCTCACTGATCAAGCTCATCATGTGTTGCACATGGGCCCAAATTTTTGTAATCGTACTTGCTTGTAGTGTGTGAATGAATTCATTGGGGAGCGTGGCCAAGTTCAGACCAATATTATTCAAAACACTGACAGTAGCCTTATCAGCATCTACCTCAACACTCAGAGCTCCATCATGCAGCATGACTGCGTGAAGATCCAATGACTAGACCAACTCTGCTGCTTGAGTGGTCCTTGACACCAAACTAGTTGATGTCATACTGCTCTACCCTACACCTACCTGCAGTCTATTTTTTTGGATCTGTAACTCACGCAAACCCGTTTGTATGGCGACCAGTGCTTGCTTCTGTTGCTGCTCAAACTACTGCAACATTTCTACTGTCATTTCCCTTACCTTGTCACCAATATCATCCAAGTCACCCTCCATCAAGGTGATTGGATCTAGCAATGATTTGGAGGCTTTGGTATTCTTTCGCTACCCCTCCTTTTCCTATTCCCTATGTCGCTTTACGTGAAAATAAGTGCTGTCTAGATATCCACCTCCATGTTCTGACTATTCTTCATCCTCCATTTGGGGTGAAGGAGATTTTTGACTTCTGTCAGAGCCACTCTCTTCCTGCTATGCTTGCTCCTTGGCAGCACGCTCTGCTTCTATGTGGGCCTTCTCCTCAGTCTCCTTCTTCCTCTTTTCAGCCAATTTTTGAACGTTTAGTTGGGCCACTTCCTTTTTTTGCTTTTCTGTAGACTTGCTAGTCCCGATGGTCAAATCTGATGGTGTGTGCCAATCTACTGGCCATCGCTTAAGGACCTCTGCAATGGCATCATCTATAGCCAAGTAGGGAATATCATACCACTTTTGATCCAGGTCCTTCAGCACCCAGATGTAAAATGGTGGAAGTCCACTTTAAACTCTGTGTATCCAAGTAGCTTCCCAAAGATGGTTGGTGACAACCGCAACCTTTGGTTGATGGTTGCATGGATGCTTGCCTCCATCAATACCCAAAATATTTTTCTTTCTTGAACCCGTGCAACATCCTTTATGGCCCATAGAGAGGCAAACTCTGCTACTTCTGGTGAATCTGTCTCGACTAGAGGAAATTGGCTATCCTTCGATAACTCCCATGTGACCAGCACAACTGATAATAACATCTAGGAATAATGGAAAGTCTTACTTTGGTCCCATGCCTCTCGTCATTTTGTGAGGAGCTCATTACACTAGTAGCACCCCCAGTTAAATTGTACGCCCTCCACGCACTAGGCAGCTAACGAAACCACCGGTGCCGACACCTCATCCGTGTGACACTTTCTCATCACTTTGCCAGCCAAAATTTGGGTGGCCACCTTCATTATGGGGTTAGTAATACTGGAAATGGAATACCCACGTGCTTTCTTGACAAGTTTGAACTTGTCCTTCATCTTCTCAGTGAGGTCATGCTCGCCTATCTGCCCACCAAATGCCTTTGCCGGATTCAGTCTAGAGTGAGGTAATAGTGTGATCCAATGGATCAGCATATCAGTGATTGGTATCAACTCAATCAGCCACAAGCACCCGTCATGCACAAGGCACAACAACTACTTAATGAATGTCAAATTTATAGGACCACGGTGGTAGTGAGGCACCCATAGTAGGTTCAACAACCCTACCTTGTTTACCCCGCGAATCCATTCTACCAACTCTAGCGCAGTGACACCAAACTCCTTGTAAAACACTTGCCTCATGAATTTATCGGTAGCCAAGTGGGGGAACCACTCAATGTCCCCCAAATCCCAATATTCAAGCTTCAGATGTTGGATGCATGCCAACTGTGGACCTTCAAATGTTATGTTTTCTAGTAGCAAGGGTGTGTTAAGAAGGAACTGCCCCTCATCTGGGTCCTGCGGGACCTTCACCTTTCCCTAGCACAGAGGGATGTATTCCAACAACTTAGAAATAGGGTCTACCCCCTCAATATCGATGTCTTCTGTGCCCTCCTCTGCCTCCAGATCGACCACTTTTACTTTCTCCTGCGCAGCTGGCTTTTCTTTTCTATGATCCTGTGTAGATGGATGTTTTCTTGGTGACTTGCCGACCGAAAAACTTTTCTTTTGTTTATCCTTCTTCGGCTTGGGAGCCTTTCTTAGCGGCGTAGGCTTCGGCCTAGGTGATATCAATGCCTTAGGTACTACTGCGGGAACCTCCACACTAAGCTCCCTCAGAGGCGACAATGCCCCCAGTACTAGCGGTCTCAGTTGGTGCAGACATGAAGCTGTTAATGAGGTTCTGATCAGGCTTAGACACTGGGCTTGCAAGCAAATTCTCAAAGAGCTCAAGCAATAGACAACACAACTAAGAAATTCTCAAAATGAAAAGTTTTTCCCGCTGGATGACCATCTATAATTTATAGGCAATTTTGAATTCAAATTCGAACTTCCCCCCAAAATACATCCATAAATGCGAGATTGGCGGTAGATTTCCAAAGATTTCACAGTTTATTTCAACCTTAAATGCCTTAAATTTTAACCACCCGCTCCTCTTAATCGTCTTCTGGTAGTCAAATCATGAAAATCAATAGTGACGGTCACTTTCTGGCTGCAATGCATTGTCTCCACCCCTATAGCATAGCTCCTTTCATGCTTCTGTTGGTAATGTGACATCCTCTCATTCCACACAAACCCGTCAACGCACAGCTCTAGAACTCGGGCAGTGTAGTTCATAGTCCTGTGCCTCCTTATAGCTGCCTAGAGTGCTAAGATTGTGCTACTATCATATAGTCATCTATCCGGATCCCCGGTGTGTGGCTTCAATCCGCTGCCATTTAACTTTCCCAGAAATGGATCTCCATTCAATTTCAAAAGTTGAACTTCTCCACCATCGGTAATCTCTTTGATCACATATGGCCTTAGCCAATGCATCTGAAATTTTTCTAGAAACTTATCAAACTTGTTTTCATACAATAAAACTAAATTGTTTACCTTGAAGGTGTGCAGTTTGATGTGCTGATCATGCCATGCCTTTTCACGCTCCTTCTGAACTTGTTGATGGAATCCAGCTAAGATTCTATCTTCCTCCAGCTTTGTCAACCATGCGAGCTGCTCTTCCAAGGCTCTGCAGTCTGCCATCCCTGTGAGTGCTACTATGTGTAGACTAGGCACAATGCATTCCATCAACATCACAACTTCTACGCCATAGACCAGTCTGAAAGGTGTCTATCTAGTCAATTGTTTACAAGTAGTCCTATAAGCCCATAGCACCGCTGGTACGCACACATCCCAATCGTTCCTCTACGCATTGTAAACCTTTGTCAGTGCGTTCTCCAATATATTATTAAATGCTTCCACTGTTTCATTGGCTTGAGGATGATATGGCATGCTCTTTTGATGATAAACTTGGAACTCTTCCATCAACACAGTGATCATTTCATTGAGGAAGTGTGTACCATGATCACTCATCAAAATCTTAGGGAAAACAAAACTATTCAGCACATATTCGAACATAACTTTCATTGTTGTTTCCCCTGTATAGTCCTTTACAAGCTGCGCCTCTGCCCATCTAGTGAAATAATCGATCGCAATTATGATGTACCACGCACCCATCTTCTTTCCTGGAGGCTTAATTGGTCCTAAAAAATCAATTGACCATGTTTCAAATGGCTGTAATGACACTTGTGGATTCATAGGTAGCTCATCCCTCCACGATGGCCTGCCCATCCTCTGACATGCATCGCATGCCCTACAATACACTTTGGAATCCTTATGCAATGTCGGCCACCACAACCCAGCGCACAAAATCTTCTGCACTATTTCTTTTCCTGCATAATGGCCTCCCGCAGCTCCTCCATGAGCTTCAGCTAGGATACTTCTTCATTCAAAATCAGGCACATAGCATTGCAGTATTTCGTCCGATCCCATTTTGTATAAGTGACCTGCAATAACAGAAAACTTGTCGTACACACCACCAATTCCTTCATTTGTGGACTGGTGTATCCCTCTGGAGCCGTTCCTGTAGTCAAGAAGTGGATAATGTCTGGAAAGTGATTGTCTACGATGCACACTGCAAAGAGCTACACGTCAGGCATCCCTTCCTCCAAAATGGTAGGCTTCTCCCCTGTTTCAATGAGCGATAGATGATCTAGCCCTGCATTCAATCATCCTAGCTTCACAATTACTTTGAAATCATATTCTTGAAATAACAGCAGCCATTTGCATATTTTCCCCCGCAACATAGGCTTGTTGAATAGGTACTTTAATGCAGAATGGTCTGTATGAATCTTAAAGTGTCTGCCTAGCAAGTAATTCCTAAACTTTTGGAGTGAGTACACCATAGCCAACACTTTGCGCTCCGTTGTCGAATAGTTCTTTTTATCCTTCGATAGCTTCCTGCTCGCGAATGCTATTGGGTGATCCAATTCTCCTTCACTGACCTACATCAACACTGCTCCCAATGTGATACATAATGCATCTACATGCACATGAAATTCCTTTTCCGAATCTGGGAAGAATAGGATTGACGCGGTGACCCTTTTCTCTTTCAATACATCCTGGCTCCGCTGACATTCCTCATTCCAACAGAATATACCATCCTTCTTCAATAGCTTTTCCATCAGCGGTAATTTGAGCATAGCTCCTGATGAAATTTTGATAATAACCAGTATGACCCAGCGTTGTGTGCAACATTTTAACACTCCTCGACACTATCAGTGTTAGTATTTGCATCTTGCCATCAGTGATCAAAAATCCTCTTTTCATTGCATATTAGGGTCACATTCAGAAATTTTGTCATTCCACTAGGTTGCATTCCAAAATTCACTCACTGATGGTAGTCCTAAAATAAAAAAATCATCACTCTCCCTTGAATTTGATTACTTGCTAGCAACTTCCATACCTTTTTGAGTATGCGTTATCCATAAAGTTAATGACATCAAGCCATCACATCAGTCATGTCATCAAAGGTCAATCTAGCCAAGGTTTTCATTAGGTCATTAGGGTTTTCATGGTTCAATAACATTCCACTCCATTGCATAAAGCCATCAAGTGTAAAATTGATTAGTAACCTCTCTTCACCATGTGAAGATGATTTGTAAAGAGAAATGCTTATTTCATTATGTAATTTTGAGTTCAAATATAATATTTTTAATTTTGATTTTGTAATTTTTTGTCATTTAAATGTAATAAGTACAAGGTTCACAAGTTGTTCACTCAATGTTCCAAAGATGCCACAACATCAAAATATCAATTCGTCAAAGTAAATAGTCAAGTGAAAGGGCAAAGTTTCAAACGGTTAAGTGAATGCAAAAGGGAGTTGTCTTTTCCCAAGGGTTCCTAAATCATCATTTTTCACAATCACTAAACCCTAATTTCCTCTCCCACTGAGCTAGGGTTTTCTAGGTAATCAAAGACATATAAGCAGAGGAGGTATAAGGGAGGTCATATCAGCAAGTATGAGGCCACTCCAACTCATAAACATCTTGTCTCCATCATTTTTTAAAAAATTCATTCCAAGGGACAAAATCAATTGCCACACATATGACCAATTTTCCTTCAAAGTATGTTTCCAAACAAACAGAGATGAATTTTAAAAAAGTGAGATTGGTGTTTGTCCATCATAGGCCAAGGAACAAAAACCTCCTTCGTTTTTTACACAGGTGTTTGTTAGAAAATTATATATTACGGAGCAATGGAACACATAAAAATATTGCAGAAATATAATCACAGAAAACGCATAAAACAAGAGAGACACAGATATACGTGGTTCACCTAGTTTGGGCTACGTCCACCCCGAACAACGAGTCCTTCCTTTTCTATTATCCAGCAAAATGAAGAGACACAACCTACAGCAAAACCGCTGTAATATCCTCTGTTTTCTCTCACAGTCTCACCTCTCTGTTTCTCGCTCACGGAATACACATCTATTTCACAGCCTCAAATACAATACCCTCATACAAAGAGAGGGGTTGCCTTCTAGGGAAAAAAACCATAAACTAAACATAAGTTCTACCGTCAGATCATCCGCCTAATGAACGGCCCAGATTGACTCGAAATTACTATACTTTTACAAGGCAATTTTACATTTGTTTTTAGCTTTGGGGGACCGCTGGCCCCCGGACCCCCCAGCCAGGGGGGATCGGCCCCCCCGCACCCCCCTGCATGGAGGGGTGTACAAGACTTCCTGGGGTATACATCCGGCTAAAGCAAAGACCTTTGAACAATCATGCTCCACACACAACAATCTCCCACTTGGAGAATGATTGTAGCAACTCCACTACTGCTTCATTTGCTGGACAATGACTCCTCTTTGGACCTGGCTGTTTCTCATCTTCATCGTCATCCTTGAAGACCAATTGAAACTGAGCATGTTCTCAGTTTCTCCCTGGTTACAACTTTTGTTATCTGCAGGGTTCTGGCTAGTGTGTATCTTTTCTAGCTTCAACTCTCCATCTTCCAACATTGATCGTATGAAATGGTATTTGAGCTGTATGTGTTTAGTCCTGGAATGAAAAGCTGAGTTTTTTGCAAGATGAATGGCACTTTGAATATCACTGTATAACGTGCCCATATCATGCTCCTTACCCAATTCACCCATAAACCTTTGTAACCAAATCATTTCTTTACTAGCCTCTGTAGCAGCAACATACTCTGCTTCTGTGGTTGAAAGTGCAACAACACTTTGGATTTTTGAAACCCAACTGACAATTGTTCCACCAATAGTGAATACATATCCTGTAGTGCTCCTCCTGTTATCTCTGTCACCTGCCATATCTGCATCAACATATCCTTGTAAGGATATGTTTGAACCACCAAAACATAATGCTTGATTTGTGGTACCTTTCGAATATCTGAGAATCCATTTCACTGCCATCCAATGTTGCTTTCCTAGATTGTTCATGTACCTGCTTACAACTCCCACTGCATGTGCAATATCAGGCCTTGTGCAGACCATTGCATACATTAAACTTCCAACTGCTGATGCATATGGAACTTTAGACATATAATCCATGTCTTCTTGAGTCTTTGGGCACATTTCCTTGCTAAGTTTGAAATGGCTAGCAAAAGGTGTACTAACTGGTTTTGCATTTTGCATGTTAAATCTTTTCAATACCTTTTGTATGTACTCATTCTGAGACAATGTTAATTTATGATTTTTCCTGTCTCTAGTTATTCTCATACCAAGGATTTGTTTTGCAGCCCCCAAATCCTTCATTGCAAATGAATTTGCCAATTTTATTTTGAGCACATTTATTTCCTGCATGTTAGATCCTGCAACAAGCATGTCATCTACATACAATAACAATATAATAAGCTGAAATCATTTTCCTTTTTCAGATAAACACAATGATCAGAGTGACATCTAGTATAACCTTGTTCAGACATAAACTTGTCAAATTTTAGATACCACTGCCTTGGAGCCTGTTTTAAGCCATACAAGCTCTTCTTCAACCTGCACACTAGTTTCTCCTTCCCTTTCACCTCATATCCTTATGGCTGCTGCATATATATCTCTTCCTCCAAATCCCCATGGAGAAAGGTTGTCTTTACATCTAACTGCTCAAGATGCAAATATTCAACTGCTACAAGACTTAAAATAGTTCTAATTGAAGTCATTTTAACAACAGGAGAAAATATTTCATCAAAATCAATACATTTCTTCTGTGCAAACCCCTTCACCACAAGTCTAGCTTTGTACCTCTGTTTTCCTCCATCTTCTTCCTTCAGCCTGTAAACCCATTTATTCTTCAATGTAGTTTTTCCTGCAGGCAACCTGACTAAATCCCAAGTCTGGTTATGCATTAAGGAGTCCATCTCTTCTTCCATGGCTGCCTCCCACTTCTTCCTGCTTTCAACCTGCATTGCTTCTTCATAACATTCGGGTTCACCGGAATCAGTCAACAATAAACAGTATAATGAAGGAGAGTATCGTTCAAGAGGTCTACTTATCCTGGTAGATCTTCTAACACCACTTTTAGGTGTTTGGGGTGCCTGTTGTTGTTGTGATGGTTGTTGTTGTTGTGGTTGTTGATTATTATTATTTTCAGGCACCTTTACTTTTTCAGTGATTTCATCAAGAACTGCATATTCCTTGTTTTCTTTTTCTTGTTTCTTTTCCTGCAACTGATTCTTATACAAGACCTTTTCATTGAATATTACATCTCTTCTCCTAATGATTTTGTGATTTTCATAATCATATAAGCGATAACCAAAATCATTAACACCATATCCAATAAATGTATATTTCTTTGACTTTGCCTCAAGCTTTGTTCTATTTTCTTTATCAATATGGACAAAGGCCTCACAACCAAAAGGCTTTAAAATAGAGTAGTTTACCTTTTTACCTGTCCATGCTTCCTCTGGAACACCACCATCCAAGGAACTTGAAGGTCTGCTGTTTATTAGATAAACAACAGTATCTACAGCATCTGCCCAAAACTGTAAAGGCAATCCTGCATGCAATCTCATGCACCTTGCACGCTCCATGATTGTTCTGTTCATCCTTTCTGACACACCATTTTCTTGTGGTGTTCTTGGAACTGTCTTCTCTTTGCGAATTCCATGCTCTGAACAGTATCTATCAAACTCTTTGCTGCAATATTCACCTCCATTGTCTGATCTAAGACACTTTAATTGCTTTCATGTCTCAGTCTCAACCAAATCTTTCCATTTCTTGAAAGTATCAAATACATCAGATTTATTCTTAATACAATAAATCCAAGTTTTTCTAGTTGCATCATCAATAAAGGTAACATAATAACGAGAGCCACCGAGAGATGATACCTGAGCAGGTCCCCATACGTCTGTATGCAGAAGCTCTAATTTTTCGTTCTTCTTTTCTTTCCCAACTCTGAGAAATCTGGCTCTCTTCTGTTTTCCATAAATGCAGTTCTCCCAGAAGTCCAAATCAACATTATTCAAACCTGGCAACAAATTCCTTGAGTGAATAATCTTCATCCCTTTTTCACTCATGTGTCCGAGCCTATGATGCCATAATGTTGCATCTACTCCTTTGGAAGTCAAAGCATTAACAGAGTTAGAAATACCATTGCATAAATACAATGTACCAACCTTTTCGCCCTTTGCTATTACCAGGGCTCCTTTGGTGACCTTCCAAGCTTTATCTGTGAAAGTTGTCACACAACCTTCATTGCCTAACTGCCCTGTTGAAATCAGATTTTTCTTTAGATCTAGAACATGCCTTACCTCCTTTAGTAGCCATTGGTTTCCATTCTACTGTTTTACAAGAACCTTACCCATTCCAACAATTTTACAGGGTTTATCATCACCCAAACGAACTTGTCCAAAATCTCCTTGAACATAGTCATGAAAGTATTTCTTATCAGGTGTGGCATGGAATGAGGCCCCTGAATCTACCACCCAGGAATCAGTAATATTTTCGAAAGAAAGAATCAAAGCATCTTGTAACACCTCACCTGTCACATTTGCTTCATGATTGTTTTCTTGTTGTGCATCTCCTTCTTTTCCCTTCCGAGATCTACAGTCTTTCTTTACGTGTCCTTTCTTTCCACATTTCCAGCACACTATCCCCGATCTGGACTTGGATCTGCCTTTCCTTGATTTACTGCGATATCCTGAGCTCTTTCCTCTTTCCATTTTTCTTCCTCTAGACTCTGCACTCAAAGCATTTCCCGATGTCTCACTGAAGCTTTTCCATCGCATTTCCTTGCTAAGGATAGCACCGACAACATCATCAAACTTTAAAGTAATAGATCCAGAAACGGAGTTACTAATGGCCATTACCAAACCATTCCAGCTTTCTGGTAACGAGCACAAGAATAACAAAGCTCTAATTTCATCACCAAAGTTTACCCCTACAGAACTTAACTGACTTGTAACTGTATTAAAATCATTTAAATGGTCTGCAACAGATCCACCTTCCGACATCTTCATATTAAATAACCGTTTCATAAGAAATACCTTGTTTGAGGCCGAGGGTTTTTCATATAGTTTCGACAACGCCTCCATCAAACCCAATGTTGTGGTTTCCTTCGAAATGTTGAAGGCGACTGATGCAGCATGGCACAACCGTATTGTTCCGATTGCCTTTCTATCGAGAAGGTTCCATTCTTCGTCTTTCATACCCGTCGGCATCTTTGTTTTTCCGCCCAATGGTAGGTATAGATCTTTCTGATACAGATAATCTTCCATCTGCATCTTCCACAGTGAGAAGTTTTGGCCGTTAAATTTCTTGACCCTAAACTTACCATCTTCCGCCATTGCTCCCACTCGAACCAGGAACCCTTCTTTCCTGTAAGTTTATCAGCCAAATAGACCTTCGGCTCTGATACCAATTGTTAGAAAATTATATGTTACGGAGCAATGGAACACATAAAAATATTGCAGAAATATAATCACAGAAAACGCATAAAACAATAGAGACAAAGATATACGTGGTTCACCCAATTTGGGCTACATCCACCCTGAACAGCCAGTCCTTCCTTTTCTATTATCCAGCAAAATGAAGAGACACAACCTACAGCAAAATCGTTGTAATATCCTCTATTTTCTCTCACAGTCTCACCTCTCTGTTTCTCGCTCACGGAATACACATCTATTTCACAGCCTCAAATACAATACCCTCATACAAAGAGAGGGGTTTCCTTCTAGGGCAAAAAACCCTAAACTAAACATAAGTTCTACCGTCAGATCATCCACCTAATGAACAACCCAGATTGACTCGCAATTACTATACTTTTACAACGCAATTTTACATTTGTTTTTAGCTTCGGGGGCGCTGCCCCCGAGCCCCCGCCGGGGCACCGCTGGTCCCCGGACCCCCCAGCCGGGGGGGATCGGCCCCCCCAAACCCCCGTGGGGGGGACAAGTCCCCCCCGCGTGGAGGGGTGTACAAGACTTCCTTGGGTATACATCCGGCTGAAAAAAAGACCTTTGAACAATCATGCTCCACACACAACAGTGTTATGGTTTTGGATAAATGTAAAACATACAGGTGCTACAAGAGGTTTTCTGCACTTCTGGAGTGACCTTGGGAAAATCAATTTTTCTTCTAGCTGGAGCGTCCACATGACTTACTTGATAGGTCAAATTATAAATAGACAGGGAGATATTTCCAATGAGCTCTCATGAGCTCAATTTGGAGTTGATGAAGACCTCTAAAAGTTTCCTCCAAGAGAACACTTAATTTTTACACCTTCATTCTACACATTTTGACCAGTCTTGGGAGAATTGACTTTTGAGGGGTTATGCTTGATCATTTTTAGTATTTTATAGTTCCATTGTGTAGCCAGGAGAGAGATATTTACAACTAGCTATCATGATCCAATTTGGACTTTGGGAAGGCACCCAAAAGTTGATTTTCAGTCGGCACTACGCACGTGGACATCTGGAGGGCACACTTGCATTTTGAGGGTGCACTCGAGCAGGTGATGCACACCTTCCTGAATTGCTCACTAAGCTTCAAAAAAAAGTTCCATCACTCTAGAATTTTAGAAAATCCTTGTTTCATCATCTTTCAAGTGAGTATGACAAATTTCTTGCCTCCTTGCACTTCTGAACAATGATATCATGGTGTTATAATATTCTATGCAAAATTTGGTGTCTTCTTTGCTATAAACCATAATTTCATTCCTAATGTTCAAATATACTTCCTAATACTTTCATAACCCTTCCTACATATCTAAAAACCCTATCCCTACCCTTACATTACCATTCCCTTCCCCAAATCCATTTATCCCCTAAACCCTAAGACCTAGGTAATTCAATTTCGTAGGCTCCCAAATCCCTATACTTGTAATAAAATTCCTATTTCCAAATCCCACAACATTTCTACTTGCTATCACCTCCCTCAATTTGATGATCCCTTCCCCGATCTCCCTTATTTTTTCCATCCCATTACCCACTCCCTAAACCTACATTTCAATCCCAATTCATCTCCCTAGGGTTTTAGACACTAAGACACCATGGCAGAAGAAGAGAACATAAATTACAGTGAGGATAAAGATACATTGTAGGAGGAAGATAGAAAGTAGAGAATGACATACAAAGGAGGATGGCAAAACACTATGCCAAGAGAAACAAGATTGCAAGGTCAAAACTTAAGAAAGGCCAATGCCAAAATTGAAACCCTAAAAATGAAAAAAGAGGAAGGGAGGCTTGATATCCTTGATGAAGCCCCACTCCATGCCTAACCCTCATCATTATTCATCACTCAGCAAATTTTGACAAGTTTTTCTACATTTTTGCAAATTTTTGAAATTTTATACATTTCAAGACAGTTTTGTGATAGCTAAAATGCGAGGCACATAGGGCCCTAGGCATTGTGCTTTTGTTTGAGGCACTTTTTGGCCAAAATATGACTACCATTAGATTCAAAGCAAGGAAGACATGCAGGAAAACCACTTTGATAACTTTGTTTGGTCCAACTAGCACGAGAAAAAGTGAAATAACACCCAAAAAACCACAGTTCTGTCTCATTTTTCATCTAGGTGTTGCGCACTGAGCAGTCTTAGGAGAAACACTTTTTTATGGGTCAAATTAACTCCATTTTTCAAAATAAAGACATATCTGGAAATTATACTAGATAGGATTTCCAACAAGCCATCTTGAGCCCCGTCTAGACACTCGGAAGGCACTCAAAACTTGGCCGCAACATGGAGGGCATGCCTGGAAAAGAGATGGCACACCTGGTAGAAAAATGGCGTGTTTGACAAATGTTTGATATTTTTCAATTTTCACTGCATTTTTTACTTTTATCTTGGGAAATCAAGTTTTTACTTATGTAATTGATGAAAGTAAATGTAATTATCATGTTTTTACTATTACCTAGGGTAAATACATTAGGTAAATGGACTCAATGAGGTGTAATGAATTAGTTCACTTAAGTTAGGGGTGAGTCACTTGGACCTCCCTACACTTCAGCTTTCAACTTAGGTTTTGGTGGAACTGCTCCTCCTCTCATGGATTTCACCCCTGAGGCTGGGAGGAGTTTTTTTGAGGCCTATATCATGTAATGTTTCAGTCATTCTATAGGTTGGAGTCAGTTGGATGTTGTTGTATTGATCAGGGACACTATTGTAATCAGCATTTCGCAGAAATTTAGTGAATGAGTTGCAGCTATTTTGGTGGAATACCTGTGGTATGGCATTTTTACATAGTTTCTTCTTATGTTGCACATGTTTGAATGTTTTTTTACTTCCATGTTTCATTTCACTTCTACAATATGTTGATTTCAATTTGGTGAGTAGAATACATCTTACATGCTCTGTTTTGCAAAAATATTCATAATTTGTCCATTTTCTTCAGTTTAGAAAGAATACATGCTTGTATTTCTCTTTCTAGCACCTCACCAGTCTCATCCATCTCACTCAAGAACCTTAAAGTGTTTGAGTGTCTACCTACCTTGCTCCATTAGATGTCTGCAATCATACCCTTATTTTCCCTGACCTAGTCCCTTTGACCTAATCCTCATCCAACAACCCAATTTCAAAAAATCAAACCCCTCTGCACATCATAACTAGCCTAAAACCCTAATTCATCCAGCCCTCTTAGCTGTGATTTTGTGGAGAGATCCCTCTTCGACTTGGTAGGGCTAGATACCAAGTCAAAAGGTTGGTTTGTGGTTACCTTAGTTGGACTCTTCCTCGGCCTTAGAGATCCGAAGAAGTGATAACATGCGCCTTCAAGTTAATTATGACTGTGATCTTAGCAGGGTCCACCATTAATCCTTGTCTGCACACTACATGACTGAGCAAGATTTTGAAAGGGATGCAAAATAAACACTTCTTCAAGTTTAGCGCGATCTGGTACCTTTGGCACGTATCCAACATCAAGCGCAAACTAGCTACTTGGTGCTTTACGAGCCCAAACACCATCCAATGATCAAAGTATACCTCCAAAAAATTGTGAATAAACTCTTTAAACGTTGTAATGACTACGTGCGAAAAGATTACAAGCGCATTCTTAAGTCCAAAAGGCATTACCGTATACTAAAAGCATCCCCACTCGGTCGCAAAGGTCATCTTACTACTATGTTCTGACGCGATCTTTATCTGATGATATCTAGAGGACCCATCAGTAAATGAATATGCTTCCTATCTGCCAACATTATCCAATACCTCATCCGTGAACGAAGTTGGAAAGGGATCATGAACCGAAGCATCATTCAGTTTCCTGAGATCTATGCAGATCCTTATCTCATATTTCTGCTTCTTTTCCTGAACTACCATGGGGCTTACCCAATCGAACTCCTCCACCAGTTCAATAATCCCTACTGCAAGCATTTTATCCAACTCTAAGTAAACCTTTTCTTTATAATTTTGATTAAGGCAATATGGCCTCTGCTTTAGAGGCTTCTTGTCTAGTTTCAATGTTATTTTCATCACTCCTAAATCGCCTATTATCCCCTTCAAGTTTGAAAACTTTGTAGGGAACAAATCCTGGTATTCACGGAGAAACTCAGTGACCTTATCCACTATAGCATCATCCCAGTAGCCCCTATCTTCGTAAACTTCGGCTCCACCTTTATTCCAATGTTCACTTGTCTAGTTTTCGGCAGCGTAGTGATATCTAGATTCTCTATCTACAGCCCCTCAACTTTGCGGTTACCTTCTCCCTCTGGGATATTAATGTTCCTTGGATACTCCTATTCTTCCTCAGTATTCACATTGTAGCACTCTAGTGCATGGTGCAGCTTCATGGTCCAATCTGGTTGAATCATATCCAAGCGATCCTATGCTATTCTAAAGATCATTGCCTTGACCTCCTACAACACTTCATCAATGCACTCAAATCCATCTTCAAAGCTGAATGTCATTAAGAATCCCTGTCTCAAAATATCCCATTCATCTGTGTCATGGCAGAGCTCTGTTTCCAAGTACAAATTCATTGGTATTATGTCCAAAGTGTGACAGAACAAATGCACCCACTCCAGTTGCAGTTCTGCTCCATAAGCATTAGTCCATTTTGCTAAGTGATCGCGAGGATCACTCCATCCATAATATTTCTCTATCAATTTCACTTTTGGGCGACCAAATCTCACCCTCATCATTATTTTGTATTCACGCCACCCATCAAAATTGTCTTTATGAGTACCCCACCACCTTGCGGGCATAGCGTGCAGCGCCAAATCCAAGGCCAGGAAGTGATGTTTCTCTAGAACTTCCCTTTCAAATGCATACAAAAATTTATCAACGTCAGTTAAACCATCATAATATGGCAAACTTCTTACCTCCAATGATACACAGTGCATCGATTTAGTCATCATATTACAACAAAACGTAGATACTTTGTGCAAACCATTCTATTGGTGTTCTAATTCTTCATCTGAATTTGATGTGTAGGAGCTTTCACGGTCCCATGCAATATGTCCATCAGCTGTCAGATTCACCCAATCTTGGTCTCATGCTGTTAGTTCGTACATTTGAACCAAATCATCATCACTTTCATAATTGCAGACCTTTTCAGTATAACGTGGTCCTTCTGTAGGGTCCATAGGTACTACTACACAGAGCGATTTCTTCTCAAATGACGTCGTCCAATTCTTCAAATTGATCACCCCATTCATTTCAATAGCCCAGTCGATCCCAAGGAGCATGGGGTAGGGACGCTATCATCGACAATCTCTATCACTTTGAAATCAACCAATGCGCTCACGCCTTCGATATCTATTGTCATTCCCTGCAATCGTCCCATGGGGATAATCTTTTGTTGATTCGCCATCCTCAATTGAATTGGAGACCACTGCAGTGCAGGTCTCCCCATTCTCTCCCATGTTTGTTTAGGAAACACATTCGCATTTGACCCAAGATCCAGAATAACTTGGCCCATTTCATATTCTCCTATTTGTGTAGTGAGCCTCATATCATGCCCTATTCTTGCCTTATGCTTACCAATTTTCTTGACTACGCGCAATCCCTCAGGAGCATTTTCATTACTAGTGCATTTATTGATCAAACCCTCCAATCCTTTTGCGACCTTTATATAACACAACAACTTCATACAAGTCTCCAAAAAGGTAGTAACATGGATGGGTCCATTTCTTCAGACTGCTTATCCTAAATTCCTGAGGTAGAAGCCTCAGTGAAGCTTTTCTTCAATTCCATGAAGGTTTCTTTAGCGCACTCTAGATCAAATCCCACCTCCTTCTTTGGAGCTTTGTGGACCCATTCACTTTCTCCAGGCTACTTTACCTTATCTTCGCTAGCCATCATTCCACTTAGCAGCATGATATTCGAATTAGGATCCTCTTCACGAGGTTCAACCCTCATCATTTGCAAGTTCTAGGTAGGCTGCTGAGGTTGCATCCCCTTTTCCCACATCTTAGCTATTAATACAGGGTAGTATTCTGTCGCATGGTCAAACTAAGTACAATATCAGCACAATAGGTGGGTTGAGTTTGTAATTTCTACTGCGTAGTGTCTTGGCCCTCCACAATTTTAGCAAATAACTTGTCCCTAACCTCTCGGAGGTCCTCCTCTGCCTCGGCTTCATTTGCCCCAGATATCCTCCTTACGCTCCCCCAGTGCCTTGATCCGGAGGCTGAGTTTCTTTCTGCATTCGATATGTGGGCGTTCTCTCCATCATTAACTCATAACTATAACACTTGCACTCATCATGACCGACCGAATTGCAGAAGTTACAGAAGAGATGTTGCGGTGTCTGTACAAATTTTTGCAGCAAGTGACAATTATCTGTCACATGTTTTCCAGCTATCCAACAGATAGCACACCACAGTGCAGGCCCTGTACTTGGCCTTGATTGAGCTTCAGGCCTCAAAGGCATTAGCTCTCCTCCTGCAACATAATTCACAACGACAGGGCAATGATACTTATCATGCCCTTACCTCTTACATTTCAAACACCAAACTTCTTCGTGCACTTCTGGCCGAGCCGCTCTATCCTTCTTCAGACTTTGGAACTCTAGGAAAAGATTTTGCAACTCCGCGTGAATCTACTGTACTCCCAAAGAAGCATCTTGAACTGGTGTCTCATGCAATCTCATCATAATCTCTAGGGCTTTCGCCTGGGTCCCAATCTTTTGCTGTGATAAAGCAACCCTTAGATGAGGCAAGAGAGAAGCTACAAACCATTCGCAGTGTTGCCCATCCGTAATATTCATAATAGCTTCACGGATCTTTCATTTCAATCTCTAATCCAGCTCTCAAGGTGTCTCACCAGGCTTCATCAAGATTTCCTTGAATCCCTTGATTAATTGTGCTTCAAAATTGAGTCTACTAAATTCCTTATTCAATGCAGTTTGAATGTCTACCAATGCAGCTACCAAATTATCAGTGAAGTACTTAACGTACCGTGTTAGTGCATGCTCCTGTAAAGAAGTATCCAACGTTGCTTTCTTCATCTAATCATCTGCAATATTATGAGCTTCCCATACAACCTTCGCAACAAACCAAAACTAGTCCAGGTCCTCATTTCCCAAGCCCTTAAAAGTGAGAAAATTCATTATATTCTCCATATTTAACGGTTGTCAAGGTGGTGGCAGTGTGGGCGAAGGTGTATGTAGTGGAGGTGAAGTTGGAGGTGGTGTGGGCAAATCGGGTATTCATGAGAAACCTTACCTTATTAACTGGACAACACTCTATGGAGAAGCATGTGTTGCTTATTTATCATCACTCAGAGGTGGCTCAATTAGCAAGCTATATTCAGGTCTTGTTCCCCTTCTATCCCTGAATAAATTTCCACTTCACGTAGCTCCAAACATCAAGGTAATTGCATAACCTGCTTTTCACATAAGAGAATTTTAATCCAAGTATTCAAATATCTTAAATACTTATCTTGCAGTCCCTTGAAGAAGCATCACTCTGCTTTGCTGTAGCTAACTGGGGTATCCACCGTGAACTCTGTCACAAATCCTCTAATGACACGATCAAGCCACTGATCGAAAACGAGCACGATCTTATCTTCAGAGGGTTCCAATCTCTGCACTAGCTCCAGGGTCTACACTATTGGACCATCGAGCCTCCACCTTCCCTGACCGTCTGCCAATTTAGCAATCCACTCGTATAATTTGACCAGGAAGGAACAAAAGAAAATTTCGTGTATCTTTGTGTACAAATACCTGTCCAACCACTATTCTTTCGTCAATCATAGATTTATATTTTCTTACGCCGCAATTTTTTTTATGGATTCCAAATATGTGACATCACATATATCTTTATGCAGATCCCGGTCCCAGCAATAGAACCATTTTTTGTATTAGTGTGTCCTGACCCAGGCTAAGAGTTAAGTTTGCCAAACAAATCCCTACACTACTGGCCCTTTTGGCATCAAGCCACGAAGCGTGGACTGAAGTCTCACCCGAAGCAGTATGTGGGGATGCTGGAACCAAGTTTCTGCACCCAGAGATGAGCGTGATGTCATTTTATGCCCTAAACATGCCTTCGCGCAGATCGATAAAGCCTTAAGGCTTATTGGTATAACTTCCTTTTATCAACCTTTAGACCTTCACGAAGGTCTACGACCATGTTTCACAGACCCTAAACAAGCAAATTAACTACTTACACACCTCTGTAATTACCCTTATTTTTGTATTTACCTAGATCGACTTAAGTGTTTGATATATTTAACATGCATTAATGTATTATTCGCATAAACAAATATTAGTACTTGCGTTCTTATAACAATGTAAGACATGCAGAATTGTGCATCAATACAGTATTAAATCATAACCTCATTATTCATCATAACATAAACGCATTCACTCATAACAAAAGTAAATGGAAAAAGCACCAATATTTCTAGAATAATCACTTTATTGATACTCTAGTTCTGCTTACAGACTCGAAACTATCCTGCGCACTTAGCTGCAGGGGTCCGCGTGCTTAGTTCCGAACTCTACTCTAGGTCTCTGCGCACACAGCTGCAGAGCCTCTCTTCTATTCTAAGACTTTTCAATCTTCACTTCTAATGACACATTACATTCATTGATCTCTCTACTATTATGCCTTAGACTCTCTAACACTCTCCTTTTTATACAATCCCATTATCCACGGACCATGGGTAAATCTACCAAAGCCAACACAACTTACATAAAAGAAGGGAAAATCCCTTTATGAAACTTACTATCTACGCAATCCGCGACCATAGCTTGTGCAAAATTTACACTTTACATAACAAAAACAACGCTTTCTACCCCAAAACTTGGGCTTTTGCCCAAAAATTGACTGTAGGAACCCTGTCCCAACACTCACAAAAGCTATCGAATGATCAATCTCTCCCTCGCTTGCATTAATATTGCTCCTAGCACAATGCAGGAGGCATCGACATGCACATGAAACTCCTTTTTCCAGTCTGGAAACATCAAAATAGGCGATGACACCATTTTCGCCTTCAAGACATCCAAACTGTGCTGAGAGTATTCATCTCAAAAAAACATCGCATCTTTCTTTAACAATTTTTCCGTAGCCAGTGTGTCCTAGTTTCTCACATAGTTGATTCACATTCCTAGGAGCTTCCAAATTCACAATTACAGCGATCTTCGCAAGGTCCACCATCAAGCTCTGCTTATATACAACATGGCCGAGAAAAATCCCAAAAGGCACATAGAATATACACTTCTTCAAGTTCAGCGCAATATGATACCTTTGACATGTATCCAGCATGAGGTGCAAACTTGCAACATGTCACTTCACCAACCCAAATATAGTCCAATGATCAAAATATTCCTCCAGGAACTTATGAATAAACCCTTTGAATGTCGTGATCACTAACTGAGAAAAGATTACAGCCACATTTTTCAATTTGAATGACATAACTATATATTGGAAGCAACCCCACTCAGTCGCGAAGGTTGTTTTCTTCGATCTTCTAACATGATCTTTATTTGATGATATCTCGAAAAACCATCAGTAAATGAGTATTCCTGTTGTCCACCAACATTCTCTAATACTTCATCAGTAAATGGTGTCGGAAATGGATCATACACATAGGCTCATTCAGCTTCCACAGATCTACGCATATGTGGATTTCTCCCTTCTTTCTATTTTCTCGAACCACCATTGGGCTTACCCAATTTGATTCTTCTATAGGCTCAATAATAATAGCTTCCAACATTTTATCCAGTTCTTGGCGCACCTTCTCCTTATACTTTGGATTTAGTCGATAAGGCCGCTGCTTAATAGGATTTGCATCCAGTTTCAATGTGATATTCATAACACCTAAATCTTTGACAATCCCTTTAAAATATGAAAACTTTGTTGGGAATAAGTCCTGGTATTCATGTAGTAGCTTAGCTACCTTATCAATCGTATCTTCATCCCAATAGTCTCCTACCTTTGCAAACTTAGGTTCTTCTTCAGATCTAAAGTTTACCTATCAAGTTTTCAAAGGATTTGATATATCCGAGTTCACCACCTTTGGTCCTTCGACTTTGCGTTGTCCTTCAGTTTCAAGAATGGCAATATTCCATGGATTATCCTCTTCTGCTTCATCAATCATATTATAACATTCCAGCACATGGTGCACCTGTGTACTCCAATATGGTTGAGTCCACTTGACCGGTTCCTCCGGCGTTCCGGATATAGCTGCTTTAATTTCTTGTAGCACCTCATCAATGCCCTCAAAACCATATTCAATGATAAAGGTTAATAGAAAACTCTCCCTTAAAACTTCCCATTCAGTAGTCTAATGGCGAAGCTTTGTCTCCAAATACTAGTTCATTGGGATTGTATCTAAGGTATGATAGGAAATATGCACCCCTTCTAGTTCAGGTTTTCTTCCCCATGCCTTAGTCCATCAAACTAAATGATCACGCAGATCATCCTTCCCACTGTCTTTTTCATCATCCTTTTGTACTCTCTCCATCCAGCAAATATCTCCTTGTGCGTACCCCACCAATAGGTAGGAGTAGCACACAGAGCCAACTCCTGTGCCTTGAATCGATGCTTTTCCGTTACTTCGCTTTCAAATTCTTCTAAAAATAGTTCCACATTATTCAAACCATCATAATTTGGAAGGTTTCTTACCTTAGCCGAAACACACCTCAGCGACTTGGCCATCATGTTGCAGCGTAGCATAGATACTTCATGCAACTGATTCTACCAGTGTTCAAGCTCTTCATCAAAATTTGAGGTGTAGGAGCTAGCCCTATCCCACACAATTCATCCATCGGCTATAGGATTGATCTAATCTTCGTCTTGCGTTGTTATCTTTTATATCTGATCAATATCATCATCACTCTCGACATAGTCACACAAAATTTTGGTATAACGCATTCCTTATGCAGGGTCTAGTGGCACTACAACCCTGAGCGACTTCTTCTCAAAGGACACCTTCCAATTCTTCAAGTTGATTACCCCATTCACATCAATAGCTTAGTCAATTCCTAGTAGCGTGGGGTATGGGTTACTATCATCAATTATCTCAATGACCTCAAAATTAGCCAATGCACTCGCACCCTTAATGTCCATCGTTACACCATATAAGCACCCCATTGGAATGATCTTCTACTGATTTTCCATGCGCAACTGAATAGGATACCACTGCAGCGCAAGTCTCCCCATCCTTTTCCATGTTCTCTTAGGAAATACATTCGCATCAGACCCTAGATCCAAGATTACTTGGTCCATTTCATATTCACCTATCTCTGCAGTTAGCCTCATCTCGTGTCTTCTTCGCACCTTATGCTTACCAATCTTTCTTATCATGCACTGCTCAGTAGGAGTCTTTTCCTTATTGGCGCACTTGCCTATTAAGTCTTGCAATCCTTCGAATGCTTTCTGATCACACAGTAACTTCATACAAGTCTTTAGGAAAGTAGCTAGTATGGAAGGATCTACTTCTTCTATTGCATTATTTTCTGGCATTTTCTCCTGACTTCTTAAGGTGGAGGCCATAGCAAAGTTATTCTTTGCTTCCATGAAATTTTCTTTAGCGCAATTAATATCAAAGTTTACTTCCTTCTTAGTAGCATTGCATACCCATCCGTCTTCCTCAGGATTCTTACCTTTATCTAGGTCAATCTTCATACCACTTCTTGACACAATATTTATGCTTTGATCCTTTTTGTGGGGCTTAGACATCATCATCTGAATGTTCTGCGTAGGTTGTTGGGGCTGCGCCTTCTTTTCTTGCATATTTTCCATAAGGAACATAAATTCCTCTATGGCATGGTCAAACTATCAAAAATATTGTCATGATGGATGCGTGGGATTTGTACAATCTTGCACGGAATTCCCTGCTTTTCCACAGTTATAGAAGATTGCCTACCCACGTCCTGGTCCAAGGCTTCTTCCTCTTCCTCAGCCTTGGAATCCTCCACGAGTTGCTCCCATGCCTTGATCCTGAGGCTGGTTTTCTGCCTGCATCCTATAGGTAGGGGTCCTATCCATAATCAACTCATAGCTTCAACAATGGCGCTCATCATGTCCTACACACTTACATAAATTGCAAAATAACTGCTGAGGGATCTATACAAACTTTTGTAGTAAATGGCAGTTATCAGTAGCATGTTGTCCTGTAACCTGACAAATAGTGAACCATAGCGTAGCTCCTGTGGTCGTCCCAACATTATTTTCAGGTTTTACGGAAATAGGCCCTCCCCCTATGATGTAGTTCTTAAAGACCAGACAATGGTCCCTATCATGTATGTGGCTCTTACACTTGAGACACCAGATCTCAACGTATACCTCCGGCTGAGCTTATTTCCCTTTCTTTAAGCTCTGTGGCTCCAAGTGTAGGCTTTCAAGTTGTGAATGTATCTATTGCACCCCAAGATTTGTGTCCTTTATAGGCAAGGCATCCAACCTCATCACAATCTCCAACGCTTCCACTTGCATTGCTATCTTCTACTGTGACAAAGGTATTCGTAAATGTGGCAAGAGGGATGCTATAAACCAATCATGATGTTGTGAGTATGAGATTATCATATTGGCTTGCCTGATCAAAAATTTCAACCTTTGATCAAAATCCCAAGGTGTCTCATCTATCTTTTGTCGGATTTCCTTTAATTCAATGACTAGCTGTGCCTCTGACTTAGGCTTACTGAACTCCTTGTTCAAAGCTAGCTGGGTATTCACCAACATCGCATTGGGGTTATCAATGAAATACTATATATACCATGTTAACATGTGTATTGCAAGGCTATAACCAACTACACTTTCTTAATATTGTCATTGGTAATATGTTGCATTGTCCAAACAACTCCTGTGACAAACTAAAACTATTCTGGATCTTCGATCCCCTCTCCTTTAAAGATCATCATCTTCATTGCGTTTGCCATGTTGAATGGTGGAAATGCAAGTGGAGGGGGTGGAGGCGTAGGTGTATGTGGTGTAGGTGGAGGTGGAGGTGGAGGTGGAGTGGATGGATGAGGTATCCCTGCATAATTAACTGAACTGCACTTCACGACGTAGTCACCACTACCCCTTCATCATCACTTGAAGGGCATTCAATGAGTGGAGTATATTATGTGATGGATCTGTCGTTCTTTCTAAAGAATCTCCCATTTTCCATAGCCCCAAACATCAAGGTACTTTCATAACCCTCTTTTCACATAACAACATTTTAATCCAAGTCTTCAATGATTTCAAATACTTACCTTGCGGTCCTTTAAAGATCCTTCACTCCACTTCATTATAGTAGGTATTTCTATTGATCACGAAATAAGTCACAAAATTGCCCATCGTGCGATCAACCCAGTGATCCAGAACCTGCGTGATATTTCTTTCTGATGCTTCCAGACGTCAATCCATTTCAGAATTCCACACTATAGGGTCTTCAAGGCTCCACGTCCCTTGACTATCTGCCAATTTGGACAACGACTTGTATAGTTCTTCGGGGAAGAAACAGAAGAACGCATCGGTCTTATATGTGTACAAAAATATCTATAACCACTTCTCTTTGGATAGTTTAGGACTCCTGTTCTCCTTAGATTCAAATGCATGCAATTTTCAATCAATCCACTTATCAAACTCTTTCTTCGTAAGAAACCATTTATCACACATCTCTTAGACAGGTCATGGTCCCAATAACGGATCCATTTGTTGGATTAAGGGGGCCTGACCCAGGTTCAGAGTTGTTCGCGCCAACCAACAAAACCCTAACTATTGGCCCTTTCAGTAACAACCTGTTTAGCGTAGGCTGCAGTCTCACCTGAAGCAGTATTGGGGGATGATAGAACCGGGTTTCTACATTCAAGGACATGTGATAACTGGTTCTTAAGCTCCTATAGCTCAGATTTTCCTTTGAACATATTAGTAGTCTCCTATGGCTTGCTACTGTACCTCTATGAAAACAGTTTCTAAACCGTCGCCAAGGTCTACAACTAGTCTTTGCGGACCCTAAATCAGTATATTAGCCACTTTCATGCGTTAATTGATAACCCTAGCGCCGACTTCCAGTAGATCTATCCAATTTATCTGAAAACATAACAAAAATAACCCTTATCTTCATGAAAATAGATAACTACTCACATCATGCACAAATAAGATAGATTTAGTGGTTTCATGCAACATTTATTCATTATTCCATAGCAACACATTATAAATGAAAAATCATAACATAAATAGAATCAATAGACATGCTTAGATTTCACAATAATTTTTCAAAATCAGTCTTCATTTATCTTCAATTTTCAGATTACAAACTTTTTCACCTTGCGGACTCAGCGGCAGGGGTCCGCACACTTAGCTACAGACTTACCAAGATCTCTTGCACACTCAGGTGCAGGAGCCTTTCCCTTTCATCTAAGTACAGGAAGAAAAGCCTTCCTGCCTCAGCATTCACCCCAAAACAATCTGTATCTAGATGTTTCTTCCTTAGTTCCCCTTCTAGACTTTCTACGACTCAGATATATAGCATTCTCAATATAATACCATGGTCCACGTGTTATAGATCTGATCTGAAACTATATGATAAATAACAAATATACCCAAGAAATAACAAGATCTACATATAGATAAAAATGCTTCTTTATTGATCAAACCCTTAAGGTATGGCAACACCATACATTCACTCCTTAAGGAAAGAGAACACTCCACAAGCCATATGCCTGTTCATACAATAATCCTTGACATCTCTCAATGGGGAGTCTCTAGCCTCTATATAGGCCTCATACATACAATACCATGGGCCATTACCATGGTTCCCTCAATACCATCTATCTAATACCATGGGCTTATTACATTATTGCTAACTACTTATGGTCCCTTATATGATACGGGTTAACCACTTTATTTATTACTATGGCCCATTCCATTATTACATTATTCCCTTGGGTACATCTCTCTATACCCCATACTATACCCCCTAGGTATACTACATTCCACCCCCCTTAAACATGTTTCGTCCGCGAAACATAAGAAGAACACAAATAATAATATCTACTCGAAAGTGTAGTCCACTGGTACCATGCACGTGCATCTAGCCATCTAGAGAAAGGTGAACCCTCGATCTAGTTGGTGCCTCGCTTGCTTGAGATGGAAGTTGACCCTGACAGCTCTTTTCTATTGATGTGTAGAAGGTGGATCTTTTCTCCTCTATCTGTCATGCAGGGGTTTTTTTCTTTGTGGCTAATTCGTTGCCATCTTGTTGGTTGTTTTCTTGCAGGGTGATGTGGGTGGTGATATGCTGAAGTGTTAACCAATGGTGTATCTTTCTTTAATTCACCACCTAATGGAGGCTGATTGGTATCTGGTACATGTTGTGGTGTCTTCTATTGATTTTTATCTTCCAATATTACTTCAACCACTGAGTCCTCATCTGATGTATCAATACCTGTAACATTTTCTACTTCAACCTCCTTAGACACTACCTGTTTTTCTGGTACCTGGTTTGACGTTTGTGTTTGATTGTCGACCATCAAAGGCTCATCATCTGATGTGTGAGTGTCATTAGAGATTTTTGCTTCTGCCTCCATAGTCACTGCTTAGGTCTTAATGGAAATATCCTACAATGTAATTTTCTTCTTTTTATACCAGAGCTTCAGGAATTTCTTCTACACATTAATATTGACAGTACCCACAGACTCCATCCTTGAATATCCCAAAACAACATCCATGTTATCCATATTTGAAGTATTAAAATCACAATGCAACACATACTTGTCCATAGAAAGCTTCAAATATTTATAAAATTCAACATCCTCATTATCAACTTGTGTGTTTCCAATGTGTTTTTCCGGAACTTGCAATTTTGTTGCCAAATTAACATTGATAAAACTATGCTTGCAACTAGGATTTATAGACACAACAATCTTCTTTTTCTGAATCAATCCATGAATCTGCAATAAGGAGATACCAACAGAAAATAACCCTACATGTTTCTCATTATCTTGTTTTCTAGCATGAGACCATCTGTCTAAAATGAATTTTTCAAATTCTTTATCGGGCAGGTTGGAACACTTCCTTTTGTTAAGTAATTCGCACCATGTGGCCTCCTCATCTTTAAAATTAGCTATTACCCAAAATTTCCAATGTTTTTTCCATAATGACTTTCGTTCTTTTATGTATTCTTCAATAGTAGGACCATTATCTTTTCCTGTAAAATATAGAACCGCCATGAAGAAGGTTTTGAAAAAAATTCACTTACTTGGTGAAAATTTTAAATGGCCACAATTTAGTCACTATTGCTCAGAATCCCTATTATAACCTTTTTCAGAAATGGAACAACCATTTTGGATCTTCCCATGTGGTAGAAATCCTAATCTAGACACTGGAATTTCATATTCGCACTGAAACTATCTCGCCGTCACAAAAATTTCTAAAAAAAAAAGAGCTAATTTTAAATCAGCAATATCTCCCTCATCTGGACTCTGATTCGACATTTTTTTCTTCAAATTGGATATTTTTTTGCAAATAACTCAGATCTACAATTAGATTCTGCAAAATTTTCCCCAGAACGTACAAATCTAATCTACAAACTCGCTGCCCCGAAAAATGTCTGAAACACATATGATTTTTAAGTCAGTGACATCTCCCTCATCTGGACTCCGATTCGGCCGATTTTTTTTTTAATTGGGTATTTTTTTGCAAAGAACCTAGATCTACAACAATATTATGCAAATTTTGTACTAGAACATACAGTTATGATCTGGAAATTCACCGCCCCGAAAATGTCTACAACACAGATGATTTTTAAATCAGCGATATCTCGCTCATCCGGAATCTGATTCGATTGATTTTTTTTTCAAAATAGGTATTTTTTCACAAGGAAGCCAGATATGCAATTAGATTCTACAAATTTTGCACTAGAACATACATATCTGATCTACAAACTCACCACCCCAAAAAGTTCCTACCAAAAAAAAAAAAAACTTTGCTTTGTCCAAGAAAGTGATCTGATACCACTCGTTATAGATCTAACCTAAAAATATATGAGAATACAAATATACCCAGAAATAATAATACAAAAATAGATAGAAATGTTTCTTTATTGATCAAACCCTTAAGATAGGACAACACCATACATTCACTCTTTAAGGAAGGAGAACACTCCACAAGCCATATGCATATTCATACAATAATCCTTGACATCTCTTAATGGGGAGTCTCTAACCTCCATATAGGCCTCATATACACAATACCATGGGCCATTACCATGGTTCCCTCAATACCATCTATCTAATACCATGGGCTTATTACATTATTTCTAACTACTTGTGGTCCCTTACATGATACGGGTTAACCACTTTATTTATTACTATGACCCATTCTATTATTACATTATTCCCTTGGGTACCTCCCTCTATACCACATACTATCCCCCCTCGGTATACTACATCAGATCAGATTTGTACATTCTATTGCAAAATTTTCAGAATCTAATTGCATATCTGGGTTCGTTGCCAAAAAATACCCAATTTGAAAAAAAAATCAGCCGAATCGGAGTTTGGATGAAGGAGATATCACTGATTTAAAAATCAGCTGTGTTGTAGACATTTTTCATGGTGGCGGGTTTTCAAATCAGATTTGTACATTCTTGTGAAAAATTTATAGAATCTAATTACAGATCTGGGTTCCTGGTAAAAAAACACCCAATTTGAAAAAAACAATCAGCCGAATCGGAGTCTGGATGAGGGAGATATTGTTGATTTAAAAATCAGTTGTGTTGCAGAATTTTTTCAGGGTGGTGAGTTTGTAGATCAGATCTGTATGTTTTGGTGCAAAATTTGTAGAATCTAATTAGTGAAAAATTACCCAATTTGAAAAAAAAAATCAGCCAAATCGGAGTCCGGATGAGGGAGATATCGCTGATTTAAAAATCAGCTGTGTTGTAGACATTTTTCGAGGCAATGAGTTTGCAGATTAGATCTGTATTTTTTGGAGAAACATTTGCAGAATCTAATTTCGTATCTCGTTTCTTTGAAAAAATATACCCAATTTCAAAAAATCATTTAGTCTAATCAGAGTTCAGATGAGGGAGATTACACTGATTTAAAAATCAGCTGTGTTGCATACATTTATCGGGTGGTGAGTTTGTAGATCAGATCTATGTGTTCTAGTACAAAATCTACATAATCTAATTGTAGATCTGGGTTTTTGGCGAAAAAATACCCAATTTGAAAAAAAAATGGCCGAATCGGAGTCTGGATGAGGGAGATATCGCTGATTTAAAAATCAGTTGTGTTGTAGATATTTTTTGGGGTGGCAAGTTTGTAGATAAGATCTATATGTTCTGTGGCAACATTTGCAGAATCTAATTGCAAATCTAGATTCTTTGGAAAAAGATACCCAATTTCAAAAAAAAAAATCAGTCGAATCAAAGTCAGGATGAGGGAGATTTCGCTGATTTAAAATTAGTGTCTTTTTGAGAAATTTTTGTGACGGTGGGACAACTGAAGCATGAATCTGAAATTCCAGTGCCTAGATCGGAATTTGATGAAGATGTACAAATTTGATGGCTTTGATCCAGAAATATGGGTAGCACAAATGGAACAATATTTTTCTCTGAATCACATCGTACATTATGAAACTAAATTGCGTGTGGGAGACCTTTACTTGGACCAAGAAAGATGGCAATGGTGGCAGTCGCATTCTAAATGCTATCTAAGGAAAATTACTTAGTAGATATTCACAAAATTCATTTGTGACCACGTTGATCATAAATCTAATTTTTTGGGTCCTCTTACTTAGCTCAGATAGACAGACACACAACCTAGTGATTTTATTTTTACAAGAAAGAAGGAAACCAAGAAACCTAAAGGGTTATTTTCTGCTAGTATCTACTTATTGCAGGTTCATGGATTGATTCAAAAGGAGAAGATCATTGTGTCTATAAATCCTAGTTGCAAGCATAATTTTAACAATGTTAATTTGGAAAAAAATTGCAAGTTCCAACAAAACACATTGAAAACACACAGGTTCATAATGAGGATGTTCAAGTTTATAAAGATTTGAAGCTTTTTATGGATAAGTATGTGTTGCATTATGACTTTTATACTTCAGATATGAATAACATGGATGTTGTTTTGGGATATCCTTAGATGGAATTTTTAAATCAGCGATATCTCCCTCATCCGGACTCTGATTCAGCCGATTTTTTTTCCAAATTGGCTATTTTTTCGCCAAAAACCTAGATCTGCAATTAGATTCTGTATATTTTGTACCATAACATATAGTTCTGATCTACAAACTCACCACCCTGATAAATGTCTACAACACAGCTGATTTTTAAATCAGTGTAATCTCCCTCATCCAGACTCTGATTCGACTAAATGTTTTTTTGGAATTGGGTATATTTTTGCAAAGAACCAAGATATGCAATTAGATTCTGAAATGTTCCTCCAAAATGTACAGATCTGATCTGCAACTCACCGCCTCGAAAAATGTCTACAACACAGCTCATTTTTAAATTAGTGATATCTCCCTCATCCATACTCCGATTCGGTCGATTTTTTTTTTCAAATTGGGTATTTTTCACAAGGAATATAGATATGCAATTAGATTCTGCAAAATAACATACATATCTGATCCGGACTCTGATTCAGCTGATTTTTTTTCCAAATTGGATATTTTTTCGCCAAAAACCTAGATCTGCAATTAGATTCTGTAGATTTTGTACCATAACATATAGTTCTAATCTACAAACTCACCGCCCTGATAAATGTCTACAACACAGCTGATTTTTAAATCAGTGTAATCTCCCTCATCCAGACTCCGATTCGACTAAATGTTTTCTTGAAATTGGGTATATTTTTACAAAGAACCAAGATATGCAATTAGATTCTGAAATGTTTCTCCAAAATGTACAGATCTGATCTGCAAACTCACCGCCCCGAAAAATGTCTACAACACAGCTCATTTTTAAATCAGCGATATCTCCCTCATCCAGACTCCGATTCAGTTGATTTATTTTTTCAAATTGGGTATTTTTCACAAGGAATCTAGATATGCAATTAGATTCTGCAAAAGAACATACATATCTGATCTTCAAAATCGCCGCCCCAAAAAGTTCCTGCAAAAATAAAAAATAAAAAAATCTTTGCTTTGCCCAAGAAAGTGCTCTGATAGCACTTGTTATATATTTGACCTAAAAATATATGAGAATACAAATATCCCATAAATAATAAGATAGAAATAGATAGAAATGCTTCTTTATTGATCAAACCCTTAGTATACCTAGGGGGGATAGTATGGGATATAGAGAGAGGTACCCAAGGGAATAATGTAATAATGGAATGGGCCATGGTAATAAATAAAGTAGTTAAACCGTATCATATAAAGGACCACAAGTAGTTAGCAATAATGTAATAAGATAGAAATAATATTTATTCATACAATATTCCTTGACATCTCACAATGGGGAGTCTCTAGCCTCTATATAGGTTTCATACATATAATACCATGGGTCATTACCATGGTTCCCTCAATACCATCTATCTGATACCATGGGCTTATTACATTATTGGTCCCTTACATGATGCTGGTTAACCACTTTATTTATTACTATGACCCATCCCATTATTACATTATTCCCTTGGGTACCTCTCTCTGTACCCCATACTATCCCCCCTAGGTATTCTACAAGTGGAATCAGAGCACTTTCTTGGGCATAGAAAAATATTGTTTTTAAGGAACTTTTTAGGGAGGTGAGTTTGCAGATCAGATATGTATGTTCTAGTGTAAAATATATAGAATCTAATTGCAATATTAGTTTTTGGCGAAAAAATACCTCATTTGAAAAAAGAAATCCACCGAATTGGAGTTTGGATGAGGGAGATATCGCTGATTTAAAAATCAGTTGTGTTAGAGACATTTTTCAGGGTGGTGAGTTGGCAGATAAGATCTATATGTTCTGGTGCAACTTCTATAGAATCTAATTGCATATCTAGGTTGTTGGAGAAAAAATACTCAATTTGAAAAAAAAATCGGCCGAATCGAAGTCCGGATGAGGGAGATATTGTTGATTTACAAATCAGCTGTGTTGCAAATATCTTTCAGGGAAGCAAGTTTGCAGATCAGATCTGTATGTTCTGTGGCAACATTTGCAGAATATAATTGTAGATTTTGGTTCTTTGCAAAAAATATAGCCAATTTCAAAAAAAAAAAATCAATCGAATCAGAGTTTAGATGAGGGAGATCTCGTTGATTTAAAATCAGCTCCTTTTTCAGAAATTTTTGTGATGGCAGGACAGCTGAAGCGCGAACCTAAAATTCTAATGCCTAGATCGTAATTTGATGAAGATGTACAAATTTTATGGCTCTAATCTAGCAATATGGGTAGCACAAATTGAACAATATTTCACTTTGAGTCACATCGTAGATGATAAAACTAAACTACGTGTGGGAGCCATTTACTTGGGCCAAGAAAGATGGAAATAGTGGTTGTGTCATCAAAAATGCTATTCAAGGACAATTACTTTGCAAACATTCTCAAAATACATTTGTAACCACTTTGACCGTGAATCTATATTTTTGGGTCGTCTTACTAAGCTCAAACAAACAGAGACAAAACCTAACAAAGATTTTATTTTTACAGGAAAGAAGGAAACCAAGAAACCTAAAGGGTTGTTTTCTGCTGGTATCTCCTTATTGTAGGTTCATGGATGTATTCAGAAGGAGAAGATCATTGTGTCTATAAATATTAGCTACAAGCATAATTGTATCAATGTTAATTTGACAAAAAAATTGCAAGTTCCAGCAAAACACATTGAAAACACACAGGTTGATGATGAGTATGTTCAATTTTATCAATATTTGAAGCTTTCTATGGATAAGTATGTGTTGCATTGTGATTTTTATATTTCAGATATGGATAACATGGATGTTTTTTTGGGATATCCTTGGATAGAATCTGTGGGTACTATCAATATTAATATGCAGAAGAAATTCCTGAAACTCTGGTATAAAAAGAAGAAAATTACATTGTCGGATATTTCCATTAAGACCCATGCAGAGACTATGGAGGCAAAATCCCAAAGCTTTAATGACACTCACATATCAGATGATGAGCCTTTGATGGTCGACAATCAAACACAAACATCAAACTAGGTACCAGAAAAACAGGTAGTGTCTAAGGAGGTTGAAGCAGAAAATGTTACAAGTATTGATACATCAGATGAGGACTCAGTGGTTGAAGTAATATTGGAAGATAAGAAACAACAGCATGCACCACAACATGTACCAGATACCAATCAGGCTCCATTAGGTGGTGAATTAAAGAAAAAGACACCGTTGGTTAAAACTTCATCATATCACCACCCACATCACCCCGCAAGAAAACAACCAACAAGATGGCAACGAATTAGCCACAAGGACAACAACCCCTACATGATAGATAGAGAGGGGTGACGATCCACCTACTACACATCAACATAGAAGAGCCTCTAGGGTCAAATTCCATCTCAAGCGAGCGAGGCACCAGCTAGAGAGAGGGTTCACCTTTGTCTTGGATGGCTAGATGCGCGTGCGTGATACCAGTGGACTACTCTTTTGAGTAGATCTTATTATTTGTGCTCTTCTTATGTTTCGGGGACAAAACATGTTTAAGGGGGGTGGAATGTAGCATACCTGGGGAAATAGTATGGGGTGTTATCACTCAGAAGTTTTCCCTAGAGGTTATCAAAAGAAGGAATAATCCAAGATAACCACAAACCAAATCTTTTAGACTCAGATTCTAGCCAACCTAAGCCTAGAGAAGGCTCTCTCCTTATAATTTAACTTTGTTTCTATTAGATTTTAGGCTAGTTCTTAATGTTCATGAGGATTTTGATTTTGATTGAAAGTTGGGTGGTGGAATTCTTGGAACAGATGGATAGAGATAGGTATTCAAGCCATTGGGCTATGGAGTCAATCAAAGGATAGCTTAACTAGACCAGATCATTAAAGGGAATGTTCACAAGGCAGGCTAGCAAAGCAAAAGGAAAATCTTTAGGTGTGATGGATGAGATGGTTCTAACTAGGGTGAAAGGGCAATGAAGAATCTGTATACCGAGATCATAATGAAAGAAAATAGGTGATCATGAACAAATGGAAATTAAGAATCCTTTTTTATAGACCAGGGGGAGAAACTACGGAAGTAAGGGAGCATTTAATAATTCCCTAATTAAGATAGTTTAGCAGAAAACATTAAAAATGTAAACAGTCAAGACAAAGTGCATTAAAGCAAGTTCTAAAATATCATTCCTAGTTTACCATTCAGATTTCATAAAAACACATATGATTATTAAGAAACATAAGGAAAAACAATAATACACATGAGAGAATACTTATTTGATTTTCGCTTTACACAAGAATCCTGAAAAATATCTAAGCTTTATTCCATGATCCAACAAGTCAATCCAATTTTGATACAATAGCACTTTGATTTTAGATAAAACTCTACAGAAATTCCTTTGAATCCACCGTAAATACTTCGAAATGTGAAGTATTTATACAAAAAATACAAAATATCTCATAACAGTTTGAGATTTAATTAAGGAAATAAAAATATCTTCAAGCATGAAGATAGAGACAGATGGAAAACTACATCATGATGTCCCTCTTATTGTGGTAGTGATGGCTGTTGCAGTTGAATTTGAGCCCTTTAAGCTAGCTGATATTTGTACGTTGGAATCATATCTGTCTTTAATCGTTTACTAATACTCTTTGACCCTGTTCACCTGTTTCATCTGGCTGCCATTCAGATTTACTGTGGTAACTTATAGTAAATCTGTCATTTTTCCCCACCATTCATCCTCAGGTAACTTTACTTTGAGCATTCCTCTTTAGAACTCGTCTGCCTCTTGTTGGAAATAATATTGAGAGGGGGGGTGAATCAGTATTATCAGATCAATAATTTAATTTTCAAAACTGATTTGTATACGCTACTTTAGCTAAATGAACTAGCGTGTATACGCAACTGTACTTAAGGCAACCAACGTATATGCAGAGATCTTTTGATTTACCCAAATTATTATACATGGAACTTTAACCAGTATATCAGGAATTCATTAGACAGTGTAGTAAAAGTAGAATAAAGCATCACACATAATCAACACGCATGAACACCAAGATATAAGGTGGAAACCCAGTGTGGGTGAAAACCACCTATTGTTGTCGTCTCTGTCTTATTTTAATAATAAGAAAATATGTTTACAATTTTTGTACTGGTGCAGTCCTATACCAGTTGGTAGGCTTCTACCTGTAGAAGGCTACAACCTTCTCTCTTTCTCTAGCTTCTACTTGAAGGGAGCTACAACCCCCTAGCTCTTGTACTAGCTGATATGTTTACTAGTACATAGGTGCCGACCTATAGAAGGCTATGACCTTATCTCTTCCTCCAGGGACAACGTTTCATAAATTTTCAGACTGGATCCATTAACAACATTATAACTACAATTCAATCATTAAATACATCTGCATCAACCGATCACTGAAACCCAAACATCACTTTCTGAATCAATCCCTTTGACAGTCAATCTAATACTATTACCAGAATACAGTCACCAGAACCCAAACCAAAACCAAGAACTCTGCAACTACAAACAGAAACAACTGAAACATACTTTATAAGGTATATGCTACTTCCATGTGTTGAACCTGCGTGTGTACGCGCTTTTACCAAAAAGAACCAACATACAGATCTGCAAATCAAACTTATGATGTATACGCTGTATTGATATGTAAAACTAGCGTGTATATGCTCCTTTTCTAAAGTGAACCTACGTACAAATCTATAAATGATGATTTAAACATTACAACTATTCCAGACTTCAGTCATACCTAGATCATCACATTTACAGACTACAACATGCGCCAGTTATTTAGATACATGATCAAACCGCATAAAGATAATTCATTTTAAAACTTAAGATCCCGATACATCATTAGATCTTATCCTTCATCAAATGCTAAGGTTCATCCTTGGTTCAGATCAAGCATAGTACCATAAGCCAATAACCTACATATTAGATCTCACGCTTCATCAAATATCCGATACTGCACACCTTGGTCTAATGATCTTCTCCTCCTTTTATAGTTCTAGGCCTTACTCAATACTATGGACCAAAACCACTTAGGACCAATACCTTGGACCAAATACCTAGGGTCAATACCTCGGACTAGATACCTTGGACCAATACCATGGATCAAAATACCATGGACCAAACACTTTGGACCAAAAACTTAGTTTTCCAATGTATACACGTTTTTCCTTTTGTGAAAGTGTGTGTGTACATATACACGACTTGTATACAGTGAACTTGCATGTATACGCAGCTTGGTTAAAGGTGAACCTGCATATACCTCTCTTTCTTCATTATGTGAAGACTGATATGTAATTCTTTGTTGTTTACCTGCTATACTGTGATCTTTCATCTGAGTGAGTTGCCATCAAGGACAATACTTGTATCATAATGCCAACAATCTCCCCCTTTGGACTTGATGGCAACAACCACACCAAGTCATTCTCCCCCTTTGAAATCAAGGGCAAAGTGTCATGCTCCCCCTGAGTACATGCTGAAATCTCTGATATGCTGAAGTGTACTAATTGAGCTCCCATGATCGAGTCCATGCTCCCCCTGAGCACAAGCAAAGTCTGCAAAAAGATGACTCTATACCAATTACCTTCCTATCACCAATGACTCATACATACATACATCTCCCAACCAAGTGGGGATATACAAAATTTAAATCATCCACCCAACCAAGTGGGGATATACCAATTTCTTGTACATCACTGAAATATAGCAGTTATTACATCATCCTTCCCATGCATAGTGGGGGTACAAATTACATCATATGACCAAAAGGGACTCATCAAAAGACTACAACAGACAGAGACAAATTATTACATCATGGATCTTGATATGACCTTTACATTGAATCATATACATGATATTTATAACAGAGACAAAAAAAAAAAAAAATCTAAACAAGACCATGATAGTCATCAGCAACTATCATACACCATATATGATCTACTCCATAAGCATCTGTGAACAACATCTAGACCATCAACCTGTATATTTCCCTCAAAAAGAATCACCTGAATCAAAACAACTATGCGGATCTATACCAAGATCTTCTATAATAACGCCAACAATGCATTATTAGAAGCATATGCTCCCCCTGAACCTATGCTAGATGTTTACTTTTAGATCTGATCATTGCATATATCAAAAGAATTATCAAGGCATCATCATCAATCAGATATACATCAAGTTATCAACAAATTATGAGAACCGACATATTTCCAGATGTCATCAACAGATTGTAACCATCATCAAACTGAGCAGATAATTCACTGAACCATATCAGAACCCTTTCTCCTGAGTCTGGCTCACTGCTTTTCCTCAAACCAACATATATGCGACTGTGCCCACAGAAACCAACGTATATATGCGAATACACTTCATGAAACTCGCGTATACCAACCTTTCTTAAAAAAATGGATTTTAACTGCAAGATGATGTAGCAATTACTCCTAGCTTCTGTCTGAGATATTCAAATGTCTCTCTAAGTAGTGGTTTAGTGAATATATCAGCAACCTATTCTTTGGAGGGAACATATTCCAATTTGACCTTCTGTTCAAGAACTTGTTCACGTAGAAAACGATATGTGATGGTTATGTGCTTGGTCTTGGAGTGCATGACTGGATTCTTTGAAATAATGATGGCACTTGTATTATCACATAGAATGTAGATGGGTGGAGTACATGTGATCTGAATGTCTTGTAATGTTTGCATCATCCAAAGTAGTTGTGTGCAGCAAGATGTAGCAGCCACATATTCTACTTCAGCTTTAGATAATGCAATTGAACTTTGTTTCTTGCTGAACCAAGACACTAACCTGGAACCCATATAGAATGCACCACCACTTGTGCTTTTTCTATCATCAACACTTCCTACCCAATCTGCATCTTTATATGCATGAAGAGTAAGATCTATATCGCTAGGATACCATAAACCAAAATTCTGTGTTCCTTGAAGATATTTGAAAATCCTTTTAACTGCTTGAAGGTGTGATTCCTTTGGATTTGCTTGGAATCTTCCAATTATTCCTACTGCATGCATGGTGTGAGGTCGGGTACCTGTTAGATAAAGTAGACTGCCAATCATGGATTTGTAAGTTGGTTGATGTACTGTTGCTGATCCATCATTTAAGCTAAGAATGCATCCTATTACCATTGGGGTACATACTGGTTTAGAATCTTCCATGCCATACTTTTTCAAGATCTGTTTGAGATATTTGGTTTGTGAGAGAAAAATACCATCTTTATTTTGTTGAACTTGTAGACCAAGAAAATAGGTAAGGTCACCAAGCAAGGACTTTTCAAATTCTTGCTGCATCACTGAAGAAAAATTCTGATTCATGGATTCTTCATTGCTACAAAAAATGATATCATCAACATAAACAACAATTATTAGCAATTTATCAGCGTCAATCTTTGTATATAGATTTCTATCTGCTGACCCCTTTGAAAAACCCTGTTGGTGAAGATATTTGTCAAGATGGTAATATTAGGCCCTTGGAACCTATTTTAGACCATAGAGAGCCTTTCTGAGTCTACATACAAGTTTTTCATCATTTCCAAGAAGAAATCCTTCTGGTTGTTCAATATAGACTTCTTCTTCTAAGTCTCCATTAAGAAAGGCAGATTTTACATCCATTTGGTATACTTTGAATTTCTGAAAACTAGAAAGAACAAGAAACATTCTTATGGCTTCAAGTCTAGCAACAGGTGCAAAAGTTTCTTCAAAATCTATACCTTCTTGTTGAACATATCCTTTACAAACAAGTCTGGCCTTGTTTCTATTAACTTTTCCATTTTCATTCAGCTTGTTTTTTAATATCCATTTAGTTCCTATGATATTCTTATCATGAGGTCTAGGAACTAATTCCCAAGTATTATTCTTTTCAATTTGCTCAAGTTCTTCATTCATGGCCTTGACCCAACATTCATATTTGCATGCTTCATTTACATTTTTAGGTTCGGTGGAAGATAGTAATGTTAGATAGCTTGAAGCTTCTGTAATAGTTCTTCTTGTCTGCACACCTGCCTCTTTCTGCTCTAAAATTTGAGTTTCTAGATGATTTTTCTGAACATACCTGGAAGGAGTCTTTTCTTCTATCGTTATCTCTTCTTCTGGTGCTTCATTGGTTTCTTCTTCAGAATTAGTGTGATCTAATGTGGGAAGATAATCCTCATCTTCTTCATTGTCATAATCTTTGGTTTTTATCTATTTTGGATTTTTTCATGCTTCATCAACCACAACATCAATACTTTCAATAATTTTCCCAAGTCTTTTATTATAACATTTATACCCTTTACTTCGGGAAGAGGAACCAAGAAGAATACCTTCATCTGCTCTGGGTTCAAACTTACCAATTTTCTCATCAGTCCTTTTGATGTAACATTTGCTTCCAAAAACTTTGAAGTATTTTACAGTAGGAGTCTTACCATACCAAATTTCATGTGGATTTTGGGTGATATTTACCCGAACATTTGCTTGGTTGAGAATAGTGGTGGCAGCGAATGCAACTTCACCCCAGAAGGTTGCAGGAGTTCCAGATTCATCTAGCATAGCTCGAGCCATTTGTTGAATAGTTTTTTTCATCCTTTCTACGACTCCATTTTGCTGAGGAGTCCTTGCAGTGGAGAATTGCCTTTTTATTCCATGTTGTTCACAAAAGTCGAAGAATTCATCCGAGGTAAATTCCCCTCCTCGATCAGATCTGAGGCATTTTATTTTTTGATCTGATTCATTTTCAACCAAAGCTTTGAAGGCTTTGAACTTTTCAAATGATTCATCTTTATGCTTTAGAAGACCAATCCAACACATTCTAGAAAAATCATCAATGAATAATATAAAGTATTCTTCTCCACGAGGTGACTTTTTCCTTGATGGTCCACATAAATCTGTATGAACAAGTTCAAGAGGCTTACTAGTTGACCTTTCCTTTTCAATGAAGTGAGATCTGGTTTGCTTACCGAATTGACATGATTTGCATATTGTATTTTCAGGAATGCTGATATAAGGAAGATCACGAACAACCTAGAATATGCATGCTTTTCTTATTTGATAAAAGATAAGATGCCCCAATCTTATGCGCCATTGCCAGTGTTCATCATTTTTTCTTAGATAGCATTGTTGTTTTCCTCTCTTGAGTATGTAAAAGTTGTTTGGAGTTCTTGTACCTTTGATCACACTTTCTCCTATATCAAGCTCATGAACAACACATCCGTTTGATTGAAATACTACTTCATTTCCTTGATCACACATTTGACTGACACTCAACAGATTATGCTTTAGACCATCAACATACATAACATTCCCAGCTTTAACCTTTTCTTTCAAGAAAACAGAGCCTTTACCTTTTATGACAGCATGAGTGTCGTTTCCAAATGAGACATTCTTTTCCTTTTTTAAGGCATTATATGAGTGAAGTTTTTTTGTGTCACCTGTCATATGTTTTGAGCATCCACTGTCGATATACCACTGATTTTCTTGTCCTTCTACATACAAGGCTATAACACATATTTCTATTTGCGGTTCTTTATTTTTCCATATTTTGGGTTTTAACAGAGTTTGCTCCTTTTGATATATTTGCCGAAATTTACTCCTGCATTCAGATTCTTCATGGCCGAAGTTGTTATAGATTGAGCATTCTATTTCATTTTCAAGAAGAGAAAAGTTATTGTAAGAACTTTTCTTGATCCTTGTCACATTCCTTTCATTTTTTGCTTCTTTAGTCATGATGGTATTGTAAGAAACACATTGAGCAGCTTTGTGTCCAAAGTTATGACATGAAAAAAATTGGCCATTAAAGAAGTTCCTGCGATTATCGAATCTATTAACCTAGTGATTGTAGTTTCTATTGATATTCGCCTTTGAAGCAAATTGAGTATGATTTACCTGAGGTTGGTTGTGGCTTTTTTTCATCCTTAAAGTAAATTGAGCCTAATTTACTTGGTGATCTGCTTTATGCCTTTGTTGATGATTGTCAAATTGTTCACTACTCTTTGCTGCATCAAGATAGCTTTTAGTGGAGGTTGACAGCTTTTGTGATTGAGATGCCTCTTCAGTATATCCAAGACCTATCTTTATCAGAGGATAACACTTCACTTTGATAATTTCATTTAAGGTTTCTAATCCTTTACAAAATCTAAGATTGAGAACTTTTGTTTTCTCAAGATCCTTTCTTAGACCCATAATTTCACATTCTAGTTTTTCATTGTGTTTTTCTCTTTCAGGATGTTGGTATGTCAAGGTATCTATAATCATATTATTTTCTTCTAAATAGATTTTGAGTTTAGATATTTCTTCATAAAGGTCATCTTCATCTAAATCATCCCAAAAATTATCATTTTGATAAGCCATCAGAAGTCTATAGTCATTACTATTTTCATCTTCATCACTATTTGATAAACCAGCTCTATCTTCATGAGTATGGTAGCTTTTTACTTACACTTTGTTTTCTATTTCATTTTTCATATTCCTTCCCTTTATCATATTTATCTTTATGAGGACATTTGGCAGCATAATGACCGACTCTACCACAGGCAAAACATTTGAAAGGTAGTTTATCTCTGAATCTTTCGGAACCCCGTTGAAGCTTCTTGACAAAGTTTACTTCATCTTCTTCTTTTGAAATATGTCCTGATTCATTGATTTCTTCTTTTTCTTTTGTTGAAGCTTTAAATTCGGCTTCTCTCATATTTGATAGGCCTCCTTTTCTCATATCAAAGGAAGTTAAGATTCCATGAAGCTGTGTCATAGTAATATTCTGTAGATCTTATTTTTCTTCTATCGTAGATATGTTTGATTCAAATTTATTAGACAAGGATCTTAAAACTTTCTCAACTAAGGTAACTTCCTTTATCTCTTCACCCAGATTCTTCATGCAATTAAGAACCTCATCTATATGTAAGAAGTAACTAGCTATACTTTCATCATTGTGCATCTTAAGAGTTTCATATTGAATTCTGAGAGTTTGTAGTTTAGCACGTTCTACCTAAGAGTCTCCTTCGTAGCTTAGAACGATTTTGTCCCATATTTCTTTGGCTGATTTGAGCTACATAACTTTGACAAAATCTGATTTTGACAAACTTCCCAATAATGTATTGATAGCCTTGGCATTGGTTTCATATTGCTTTTTACCTACCATATCTGTAGGAATTTCTGATGGAAATGTATATCCTCCTTCCACGATTTCCCAGACATCTATTCCAAGTGATTGAAGATAGGCTGTGGTTCTTATCTTCCAATAAACCAAGTTGCTCCCATCAAAGATTGGTGATCCGATGGATCCCCCGCTTTCTTGATTACTCATGATGATGGATCTTCCTTCAAGTAATCAAGCTTCTTCTGAAGGACCTGCTCTGATACTAATTGTTGGAAATAATACTGAGAGGGGGGGTGAATCAGTATTATCATATCAATAATTTAATTTTCAAAACTGATTTGTATACGCTACTTTCGCTAAATGAACTAGCGTGCATATGCAACTGTACTTAAGGCAACCAGCGTATATGCGGAGAACTTTTGATTTACCCAAATTATCATGCATTAGACTTTAACCAATATATCAGGAATTCATTAGACAGTGAAGTAAAAGCATAATAAAGCATCACACATAAGCAACATACATGAACACCAAGATATAAGGTGGAAACCCAAAGTAGGTGAAAACCACCTACTGTTGTCGTCTTTGTCTTCTTTTAATAATAAGAAAATCTATTTACAATTTTTGTACTGGTGTAGTATTATACCAGTAAGTAGGCTTCTACCTGCAGAAGGCTACAACCTTCTCTTGTTCTCCAGCTTCTACTGGAAGGCAGCTACAACCCCCTAGCTCTTGTACTAGCTGATATGTTTACTAGGACGTAGGTGCCGACCTACAAAAGGCTACGACCTTCTCTCTTCCTCCAAGGACCATGTTTCATAAATTTTTAGACTGGATCCATCAACAACATTATAACTACAATTCAATCATTAAATACATCTACATCAACCGATCACTAAAACCCAAACATCACTTTCTGAATCAATCCCTTTGGCAGTCAATCCAATACTGTTACCAGAATATAGTCACCAGAACCCAAACTAGAACCAAGAACTCTGCAGCAGTAAACAAAAACAACAAAAACATACTTTATAAGGTATACGCTACTTCCATGTGTCGAACCTGCATGTGTGTGTGCTTTTACCAAAGAGAACCAACATATAGATCTGCAAATCAAACTTATGATTTATACCTTGCTTTGATATGCAGAAGTAGCGTGTATACGCTCCTTTTCTAAAGTGAACTTGTGCATAGATCTGTAAATGATGATTTAAACATTACAACTATTTTAGACTTCAGTCATACCCAGATCATCACATTTATAGACTACAACATGTGCTAGTTATTCAGATACATGATCAAACCACATAAAGATAATTCATTTCAGGCCTTAATATCCCGATACATTATTAGATCTTATCCTTCATCAAACTCTAAGGTTCATCCTTGGTTCAGATCAAGAACAGCACCATAAGCCAATAACCTGCATATTAGATCTCACACTTCATCAAAGCAGGGTATAAATCATAAGTTTGATTTGCAGATCTGTATGCTGGTTCTCTTTGGTAAAAGCACGCACACATGCAGGTTCGACACATGGAAGTAGCGTATACCTTATAAAGTATGCTTTTGTTGTTTTTGTTTACTGTTGCAGAGTTCTTGGTTCTAGTTTGGGTTCTGGTGACTGTATTCTGGTAACAGTATTGGATTGACTGTCAAAGGGATTGATTCAGAAAGTGATGTTTGGGTTTTAGTGATCGGTTGATGTAGATGTATTTAATGATTGAATTGTAGTTATAATGTTGTTGATGGATCCAGTCTAAAAATTTATGAAACGTGGTCCCTGGAGGAAGAGAGAAGGTCGTAGCCTTTTGTAGGTCGGCACCTACGTCCTAGTAAACATATCAGCTAGTACAAGAACTAGGGGGTTGTAGCTCCCTTCCAATAGAAGTTGGAGAACAAGAGAAGGTTGTAGCCTTCTGCAGGTAGAAGCCTACTTACTGGTATAATACTGCACCAGTACAAAAATTGTAAACAGATTTTCTTATTATTAAAAAAAGACAAAGATGACAATAGTAGGTGGTTTTCACCTACTTTGGGTTTCCACCTTATATCTTGGTGTTCATGTATGTTGCTTATGTGTGATGCTTTATTATGCTTTTACTGCACTGTCTAATGAATTCCTGATATATTGGTTAAAGTCTAATGCATGATAATTTGGGTAAATCAAAAGTTCTCCGCATATACGCTAGTTGCCTTAAGTACAGTTGCATATACACGCTAGTTCATTTGGGTTCTAGTGACTATTACCAGAATACAGTCACCAGAACCCAAACTAGAACCAAGAACTCTACAACAGTAAACAAAAACAACAAAAACATACTTTATAAGATATACGCTACTTCCATGTTTCGAACCTGCATGTGTGCGTGCTTTTACCAAAGAGAACCAGCATACAGATCTGAAAATCAAACTTATGATTTATACCCTGCTTTGATATGTAGAACCAGCGTGTATATGCTCCTTTTCTAAAGTGAACTTGTGCACAGATATGTAAATGATGATTTAAACATTACAACTATTTTAGACTTTAGTCATACCCAGATCATCACATTTACAGACTGCAACATGTGCTAGTTATTCAGATACATGATCAAACCACATAAAGATAATTCATTTCAGGCCTTAATATCCCGATACATCATTTGATCTTATCCTTCATCAAACTCTAAGGTTCATCCTTGGTTCATATCAAGCATAGCACCATAAGCCAATAACCTGCATATTAGATCTCACACTTCATCAAATATCTGATGCTTTCACACCTTGCCCTAATGATCTTCTCCTCCTTTTATAGTTTTAGGCCTTACTCAATACCATGGACCAAAACCACTTAGGACTAATACCTTGGACCAAATACCTAGGGTCAATACCTCAGACCAGATACCTTGTACCAATATCATGGATCAAAATACCATGGACCAAATACTTCGGACCAAAAAATTAGTTTTCCAAGGTATACGCACTTTTCCTTTTGTGAAAGTGCGTCTGTACATATACGCGACTTGTATATAGTGAACCTGCATGTATATGCAGCTTGGTCAATGGTGAACCTGCATATACCTCTCTTTCTTCATTCTGTGAAGACTGATCTGTAATTCTTTGTTCTTTACATACTATATTGTGATCTTTCATCTGAGTGAGTTTCCATCAAGGACAATACCTGTATCATAATGCCAACAATCTCCCCCTTTGGACTTGATGGAAAAAATCACACCAAGTCACTCTCCCCCTTTGATATCAAGGGCAAAGGGTCATGCTCCCCCTGAGTACATGTTGAAATCTCTGATATGCTAAAGTGTACTGATTGAGCTCCCATGATCGAGTCCATGCTTCCCTTGAGCACAAGAAAAGTCTGCAAAAATATGACTCTATACGAATGACCTTCCTATCACCAATGACTCATACATACATCCATCTCCCAACCAAGTGGGGATATACAAAATTTGAATCATCCAACCAACCAAGTGGGGATATACCAATCACTTATACATCACTGAAATATAGCAGTTATTACATCATACTTCCCATGCATAGTGGGGGTACAAATTACATCATATGACCAAAAGGGACAAATCAAAAGACTACAACAGACAGAGACAAATTATTACATCATGGGTCTTGATATGTCCTTTACATTGAATGATATACATGATATTTATAACAGAGACCCAAAAAAAAAAATCTAAACAAGAAGATGATAATCATCAACAACTATCATACACCATGTATGATCTGCTCCATAAGCATCTGTGAACAACATCCAGACCATCAACCTGTATATGTCCATAAAAAAGATTCACCTGAATCATAAAAACTATTCGAATCTGTATCAAGATCTTCTAAGATAATGCCAACAATGCATTATTAGAAGCATATGCTCCCCCTGAACCTGTGCCAGATGTTTACTATCAGATCTGATCATTGCATATATCATAAGAATTATCAAGGCATCATCATCAATCAGATATACATCAAGTTATTAACAAATTATGAGAACCAATATATTTCCACATGTCATCAGTAGATTGTAACCATCATCAAACTGAGCAGATAATTCATTGAACCATATCAGACCCCTTTCTCCTGAGTCTGGCCCACTGCTTTTCCTCAAACCAACATATACACGACTGTGCCCACAAAAACTAGCATATGTACGCGACTACACTTCATGAAACTTGCGTATACCAACCTTTCTAAAAAAAATGGATTTTAACAGTAGGATGATGTAGCAACTACTCCCAGCTTTTGTCTGAGATATTCAAATGTCTCTTTGGGCAGTGGTTTAGTGAATATATCAGCAACATGTTCTTTGGAGGGAACATTTTCCAATTTGACCTTTTTTTCAAGCACTTGTTCACATAGAAAATGGTATTTGATGGGTATGTTCTTGGTATTTAAGTGCATGACTGGATTCTTTGAAATACTGATGGCACTTGTATTATCACATAGAATGGAGATGGGTGGATTACATGTGATCTGAATGTCTTGAAATGTTTGCATCATCCAGAGTAGTTGTGTGCAGCAAGATGTAGCAGCCACATATTCTGCTTTAGCTGTAGATAATGCAATTGATCTTTGTTTCTTGCTGAACCAAGACACTAACCTGGAACCCATATAGAATGCACCACCACTTGTTCTTTTTTTGTCATCAACACTTCCTGACCAATCTGCATCTGTATATGCATGAAAGTAAATTTGCATTGCTAGGATACCATAAACCAAAGTTCTGTGTTCCTTGAAGGTATTTGAAAATCCTTTTGACTGCCTGAAGGTGTGATTCCATTGGATTTTCCTGGAATCTTCCAACTATTCCTACTGCATGCATGATGTCAGGTCGGGTACCTATTAGATAAAGTAGATTTCCAATCATGGATCTGTAAGTTGGTTGATGTACTACTGTTGATTCATCATTTGAGCTGAGACTGCATCCCGTTACCATTGGGGTACATACTGGTTTAGAATCTTCCATGCCATACTTTTCAAGATTTGTTTGAGGTATTTGGTTTGTGAGAGAAAAATACCATCTTTATTTTGTTGAACTTGTAGACCAAGAAAATAGGTAAGCTCACCAAGCAAGAAAATTTCAAATTCTTGCTGCATTACTGAAGCAAAATTCTGACTCAAGGATTCTTCATTGCTACCAAAAATGATATCATCAACATAAACAACATTTATTAGCAATTTATCAGCATCAATCTTTGTATATAGATTGCTATCTGCTGACCCCTTTGAAAAACCCTGTTGGTGGAGATATTTGTTAAGATGGTAATACAAGGCCCTTGGAGCCTGTTTTAGAATATAGATAGCCTTTTTGATTCTGCATAAACGTTTTGCATCATTTCCAAAAAGAAACCCTTCTGGTTGTTCAATATAGACTTCTTCTAAGTCTCCATTAAGAAAGGCAGCTTTTACATCCATTTGGTATATTTTGAATTTATGAAAACTAGAAAGAGCAAGAAACATTCTTATGGCTTCAAGTCTAGCAACAGGTGCAAAATTTTCTTCAAAATCTATACCTTCTTGTTTAGCATATCCTTTACAAACAAGTCTGGCCTTGTTTCTAATAACTTCTCCATTTTCATTCAGCTTGTTTTTGAATATCCATTTAGTTCCTATGATATTCTTATCATGAGGTCTGGGAACTAATTCCCAAGTATTATTCTTTTCAATTTGCTCAAGTTCTTCATTCATGGCCTTGACCCAACATTCATCTTTGCATGCTTCATTTACATTTTGAGGTTCGGTGGAAGATAGTAATGCTAGATAGCTTGAAGCTTCTGTAATAGTTCTTCTTGTCTGCACACCTGCCTCTTTCTGCCCTAAAATTTGAGTTTCTGGATGATTTTTCTGAACATACTTGGCCGGATTCTTTTCTTCTACCGTTATCTCTTCTTCTGGTGCTTCGTCGGTTTCTTCTTTAGAATTAGTGTGATTTGATGTGGGAAGATAATCCTCATCTTCTTCATTGTCATAATCTTTAGTTTTTATCTGTTTTAGATTTTTGCATGCTTCATCAACCACAACATCGATACTTTCAATCATTTTCCCAAGTCTTTTATTATAACATTTATATCCTTTACTTCGGGAAGAGTAACCAAGAAGAATACCTTCATCTCTCTGGGTTCAAACTTACCAAGTTTTTCATCAGTCCTTTTGATGTAACATTTTCTTCCAAAAACTTTGAAGTATTTTACAGTAGGAGTCTTACCATAGCGAAGTTCATGTGGAGTTTGGGTGTTGTTTACCCGAACATTTTCTTGGTTGAAAATAGTGATGGCGGCGAATGTAGCTTCACCCCAGAAGGTTGCAGGAGTTCCAGATTCATTTAGCATAGCTCGAGCCATTTGTTGAACAATTCTATTCATCCTTTCTACCACTCCATTTTGCTGAGGAGTCCTTGTGGTGGAGAATTTCCTTTTTATTCCATGTTCACAAAAGTCAAAGAATTCATTCGAGGTAAATTACCCTCCTCGATTAGATCTGAGGCATTTGATTTTGCGATTTGATTCATTTTCAACCAAAGCTTTGAAGGCTTTGAACTTTTCAAATGCTTCATATTTATGCTTTAGAAGACCAATCGACACATTCTGGAAAAATCATCAATAAATATTATAAAGTATTCTTCTCCATGAGGTGACTTTTTCCTTGATGGTCCACATAAATCAATATGAACAAGTTCAAGAGGCTTACTAGCTGACCCTTCCTTTTCAATGATGTGAGATCTAGTTTGCTCACCGAATTGAAATGATTTGCATATTGTATTTTCAGGAATGCTGATATCAGAAATATCACGAATAGCCTGGAATTTGCATGCTTTTCTTATTTGAGAAAAGCTTAGATTCCCCAATCTTCTGTTCCATAACTAGTGTTCATCATTTTTGCTTAGATAGCATTGTTGTTGTCCTCCCTTGAGTATGTATAAGTTGTTTGGAGTTCTTGTACCTTTGATCATGATTTCTCCTATATCAAGCTCACGAACAACACATATGTTTGATTGAAATACTACTTCATCTCCTTGATCACACATTTGACTAATACTCAACAGATTATGCTTTAGACCATCAACATACATAACATTCCTAGCTGTAACTTCTTATTTCAAGAAAACAGAGCCTTTACCTTTTATGATAGCAGGATTGTCGTTTCCAAATGAGACATTCATTTCCACTGTCAATATACCACTGATTTTATTGTCCTTTTGCATACAAGGATATACCAAATCTTTCTGTTTGCGGTTCTTTATTTCTCCATATTTTGGGTTTTAATGGAGTTTGCTCCTTTTGAGATATTTGCCGAAATTTACTCCTGCATTCAGATTCTTTATGGCCGAAGTTGTTACAGATTGAGCATTCTATTTCATTTTCAAGAAGAGAAAAGTTATTGTAGGAACTTTTCTTGATCCATGTCACATTCCTTTGATTTCATGCTTCTCTAGTCATGATGGTCTTGTAAGCAACACATTGAGCAGCTTTATGTCCAAAGTTATGACATGAAAAACATTGGCAATTAAAGAAGTTCCTGCGATTATCGAATCTACTGACCTGGTGATTGTAGTTTCTGTCGTTATTCATCTTTGAAGCAAATTGATTATGATTTTCCTGAGGTTGTTTGTGGCTTTTGGTCATCTTTGAAGTAAATTGAGCCTGATTTACCTGGTAATTTGCTTTATGCCTTTGCTAACGATTGTCAAACTGTTCACTACTCTTTGCTGCATCAAGATAGCTTTTAGTGGAGGTTGATGGCTTTTGTGATTGAGATGCTTCTTCAGTATATCCAAGACCTATTTTTATCAGAGGAGAACACTTTGATAATTTCATTTAACGTTTCTGATCCTTTAGCAAATCTAAGATTGAGAGCTTTTGTTTTCTCAAGATCCTTTCTTAGACCCACAATTTCACATTCTAGTTTTTCATTGTGTTTTTCTCTTTCAGGAAGTTGGTATGTCAAGGTATCTATAATCATATTCTTTTCTTCTAAACAGATTTTGAGTTTAGACATTTCTTCATAAAGGTCATCTTCATCTAAAGCATCCCAAAAATTATCATCTTCATAAGCCATTATAAGTCTATAGTCATTACTATTTTCATATTCATCACTATTTGATAAACCATCACTATCTTCATGAGTATAGTAGCTCTTTTTGCTTAGATTTTGTTTTCTATTCCATTTTGCAGATTCCTTTCCTTTATCATATTTATCTTTATGAGGACATTTGGCAGCATAATGACCGACTTTACCACAGGCAAAAAATTTGAAAGGTAGTTTACCTCTGAATCTTTAGGAACCCCGTTGAAGCTTCTTGACAAAGTTTACTTCATCTTCTTCTTCTAAAATATGTCCTGATTCATTAGGTTCTTCTTTTCCTTTTGCTGAAGCTTTAAATGCAGCTTCTCTCATATATGATGGGCCTCCTTTTCTCATCTCAAAGGCAGTTAAGATTCTGTGAAGCTGTGTCATAGTAATAGTCTGTAGATCCTGTTTTTCTTCTATGGCAGATACTTTTGATTCAAATTTAGCAGACAAGGATCTTAAAACATTCTCAACTAAGGTAACTTCCTTTATCTCTTCACCCAGATTCTTCATGCAATTAACAACCTCATCTATACGTAAGAAGTAACTAGCTATACTTTCATCAATGTGCATCTTAAGAGTTTCATATTGAATTCTGAGAGTTTTCAGTTTAACATGTTTTACCTAAGAGTCCCCTTCGTAGCTTAGAACAATTTTTTCCCATATTTCTTTGCCTGATTTGAGCTGCATAACTTTGACAAACTCTGATTGTGATAGACTTCCCAATAATGTATTGACAACCTTAGCATTGGTTTCATATTGCTTTTTACTTGCTGTATCTGTAGGAATTGTTGATGGCAATGTATATCCTCCTTCCACGATTTCCCATACATCTGTTCCAAGTGATTAAATATAGGTTGTGGTTCTTATCTTCCAATAAACAAAGTTGCTCCTATCAAAGATTAGCAGTCTGATGGATCCCCTGCTTTCTTAATTACTCATGATGATGGATCTTCCTTCAAGCGATCAAGATTCTTCTTAAGGACCTGCTTTGATACCAATTGTTGGAAATAATACTAAGAGGGGGCATGAATCAGTATTATCAGATCAATAATTTAATTTTCAAAACTGATTTGTAGACGTTATTTCAGCTAAGTGAACTAGCTTGTATACACTATTATACTTAAGGCAACCAACGTATGTGCAGAGATCTTTTGATTTACCCAAATTATCATGCATTGAACTTTAACCAGTATATCAGGAATTCATTAGACAATGCAGTAAAAGCAGAATAAAGCATCACACATAAGAAACACAAATGAACACCAAGATACAAGTTGGAAACCCAATGTGGGTGAAAACCACCTGCTACTGTCATCTCTGTCTTCCTTTAATAATAAGAAAATTTGTTTACAATTTTTGTACTGGTGCAGTCTTATACCAGTACGCAGGCTTCTACCTACAGAAGGCTACAACCTTCTCTCATTCTCCAGCTTCTATTGGAAGGGAGCTACAATCCCCTAGCTCTTGTACTAGCCGATACGTTTACTAGTATGTAGGTGCCGACCTACAGAAGGCTACGATGTTCTCTCTTCCTCCAGGGACCACGTTTCATAAATTTTCAGACTGGATCCATCAACAAAATTATAACTACAATTCAATCATTAAATACATCTACATCAACCAATCATTGAAACCCAAACATCACTTTCTGAATCAATCCCTTTGACAGTCAATATGATACAGTTACCAGAATACAGTCACCAGAACCCAAACTAGAACCAAGAACTCTACAACAGGAAACAGAAACAACTGAAACATACTTTATAAGGTATACGCTACTTCCATGTGTCGAACCTCCATGTGTATGCGTTTTTACCAAAACGAACCAGCGTACAGATCTGCAAATCAAAATTATGATGTATACGCTTCTTTGATATGCAAAACCAGCATGTATATGCTCCTTTTCTAAAGTGAACCTACGTATAGATCTGTAAATGATGATTTAAACATTAAAAGTATTACAGCCTTCAATCATACCCATATCATCACATTTACAGACTACAACATGCGCCAGTTATTCAGATACATGATTAAACCACATAAAGATAATTCATTTCAGGCCTTAAGATCCTGATACATCATTAGATCTTATCCTTCATCAAACGCTAAGGTTCATCCTTGATTTAGATCAAGCACAGTACCATAAGCCAATAACCTACATATTAGATCTCACATTTCATCAAATATCGAATACTTGTACACCTTGGCCTAATGATCTTCTCCTCCTTTTATAGTTTTAGGCCTTACTCAATACCATGGACCATAACCACTTAAGACCAATACCTTGGACCAAATACCTGGGGTCAATACCTTGGACCAGATACCTTGGACCAATGCCATGGATGAAAATTCCATGGACCAAATACTTCAAACCAAAAACTTAGTTTTCCAAGGTATATGTGCTTTTCCTTTTGTGAAAGTGCATGTGTACGTATACGCGACTTGTATACAGTGAACCTACATGTATACGTAGCTTGGTCAATGGTGAACCTACGTATACCTCTCTTTCTTCATTCTGTGAAGATTGATCCATAATTCTTTGTTGTTTACCTGCTATACTGTGATCTTTCATTTAGGTGAGTTGCCATCAAGGACAATACTTGTATCATAATCCCAACACCTCTGTGTATTTGGCAAAATTAGGCTTGGTGACAAATAGATGTTTTACCTCATGCTCTAGGAAAAATAGATTCTCTAAAGTATCATACAATAATTTCCCTTTTGGCAAGGCTTTGATACCTAAAGTGCTTGCATGTTCCTTGGCCAACTTCCTTAATCTATCAACATAGTCCAATCGGGTCATAAGTTTATCATGGATGACCATAGGACTGGTAAGGCTTTCACCCCTCAAAATTTGAAACTTGGCCATGAATCTGTCAATGCCCACCTGCATGTTATGGCATTTTTCCTCTAGGTTAACCATAAGGTTTCTTTTGGAAAGAACATTTTTGACTTCTATGATGGCTTCAGTTCTATCCTCTACTCCAAGCTCATTAAGCTCATGTCTGTTCTTGTTGTTCAAGAAGTGGATGAATCAATTAGCATCCTTAGGCTGGTTCCCTAAGTCTTCCTTTACCTTTTGAATTGCTTTAATGGCCACTTTTACCAATTCATCTTGCTCAAATATTACTTGAATTGGTGGCCAAATATCATTGAAAAAGTGGCCCAGAGCATCTCGTTGGTCTGTCCTAGTGTCTTTTGCAGAGTTAAATCTTTTTCTAATACCTTGATCTTCTCACCCATCCTTAGGGCTTTCTGTGTTTCTTCTCTTTGTTGTATTTGGGAAAGCTTACAGTCTGTGTCTAAGCTTTCCACTTTCTCCTTAAGCCTTTTAAGTTTTGTTGCATGGATTGACATATCCTCCATGGCTTTTACGAGCTCTGCTATCTTTTCTGTTGAAGCACTTGCTGTTGTAGATTCAATATTAATAGGGAGTGTTGTGGTAGGTGGAGTTGTAGGTGCCAATGTTGCTACCAATGTTGAAGGAAATGCAGTAGAAATAGTGGGAATGGCAGTCCTAGAAGTGGTGGCCAAGTCACTTTGTTTGGACTGAATCAATAAGTCTAGCTCCTTCTCTGTTTCTTTCAACTAGTCATTTAGCTTTGGACCAAGTCCATAAACTCTTCTTGTCTTTTTTGGGTCTCTAGGACTTCTGTTGTTTGTGGATGATGTAACGGTGGAATCATGAGTTGCTTCTTTAAAGCAGTTATGTAATCATTATTCTTCTTTATCATTCTTTTAGTGGCCTTTAAATCTTTGGGATTGTGTCCCAACTCAATGATTAAGTCATCTAAGGACTTGATTCTGGTGTCTTTTGCCTGTGAAGAGGCCTTCTCCAATTGGAATTGAACTCATATGTTATTTAGGGAATTTTGCAATTGGTTAGCTGTGATGGCTTTCCCTGTCAAGGTGGAGTAGATCATCACACCTGTCTGCTTGTGCAGCTTAATCTGGTCAATAGGATGTATGTCCTTTGCCAGTACTTCGAAATCTATCTTTTTGAAGTCTGTTGTTGTTCTTGGTTGCTGAGTGGTAGGTTTCACAAATGTCATCTGCATTTTGCCTTCTTTCACATCATAGGCTGACATAAGCCTTGTTTGATTTGTAGGTGCCATCTTTAAGTACTGTGCATAAGTTTGGGCTTTTAGCCTCTCATTCCTGGCCTTTATATCCTTGTACCTTTCTCTGATGTCTTGGTCCTTTTCAGTTGGCAACATAAAGGAGGACACTTCAACACTCTGTTGCCTTTCCAACATCTGAGTATTTGATGTGAAAGGTTCTAGTGTGCCCCCAAAGGGAGTGGTGGGCCTGCTTCTTTCTCATTTTGTGCTAGTGGCCCCAACTGTTTCTTTTGTGAATTCATGTTCAGAGACATGATTTAACCTTTTCCTTTTAACCGGGCTGGTTTCTGCATATGTCTGTGTGGTTGCCTTTCCTGATGTAGTGGCCTCTTCCCTATTTATTTTGAGGCTTTTCTCCTCATTTAGAGGAGTTTGCAAGTTAGGGGGAGTACTCATAATGGGCTTTAGTATGCCTGTTTGATTTAATTCCTCTGATAGGCCTGGTTGTTCTGACTCTTCCTGCACTTGGGATTCTTCTTCTATATGAGATTCACTTTGTCCCTGTGATTCTCCTTGTGCTTGTGATTCTCCTTGGACTTGAGATTCTCCTAGCACCTGCAGGAAAGAACCTTCATCAAGCATTTTATCTAGATCAATTAGAGCATTTTCAATTGCAACTTCAGTGCTATCCTGTCCACTAATGTATTCTCCACCCATTCCAGTTGGTTTGCATATTTATCTATCTCAAGGATTCGTTGGTGAATGTAGGGAGCCATCTTGTTTTTCTATCTTATGTTGCAAATGAATTCCAGGGGATCATATCTCCACATGAAGCTCTGTTTGAGGTTAAGTCTCTGAAGGATATGCTCTGCTTCTTTTCTAGCTTCTCAGCTATTACACACAAAGGGGCCTAGTTGATCTTTGATTCTAAGCTGGGCCTTCTTTTTGGCTTTAACAAAATGCACCTCATCTGAGTTGATTATCTGCCTGTAGTACTCCAGAGAAAATAACCTCATTGGGATGTATCTGGGAAGTTCATAAGGGGCCAACTCACAACCATAGATCATAATTTCAGTCTGATTTTGGTACAAGTACTAATCTCCCACTTTGTGTTGTTTTGAAAGCTGTAGGATCCTCCTGATATCTGAACTGATTCTTGGAGGAGGACTTCCTAGCAGCATGGTCACTACAGGATGTACAAAAAGATCTATGAAGTCTGTGTATGGATATGGTGAGTCATACTTATGGATCAAAGGAGTCTAGAAAATCACTGACCTAGGATGACCTTTGGTATCAAGCTTTTGGAGAGTGAAGGGGAACTTGTCAGCTTGGTAATATAGAAAAAGATGGTACAAAACTGAAGAATACTTGAATACTCTTTCATTACTCATTCTAAGAAATTGGTCATGCATCCTATTAGCTATGTACTTGGCATAATCATACATGACAGCAGGGAGTTTTCCTAGAGTAAAAACAGACATGAAGGCTAAGATGATTTCATCTATGTATTCACTGCTAGTATAGCCTAAGATACTAGATATCATTGATACAATGTCTTGGCCAAACTAAGAAAATATGGTATATATATAGGGGGGGGGTATCTTTTGGCATATGTTTTTCTTCCACAATAAAAGTTTGGAACATTTCAACAAGATTTGTAGTGGTTAGATTGGGGAATCTGTCTAGTAGGTCTCTAATAGAAATAGGGGTCAAGTTTTGCCCTGGTTGCAGTTGTAGCATTTCATTGATTGATTTGGCAGTGATGGTGAAAAGTATGGTTTGGTGAGGGGACATCACTGCCCTTTGATTGGGGATGTAGTTTGCATGGAAATAATGGACAATTTCTGGAAATATGTGCACCTCAGGGAATTGATACTTGGGCAAATTAGACTCCCAAAGACCTATTTTATCAGCATGGTTTAGGTATTGGTCTCTGTATCGACAGTATAATTTTAGAGGGGATTCATGGACAGAGGTGTCCTTGATTTGGAAATCTTTATCAGCAAGGGGAAGGTAGTCCAGGTCCAGGTGAGGAGTGGTAATTGGTCTGACATCCATGGCAATTGGGGCAGCCATTCTTAGTTCTTGTGGATTTAAGAATGGGGAAGGTAAATTTTCAGTCTTTGAGGTAATGGTGGTTCAATTCCAGGTGGGTTTTAAGTTACTAAAGTTCCCTTTAATTTCAATTAAGAAAACTTAGTGACAGGTTCAGAAATTGACAAGGTTTTCAATGGATTCTGGCTTAAATACCTAGAATTTGAAGAAACTGGGTCTAAACCAGTTAACTGGCGACTATGAACGGTTGAAAAAGCTTTAAACAGGCTGGAAGGCAATCTGGGAGCTTTGTAGTGTCTTCAATGGTGCAATTGTACGTGGGTTGACAGCTTGGACATTCACAAACGCGTGCATGGAAGTTTTTAGTTGGAAAAAATGATAAAAACAATGATTTGGGGCTTTTTTGGATTTATGCACGAAAAGTCAATTTGGCGGGTATGGGTGTATAGTGACCGTTTGTCATGTAGCAAAGTGAACAGTGGCAGTTTTGGCATCTATCAGGCTGGCGGTAAGTGGCTTACTTCGCACAGCTTTTAGGTGCTTGGCGGTATTTGGGGGAAGCCGCCCAATTCCATTCATCGAGCACCACGTCGCCTCGGGGGCCCAGTGGAAAATAGCCCATTTTGGGCGGGTATCGTTCGGATTTCAGGCCCTTTCAAAATCAACATGGGCCATCAGATGGGGAGGGGTGAGATCATGTGATGGTTGGGTGCGGGAGTTGCACGGAAGGTAATGGGCGGGGGGGAGGTAGGTGTTTAAACGCGACGGTTTTATCTTAATGAGGGGTTAAGGCAGGGATTAAGGTATCGGGTGGGATATGATTGGTGGATGGGTTTGACTTTAATTAATCACAGATCGATTAATTATGTCAATTAGTCGGGTTGGATAAATTAAAGTTTATATTTCAAACTTTGGGGTAGGGATGTTAATATCTTTAAAGGGATTTAATAAAATATACGGGAAAAAAGGGTTTTTTTGGGAATTTAATAAATATAAATAAAATCAGAAGTTAATATGAAAGAGGCGGAAAATGATTGCGATAAGCATAATGTATATTTGTAATTCATTTTCTTTTTACATAGAAACATTATAACTTAGGCTAAGTGTATTTTTGTGGGTTTTTCATAAAAAAAAGGGGTATTCATGGGGGTGATTGCTTTTCCTTAGGAAAAATAGAGTTTTAACCTTAGGAAAAGGGATTTATTAGGGAAAATGAATGAACTGAAGGGGGGTAAATGTTTTATGAGGGGATTTTAGTACTTAAGATCTATAAGTCATTGGGCCGATGGTCTGGTCCATCTAGAAGTCAGAAAAATGCTCTGAACCCCTTTGACTTAAGATTTTGGGTACTTCAAACTTATTGTGGGAAATTAGTTAAGTAAAAGGTGAAATGAGTGAGGGGAGTTATTAATTTGATTTTGTGAACTTTATGCTAGTCCAATTTCTCATTCATACTTATAACTTTCATGATGAGGGTGATAAATATGATTTTGTCTAACAATCATCACAATTCTGCAACCTTTCTTCTACTTACCCATCTACTTATCCTACCATTTTTACTTCTCTTTATTAGGGTGCATTTGAGCTAGCAAACTCTTATCAAACATTTTTTCTTTTTCTTTACAGTAGTAAACTAACTAAATCTAACCTTATTACATCCAAGGGCTCAGATTAAACAGTTGAGCTCCTTTTATTTACTCTACCTATCTACTTATCTGCCAAGATTATTAGTCAGATTTTTATTCTCTATCTATAAACATGAAATTGAAAACATGAAATAGCCAAGTTTAAACATTTTGACTATCATGGATTGTGGCATAGATTACAAACTACACACAATCATTTATTCTGCATAAAAAGTAAAACTTAGTGGCATTTTGGCTTGTATACTTTCATGGTCTTTTCTTTTCTTGGGGTTCATATTTTTCATCTTTTTTGACCTTTTTATTTTTTTGTCCTTTGATTTTTCTTTTAGGACATACCCTCTTTACATTTTTGAATTTTTTGAATATGGAAAACATTTGCAAAAAGCAAAGGTATGTACATATTACAGGTTTAATCTCGGCCATTCAAAAATTATGACTCCTATTGGTATAGGAACCTAATAGTGGCTCCACTTGAGGATGGCATTTCCTGGTGAAATGTCAAGAACTTGTAGATCAATGGCCTTCTGAATGACTGTGATGTTCTCCTGCAGCTTTTTCCTTTTCACCTTTTTGCCTTATTGCTCTTTATGACAGTAAAACCTTTGAAGCTTAGGGACTTCTCTTCGGGCTTCAACTTCAAAACTTACTATCCAATCCACTCTAGTATTTTGAAAAACAGAATATGTACGAATGATTAGTCGAATCAGTAACTAGGTTCAATATAGTGTTTAAGCATTCGACCATTAACTAGTCCTCCTTCTGCTTCTGTGCCATCCATTTCTCTAAGGAAGAAAGCACTATTACCTTTGAATGCATAGATGATATATGGACATTTCCATAGGAAATCAAATTTCCCATGTTTACCTTTATCCTCTCTTCTTGAGTCCCATTTCAAAACTTTGTCCCCTAGGTAAAAATCTTCTGCCTTAGTCCTTTTGTCAAAAGCCTTCTTGATCCTTTCCTACACAACATGATATTTGATGTACACTTCTTGTTTGGTCTATTGTAAGTGAATTGTTTGGTTCATTCTCCTTTGGATGTCATTTTGTTCAACCTACAACTCTTGGAGCAGGTTCATCACTAGTGTTCCCAAGGAAGATGGGAAAATAGCTTCCATTCCATAAACTAATTGATAAGGACTAGTACCTATTACCAGGAAAACTAGTGTCCATTCAGAGCTGCTAGTCCCACTAAGACGGGTAGCTATCTTAGAAATAAACAAACTAAAGTTACTTGTGTCTTCCTTTATGAGAGATAGATGAGAGAGAAGCAGAGAGTACCAACCTCAGTCTTTCACTTGGCTCCTTGCTTGTTTCCTCCCTCCTTTGACAGAGCTTCGCCACTCTTTCCTCACTTGTCCCGCTTCAAAGAACACTTGCAGAGTCAAAGCAGCATAATACCATCAAAGCATAGAGATATATAACCATAAACAATATAGGATCAGATATATATTGACCATACAAATGCATATACCGATACAAGATTCAGAAATATACAAGAATATGGAGGAAAACTCAAATAGCTTTATTGATAAAAGTAGTAGAAGAGAGGATTACAACCCAGTGGTCTGACCTAGTGCCATCCTCCCAGCATGAAAGCCCTATTTACCTCATGAAAAGCTATATCACCCAACACTATGATGTTTCATAGAGAAACCAACATCACTTCTTTACAAAATACAAAATTCCAGCCTTTGTATCTCTAGGATGAGGGATCCATATATAGATATTTGCAGGGGGTGAGTCAGCTTCTGGGATTTTTATTAGTGTCATTTCTTTGATAGTTCTTGGTTCCACTTGGATATTTCATGATCTCTTACTCATCCCTAGGTGAATTCAGAGAGGCAAGTGTCAAATGAGTAGTTTCTAGAAGATTCTCTGAGTTTCCATCTAGCAAACTGCCTCTACCATTTGTCTGCTCTCACTCATTGCACCCTACCAAAGGGATTTTCAATATTCATCTCACCCTCTATGTGTAACAGGTGAGATGCATCGCACCCTCAACATGGAGCACTCTGTATGGTCCAATTTTGACCAGTTTTGAGCAGTTTTTCAGGGAGAACTTCTGGGAAATGATGTAATCAGCAGACCTTGTTCCTTTAGGGTATGAAACAACACTTTTAAGGTCTCAGAAGTCCTTGGTTTATGTACATTTGTGATTGGGGTTGTAGTGCCCAAATATTTCTATAACAGTACCAATGGATTTCTTTGTCGTTAGCCTATATGCCCATAAGGAATTCACTAGCTTTTTGTTCCATGTTTTCTTGTTATCTTCTAATAATGTTTTGATGATATTTACCAGACTTTTGTTCGAGGACTCTGCTAGTCCATTTCCTTGGGGGTAATAAGCTATGGAATGGCCCAAATTTATATGGTACTTATTACAGAAATCAATCATTCTCTTAGATTTGAAGGCTGCTGCATTATCAGTGATGATTTTGGTTGGGCACCCAAATCTAGATAGGATGTTGGATTCAAGGAAAGTTATTATAACAATGTCAGTGGCTTGTCTTGATGATATAGCTTCTATCCATTTGGTAAATTAATCTGTAGCAGTGAGAATCCATTTGTGTTGGGTAAAGTAAGGTGGGTGGATTTCACCAATGAAGTCAAGACCCCATTGTTAAAAAGGTGCTTCAGCAGATATTGGTTTTAGGGGCAAGGGTAACAGCTTTTTCTTTCCTTCAAAAATTTGGCATTTATGACATGAGATTACAAATTTATTAACATCAGAAAACAAAGTGGGCCAATAGAAACCGGCTCTAAGAATCTTGTCAGCAATGGTTTTCTAGTAAATATGCCCTCCACAGTCACTTGCATGAAACTCTTGTAACACCTTGTCAAATTCTTCTTTCAATTAACAATTAAGAAGCATACCTTCATGATTCCTCCAAAACAAAGCATTGTCAATTATGCAAAATTTTAAAGATTTCGTTTTTAAAAACCTGCTTTTAGTCCTGGATAATTTAGGAGGAGCTTGTATTTTTTGTAAAACATAGATGATGTCAGCGTACCATGGTGATTCAATAAAGGCCTGGCTAAATGGTGGAGTCGCCAACTCCTCTCCATTATCCATTTCTGCAATAAAATTTATGTCTAAGGCCCAACAGTTCTATTTAGCCATGAGCTTGGCTAAACCTTGGCCTTTGATTAACTTTGTTGGCTTGATTTCTAGGTCATATTCTCATATAGTAGCAATCCATTTCCCTCTCTTTCCATCTGGACAATCCTGAGTTAGGATATCCTTGACTATTGCTTTGGGGACATAGGCTATTACATGAGAATATAAAATGTAAACTCTAAAATCTTTGATAGCTTTGACCAAATCAAAAGCTTTCTTTTCCATTATATTGTATTTTAAAGCGGCATCTTTCAGGGCCTTGCTAAAAAAGGCAATAGGTTGTTCATAACCCTCATCATTTTTCTACAATAGGACTGCAGCAATTGTGTTCTCTGAGGCAAAAGAGAATATAATGAAATCCCTATCAAACTTTGGATTGATCAACACTGGTGTTTTTGTTAAGGCTAGCTTAATATCTTCAAAGGACTTATTAGCCTCCATTGTCCATTTTTTGGTTGAATATTTCTTCAACATGTTATACAATGATCTAATTAATTCTGCTAAGTTTGAAATAAATCTCCTAAGAAAGTTTATTTTTCCTAAAAAGGCTTGTAATTCCCTAATGCTCCTAGGATGTTGTATCAGTAAGATGGTTTCAATTCTTGCAGGGCCTATTTGGATACCATATTTAGAGATTATGTGGCCTAATAATTTACCCTCTTCTAACCCAAATAAAGATTTTTTAGGATTCAAAGAAATTCCATACTTTCTACATTTGATGAAAACCCGCCTTAGATGATCTAAGTGTTGTTTATCAAATTTTGAGAATACAGTGATATCATCTAAGTATATTACTAGGAAGTCATGAATTTCTTTATCAAAATCTATGTCCATATCTCTTTGAAAGGTGAACCCTGCATTCTTTAATCCAAAAGGCATCTTCACATACAGGAATGTGCCCCAAGGAGTAGTGAATGTAGTTTTTGCCTGATCATCTGGGTGAACTAAAATCTGATTGTAACGAGAAAACCCATCAAATAATGAGATTCTGGTTGACCCTACTACCCTTTGTAATATATGATCTATTTTAGGGAGAGGGTAATTCTCTTTAAGTGAAACTTTATTGAGATTCTTGTGCTATGGGGTAAAATGCATGGGATGAAAACTACCCTTGAAAGTCTTCCCGAGACTTCCGACAGACCATAAGGTTATCTACAAAAGGTACTTGTTACACACATGTTCATCTATCTGAAATATATTGATAGGATATGGAGAAAGGATCACCTTTGGTTCTTTCTAGATTCGCTTGGGGATCTCCTGCGGTAAGAAGAACTCCTCCTGACTGGCTGCAAGATGATTCCTACACAAAAGAACGAAGCAAACCAATCATAGCATATACTTCTGACAATTAATGTAAGTATTTGTAACAAACATGTATAAATGTGTAACCTATCTACTCAACACAACAAGCATTAGAATGAATAAATAAATGCACAATATCACCGACACTTCGAGTAAGGAACACAACCGCAATCCTATATTCAGAATAGAAGAGTGATTACAACAACCATATTGTATCAGCCTTCCTTATCCCTTCTTCTTCTCTCTCTCTCCTTCTTTCAGCTAGCTCCTTCAAGAATATGACAATATCACAATAGCACCATGTACTATCCTTCTAAATGCTCTAACCCCTTTGCAATGGCCCTCTCGTTGCTTATATAGCAATCAATTTAGGGCTACCCTACTCCACCTATAGTTCATTTGGGTAAAAACCATGAACCTGCCTTGTTTACTAGCTTTTTCCCATTTTCCTCTGTTTCTGGAATATAATTTCTCCAAATATATTGATTTTTAGAGTTTCCATGCTTTTCTTGCACAAATTTAGGGAAATAATATCTAGATATTTAATGGCATATTTGTTGTCATAACCACTTGAGCATCACTAAAGTTCACTAACGTTCCCCCTGGTCTAACAACAAGAGTTAGCAGGTTGACTAGTGCTCCCCCTGGTCTAACAACGAGAGTTAGCAGGTTGACTAACACTCCTTTATGCTTGTAAACAAGCTTTATAAAGCAGGCAGTCAGTGTATGGAGAGCGTTAGTGTGGATTCTGGGCCTGCAACTATGGTCATTCTTTCAGTAATCTTGTCTTTCTCCTCTGAGTTGATTAGGAGGTCAATTTGTCCTATAACATCCTGAGATCAACACACAGTCTAATCTCACCAGTTTTCTTCCTTGTTGGCACCAAATTTGAAACCCAATCAGAGAACCTAATTGGTGCTATTATCTTGGCTTCATACATTCTTCTGATTTCCTTTTCAATAGAAGGCAATAGAATAGGATTAATCCTCCTAAGCTTCTATCTAAAAGGTTTCTGGTTTTCTTTTATGGGGATGGTGTGTTGTATTATGCTGGTGTCATAGGACTTGAGGTCCTCATAACTCCAAGCAAAGACATCTTGGAATTCCTTTAGCAGTTCAATGTATTTTACTTTTTCAGTAGGAGGTAAGGATTTTGAAAGTTTGATCAATTTCAGATTTTCCTCAGTACCTATGTTACATTCCTCTATATTAGATTTTAAGGGCTCCATCTTCAGTTTTCTAGGGACATCATTTGAATCAAACAAGTCTTCCAAAGGAGATAATCCTTTGGGCAAAAAGTTGTCTTTGAGATTAATGATTTCATAATCTTCGTTAATTAACTCTTTAATTTCAACTTTCTTTAGGTTTTGTATATCCGATTTTGTAAATTTTGTGGGATGACATCTATCTATTTCTTCATCTTCTAATTTGTTAATTTCTATTTTATTTGTAAAAGAGGGATCTAATGTTATGTCAATATCTATATTGCTATTTACAAATTCCTTCTCTAAGGTTAAAAAATTGTTTATTTGTTGGTTATTAGCAAATACTTTCCAATTTTTCAAGTTATCTGGGATAGCAGGTCTATGCCTAACCTCAGCAATGTATTGATGGTTAGGTTGAATTGCTAGCTTACAAGTACTGGCAAACATTGCTAAGCTGTGAGCCTGCATATTATGTTTCCTTGAGATGACTCCGCTTAGTTTCTAGAAAAGTTTTCAATATTTCTACAACTGTTCCTCTATAAAAACTTAATCTATGGTCTTTGGTCATATATACAACATTAATTTTTTTTATAACCAACTCTGAATCTCCCATAATAGAAACTCTTATGGCTCCTAACTTTCTAACCAATTTGAGACCTAAAAGAAGTGCGTCATACTCAGCTATGTTGTTGGTGCATTTGAAATTCAGTCTATAAGCATGGCCCTCTGAATAATCATTCTCTAAATTGTAAATCCACACTCTTGCTCCTGCTCCTAATTTGTTCACTAATCCATCAAATTCAAGATGCCATAATATTTCATGTTCATAATTCTTACTGTCTGGGGGGACAAAATCTTCATTGATTAAGGTATCTTGATCATCTTTTTTATCTGAAAGCTCTTGAGTTTGGACAATTTCATTTTGAACTGTAACTGCAATTTCTTTTGGTTCTGAAATAATGTTGTTTGAAGTGGTTTCTTGTGTTTGTTCAGCATTGTACAGAATAAAAGAATCGATGTCAGAATGCATGGAATAGATAGGAAAGTTTTGAGGCCTAGCCTGGCTACTCACTACATATTTCATTAGGGTCTCTCTGTACAGATTTTTAGGATGTCCAAAGAATGAAATTGTGGCATATGACATGTCAAGTTGCAAATATCCTTGGAGTTTAGCCCCCCATGACCTGATAATATCATGCCATATTTAGGTGGTATATCAGCAACAACTATGTCCATGAGAATTGTCTTAGCAGGATACTGTACTAAGGAAACACACAGGTCTTTAATTAGCCCTAGGCACTTTACTTGACTTGAATCAAATGAAAACAAGTCCTTGTAAGGCCTAGTGATGTCTAAGTTCAATTTTTCCATAACAAATTTAGGCATTAAATAGTCTGAAGCCCCAAAATCTAACATTGCATTGTGTAAGATCTTATCATGAATTTTAAGGCTAATATAAAAGGGTGGTATGCCTCCTTCTAATGGTTTCCCATTAACATCAGGACCAAATGTAAGCTCAAGATGATCATCAAACAAGTTAACAGAGTCTTCATTCTCAACAAAGTTTAAAGATTTTCTTATCTAAGACTTGTAAGTTTCATTTTTAATCAACTCTATTAAGGGGACTGAAATTTTTAGCTTAGCCACCTTTTCTCCCAAATTGAAAGCCAAAGGGGCTTTCTCTGTTTGAGGATTTGGAATTTTCATGGCAGGATTCGGAGTAGGTTGCTCTTCTTTTTCTACATTTGAAGTCTTAATCTATAGATTTTCTAAGGTGATGTTTGGAGATTCCTCCACTATCTCCTTGGAGGGGATTGAAGTGGATGGTTGATCATTAGGGAGTTGGTCATTGGTTATATCTGCAATGGTGGGACCAGAAGGATTCTGATGTGGTCTAGAGAGGATTTGGAGAGTTTTAGTTACTGGAACTGCTTTGATTTTCTTAGGTTGATTTGGTATTTCTTTCTTGTTTTGGTCAGGAGTATCAATGTTCTTTTTACTCCTCAAGTTGTATTGTTTGTGCACTTCAAAGATAGCAGAATCATACCCTTGCTTGTAATCGAATGATTCTCCTGATTGGGTCTGTAATTGCTGAAGCATATGTAATTCCTGATCATCTTGGGTCAAAAAGACAGTTTCCTAATACCATTAAGTTAATTTGTGTGTCTTGTTCCATATCTTCTGAATGGGAAGTTTCAGCATAGTTTTCTTGAAAAGGAGGCCTAATATTCTGATCAGGTCCACCTTTTCTAGTATTTTGGTTTTGATTCTTTCTAAAGTTTGGGTTTCTTACTAGATGTGCTTGCTGATTATCCCAGTGAGGCTTCCTTTCAATATTATCTATCCTATCCATCAGGTTTTCCATTCCTTTGGCTAGGGCATCTATTTTAAGGTCAGAGTGTGAGGCTTCATCTTTCAAGGGTCCTCTTCTTTCATTCCTAACCCTAGCTCTTTTTTCTAGAAAATTAGCTTCTACACTAACTGCTACACTCTGCATGTCTTCTAAAGTTGGAGGATTTCTCTCTCTAAGTTGGAATGCCATATCAATATCAAACACATCAGGAAACTTTATCATAGCTAAGCCAGGTGGGGGTCTGAGACTGAATGGTATTGCATTGTATATATTGTTAACTTTGGTACAGTAATCCTGGATTGTTTCATTTGGTCCTCTTTTGATGTTTTCATATTCTGAAAGGATCTGCAGAGGGTTCTTTTTCTTTTCCCATCTATTTAAAAATTGCTGATAAAATACTTCTAAAGTGTCTATGCTATTAGCAAGTAAAGATCTAAACCACGTTCTTACATCACCAGTTAGAGTCTAAGCAAAAAGTCTCATTTGGACGTCTCTAATATCAATTTCATGTAATTCAAAGAAATCTGTCATTTTGTTTGTGTGTTGTTGTGCTGTGTAAGTTCATATGCCATCGAATTGGACAATTTTGTTCTAGTAATATTGTGGCATGGCACCATGTGGAGCAGGTAACACAAGAGGAGCATATCTATTTTCCATGGCTCTAAGTTGGGTAGGACTAAGAAGTGGATTTTGTGTACTAGGAGACGATACAGTGGGTGATGGAGAACTGGGAATAATGGGTGACTAATGTGTAATGGTAGGTTGGTGGGGAAGTGAAGGTATAAATGGAGGTGAGGAATGAAATTCAGAGGTGGAAGGGAATAATGGTGAACTAAAGGGAGTTGAAATTGTTTTAGAAAGCTTAGGGATCTTAACAGTAGTAAGGGATGACTGAGGGGAATTTAGAATATACTGATCAATTGACAGGTTTGCCTTTTGGACTTCAAGTTCTACAATAAACTCTAGATCTAGAACTATGTCATCAAGTGCACTTTCAGACCTGGTTCTAAATAGGGAAAGGTCAAATGACTCATCAAAGGGGAGGTCTTCTAAAAACAACCACTCATCAGGGCATGAATCTGCTTTGATTGAAGGTGTTGGACTGACTGAACTTTCTTGTCTTCTGGATCTTCTCAAAATCAGGTTAGGATTATCCACTACTAGGGGAGGATTTGGATCTGGGTTGGCCCTAGTATAGTGAGTTCTTCTTGAAGCCATAATTTCGAGTTTTTCTAATTACAGTCTTTTTATGAAATTTTTATAAATAACTTCTAATAAACCCTTCAAGATGCTTGGAATAAAGATTTGAAATTTCTCAAAGGTTTATTAAGACTGAGGACTTGAATCCCCAGTATGGTCGCCACTATGTTATCACTCGGAAGGTTTCCCTAGAAGTTATCAAAAGAAGGAATAATCCGAGGTAACCACAAACCAAATCTTTTAGACTCAGGTTCTAGACAACCTAAGTCCAGAGAGGGCTCTCTCTTTATAATTTAACTTTGCTTCTATTAGATTTTAGGCTAGTTCTTAATGTTCATGAGGATTTTGATTTTGATTAAAAGTTGGGTGGTGGAATTCTGGGAACAGATGGATAGAGCTAGGTCTTCAAGCTAGTGGGCTATGGAGTCAATCAAAGGATAGCTTAACTGGACTAGATCATTAAAGGGAATGTTCACAGGGTAAGCTAGCAAAGAAAAAGGCAAATTTTCAGGTTTGATGGATGAGATGGTTCTAACCAGGGTGAAAAGGCAATGAAGAATCCTTAGACCAGGATCAGAATGAAAGAAAATAGGTGATCATGAACAAAGGGAAATTAAGAATCCTTTGTTATAGACCAGGGGGAGAAACTACAGAAGTAAGGGAGCATTTAAGAATTCCCTAACTAAGATAGTTTAGCAGAAAACATTAAGAATGTAAACAATCAAGACAGAGTGCATTAAAGCAAGTTCTGAAATATCATTCCTAGTTTACCATTCAGATTTCATAGAAACACATGATTATTAAGAAACAGAAGGAAAAGCAATAATACACATGAGAGAATACTTATTTGATTTTCGCTTTACACAAAAATCCTAAAAGGTATCTGAGCTTTATTCCATGATCCAGCAAGCAATCTAGTTTTGATACAATAGCACTTTGATTTTAGATAAAATTCTACAAAAATGTCTTTGAATCCACCCTAAATACTTCGAAATGTGAAGTATTTATACAAAAAATATTACAAAATATCTCATAACATTTTGAGATTTAATTAAGGAAATAAAAATATCTTCAAGCATGAAGATAGAGACAGATGGAAAACTCCAGCATGATGTCCCTCTTATTGTGGTAGTGCTGGTTGTTGCAGTTGAATTTGAGCCCTTTAAGTTGGCTGATATTTGTACGTTGGAATCATCTTTGTCTTTAATCTTTTATTGATACTCTTTAGCCTGCTACTCTTTGACCCAGTTCACCTATTTCATCTAGCTGCCATTCAAATTTACAGTGGTAACTTATAGTAAATCTATCATTTTTTCACACCATTCATCCTCAGGTAACTTTACTTTGAGCATTCTTCTATAGATCTCATCTGCCTCTATGTATTTGGCAAAATTAGGCTTGGTGACAAACAGATGTTTTACCTCATGCACTAGGAAAAAAAGATTCTCTAAAGTACCATGCAATACTTTCCCTGTTGGCAAGGCTTTGATACCTGAAGTGCTTTCCTATTCCTTGGCCAACTTCCTTAATTTGTCAACGTAGTCCAATTGGGTCATAAGTTTATCATGGATGACCATAGGAGTTGGAAGGCCTTTATCCCTCAAAATTTGAAACTTGGCCATGAATATGTCAATGCCCACCTGCATGTTATTGCATTTTTCCTCTAGGTTAATCATAAGGTTTCTTTTGGAAAGAACCTTTTTGACTTCTATGATGGTTTCAGTTCTATCCTCTACTCCAAGCTCATTAAGCTCATGTATATTCTTGTTGTTCAAGAAGTCGATGATTTGATTAGCATCCTTAGGCTAGTCTCCTAAGTCTTCCTTTACCTTTTGAATTGCTTCAGTGGCCACTTTTAGCAATTCAGTTTGCTCAAATATTACTTGAATTGATGGTGAAATATCATTGACAGAGTCAATGATATTGGCCCAAAGCATCTCGTTGGTCTGTCCTAGTGGCTTTTGCGGAGTTAAATCTTTTTGTAATACCTTGATCTTCTCACCCATCCTTAGGGCTTTCTATGTTTCTTCTCTTTGTTGTATTTGGGCAAGATTACAGTAAGTTTCTAAGCTTGCCACTTTCTCCTTAAGCCTTTTAAGTTTTGTTGCATGGATTGACATATCCTCCATGGCTTTTACTAGCTCTGCTATCTTTTCTGTTGAAGCACCTGCTGTTGTAGATTCAATATTAATAGGGAGTGTTGTGGTAGGTGGAGCTGTAGGTGCCAATGCTGCTGCGAATGTTGAAGGAAATGCAGTAGAAACAGTGGGAATGGAAGTCCTAGAAGTGGTGGCCAAGTCACTTTGTTTGGACTAAATCTAGCTCCTTCTCTGTGTCTTTCAACTAGTCATTTAGCTTTAGGACCAAGTCCATAAGCTCTTCTTGTCCTTTTTAGGTCTCTAGGACTTCTACTATTTGTGGATGATGTAATGGTATAATCTTGAGTTGCTTCTTTAAAGCAACTATGCCATCATTCTTCCTCTTTATTAGTCTTTTAGTGGCCTTTACATCTTTGGGATCGTGTCCCAACTCTATGATTAAGTCCTCTAAGGACTTGATTCTGGTGTCTTTTTCCTATGAAGAGACCTTCTCCAATTGGAATTGAGCTAATATGTTATTTAGGGAATTTTGAAATTGGTGAGCTACGATGGCTTTCCTTATCAAGGTGGAGTAAATCATCTCCCCCGTCTACTTGTGCAGCTCAATCTGGTCAATGGGATGTATATCCTTTGCCAGTACTTTGAAATCTATCTTTTTGAAGTTTGCTACTATTCTTGGTTGCTGAGTGGTAGGTTTCAAAAATGTCATCTGCATTTTGCATTCTTTCACATGATAGGCTGACATAAGCCTTGTCTGATTTGCAGGTGCCATCTTTAAGTACTGTGCATAAGTCTGGGCTTTTAGCCTCTCACTCCTGGCCTTTACATCCTTGTACCTTTCTCTGATGTCTTGGTCCCTGTCAACTGGCATCCTAAAGGAGGACACTTCAACACTCTATTGCCTTTCCAACATCTAAGCATTTGATGTGGAAGGTTCTAGTGTGCCCCCAGAGGGAGTGGTAGGTCTACTTCTTTCTCTTTCTATGCTAGTGTCCCCAACTGTTTCTTCTGTGAATTCTTGTTCAGAGACAGGGTTTAACCTTTGCCTTTGGACCAGGCTGGTTTCTTCATATGTTTCTGTGGTTGCTTTTCCTGATGTAGCTACCTCTTCCCTGTTTATTTTGAGGCTTTTCTCCTCATTTAGAGGAGTTTGCAAGTTAGGGGGAGTAATCATAATGGGCTCTGGTATACCTGTTTGATTTAATTCCTCTGATAGGCCTGGCTGTTCTGACTCTTCTTGCACCTGGGATTCTTCTTCTATATGAGATTCACTTTGTGCTTGTGATTCTCCTTGTGCCTGTGATTCTCCTTGGACTTGAGATTCTTCTGGAACCTACAGGAAAGAACCTTCATCAAGCCTTTTCTCTAGATCAATTAGAGCATTTTCAACTACAACTTCAGTGCTATCCCTGTCCACTAAAGTATTCTCCACCCATTCCAATTGGTTTGCATATTTCTCTATCTCAGGGATTCAGTGGTGAATGTAGGGAGCCATCTTGTTTTCTTATCTTCTGTGCAGATGAAGTCCAGGGGATCATATCTCCACATGAAGATCTGTTTTAGTTTAAGTCTCTGAAGGATTTTCTCTGCTTCTTTTCTAGCTTCTCGGCTATTACACACAAAGGGGCCTAGTTGATCTTTGATTCTGAGTTGGGCCTTCTTTTTGGCTTTAACAAAATGCACCTCATCTGAGTTGATTATCTGTCTGTAGTACTCCAAAGCAAATAACCTCATTGGGAGGTATCTAGGCAGTTTATATGGGGCCAACTCATAGCCATAGATCCTAATTTCAGTGTGATTTTGGTACAAGTACCAATCTCCCACTTTGTGTTGTTTTGAAAGCTGTAGGATCCTTCTGATATCTGAACTGATTCTTGGAGGAGGACTTCCTAGCAGCATGGTCACTACAGGATGTACAAAAAGATCTATGAAGTCTGTGTATGGATATGGTGAGTCATACTTATGGATCAAAGGAGTCCAGAAAATCACTGACCTAGGATGACCTTTGGTATCAAGCTTTTGGAGAGTGAAGGGGAACTTGTCAGCTTGGTAATATAGAAAAAGATGGTACAAAACTGAAGAATACTTGAATACTCTTTCATTACTCATTCTAAGAAATTGGTCATGCATCCTATTAGCTATGTACTTGGCATAATCATACATGACAGTAGGGGGTTGTCCTGGAGTAAAAATGGACATGAAGGCTAAGATGATTTCATCTATGTATTCACTAGTAGTATAGCCTAAGATACTAGATATCATTGATACAATGTCTTGGCCAAACTGAGAAAATATGGTATATATATATGGGGGGGATCTTTTGGGATATGTTTTTCTTCCACAATAAAAGTTTGGAACATTTCAGCAAGCTTTGCAGTGGTTAGCTTGGGGAATCTGTCTAGTAGGTCTCCAATTGAAATAGGGGTCAAGTTTTGCCCTGGTTGTAATTGCAGCATTTCATTGATTGATTCGGCAGTGATGTTGAAAAGTATGGTTTGGTCAAAGGAGATCGTGCAGTGATCGAGCACAGGAGTTGCAAGGAAGTTAATAGGGGGAGCCCAATGGGCATTTAAACGCGGTGGTTTTAGCTTAATGAGGGGTTAAGGCGAGGATTAAGGTATCGGGTGGGATATAATTGGTGGATGGGTTTGACTTTAATTAATCGTAGATCGATTAATTATTTCAATTAGTTAGGGTTGGATAAATCAAAGTTTATATTTCAAACTTTGGGGTAGGGATATTAATATTTAAAGGGATTTAATAAAATATACGGGAAAAAAGGGGTTTTTTTGGGAATTTAATAAATAAAAATAAAATCAAAAGTTAATATGAAAAAGGCAGAAAATGGATTGCGCTAAGCATAATGTAATTTTGTAATTCATTTGCTTTTTACATAGAAACATTATAACTTAGGCTAAGTGTATTTTTGTGGGTTTTTCATTAAAAAGGGGTATTCATGGGGTGATTGCTTTTCCTTAGGAAAAATAGAGTTTTAACCTTAGGAAAAGGGATTTATTAGGGAAAATGAATGAATTGAAGGGGGGTAAATGTTTTATGAGGGGATTTTAGTACTTAAGATCTATAAGTCATTGGGCTGAGGGTCCAGTCCCTCCAGAAGTCAAAGAAATGCTCTGAGCCCCTTTGACTTAAGATTTTGGGTACTTCAAACTTATTGTGGGAAATTAGTTAAGTAAAGGGTGAAATGAGTGAGGGGAAATTAATTAATTTGACTTTGTGAACTTTATGCCAGTCCAATTTCTCATTCATACTTAGAACTTTCATGATGAGGGTGATAAATATGCTTTTGTCTAACAATCATCACAATTCTGCAACCTTTCTTCTACTTACCCATCTACTCATCCTACCATTTTTACTTCTCTTTATTAGGGTGCATTTGAGCTAGCAAACCCTTATCAAACATTTTTTCTTTTTCTTTACAATAGTAAACTAACTAAATCTAACCTTATTACATCCAAGGGCTCAGATTAAATAGTTGAGCTCCTTTTATTTACTCTACCTATCTACTTATCTACCAAGATTACACTGTTTGGTCAGATTTTTATTCTCTATCTATAAACATGAAATAGCCAAGTTTAAACATTTTGACTATCATGGATTGTGGCATAGATTACAAACTGCACACAATCATTTATTCTGCATAAAAAGTAAAAAGTAGTGGCATTTTGACTTGCACACTTTCATGGTCTTTTCTTTTCTTGGGGTTCATATTTTTCATCTTTTTTTGACCTTTTTATTCTTTTTGTCCTTTGATTTTTCTTTTAGGACATACCCTCTTTACATTTTTTAATTTTTTGAATATGGAAAACATTTGCAAAAAGAAAAGGTATGTACATATAACAGGTTTAATCTTAGCCATTCAAAAATTATGACTCCTATTGGTATAGGAACCTAACATGCGGTACAGAGGGAGGTACCCAAGGGAATAATGTAATAATGGGATGGGTCATAGTAATAAATAAAGTGGTTAACCCGCATCATGTAAGGGACCACATGTAGTTAGCAATAATGTAATAAGCCCATGGTATTAGATAGATGGTATTGAGGGAACCATGTTAATGAACCATGGTATTGTATGTATGAAGCCTATATAGAGGCTAGATATTCCCCATTGCGAGATGTCAAGGAATATTGTATGAACAGGGATATGGCTTGTGGAGTGTTCTCCTTCCTTTAGGAGTAAATGTATGGTGTTTCCCTACCTTAAGGGTTTGATATTAATAAAGTGAAGAACTTCTATATTCAGATCTTGTTATTTTTTGGTGATTATTTACATTTATTGGCTATATTGGTGTCTTTTCATATATTTGCAGGTCAGATCTATAACAAGTGGATTCAAAGCACTTTCTTGGGCAAAGCAAAATATTTTATTTTTTATTTTTTGCAGGAACTTTTTGGGGTGACGAGTTTGTAGATCAGATCTATTACAAGTGAACCTGGCTCTAATACCACTTATTATAGATCTAACTTGAAAATATAGGAGAATACAAATATAACCAGAAATAAGAAGATAGAATAGATAGAAATGTTTCTTTATTGATCAAACCCTTAAGGTAGGGCAACACCATATGTTCACTCCTTAAAGAAGGAGAACACTCCACAAGCCATATGCATGTTCATACAATATTCCTTGACATCTCGCAATGGGGAGTCTCTATCCTCTATATAGGCTTCATACATATAATACCATGGGTCATTACAATGGTTCCCTCAATACCATCTATCTAATACCATGGGCTTATTACATTATTGCTAACTACATGTGGTCCCTTACATGATGCGGGTTAACCACTTTATTTATTACTATAACCCATCCCATTATTACATTATTCCCTTGGGTACCTCCCTCTGTATCCCATACTATCCCCCTAGGTATACTACACCATTTGATTGCTGAATATAAATGATAAATGAAGAAAGATTGAAGATCTAACTTGAAAATATAGTAGAATACAAATATACCCAGAAATAATTATTGCTAACTACTAGTGGTCCCTTACATGATATGGGTTAACCACTTTATTTATTACTATGGCCCATTCCATTATTACATTATTCCCTTGGGTACCTCCCTCTAGACCCCATACTATCCCCCCTAGGTATACTAAGGGTTTGATCAATAAAGAAGCATTTCTATCTATTTCTATCTTATTATTTCTGGGTATATTTGTACTCTCCTATATTTTCAAGTTAGATCTATAACAAGTGGTATCAGAGCAAGGTTCACTTGTAAAAACGAAGGAAAGCAAGGAAAAAAGGGCTTGGAGGGCCTCTTTCTCTCTCCTCCTTGAGGCCATGTGATGACATGTGATTGGTCTTCAGTGCTGACAGGGCAGATGACATCAGCAATGACGTGGCAAGTGTGGAAGATGACATGGAAGGTGGACACGTGTCACTCATTTTGGGCATTTTTGGGGATCCTATGGGGATGTTTCCGGGTGCCACGTGTCACGACTTATAGGGTGACACGTGGTAGTGATGAAGTCACCCTGTAGATCAACAATTGCAGTAGTTAAGAGTTAAAGGCTTAAGAAAATAGTGTAGTACGATTGCGATTTGAGGGACTTCCCTTCTGAATGTTATATAAAATTATGGCAGGGTCTATATGGACCTCGCATCTAGACTGTTGACCCACTCCAAAGAAAAAGGTAAAGAGTTGACCCCTCTTCGTGGTTGCAATTGTGATATCTTTTGGCGAGGCTGACCTTGCTGATCGATGATCATTAGGACAGAGGGAAACACCACAAGAACATAGTTGAAGCACAATATGCGGGATTTGCGATAACACAGGAAAGGTCTCCTAGACACGGGTTCGATGGCCTTAGCGCTTGCGGGCTAAGCCCTTGGTTCTAGCCCCCTAGTCGTATACGCAAATTTACAAAAGGGGTTGAAGGCATAGGGGCTAATGGGGAGATAAAAAATTCCTGCCTATTTGTTATATTTTAAGGTAAAAGGCCCGCGACTGAGAAACTTCTATGTTACACTATAGCAAGGCCCCAAGGGCATAGTATAGAGTCTTAAAGGTGGATGGGTCGGAAGCCTTGACATTTAATAAAGCAGGGGGCAATGCACAAATGACAATATGGGGTTCTTCTACATACACTTAATGCCTCGACATGGAGTCTCACTCCTCTATACAAAACAACACTACCAAGAAACACTCCATCCATTCTCTACCGAACAACTTACCCATGCAATAAAGGGTAGAATTGACATAAGTCAATCAAGCAGCAGTAAACCACCGCAAGTAGCCAAGAAGAGCAAGACACTAGTAGGGACATGGCTCTATCCAAGGCCTCCACTGAAGCAGCAAGGGGAAACCTCCTCCTTCCTCTCTCGACTTTCTTTCTCTAAGAATTTATTTCTATATTTTTCCAAGAAATGGATTTGATCCATGTCGTAATCTTAGGTAGATGGTAGCAAATCCTGACATAGCCAAGACAACTAGTCTAGCATGAAGTTGGGGCTCAGGTTCAGATATTTTAGTTTTAATTCAAAGCCCTCTGCCTCTTCTTATAAATATGGGGATGAAGCATAACACAAGGGTTCTAGAATTTCTCACCCATGAGGGCTGAACTCTATGATACCATTTTTGGCTCATAAATATATAAGTGCATGACTTGTATTTCAGATCGTGTTACTTCACAAAGGTAGATATTTCAGACATAGAAAAGAAATGGTAGTGATTCCCCATTCTAATTAATACATTATGTTATCCTCCACTTAAATCCATCATGTTTATATTCTTCTCTGAATTCATGTGATTACTGCTGTTAGAAATATCTCAAGACTTTCTCACAAATGTGTTGGTATCAATATGTTATGCATGTGCCTGTAGTTCCTCACATATCCATTTGTATCGACATTGTTAATGCTAGTGCCTATCTAGATTATTGAAATCATATCTTTAACAACTGCTCTTCATGAATCACAACACCCAACCTCTCTTCTTCCCATTATATATGCTTCTGACTTAGATAAGTATTGGAATTATTAGAGCTGTAAGCTCTATGTGTTATGCATAGGGTTCTTGATGTTGTAAGCTCCCTACGATGAGTTACTCTTCCTCTTCATCCTCTATAATTTACCTAAAAAATCCTATTAAGCTGTAATCCCCTTTGAAGTAATCGGCCTCCATTGTTCTATGTGATACTTCTGGGAACTGTGTGTGTGAGGGAGTACCTGAAATCCATAACTCATACCTTTGGAGGAATCAACTAAGTCCGCTTGTCATCTTTCATTACATGACAATTGGAGTGCTGCAAACCCCTCTCATACCATATTACAAAGACCACTCTATTTAAGATGTCCTAGGCACTGGTATACGATCAACCCATAGGCTATCTCTAGGGAGCTTTCTGTAAGGACTATAGACACCACATATCTCCACAATGGTATGATATTGTCCACTTTGGGCCTAAGCCCTCATGGATTTGTTTTTGGGCTTTACCCCGAAAGGCCTCATACCAATGGAGATATTTTTCCATCCTTATATACCCATGATCCTTCCCACTTGTAATCAATGTGGGACTTTGTGCGTATACCCAACAATCCTCCCCTCAAACAAAGGACCATCGAGCCTCCCCTCAAATGATTATCCATCCGCAGGATTTTCCCCTCTCTACCAACCAGGATTCTCCGCTCCAATGCGTTGGAAGCACACGCCTTACATGGTAGCACCACCTGTCTCGAGAGCTTGCTCTATCCCAGGTCAACTCCTCTTCACCGTGTTGGGACTAGGACACGTCCATGAAGAATCCGGAGCACACCGCCTGTTTAACTGAGCTCATCCACGGGCTTACCGGGGCTCACCATCTTTGTTCGGCATTCCGAGGATTCATCCACTTGGGTAACTTCGAATCTGGCTCCGATACCACTTGTAAAAGACTCTGGACACCACATATCTCCACAATGGTATGATATTGTCCACTTTGGGCCTAAGCCCTCATGGATTTGTTTTTGGGCTTTACCCCAAAAGGCCTCATACCAATGGAGATATTTGTCCATCCTTATATACCCATGATCCTTCCCACTTCTAATCAATGTGGGACTTTGTTCATATACCCAACACTTTCCTTGCCTCCTACTGCACTTGTGCTACAGGGTGCAAGATTTAGCCATAACACCAGGTTTGGCTTTAATTGTGCCAACCAACAAAACCCTACACTACTAGCCCTTTCAGCAACAACCTACATAGCACAGGCTGCAACCTCACCCGGAGTAGTGTTGGGGGATAATAGAACCAAGTTTTTGCATCCAGAGGCTTGTGTGATGTGTCTTTCCAACCCTTATGGTTTAGATTTTCCTTCGTGCAACTCTAGTTCCTCTTATAGCCAACTACTGTACTCTTATCTAAACGTCCTCCTAATCTTCATGAAGATTCTTAATTATACTTGTCATGCATAAATATTATATATCTAACAGTTTCACGCAGTAAATACACTTTAATTCACAAAAAACAAATCATAGAGCAAAGATATATAAACTTAAACAGAAGTGGATAACAAGGCATAGATGCATCCAATTTGTCCCAAAACAGTCTTTATTAAATTCAAATGTTCAAGTATAGACTCTTTCTCCCTGCGCACTCAGCTGCAGGGGTCCGAACAATCAACTTGTGGACTTACGAAGGTCTCTGGGCACTCAGCTGTATGAGCCTTCCCCTTTGCGACTAAGTACAAGAAACATATCTCTCCTGCCATAGAACATTTCCCTTACAATGATTCTTCAATGACTTACGACCTCTTAGACTCGCTAAGAATCAACTATTTATAGCCTTTTCTTTACAATACCATGGTCTGCGGAGACCATGGGTGGGTCTCAAAACAACTCTATCACCTACCCACATAAGGGACTAAAGCCCCTTTTGATTTCTACTAGCTTCGCACTCCTTTCCACATTTTGCAGAGACTCTACCTTCAATACAAGCCCCAAATTGGTGCAGGGAGGAACCCGAGACTTGTGCAGGCACAACCAAAGACTTAGTGAACCACCATCAATGAGGGAAAGTGTATTTTACCTTGACAAAATCTTCAAAATTAATGTTGATAAGTTTAATTGAGAGGTCATGTGGTGAATTCTCATAAGAACATCATGCATAATTTCTTCCTGGTGCAAGAAATTGCAGGATCAAGGCCAGCCATTATGCATTCAATGATACATGTCTATAAAGGAAATTTGTATACCTGCATATGCACAAACCATCATTAATATTTTTTTAATGTTAAATCTTGTTGAAACAAGGGAAATGTTCTAAATGTTGAATATTAACTTTATAATTCACAAATTGACGACAATAACCCTCATAACTATGAGGGATTTTAGAGAAAAAATTGATGTAAACCTAACAAAATGGAGGCTTGAAATCCCCCCATGCCAATCATCTTGCATGTCCTCATGAAAGTGAATCAATTGTTGATTTTTTTCTCCCTTACAAAAAAAAAATATTGAAACATCTATTGGTGACCTTTTCACTTGTAATAATGTTCTTGAAACTCAATGCAATAAAAAATTCTCGGACCTTTACTTAAATATAGCTTGTCTTTAAAAGTGAATTCCTTCTAGTTCATTTTTGCATTGGATTATTTATTTATTAAGACTGATTTCAATAAAGTCTAATATCATGGCTGTCATAAAAATTCTAAACTGCAAGGATAGAGTTACCATGAAATAACCAACCATCAAAATTTCCACAAAGTATCTCAAGAGTAGCCTTAGTCATAATTTTTTCACCTTAATAACCTCATTACAAATAGAAGTGACATAACCATATTTGGAAAGCCATGGAATAAATATGGATGAAGATGTGACAAAACAATACCTTCCTAAAGTGACCATATTACCATTATGCAACATATAGTGGAAGCTCCTCTTGTTCAAGAAAAGTGAATCGCTTGCACTTAGGGTCCCACTTCCATGAAAACTTGTCTATTCCAAAAGATAGAACTCCAAAGAATAATTCATAAAGGATATTAAGGCCATTCTTAGAGAGATATGATAATGAGTTCAGGGAAAGACAAATATGACTAAGTAAATCATAATGTAAGATTAACTTTAATACCAAAGACATGGCCATTGTGTTAGAAAATTATATATTACGGAGCAATGGAACACATAAAATATTGCAGAAATATAAACACAGAAAACGCACAAAACAAGAGAGACACAGATATACGTGGTTCACCCAGTTTGGGCTACGTCCACCTCAAACAGCCAGTCCTTCCTTTCTATTATCCAGCAAAATGAAGAGACACAACCTACAGCAAAACCGTTGTAATATCCTCTGTTTTCTCTCACAGTCTCACCTCTCTATTTCTCGCTCACCGAGTACACATCTATATCACAGCCTCAAATACAATGCCCTCATACAAAGAGAGGGGTTTCCTTCTAGGGCAAAAAACCCTAAACTAAACATAATTTCTACCGTCAGATCATTCGCCTAATGAACGGCCCAGATTGACTAGAAATTACTATACTTTTACAAGGCAATTTTACAGTTGTGTTTAGCTTCGGGGGCGCTGCCCCCAAAACCCCCCGCCAGGGGGGGGCTCCCAAAAGTCGCTGTTTCCCCCCCCCCCCACCCCGGACCCCCCTTGCAGCGATTATTTTACGGGCGGCATTGCCGCCCCATTTTGAACTGGGGTCCAATGTGGCGGTACTATAGAAGATAATCAGGCTCCACACCCAACAATCTCCCACTTGGAGACTGATTGTAGCAACTCCACCGTTGCTCCATTTGCTGGAAAATGACTCCTCTTTGGACCTGGCTGTTTCTCATCTTCATCGTCATCCTTGAAGACCAACTGAAACTGAGCATATTCTCAATTTCTCCCTGGTTACAACTTTTGTTAGCATATCTGCAGGGTTCTGGCTAGTGTGTATCTTTTCCAGCTTCAACTCTCCACCTTCCAATACTGATCGTATGAAATGGTACTTGAGCTGTATGTGTTTAGTCCTGGAATGAAATGCTGAGTTCTTTGCAAGATGAATGGCACTTTGACTATCACTGTATAACGTGCCCATATCATGCTCCTTACCCAATTCACCCATAAACCTTTGTAACCAAATCATTTCTTTACTAGCCTCTGTAGCAGCAACATACTCTGCTTCTGTTGTTGAAAGTGCAACAACACTTTGGATTTTTGAAACCCAACTGACAGTTGTTCCTCCAACAGTAAATACATATCCTGTAGTGCTCCTCCTGTTATCTTTGTCACCTACCATATCTGCATCAACATATCCTTGTAGGGATATGTTTGAACCACCAAAGCATAATGCTTGATTTGTGGTACCTTTCAAATATCTGAGAATCCATTTCACTGCCATCCAATGTTCCTTTCCTGGATTGCTCATGTACCTGCTTACAACTCCCACTGCATGTGCAATGCCTTGTGCAGACCATTGCATACATTAAACTTCCAACTGCTGATGCATATGGAACTTTAGACATATAATCCATGTCTTCTTGGGTCTTTGGGCACATTTCCTTGCTAAGTTTGAAATGGCTAGCAAAAGGTGTACTAACTGGTTTTGCATTTTGCATATTAAATCTTTTCAACACCTTTTGTATGTACTCATTCTGAGACAATGTTAATTTGCGATTTTTCCTGTCTCTAGTGATTCTCATACCAAGGATTTGTTTTGCAGCTCCTAAATCCTTCTGTTATCACTTAGAACCATAGTTCATGTATGCAATGTTGTCCACAAGTTTCATATAAAAATCTTCAGTTTTGTGAATAGGTTTATATGTGTGTGTGTCACTTTGAAATTTGAATTTCAAAAGGTATTGATGTAAGTTCGTGTAAAAAATCGTTAGATACCCTCTATCATTGTCAGTTAAGGCATGTCTTGTCTTGATTGCGTCATTAGTACTTTGCACAGTTTCGCAGCACAATCTGTTTGGTCAATTTAGCTGCGCAATGATGTTTCCGTCTTTTCGCAGCGTACTGTTTACCAGCCATTTCGTAGCGCGTTTTGTTAAATTTGAACTGTCCGCGCTACGAAATCGGGGTTTCGGGGTTTTTGTAGCGCTTTTTCTTGCAATATCAAATCTGGGAGGGGTGAGTCATAGGTCCGTTCATGTTTGTCAGTTGATGTCCTCTCCAGGTCATGATAAATCATCATTCCGCCATAAGGTCCAGAATCACGCATATGAATATCATCTTAAGGGATTTTATGAGGTATGGTTGTGTCATAATGTGTTTTTCATAATATGTAAACATGTCTGCTGTATGAGAAGCCCGAGTTCTCATTTAAAGGGATCATTGCAAGCGAGCCTGCACTCCAAAGTCGAGATTGTTTTCGAGCTGTAGCTGCCATTAGTTTCCTGTGTGAAGATATTCGAAGCAAGATGGAAAAGAGGGAACATCGATCCGGTAAGTGCCTGAGGGCAGAGCCAGAGGGGCTTGATGTTACACTCAGGGATGAAGGTGTAGCAAGAGCCTTTCGAAATGCTGGTTGCTGGAGGTTCTGCGAGAAATTGAAGGGAGGACATGCAGAGGTAACGAAGGCTTTCGCATTGAATTTTACTGGATTGAATTCAAAGGTGTCAATGTTAGAATTTCCTGTGTCTCCTGAAGCCATTTCCATTGTCACTGAAATTCCGAGGGGAGGTCAAGAATGGTTCAAAAACTTTAAATTCGACATGAGTCCCTGTAAAGAGTTTTTGAAGGAACCGTATGCAAATAAGGACCTCACCAAAGCGGTGCCAAGGAGTTACATAAAAGAACATTATGCTATGCTCCTCACATGCATCCAGAAATACCTAACATGCGAGGGAAGGTACAATAAAGTTTATTCCTATCACTTCAAACTTTTGTTGCATTTCACAGGTAAGGCTTCAATAGATATCCCTTTCTATTTGTTCAGAAGCATTAGTAAAATGTGTGATAAAATCCAGTTAAAGAAAGATGGTTGTGAAACATCCTTGTTTCATCATGGCTTGGTAAAGTTGCTGGTATTGGATGGTTTACAAAAGATTGGCAGAGATTGGGATTCATTTGTTTTTATGGCCGGCTTTCCAAGCAAAACAGGCCTCACTCCATTGCCTGTGAGAGAAAGGAAAGAAAGGAGTGAAGAACCTACTCTGGCTGAGCTCAGAAAAGAGGTGACAGACCAAAAGAAGCCTAAAACCAAGTTAAGGAAATCAGAGAAGTCAGTGGCAGCAAAGGAGACACCTAAGTCATCATCTAAGGAGACACCTAAGTCATCATCTAAGGAGACACCTCAGTCATCAAAGCAGAAGAGCCAGAAAAAGAAGGATGAAGCTAAACCAAGTGAAGTTGAAAAGATTTCAAGGGTGAAAACCAGAGGTCAACTAAACAAGGAGAAAGGTAAGTCAATTACTGTGGAAGAAAGCCCTATTTCAAAAGGCAGTCTAAATGACTTACTTGAAGCCATTGAACTTAAGCAAGATCAGCCAATACAGATTGAACCAATAGAGTTTGAGCAAGATCACCCAGTGCAGCCAATGCATATTGACCTCACTCAATCTTCACCCGAAAGTACTAAAAAACCAAGAGCTTCAAAAAGATTGAAATTTGAAGAGCCTAGTAAAGAATATGCTTTCAAGCCACGTAGACCAGTCACAAGAAGACAAATGAAAGAAGTGGAGAAAGCGCAGAAAGAGAAGGCACCTTTAGAAGTGCCTAGTACAGATGTACTTGAGGTTTTGACCAGAACAGTTCAAGCAGCCAAAAGTAAAAACAAGGGTAATAGGGTTATCATCAGTCAAGGTGGAAATGTCATTGCTATCAAGCAACAAGCAGGAACAACACAAGAAGAAATACCTCAGATTAAAAATGTTTCTAAGGAAAGGGCAGTAAGATATGCAAATTATAAAAAGGCTGTAATAAAAGGCAGAACAAGTCTAATGAGCCAAACTGACTCAGTGTCTGATGCATATTTGTGGACGGTGCCAGCTCTGAAGCAGGCAAAAATCATGAAACAAATGAACACAAGCTTAAGAGCAGAAAACAAGGCTTTAAAGGAAGAAGTTAACAGTTTAAAGAGGAAGCTAGGCAAACTAGCTGATTAATCCAAGGGGAAATTTGCTTTTCAAGTTTTGATCAATTTTGGCTGTCATCATTTCGAAACTTTTTGGAGCCCTTACACCTGTACAAAATAGCTGAAGAAATCACGGAGTTAAGTCATTAGTGCTTTAAGATTCATATGCTTTGTTTTGATTACCTACAGCAGTTTCGTAGCGCGCTACGAAACTGCTGTAGATGACTGTTTATGTGAAAAAATGGAATTGATGCTGAGGTCAGCAAATCTTAAAAGGGATGACTCGAGGCCAACATGGAGATTATACAAAGCTATTCAGATATTCAAAAGGTGACAGGTGTGAGTATTTAAGGAAAAAGTGAAATTTTTGTCTTTTGTTAAAGTCTTCCTAAAGTTACTTTATAGCCGAATTATTAGGGTTCTGGTAGGGTTACCGAAATTTTAAGTGGTACACCTGTTCAGTTCACAAAGTGTCCAGATCATATGGCATATTGAAATATGCGTGGTTATTAGAAGAATTAAATGGATTGGAGCATAGTCTTTTAATGCATGAAGACTAATGGGAGGCAGAGACCGTGAAAATAGGGCACATATCCTTATCAGTTGATGAGTCATCCACATATCAAGTATCCGAAGCTGCTCATTCAGTGAATGTTCCTCCAGCATGTCTTGGCTATTACTGAAGTGATACAGGTGTCAAATTTCAAGAAAGCATCAATGCACACGAGGAGATAGACTTAGAGTTTCAATGGGAATGGGACTCTATGTTTTCACAGCGCAATACCTTTGTAATTAATTAGTTTGTTTAGATATGGATAAGGCAATTAATGATAGGATTTCGAGCTCCCTTCATGCTTGTTGAGGAGTCTCAAGTAGTTGTATTTTTGGTTTTCCTATATATAGAAATGACTCTGATGTAAAAAAGGTTAGAGATTTTATACAAAAACAGAGTTTATTTGGGCCAATGTAAAGACTTATTACAGTAATAGTAAAGCAGTGGTTGTTTCTTCTCAAGATTCTCAATGGATTATATTGTTCAAATATGATGGTGGTTTATTTTCTTAATGTTCTTTTACAGCCTTGTTATAGCATAATCACTCAGAATTCATTTTTAATGCTCTGACTTCCTGTATGTTTGGCAAGCTGTGGTTTATGTGAAATATGTTTGAACATCTGATGCAAAGAGCCTTGACTTCCATGAAATGACTGTGCTTTTGTTTACTAAATGTGTGAGACTCCATAGCCCAATGAAGACCAATTTGATATTTGTCCAACCAGCTTTGTTTTCATAAATGTGTGAAGAGTTAGCCATCTGTTGTTGTGATTGATTTTTATCAAAAGTCTGTGAGAGAGCCCTCTCTGACTAAGGAGGCTAATCCTTAGTCTAAAGTCTGGTTGAAAGAGTTACATGAAATCTTGCTTGGCTGCAGCCCTTAGTACTGATTTTGTGATAACATTTTGGTGCGTCTGCCGGGAGCCTGATGATTACTTATTCCCGTAGTTTGAAGATTGAATTTCTGGAGGTAGCAGGAGTTCAAAATGATTTTCGAGGCTGCATTCTACCTTGGTGACTCCATTGTTTTTTAAAGTTTAAAGGTGGCTTCGAGAGGAAGATACACAAGGAGTAATCCTGACCCAAACCCACCTAGTCCTGTGGAGAATCCTAATATCATCTCAAGGAGTAAACAAAGATTCTCTGATATACCAGGTACTTCAAGTATTTCAAAGTCCTTATTTCCTGAGTTTTCTAGAAGTCCTAAGAATAAACTTGTTGATGATAAAGTTCAAGAGGTTATATTAAGGTCTGAGAATGAAGAAGAATTAATTGGTATTATTTTGGATCTACAAAAGAGAGGTATTGATACTTCTTATTTAGTATCACAAAAAGATAAAGAGGAGTTTTGGGAAATTGTTTCTTCTGAGTTATTATTAGAAAAAGAGGATTTGAAGCAGCTCAAGGAGCTTGACCCTTTTGAAATTTTTCTTAACTCAAAAATTGGTTTACCTCTCCCAAATTGGAGTTCTTTTGTTAGTGGTTTACAAAGCCCTAATAGTCCTTTTCGTACTCATACTTTGTCTTCTGCCTCTGCTAGTCCAAATAGCCCTCAGACAACATCTCATACTAGTTCTGGTCCTTCTGGTCATACAATACCTATTGTCACTGTTCCTCCTTTCATTATGGCTGTACCGGCTAGGTATGCTCCTCTAGCTCTCCCTGCTGTTCTACATGATCTCCCTAATAAATATGCTGCTAGGATTCCAACATGGGGAGGAGATGAAGACATTACAGCTGAAGAGCATGTGGATAGATTCAATGATTTTATTGATAGGTATGAAGTGGATGATGAAGATGTCAAACTGAGATTGTTTGCTCAGTCTTTCATTGGGGAATTCAGGAAATGGTTTAAAGCCTTGGGAGCTGGTAGCATTCACAGTTGGGCTGAGTTTGAAGATAGTTTTCTGAGGAAATGGGGAAATAGAACTAATCCTGTTCAGGCCCTCACTGAATATAATAATTTAAGAAGAGCTCCAGATGAGACTGTTCAAAACTTTTCTAAGAGGTTTAATAAAATTTATAATTCCATTCCAGCTCACTTGAAACCTCCTGGAGCTTTGGCACAGTTAAGATATGCTGAGTCCTTTGATTCTGATTTCTCTCTCTTACTCAGAGAAAGAGAGTCTGCTACACTGGCTGACATGCAAAATGATGCTATCAAAGTGGAGGTGAACATACTTGCTGCTAAAAAGTCCAAGATGGCTAAGACTAAGATAAAGGAAGAGGAGAGGCCTTCTACCTCTGCTCAAGAAGATAAATTTGAAACCATGATGAAGACTATGGAGAAATTGATGGACCAGTTAACACTTGGGAATACTGCTGCTCCCCAAGCACAACAAGAACCTCGGTTCAGAAACCCTCAGTTTAGAAGGCCTCTAAATCAGCAAAGGCCAAGGGAAAATAGAAATCAGCAAGCTGACCCTCCTGTAAGACCTCCTTTTCAGCAAAATATGGTGGATGAAGAAGAAGAACCTGAGGAACCTGAGGAATCTATTCATTGTCTTGGTGAAGAAGATTCAGAGATCTTTCTAACAAAGGAGGAACATGATGAGTCCAGTCAACTAAAAGCCGAGGAGGAACCCTCAGATTTCTTAAAGGGTTATCAGCATGCCATATTTGAAATCCAAAAGCAATACAACCTCAGAAACAGAGATGTCCCTATTACAGCAAATAAGGCTCAGCCCAAGAAGAATGTTTCAAAAGCAGTGGAAGACAAAAAAGAAAAGCCAAAACAAGCTGATGGAAAAGGTGATTCTCCTCTTGAGAAAAAGGATAATCAAACCCCTGCTCCTCCTAAGGAAATTGAAAGGTCTACTTCTGTGTTCAATATAGAAAATGAGATTGCTAAAATTAAAATATCAGTCCCATTTAATGAAATCTTGAAAGTAAACAAGTATAGAAGTAAGATTGTGGAAATGCTTAATTCTCCACCAGGAGGGGCTGATATTTTGAATTTGCAAGAAGATAATCCTATTATTTGTTTAGGTCCAAGACTTGAAGATGAGCAAAATGATGAGTTTCCTCCTTTTTATAAAAGCATTAATATACATGAGATGACTCTTCATAATGCCATGTTGGATTCAGGGGCATCTCATAACCTTATGCCTAAAGTCATTATGGAAAGGTTAGGATTAGAAGTGACCAGGCCTTACAAGGACTTATTTTCTTTTGATTCAAAGAGGGTTCATTGTATTGGGTTGATAAAGGATGTGGTTGTGGCACTCACACAAATCCAAGCTAAAACCACTGTCATGGATATTGTTGTGGCAGATGTTCCACCTAAATTTGGAATATTACTCTCAAGGTCATGGGCAGCTAAGATTAAAGGTACCATGCAGATGGATTTGACTTATGCTACTATTCCAGTATTTGGGGAGCAAAGAAGGTTATACCGTGAGACAAGGATGGCATATATGGTGAGCAGCAAGGACAAACCTCAGAATTTTCCCATTTATTCTTGTGATACAGGCCTTGGATCAGCTATTCTATTTAATGAATCAGTGGGAAAAGAATCAAAGGAAGAAAAGGCAGAAAATCAGTGTGAAGAGTTGCAGCAAAGTGATGAAGAAGATGCTTCTGGTTGCTGGTCTTTGTACTTTGATGGAGCAGCAGGGAAAGATGGTGCGGGAGCTGGAATTTGGATCATGAGTCCAGCTGAGGAAAGTAAGTTTTTGTCATATAAACTTAATTTTGATTGTACAAATAACATGGCGGAATATGAGTCCCTGGTTTTAGGCTTAGAAAATTTGATTGAGTTTAAGGCAAAGAACATTGCTGTTTATGGAGATTCTGAGCTAGTCATAAAGCAAGTTCAAGGTGCTTATCAAACAAAAGATGCAAGGATGAGAGCTTATAGAAACTTGGTATTGGAATTGTTGGAGAAATTTCAATCATATACTTTCAATATCAAAACCAGAGATCAGAATTCTATGGCAGATTCTCTTGCTGTAGCAGCTAGTCTTTTTGTCATCCCCAAACATGCTTCTGAGGGCTATGAAGTGAAAGTCCGCCATAGGCCAGTTATCCCGGATAATATCCTAAATTGGCAAGTCTTTGAAGATGACCAGCAGGTGAAAAGTTTCCTAGAGTTGAAAGGAGAATTTGAACATAGTCAAATTGATCAGCAAAACATGTTAGTGGAAACAAAAGAAAAGTCTGAAGTGTTACAGCTGCAAAACAATCTGATTCCTAAAGGTCTTATTCCACTTGAGAAACTTTTTGATCAGAATGATGTGTTTAAAGCACCAAGGTTGCAAGCAGATGAAGAGGAAGTAGAGCGCTGTAATTTAGGTGATTCAGTAGCGCCTAAATTGGTCAAAATTTCAAATTTTTTATCAGCTGATCTAAAAGTTAAATATGTTGAGTTAATGAAAAAGTTCATTGATGTTTTTGCATGGAACTATGCTGATCTGAAGCAATATGATTCCTCAATTATACAGCATACAATCCCAATCAAGCCAAATGAGAAACCTTTTAAGCAAAAATTAAGAAGAATTAATCCTCTGCTAATGCCATTGATTGAAAAAGAAGTGAAGAAGCTTTTTGATGCAAAGATTATTGTTCCTATCAGATTTTCAAATTGGCTTGCTAACTTGGTACCAGTTAGGAAAAAGAATGGAGAGATAAGGATTTGCATAGACTTCAGGAATTTGAACAAGGCCTCACTGAAAGACAATTATCCTCTTCCTAAAATGGATTTTATTTTGCAGAATATTGTTGGCTCTCAAAGAATGTCAATGTTAGATGGTTTCTCAGGATACAATCAGATCCTTGTTCATCCAGAGGATCAGGAGAAGACAGCCTTCACTACACCATGGGGCACATTTATGTATGCAAAGATGCCTTTTGGCCTCATGAATGCAGGGGCGACTTTCCAGAGGGCTATGGACATTGCTTTTGAAGAGGAAAAAGATAAATCAGTGGTGGTATATCTTGATGATATCACAGTCTTTTCAAAGAGAGAGGAAGATCATTTAAAGCATCTTGAAAAGATACTATTGAAGTGTAGGAGGTTTGGTATTTCTTTAAACCCAACCAAAAGTATCTTTGCTTTGACTTCTGGTAAATTGCTTGGGCATATCATTTCTGAAGAAGGAATTAGGATTGATCCTAATAGAGTCAGTGCTATTTCAAAGTTGGATTTGCCAAGGAGCAAGAAAGAGGTTCAATCTTTTCTTGGTAAAGTTAATTTTGTTAGAAGGTTCATCCCCAACTTTGCTGAAGTGGTTAAACACATCACAAAAATGCTAAAGAAAGGAGCAGACTTCAAGTGGACAGCTGAGGCAAGGAAGTCATTTGAAGAAATTAAGAAAGCACTCACTCAAGCACTAGTCCTTATTAGCCCTGATTTCACCAAGGAATTTCTAATCTTCACATATGCTTCTGAGGATACAATTGCTGGAGTCCTATTGCAAAAAGGAAATCAAGGTACTGAACAGCCTATTTCATTCTTTAGTAAGACATTGGCTAATGCTGAATTAAAGTATAACATTTTAGAGAAGCAGGCATATGCATTGGTAAAGGCAATCAAGGATTTTAGAATCTATGTGTTACATTCTCATATTGTTGCATATGTGCCAAGTGCTGTTATTAAAGACATTCTTACACAAGCAGACCCGGATGGAAAAAGAGGAAAATGGATAGCCAAATTGTTTGAATATGATATTGAAATTAGGCCAACTAAATTGGTGAAGGGTCAAGGGTTGGCAGAGTTGTTAACTCACTCAAATCTAGACAGCAGTGACATCAATTTCAATGCAGAAATATCAGAAATTTTTGAAGAAGAGGAAGAGTTGGTTCAGATCAATGAAAAATTTTTGATATCTGAATGGTATAAGGATGTGTCATTTGTTTTACAGCACAACAGAGCTCCTGATAACCTTTCCAAGTCTAAAGCTCGGTTCACCAAGCTGAAATCCCTTAGATATTTTGTTTATGAGCAGAATTTATTTTGGAAGGATGCTGGAGGAATTCTATTGAGTTGTCTGATTGAAGAAGAGGCTGATAGGGTGATTGATGAATTTCATAAGGGAGATTGTGGAGGCCACCATTATTGGAAGGCTACTGCAAATAAAATATTGAGAGCTGGGTATTTTTGGCCCACTATGTTCAAGGACATTTACAAAAAGATAGCAGCCTGCCATGAATGTCAGATGTTTGAAGGTAAAAGGAAGCTTATGCCTATGCCATTAGTTCCTATTTATGTAGAAGCACCCTTTCAACAGTGGGGGCTAGATTTTATAGGTGAGATACATCCCTCTTCATCAGGACAACATCGGTGGATACTCACAGCCACTGATTATTTTACAAAGTGGATAGAGGCGGTACCAACCAGGCAAGCTAATGATGCAGTAATTATTTCCTTTTTAGAGAACAACATCTTATCAAGGTTTGGATGTCCACTCAAGCTTATCACAGACAATGCTCAGGCTTTTAAGTCTAAGAGAATGATAAATTTTTTCCATCAATACCATATTTCCCTTGGTCACTCCACAGCTTATTATCCTCAGGGTAATGGTCTAGCTGAAAGTTCAAACAAAAGTCTTGTGAGGATTATCAAAAAACTGCTGCAAGAAAACAAAAAGACTTGGCACTTAAAGCTGAAGTATGCCTTGTGGGCTGATCGCATCTGCACTAAAAGGTCTATTGGGACCTCACCTTATGAGCTTGTGTATGGAGCAGAGGCTATTTTTCCAACATCTCTTGGGGTACCAGTTATGAAGCTAATTCAAGGACTAGAGGAGGAGCCTAATGCCATACAGTGGAGGATTAATCAATTGATAGCATTACAAGAGAAAAGGAATGAAGTGGTTGAAGATCATCAACAAAATCAGAACAGGGTCAAGAGTGCTTTTGACAAGAAGATTGAAGATGTTACATTTCAGATTGATGACAAGGTTTTGAAGTGGGAAGCCAGGATTGAAGAAAAAGGTAAACATGGCAAATTTGAGAATTTATGGAAGGGGCCATATTTGATTTCTGCTTTCCATGGAAACAACACTTATATTCTGCAAGAAGTTGATGGATCACCGTATGCTGGAGGACCTGTTAATGGCAGGTTCTTAAAGCATTATTATCAGTAAAAATCTGCCAAGTATTCCATGATCATTGTAAATAACTGTTTTCTGAATGTTTCATGTTAGAAATAAATGACAAGCTGAACAAGAAAATTTTAGCCCGAGGAGAAGGCTCACAAGGTTTGAAAGGGATGCTTGTCAGTCATATGTGAGTGCAATAAAATGGATAAAGGCACTGGTACTACGCGTTCTTAGTGTACTACAGGAGCACACTATCCCAAGTGGAGCCACTGTTATCACTTAGAACCATAGTTCATGTATGCAATGTTGTCCACAAGTTTCATATAAAAATCTTCAGTTTTGTGAATAGGTTTATATGTGTGTGTGTCACTTTGAAATTTGAATTTCAACAGGTATTGATGTAAGTTCGTGTAAAAAATCGTTAGATACCCTCTATCATTGTCAGTTAAGGCATGTCTTGTCTTGATTGCGTCATTAGTACTTTGCGCAGTTTCGCAGCACAATCTGTTTGGTCAATTTAGCTGCGCAATGATGTTTCCGTCTTTTCGCAGCGTACTGTTTACCAGCCATTTCGTAGCGCGTTTTGTTAAATTTGAACTGTCCGCGCTACGAAATCGGGGTTTGGGGGTTTTTGTAGCGCTTTTTCTTGCAATATCAAATCTGGGAGGGGTGAGTCATAGGTCCGTTCATGTTTGTCAGTTGATGTCCTCTCCAGGTCATGATAAATCATCATTCCGCCATAAGGTCCAGAATCACGCATATGAATATCATCTTAAGGGATTTTATGAGGTATGGTTGTGTCATAATGTGTTTTTCATAATATGTAAACATGTCTGTTGTATGAGAAGCCCGAGTTCTCATTTAAAGGGATCATTGCAAGCGAGCCTGCACTCCAAAGTCGAGATTGTTTTCGAGCTGTAGCTGCCATTAGTTTCCTGTGTGAAGATATTCGAAGCAAGATGGAAAAGAGGGAACATCGATCCGGTAAGTCCCTGAGGGCAGAGCCAAAGGGGCTTGATGTTACACTCAGGGATGAAGGTGTAGCAAGAGCCTTTCAAAATGCTGGTTGCTGGAGGTTCTGCGAGAAATTGAAGGGAGGACATGCAGAGGTAACAAAGGCTTTCGCATTGAATTTTACTGGATTGAATTCAAAGGTGTCAATGTTAGAATTTCCTGTGTCTCCTGAAGCCATATCCATTGTCACTGAAATTCCGAGGGGAGGTCAAGAATGGTTCAAAAACTTTAAATTCGACATGAGTCCCTGTAAAGAGTTTTTGAAGGAACCATATGCAAATAAGGACCTCACCAAAGCGGTGCCAAGGAGTTACATAAAAGAACATTATGCTATGCTCCTCACATGCATCCAGAAATACCTAACATGCGAGGGAAGGTACAATAAAGTTTATTCCTATCACTTCAAACTTTTGTTGCATTTCACAGGTAAGGCTTCAATAGATATCCCTTTCTATTTGTTCAGAAGCATTAGTAAAATGTGTGATAAAATCCAGTTAAAGAAAGATGGTTGTGAAACATCCTTGTTTCATCATGGCTTGGTAAAGTTGCTGGTATTGGATGGTTTACAAAAGATTGGCAGAGATTGGGATTCATTTGTTTTTATGGCCGGCTTTCCAAGCAAAACAGGCCTCACTCCATTGCCTGTGAGAGAAAGGAAAGAAAGGAGTGAAGAACCTACTCTGGCTGAGCTCAGAAAAGAGGTGACAGACCAAAAGAAGCCTAAAACCAAGTTAAGGAAATCAGAGAAGTCAATGGCAGCAAAGGAGACACCTAAGTCATCATCTAAGGAGACACCTAAGTCATCATCTAAGGAGACACCTCAGTCATCAAAGCAGAAGAGCCAGAAAAAGAAGGATGAAGCTAAACCAAGTGAAGTTGAAAAGATTTCAAGGGTGAAAACCAGAGGTCAACTAAACAAGGAGAAAGGTAAGTCAATTACTGTGGAAGAAAGCCCTATTTCAAAAGGCAGTCTAAATGACTTACTTGAAGCCATTGAACTTGAGCAAGATCAGCCAATACAGATTGAACCAATAGAGTTTGAGCAAGATCACCCAGTGCAGCCAATGCATATTGACCTCACTCAATCTTCACCCGAAAGTACTAAAAAACCAAGAGCTTCAAAAAGATTGAAATTTGAAGAGCCTAGTAAAGAATATGCTTTCAAGCCACGTAGACCAGTCACAAGAAGACAAATGAAAGAAGTGGAGAAAGCGCAGAAAGAGAAGGCACCTTTAGAAGTGCCTAGTACAGATGTACTTGAGGTTTTGACCAGAACAGTTCAAGCAGCCAAAAGTAAAAACAAGGGTAATAGGGTTATCATCAGTCAAGGTGGAAATGTCATTGCTATCAAGCAACAAGCAGGAACAACACAAGAAGAAATACCTCAGATTAAAAATGTTTCTAAGGAAAGGGCAGTAAGATATGCAAATTATAAAAAGGCTGTAATAAAAGGCAGAACAAGTCTAATGAGCCAAACTGACTCAGTGTCTGATGCATATTTGTGGACGGTGCAAGCTCTGAAGCAGGCAAAAATCATGAAACAAATGAACACAAGCTTAAGAGCAGAAAACAAGGCTTTAAAGGAAGAAGTTAACAGTTTAAAGAGGAAGCTAGGCAAACTAGCTGATTAATCCAAGGGGAAATTTGCTTTTCAAGTTTTGATAAATTTTGGCTGTCATCATTTCGAAACTTTTTGGAGCCCTTACACCTGTACAAAATAGCTGAAGAAATCACGGAGTTAAGTCATCAGTGCTTTAAGATTCATATGCTTTGTTTTGATTACCTACAACAGTTTCGTAGCGCGCTACGAAACCGCTGTAGATGACTGTTTATGTGAAAAAATGGAATTGATGCTGAGGTCAGCAAATCTTAAAAGGGATGACTCGAGGCCAGCATGGAGATTATACAAAGCTATTTAGATATTCAAAAGGTGACAGGTGTGAGTATTTAAGGAAAAAGTGAAATTTTTGTCTTTTGTTAAAGTCTTCCTAAAGTTACTTTATAGCCGAATTATTAGGGTTCTGGTAGGGTTACCGAAATTTTGAGTGGTACACCTGTTCAGTTCACAAAGTGTCCAGATCATAAGGCATATTGAATTATGCGTGGTTATTAGAAGAATTAAATGGCTTGGAGCATAGTCTTTTAATGCATGAAGACTAATGGGAGGCAGAGACCGTGAAAATAGGGCACAGATCCTTATCAGTTAATGAGTCATCCACATATCAAGTATCCGAAGCTGCTCATTCAGTGAATGTTCCTCCAGCATGTCTTGGCTATTACTGAAGTGATACAGGTGTCAAATTTCAAGAAAGCATCAATGCACACGAGGAGATAGACTTAGAGTTTCAATGGGAATGGGACTCTATGTTTTCACAGCGCAATACCTTTGTAATTAATTAGTTTGTTTAGATATGGATAAGGCAATTAATGATAGGATTTCGAGCAAGGAAAATTTTAAGGATGGAAAATTTTCTTGAAGTTTCAAACATTGGCGAATCTCACTAATCCCTAATATGCAAACTATAAAATGTTTATTGATATATTTGTAAAATTATTCAAATTTATAATGATTATATATGTAGCCTCTATATAATGTTGGCGATTTTTAAGGTAAAATAATTTTATATTCTAAAATCTGGGCGAATTGTCTTTTATAAAAATTGGAAATTGGCGAATCATTTTGTGGAAAAATCATGGAAAATTAGCCCACTGGGCGAAGATTAGCCCCTAAAATTTTCCATGATTTCGAGCTCCCTTCATGCTTGTTGAGGAGTCTCAAGTAGTTGTATTTTTGGTTTTCCTATATATAGAAATGACTCTGATGTAAAAAAGGTTGGAGATTTTATACAAAAACAGAGTTTATTTGGGCCAATGTAAAGACTTATTACAGTAATAGTAAAGCAGTGGTTGTTTCTTCTCAAGATTCTCAATGGATTATATTGTTCAAATATGATGGTGGTTTATTTTCTTAATGTTCTTTTACAGCCTTGTTATAGCATAATCACTCAGAATTCATTTTTAATGCTCTGACTTCCTGTATGTTTGGCAAGCTGTGGTTTATGTGAAATATGTTTGAACATCTGATGCAAAGAGCCTGACTTCCATGAAATGACTGTGCTTTTGTTTACTAAATGTGTGAGACTCCATAGCCCAATGAAGACCAATTTGATATGTGTCCAACCAGCTTTGTTTTCATAAATGTGTGAAGAGTTAGCCATCTGTTGTTGTGATTGATTTTTATCAAAAGTCTGTGAGAGAGCCCTCTCTGACTAAGGAGGCTAATCCTTAGTCTAAAGTCTGGTTGAAAGAGTTACATGAAATCTTGCTTGGCTGCAGCCCTTAGTACTGATTTTGTGATAACACCTTCATTGCAAATGAATTTGCCAATTTTCTTTTGAGCACATTTATTTCCTGCATGTTAGATCCTGCAACAAGCATATCATCTACATACAATAACAATATAATATAGCTGCCATCATTTTGCTTTTTCAGATAAACACAATGATCAGAGTGACATCTAGTATAACCTTGTTCAGACATAAACTTTTCAAATTTTAGATACCACTGCCTTGGAGCCTGTTTTAAGCCATACAAGGTCTTCTTCAACCTGCACACTAGTTTCTCCTTCCCTTTCACCTCATATCCTTGTGGCTGCTGCATATATATCTCTTCCTCCAAATCCCCATGGAGAAAGCCTGTCTTTACATCTAACTGCTCAAGATGCAAATCTTCAGCTGCTACAAGACTTAAAATAGTTCTGATTGAAGTCATTTTAACAACAGGAGAAAATATTTCATCAAAATCAATACCTTTCTTCTGTGCAAACCCCTTCACCACAAGTCTAGCTTTGTACCTTTGTTTTCCTCCATCTTCTTCCTTCAGCCTGTAAACCCATTTATTCTTCAATGTAGTTTTTCCTGCAGGCAACCTGACTAAATCCCAAGTCTGGTTATGCATTAAGGAGTCCATCTCTTCTTCCATGGCTACCTCCCACTTCTTTCTGCTTTCAACCTGCATTGCTTCTTCATAACATTCGGGTTCACCAGAATCAGTCAACAATAAATAATATAATGAAGGAGAATATCGTTCAGGGGGTCTACTTATCCTGGTAGATCTTCTAACACCACTTTCAGGTGTTTGGAGTGCCTATTGCTGTTGTGGTCGTTGTTGTTGTTGTTGATTATTATTATTTTTAGGCACCTTTGCCTTTTCAGTGATGTCATTAAGAACTGTGTATTCCTTGTTTTCATTTTCTTTCTTCTTTTCCTGCAACTGATTCTTATACAAGACCTTTTCATTGAATATTACATCTCTGCTCCTAACGATTTTTTGATTTTCATAATCATATAAGCGATAACCAAAATCATTAACACCATATCCAATAAAGGTGCATTTCTTTGACTTTGCCTCAAGCTTTGTTCTATTTTCTTTATCAATATGGACAAAGGCCTCACAACCAAAAGGCTTTAAAATAGAGTAGTTTACCTTTTTACCTGTCCATGCTTCCTCTGGAACACCACCATCCAAGGAACTTGAAGGCCCTCTGTTTATTAGATAAACAACAGTATCTACAGCATCTGCCCAAAACTGTAAAGGGAATCCTACATGCAATCTCATGCACCTTGCACGCTCCATGATTGTTCTGTTCATCCTTTCAGACACACCATTTTCTTGTGGTGTTCTTGGAACTGTCTTCTCTCTACGAATTCCATGCTTTGAACAGTACCTATCAAACTCTTTGCTGCAATATTCACCTCCATTGTCTGATCTAAGACACTTCAATTTCTTTCCTGTCTCAATCTCAACCAAAGCTTTCCATTTCTTGAAAGTATCAAATACATCAGATTTATTCTTAATACAATAAATCCAAGTTTTTCTAGTTGCATCATCAATAAAGGTAACATAATAACGAGAGCCACCGAGAGATGATACCTGAGCAGGTCCCCATACGTCTGTATGCACAAGCTCTAATTTTTCGCTCTTCTTTTCTTTCCCAACTCTGAGAAATCTGACTCTCTTATGTTTTCCATAAATGCAGTTCTCACAGAAGTCCAAATCAACATCCTTCAAACCTGGCAACAAATTTCTTGAGTGAAGAATCTTCATCCCTTTTTCACTCATGTGTCCGAGCCTATGATGCCATAATGCTGCATCTACTCCTTTGGAAGTCAAAGCATTAACAGAGTTAGAAATACCATTGCATAAATACAATGTACCAACCTTTTCGCCTTTTTCTATTACCAGGGCTCCTTTGGTGACCTTCCAAGCTTTATCTGTGAAAGTTGTCACACAACCTTCACTGCCTAACTGCCCTGTTGAAATCATATTTTTCTTTAGATCCGGAACATGCCTTACCTCCTTTAGTAGCCATTGGTTTCCATTCTGCTGTTTTACAAGAACCTTACCCATTCCAACAATTTTACAGGGTTTATCATCACCCAGACGAACTTGTCCAAAATCTCCTTGAACGTAGTCATGAAAATATTTCTTATCAGGTGTGGCATGGAATGAGGCCCCTGAATCTACCACCCAGGAATCAGTAATATTTTCGAAAGAAAGAATCAAAGCATCTTGTAACACCTCACCTGTCACATTTGCTTCATGATTGTTTTCTTGCTGTGCATCTCCTTCTTTTCCCTTCCGAGATCTACAGTCTTTCTTTAGGTGTCCTTTCTTTCCACATTTCCAGCACACTATCCCCGATCTGGACTTGGATCTGCCTTTCCTTGATTTACTGCGATATCCTGAGCTCTTTCCTCTTTCCATTTTTCTTCCTCTAGACTCTGCACTCAAAGCATTTCCCGATGTCTCACCGGAGCTTTTCCGTCGCATTTCCTCGCTAAGGATAGCACTGACAACATCATCAAACTTTAAAGTACTAGATCCATAAACGGAGTTACTAATGGCCATTACCAAACCATTCCAACTTTCTGGTAACGAGCACAAGAATAACAGAGCTATAATTTCATCATCAAAGTTTACCCCTACAGAACTTAACTGACTTGTAACTGTATTAAAATCATTTAAATGGTCTGCAACAGATCCACCTTCTGACATCTTCATATTAAATAACCGTTTCATAAGAAATACCTTGTTTGAGGCCGAGGGTTTTTCATATAGTTTCGACAACGCGTCCATCAAACCCTTTGTTGTGGTTTCCTTCGAAATGTTGAAGGTGACAGACGGAGCAAGGCACAACCATATTGTTCCGAGTGCCTTTCTATTGAGAAGGTTCCATTCTTCATCTTTCATACCCGTCGGCATATTTGATTTTCCACCCAATGGTAGGTATAGATCTTTCTGATACAGATAATCTTCCATCTGCATCTTCCACAGCGAGAAGTTTTGGCCGTTAAATTTCTCGACCCTAAACTTACCATCTTCCGCCATTGCTCCCACTCGAACCAGGAACCCTTCTTTCCTGCGAGTTTATTAGCCAAATAGACCTTCGGCTCTGATACCAGTTGTTAGAAAATTATATATTACGGAGCAATGGAACACATAAAATATTGCAGAAATATAAACACAGAAAATGCACAAAACAAAAGAGACACAGATATACGTGGTTCACCCAGTTTGGGCTACGTCCACCTCGAACAGCCAGTCCTTCCTTTCTATTATCCAGCAAAATGAAGAGACACAACCTACAGCAAAACCGTTGTAATATCCCCTGTTTTCTCTCACAGTCTCACCTCTCTATTTCTCGCTCACCGAATACACATCTATATCACAACCTCAAATACAATGCCCTCATACAAAGAGAGGGGTTTCCTTCTAGGGCAAAAAACCCTAAACTAAACATAATTTCTACCGTCAGATCATTCGCCTAATGAACGGCCCAGATTGACTAGAAATTACTATACTTTTACAAGGCAATTTTACAGTTGTTTTTAGCTTCGGGGGCGCTGCCCCCGAAACCCCCCGCCATGGGGGGGGCTCCCAAAAGTCGCTGCCGCCCCCCCCGGACCCCCCTTGTAGCGATTATTTTACGGGCGGCGTTGTCGCCCCATTTTGAACTGGGGTCCAATGTGGCGTTACTATAGAAGATAATCAGGCTCCACACCCAACACATTGTTGTGAGCAAGCATCTATAGGCTCGACATGGATGCCTTTTAACCCAATGAAATGCTTGTGTCCCATGTATTAGGTATAGATTCAAATCCATTTAAAAACGTTTACATTAGTTTATAAATTAACTGAAGGTTGTTGTCCTAGCTTGGTAACAGACTAACGATAGTGCCATTCACAAGAACTAATAAAAATGAGCAAGATGGCTTGTGATGGGACCTCTTATCTTCTAGCTTTTCAATTGAAATTGATGACCATGACTTGGTGACTAGTAGTGGTAATTTCATTCTTGTTAGGACCCATGATCATGGTAGGTCAGCTCATAGTGAGACCTCGAATCCCTCAATTAATCCCTTCATGTTCAAATAAAATCTGATTATGATCAACCTTAAATAGGTTTCTTAATAGGTGGGGAATAAAATATACTCCTTAAGAGAATGGGACGGTTTGAAAAGTTTTTAATGACTAATATTAGCTAGTTGGTCTTTCTACCCTAAAGACTCATTTTAAAGAAAGAATCCTAGATAATGATTGAACGATTCCTCAAGTTAATCACACTATGGTTCTCATGATAGCTCATTAGGGTTTTGCAGAAGTGGTTTGCCATAGGAGGTTTTTCAAAAATACCTTCTAATAGGAATTTGAAAATATTTCTTGGACAACAACTTGTTAGAATGACTAGGCCAGGGTTAGGGTTTTAGGTTGTGAATTGAAATTATTAAGCATAACAATTACAAGTGCCCTAGACTGACACAATAATTACCAAACAATTATAAAGAGGAACCAACCCATCAATTATATGTTAGGTTATGTTATATTCTTTCCACGACTAGCCCTCGTGGTTAACCAGGGGGTTGGGGGGGGTGCGGGTGGTGGGGGCGGGCGGAGCCCCCCCTTCGTTGCACCGATTGCGTAGCGACGGGGTCATAAGGGGTTTGAGAGGTGCAGGTAACCCCACTCTATGGGGTTTGAGGCAGCGCCGTGGAAAATTTTGGTTTTGGACCCTATATTAGGTTGGGCGGACCCACCTATGGTTTTGTGCATGATTTTTGCACATTTTTTTTAGACGGAATGGTTTTCAGTCCATGGTATTGGATGCGATGGTTTTCGGTCCATGGTATTGGATGCTTCAACATGTATAAATATATATTATAACATTGAAAGGAACATAATGAAAAATCAAGCTGGTAGTCCCAGTTTTGGGATCTAGGGGAAAATCTTTGTGTATATGTGTTTTATGTGTTATGCTCTCGCATTGTTTATTTTATATGTTTTAGAATTCGTATGCAGGTAATTTTTGTACGGGGTTAAAACCTACATTTCGTATCAGAGTAGTTTTGGCTTCAAGGGGATGCCTTTGTTACTGAGGGGTTTTGCTCGAGCTTGTGGTAGACCCTATTCAGTGGGAGATATGCAAGATCGATTCTGGCAGTGAAAGAAGATGGCGAGCAGTGGAAAGATAGAGATCGAGAAATTTAATGGTCAGAGTTTTGAGTTGTGGAAACTTAAGATGAAGGATTTGTTGGTGGATAAAGATCAATGGATCATGGTAGATTTGGATACTAAACCAATGGGAGTGTCCGATGAAGAATGGAAGAAGTTGGATTGGAAGGCAAAGAGCATAATACGATTATGTGTCTCAGATTCAGTATTGTTGAATGTATCAGGGGAAGCTATGGGGAAGGCTTTGTGGAACAAGTTAGGGACTTTGTACCAATCTAAGTCTCTAGTGAATAAACTGTTCCTACAGAAAAAGCTGTATAACCTGAGGATGAAAGATGGAGACTTGGTGACAGAGCATCTGAATGCATTTAATACTATGGTAAGTCAGTTAACATCTGTTGATATTAAAATTTCATATGAAGATAAGTGCATCAGTTTTTTGTGTTCTCTTCCAGATTCATGGGATAGTCTGGTTATTGCAATAGGTAGTAATGCAACTTCCTTGCAGTTTGATGAAATAGTCTCATCCTTGCTAATGGAGAAGATAAGACAGAAAAATATGGAGAGCTAGATTGGTGTTGCCTTGTCTGTACGAGGACGGTCCCAGAACATAAACACAAATAAGTCATCGAGTGGGAGATCTAAATCTCTAGGAAAACCTGTAAAGGTGGTGTGTTGGAAATGCGGAAAAGAAGGGAACTACAAAAGGGACTGTAAATCTAAAGCTCCTGATAAAGGAAAGGGATCTGATGATGCTCCTTTTGCAGAGGTGAAAACTACCTCACATGAAGGTGGGGATGCGTACTTGGCTTCTTCAAGTACACATGTAGATCCTGAGGCATGGTTGATTGACTCAGGTGCATCCTTTAACTTCACTCCCCATAGAGAGTGGTTCTGCGAGTATGAGAAATTAGATGGTGGTCACGGAAAAGTAAAGTTGAAGTTGCAAGGTGGAATGGTTAGAACACTTCCGGGTGTTCTGCATATTCCTGCATTGGTCGGAAATCTGATTTCTGTAAGCAAGTTGGATGATGTAGGTGTAAAAATAGTGTTTGAGAAGGATACCTACAAGATGGTTCGGGGAGCATTGGTATTGATGTGAGGAGTTTGGATTGGAACTTTGTACAAGCCGCAAGGTAGCACAGTTGTTGATCAGTGCAACAGTTCTGTGGTTCCTGAAAGTGGAGAAGAAAACCTAGTGGTCTCTGGAGAGAAGACCATGATGTGGCATCAAAGGCTTGGACATATTAGAGAGAAGGGCCTTTGAATACTTAATGGTAAAGGTATGGTAGAAGGTATGAGTAATAGCTCTCTATATTTTGATTTCTGTGAAAATTGTGTATATGGGAAGCAAAATCAGGTGAGTTTCCCCTCTAGTGGTAAGAGGGCGAAACATATATTATAGCTTTTGCATAGTGATGTGTTTGGACCTGTGAAGGTTCCATCACTAGGTAAGTCTGTGTACTATGTATCATTTATAGATGACTTCTCAAGGAATACATGGATATATTTCCTTGAGAAGAAATATGAAGTCTTTGACAGGTTTAAAGAATTCAAGGCTCTGGTGGAAAACTATATAGAGAAGAAGATAAAGGTGTTGAGGATAGATAACGGTGGAGAGTTCTGCAATAAGGAATTTGAAAAATTCTGTAAGAAGTGTGGTATAGCACGACAGAAGACTACTCCATATACACCTCAGCAAAATGGAGTTGCAGAAAGAATGAACAAGACGTTGATGGAAAGGGCAAGAAGCATGCTCAGTGGTGCCAAGTTAGGATAGGAATTTTGGGTAGAGGCGATGGAGACAGCGTGTTACCTGGTCAACAGATCACCTTCATCAGTGTTGGAGGATAAAACTCCACAAGAGGTATGGACTGGTAAGAAACCCTCTCTTTCACATCTGAGGGTATTTGGATGTGATGCATATGTACATGTTCCAAAGGAGAAATGAACCAATTTGGATAGTAAATCTGAAAAGTGCATATTTATTGGGTATAAGGATGGTTTAAAGGGTTATAAGCTTTAGAACCCAGTAACAAGGAAGGTTTTGTACAACCGAGATGTGGTGTTCAGAGAGGTGAAAGATGTTATTAAACATGAAGTCCAACCAAAGGAACCTAAGAAGATAGAGTTTGAGCTAAAGGAGGAAGAATCAGACTCTACATCAGAGGAGGAATTAGAAGATGAAGAGCCTCAAACTCCAGGTGTGAGAAGATCAGTTCGAGAAAGAAGGCAGCTAGAAAGGTATAGTCCATCTGCTTTCTATTCAAATTTTGCTTTACCTATTACTGATGATTATCTCAAAACTGTGAAGGAAGCAGTAGATTCAGAGGATGGAAAACTCTAGAAAGAGGCCATGGCTGATGAAATGGCATCTTTGCACAAATATGAGGCTTGGGATCTGGTGGAGTTGCTAGCTGGAAGGAAACCCATTGGAAGCAAATGGGTGTTCAAGAAGAAGACAAATACAAAAGTAAAGGTGGAGAAATACAAAGCTCGGTTGGTAGCAAAAGGTTATTCCCAGGTTCCGGGAATTGATTTTGGTGATATTTTTTCTTTGTTGCCAAGGTAACTTTTATTAGATTACTTTTATCTGTTGCTGCTGCTTTTGATTTTGAGGTAGAATAGATGGATGTGAAGACATCATTTCTTCACGGGGATCTAGAAGAGGAAATCTACATGAGGAAACCTGAAGGCATTGCGGTGAAGGGTAAGAAATAACTGGTATGCAAGTTAAAGAAGTCCCTGTATGGGTTAAAATAGTCACCAAGGATGTGGTATAAGAAATTTGATACATTTATATGGGACTTGGCTTCACTAGAAGCAAAGCAGATCACTGTGTATATTTTAAATTAATTGGTGACCGTGTTATTTATCTGGTCTTGTATGTGGATGATATGTTGCTAGTTGGAAATGACAAAGAAATTATCCAGCATTTGAAGACCCATTTGTCCTCCAAATTCGACATGAATGATCTTGGCACTGCAAACTATATTTTGGCCATGGAAATTAAAAGAGATCAGGCAACAAGGAAGCTCTGGTTAAACCAGGGGAAGTATGTCGAGAAAATATTGCAGAGAGTTAATATGCAGGATAGTAAATCGATGAAGGTTCCTATTCTTGTAGGTGTAAATTTATCTGCTGAACAGTTTCCCAAGACACAAGAAGAGGAAGAGGACATGTCCCATGTTCCATATGCAAGTGCATTCAGTAGCCTAATGTATGAAATGGTCTATACTAGACCAGACATTGCACATGCAGTGGGAGTATTGAGCAGGTTTATGTCAAAACTAGGAAAGGAGCATTGGACAACAGTGAAGCGATTTTTTAGGTATTTGCTTGGCACTAGTGATTATGGTTTATGCTACCAAGGAAGACCAGGATTGGATAGAGTGTTGGATATTCATGGCTTTGTTGATGCAGACTGGGCTGGAGATCTGGATCAGAGAAGATCTACAAGTGAGTATGTGTTTAACCTATTTGGGGGTGCAGTCAATTGGATGAGTAAGAAATAATATGTAGCGGCACTATCAACTACAGAGGTAGAATACATCGCATTCACTCATGCAAGCAAGGAAGTAGTTTGGTTGGAGAGATTGTGTTCAAGTATGAGGTTAGTACAGGGAGCTATAAGGATAGACTGTGACAGCCAAAGTGCAATTTTCTTGGAAAAGAACCTTGTATATCATTCAAAGACAAAGCACATTGATAGAAGACAAAAAGGTGTTGCTGGTAAAGGTGGACAGTTTGAAGAATATTGCAGATGCATTGACAAAATATATGAGCTCTGAGAAGTTCTCTTGATGTAGAGAAACAATGGGCATTGCAGGGCTAGATAAATGACTAAGCTCTCTTGTGGCCCCCTATGGAAGGAAAACAACAAGTGGATAATGTTGGGTTGTGTTATATTCTTTCCATGACTAACCCTCGTAGTTAACCAGGGGGTTGGGGGGGGCAGAGCTCCCTCTTCGTTGCGCCAATTACGTAGCAGGGGCGTCACAAGGGGGTTTGAGGGGTGCAGGTAACCCCATTCTATGGGGTCTGGGGCAGAACCTCGGAAAACTTTAGTTTTGGACCTTATATTAGGTTGGGCAGACCCACCTATGGTTTTGTGCATGATTTTCGCACATGTTTTTTGGACGCGATGGTTTTCGGTCCATGGTATTGGACATGATGGTTTTCGATCCATGGTATTGGATGCTTCGCTGTGTATAAATATGTATTATAACATTCAAAGGAACATAATGAAAAATCAAGCTGGTAGTCTCGGTTTTGGGATCCAGGGGAAAATCTTTGTGTATATGTGTTTTATGTGTTATGCTCTTGCATTGTTTATTTTATGTGTTTTAGAATTCATATGCAGGTAATTTCTGTACAGGGTTAAAACCTACATTATAGTCTCTTTACAAAATAACAAGGGATTAAGTGTGATTTTCTTCTGACAAGACTTACAAAAAGAGTGCATAATAACATAAATTTTAATAGCTGTGCCATAGGGAATTGCAACTTCAAGAGTGGTTTTGTGACAATTTTCTTTCAGATAATATTTTCATTCATTGTTTTTATACTACCATATCCTAATTCAAAGAGGGGAAGATCTCCTTCAAGTGTCAGAGTATTTCTAGTGTAGCCATGTGCGTAATAGAATAATAAACATACTCACACTTGGGTTCATAAAGTAAAATTTAATGCATAATGGAGTATGAAACACGAGTTTCTTTAATTGATATAGTATCAAGAGTTTCTAGATGATGAGGGAATGAGGTGTGCTGACAATTCTTTGAAACCAAGCTTTAATGGGATCCTCATATTCATGATTATTCAACTCATACAAGTCTTCCACAACTTGTAAATCATTCCCTTGGAGGCATAAGGGATCTGGCAAAACACAAAATAAAAGCCTCTCAATTTCGAGCTCTGATATTTTCTTTTGAGATTGACAAGAATGGTTAAAGGAAATTCTAGGGATTTGAGCATCAAAAACAGTTTTAGAACAAGTTCCAATTATAGATTTATCCTCTAATGGTCTTAGAATTAGGTCTTCCCAAGATGAATGTTCTATAGTGATATGAGATGTTTCTAAATTCACCCCTTCACCCAACCTCAAAGATATATCATTTCTTTCAGTAGGGGAATCAACGAGAAGAACAAGTGTTTTAAATTGTTGTGCGACCTCCTTGTTTAAATTAGGGTTAGGGTTTAAATTATGATGAGGACTAGGGTTAAGTATATGGTTTGAATTAGGGTGTTGACTAAGGTTACATTCAGAGTTTGAATTAGATTTTGGATTAGAGTTAGGTCTAAGATTTGGATTAGGGTTTAAATTTGGGTGTGGACTAGGGTTAAATCTAGGGTTTGGAATAAAGTAAGGATTAAAGTTAGGTCTAAGATTTGGATTAGGGTTTAAATTAGGGTGTGGGATAATATTTGGGTTAGGGTAAGGTTGCACAAGTAATTGGGACCATATAGGATAATAACTTGATGGTGCATTGAGTGGAAATTGTGGTTTTTGTTGTTGTTCAAGTAATTGACTTTGCATGAAAGAGTACCCTAGGGAAAAGGCTCCAAACCATTCTTAAGGCCATGGAAATATCTGACTCGAAGAAGAGGGCCAACAAGAGGGCCATTGTGGCCATGAAATAGGGTATTCAGTTAGAGGAGGACTAAAATTTTTCCATGAAATTGCAGGATTACAAATTTGTTGAGGAACCTACCGAGGATAATAAGTATTAGTCCAATTTTTAAATAATGATGGGTTTTGAGTTATACCTAGAAATTGATTCGATTCCTTACTTTATTTTTTCAGTACCTTTAGTCATCCTAGAAGTGATGGGTAATGTTTTGCTGAGTGACCTTCCTTGCAAATTTTGCAAACTTTAAAATTGATAAATGGGCACTTTCCAAGGAAGTGCTTCTTTCTATAGTTGGTGCAAAAGATCAACAATGGTTCCTCAATTTTACCCTGCTTTCACTCTTCCCGAAAATCATCCAATTCTAAATTAAGAGACCAAATAAAATCATTTTTAAAAAATTTAAGAAAAATACTTATTTATGCACTCGTAAGTTCATCATTGGATTATTTGTATATCTCTACAGCGACATCAAAACTCCTCATTGGAAGATTCCTCTATATTACCATTTTTCTATTCAATAAGCAAGATGGTATATTATGTCACCATAGGGGCAAGTATATAGATATGAGGGGTTCTTAAAACATATTAAAAATGGAATCCTTTAAGACAAATTTGCACGAAAGAAACAAATACAAAGAACAAAAACTTGCAAGAGAAACTAGGTGAAGAGAAAACCAAAATGAAACATGTCACCAAACTCTATCCCCTAAACGTGTCCCAAACAGCGACACTAAAATTTTGAATGAAGTATATGGTATATTTAGTCTAATATTTAATTTTTCAACTCGGGTTCCGTGGACTTCGAGGTGCAACACTGTAAATTCCAGAGGACTTCAAGGGCCTGCAAAACAAAACCCTAGTTTGTGTAGAAACTGTTCACACCTTTTTATTCCTGCACTAGTCTATTCCTGGACTCAAAAGAAATTCTTAGAAATTAAATCATAAACACCCACCCTACAATCTATCAAAAATTAGAAGAAAACCTTGAACTATCAACAAATGAAAAGTAAACCCTAATTAAGGAACAATCCCTAAATGTTGGCAATTGACAAGCAAACCCTAATTACTGGCAAGTAAAGACCAAACCTTAACTACTAATTATTAGGGAAACTGAGCATTTGACTATTCATTAATTAAGCAATCACAAAGAAAATATTGTCTCATAATGATTGAAAACCAAAACAATTAAATCCCAGATAATCCATGAGTGCAAGACAAATTCCCTCACACAAAACTCAATCAACCAAGCCCAGTAGGCTACTATGCACAATGTTATTGAAAATTCTATGTGCAAATTGAAAATGAAGAACAAGGTCCAAATCTATTTTGTGGCACATTACTTTTAATTCCAATGCATTAACCATACCTAAAGAAATGTTTCCCTCATATTTAATACTAATATCATAAACTTGCATTCAACATCAAAGTTCCATAAATCAATAGGTTGATTACCAATTCTGGAAATGATAAAAGAAACAAACACAAGGGATTTTTATCAAAAGAGAAACTTTGTAATCTTCAAAGTCGTCAAACAAATTTACAGGGCCTTTAACACAAACATGATAAAATAATAGCAAGGTTGTAGAAATTTGAACAAGGTTTTATTACTTATGGATGCAAATATTACAGAGCAAAAAATCCCTTCCTCAGATGGACTGCTGCAACATTTAGTTGATATGAGTTAGCCGAAGCGTAACAAATCTACAGGCTACTTGGCATACAAGCAGACTAAGTCTCAAGATAAAACAAACTTACAGACTCTTAAGACAATTTAAGAACCGGCCACTTTAGGTTCACACTGGCGTCAAGCACCAATGCGCAGGATTCTCAATTCTCCTAAAGACTTAAGCTTTTCCCGTGGTTCAAGAAGTTCAGACTAAAAGTCCATAGATGCAGAGCAGGAGAAAAACTCGACCCAGACCTCTAAACTCTCAAACTCCCAAAAAACGAATGAGTCTTACTCCGCAACCCCCAATATTTATAGGGTTTGAAGGGAACAAACATCCATGAATGGTCTATGTACAGACTGATGACTCAAAAGAAGGATTCTGATCAAATCTGATCAGATCACCGAAAGCTAGATTCGGGCATGGGAGGATTGTCCCATGTTATCTCGTCCCTTCTCCTTTTACGGATAGCCAGAGGCATGTGGGGATTGAATCATAGAGTACTGACTGACTAATTGGCACTACAAAGTGGAGACTCCAAACTGAGGGAACCCACGAAAGCTTCATGAGAAAAGATATGCAAATCTCTTTTATTGTACAAATTACAAAGTGGATATTACCAGATCAAGGGAATCCATGAAAGCTTGTCCAACACCATCGTCGGTTGGAAGGACAACACTTAATCCATTATATAATAATCTATTTTTGGATGTGTGTAACACTGATACCTGAAACTTTCAACCAGGGAATTGTTAAAGTACTGCACTCTTATTTCTTTTTCTGATTCCCACATTTGCGAACTGTTTCTGTCAGGGGGTTCCAAAAAGTTGATGGGCTGGAAAGGATTTGATGAGATATCAACCTGGTGGTGGAAATCTTCATAATTGGTACTGGAAGATATCGTCCTTGCCTTGTAGTGGTTTGTGACAAACCATCTGATGTGACCACAGCATCAGATTCCTTGCAAGAAAGAAAAACCACTTATGTTAGCAATGTCTTCGACAGTCTTGTACACTATACCATTCATATGGGACCTTGGTTCACTAAAACCGGGAATTTTAAGCATGTGTAGTGTATACGGCTTAATGACCAAGGCTGAGAGTCCATATATTTGCCACCATTCGACGAACCAATCTGGTGTGGGGTCTTCTCGTTCTAAGGCTTCTGCTGTCATTCCTTCAAATAGAAATGAGGACTGTATAGAATAGAATAAGTTGGCTGAATAGTTTTGGAGGTTCATAGCTATAAAGAAGGATTATTTTTGTCTGTCGGGGTTATAATTTTCCCGATGAAGATGGTTATCAAACCTCCGAAGTGTGATGTGGCAACTTGTCATTCTGTCATCATCCTCATCATCTCTTTCAAGAGTATAGAGTATACTGCCAATGTGTTCCAAATACTCTAAAGCTTCCACTGATTCTTGATTCATTTCATCTTGCATTGTTTCTGTCCATAGATAGGGAATATCTTCTCGGTGTCTGATCTCTTTGATTGGATACCAATCTACATCATGGATAAGTACTGGAATTTCAAGCTCATAGCTTACCCATCCATTTGGTGTTTCAATTTCAACAGTACTTTCTCTCCTCCTGAGATAATTGCAATGTAGACTTAGTATTGAATGTTCAGACAGGAATTCCCTACTCAACATGTCTGCAAAACTATTCTTCTCTCCTTTAACAAATTCAATGTCAAAATTATACTGACTGAGCTGCATAATCCATCTTACCATAGCAGCATCTTCAAAGTCACATTTGTGGATAGCAAACTTTAATGCTTGGCAATCTGTTCTAACAGTGAACTTGGTGTAGATGACGAAATCTCTGAATTTTGTTATTCCCAAACAAACTTCTCTAAGCTCTTTTTTCAAGCTGGACCAATTTAGTTGATTCTTGGCCCAAAGTCTAGATGCATACTGGCAGAATTCAGTCTCATTTTTGCTGCTGGGGTTCTTTTGACACAAAACTGCCCCCCATCCTTCATGGCTAGCATCTATCATTATGATCTTCTCCCATTCTTCTCTAATAGGGGAGAGTGGCTGGATGCTTCTGACCTTTTCTTTTATTGTCTTGATTGCCTGAGTGCAGTCATTATTCCATGGAATTGGATCCTTCTGAAGCCTTTTATTTAACAACCTTCTTTCTTGTGCACAATGCTTCAAAAATTTAGAAATGTAATTCAAACTTCCCAAAAATCTCTGCAACTGAGTTTTATCCTTAATTTCATCAGGGAAGTGATCAACAAAATTTAGACTTCTTTGGATTACAGTATAAGATCCATATTGTATGTTGTAACCCAAGAAATCTATTATTGGTCGGAACAACTTCATTTTGGATTCTGATAATACTATGCCCATTTCTTTGACTCTGCGCAGAAAGATTTTCATATGTTTGATATGGTCAGCGATATTATCAGAATGAATTAATAAATCATCATTGTACTTTTCAGGAATTCCTCCATTCTTTCAAAAGTCTCGTCCATTATTCTCTGAAAGGCTGAAGGGGCGTTGATTAGACCGAATGGCATGATATTCCATCCATAATGTCCTTCAGGCACAGAGAATGTTGTTTTCCATTTATCTTCTTCTTTGATTCCTACTTGCTAGAAACCAGACTTCAAATCAAATTTGGAAAATATTTTGGACTTGGATATCTGGGCAAGTATGGAAGATGGCTTAGGCAGAGGATAGCCGTCATAATCCAGAATACTATTAAGAGGTTTGTAGTTAACAACCAACCTTGGCTTACCTCTGGCTATCTCAGCATGTTTATTGACATAAAAGGCAAAACATGCTATTGGGCTCTTACTTTTTCTGATGAGGCCCTTCTTTAGGAGATTTTTTATTTCTATTTTACACATCTTCATCTAATCTTCATTCATTTCCACTGCTTTAGATCTCCTCAGTTATTTACAAAGATAAATTATAAAATTTTAACTTATCAATTAAAATCCCTTTATTATATATGAATCCCTTGACTATAGTCTTGTGGAAGAAACATTGAAGAGATGAGACAAAGTACATCATGTTAAAATACATCATTTGTAAACCTTAGATCATGAGCCAATAACATAAATGTACTCTCTTATGACTCACAAAAGTTGAAAAGTCATAATATGGGAATATGACCACTGTTAACAAGCCTTAATTCGATTCTCACTCAAATCATGGTGAAACCCAATGTATTCAGTCAATAAACATCAAATTTGTAATAGTTTAAAGTTGTTATTCAACATAGGGTTACCAAATATGAATGGACTTGTAGTGTTGGGTTTTATAACTCAAGAAAGGGCACAAACCAAGGTAAATTATTGATCTTGTGTTATAAATTTGGTAAAGAGCTTCAAATATTACAAGATCAAATGAACCTATGTAATAAGAATTCGACCAGTGCAACCAGAAGAGAAATGCTTATGAAATAGAGTACATGCTAATACAATCACTACAATATGCATATGAAAGCTATACTACAACTCAAGAATAAGTCTCACACATTAATCAATTGCAATACTAACTTGTAAACATAATCTCTTTCATACCAATGAACCACTCATACTATTATTCATTTCCAGATCTCATATAAAAGAAAGAAATATGCAATGAAACTATATATATAACTCTTGCTCTCAAAACCATGTAGATATATGTTTAACCACTCTAGTTAGCACATATAAACTCTAAATACAATGCAAATAACTAGATCTGTAACTTATTGAGTAAACAAACAAAAGAAAGAGGGTGAAAAATCTAGGTTGGTGGGCCAAAACCAACCAGCTCATCCCCTCAGTGAGAGATCTAAATCATACATATAAAGTTAAACTTATAGTGCACAAATAAACATAATGAAACTTGGTCATGAGTCTTGTATATTGAATGATAATCAATGTTTTTCATCTGAGGCCATGTGCTCCAAGATCCAACCAACAATATAGAATCAAAATAACATCATCCTACCTCCACATTCCATGGATGGGATTTTTATGAAGGTTTCAAGATGAATTTTGGCTCTAACAGCCCAATTTTTCAATTCTGGAAAATTATGATTTTTTAACAAATTAGCCTCAAAGAACCCCATGCAAGTCTCAAACGATGACGAATTTTGGAAACTTGTTCAGGGGCAGCCTAATTTTCTATATCTTCATCAAAACTCATGTTTTATAATTCTGAGATTCTTCGTCATTTGCACTTAAATCAAGGACAATTTTGGAAGTTTGAAAAATGTGCAAATTTTGGGGCTGATTTGTCAACTTTCTTATAAAAACTCACACGTGTGACCTCGGTGCATTCAAACTCATGCGGAGGTGTTAAAACATAAGTTTGGAGAAAAACCATCTCCAATTTTCCTTGAAAGTCTTCCAATATATCAAAATCCCAACTTGGTGCAGGTAGGAACCCATGACTGGTGCAAGCAGAACCAAAGACTTAGTGAATCACCATCAATGATGGAAAGTGCATTTGACCTTGACAAAATCTTAAAAATTATGCTATGCAAGTGTAATCGACAGGCCATGTGGTGACTTTTCATAAGAACATCATGCATAATTTCTTCTTGGTGGAGGAATCTACAAGATCAAGGCCAACCTTTATGCATTCAAAGATACATGTCTATAAAGGCAATTTTTAGACCTGCATATGCAAAAACCATCATTAATCTTATTTTTAATGTTAAATCTTGTTTAAAAAATGGAAATGTGCTAAATGGTGAATATTTACTTTATAATGCACAAAACGACGATAAAAACATTTACATTAGTTTAGAGATTAATTGAAGGTCATTGTCCTATCTTGGTAACCAACTAACGACAATCCCATTCATAAGAACTAACAATAATGTGTTGGAATTTATGCGTGTTGCAGTGTTGCAGATGTGTGGTTGGTTGTCATTGATGTCAAATTGGTTGCTTGGATTGCAGGTCAGTTGGCTATGCATATGCATGTATGAATGTAGGTGGCGTGTGTATGGATGATGTGTAGATGGTCCTTGGCATGTCTATTAGCTTGGACTAGCTTGGAGATGGTCTTTGGCATGTATAATAGCATGGAGCTTGAGGATGGAGCAATGATTGTTGTTGTTGATATTGATGATGGTATGTTGGTATGTTGAACTAGCTTAGAGGTATTCCCATGATGATGATCTTCATGATCATGTTGTTGCATATAGTTTATGATGGTTGCTTCAGGAATTAGAGTTGAGGAGCCTTGTTAGTTAGGTCTCCATGGTCTCCATGTCCCAAATTAGGTCTCCCATGTTGACATGTTATACATTGGGCTTGGAGAGGGTATACATATGAATTATGATGCTTCGCATGGATGTGCAGGTCTTGGAAGATTTTTGATAGGTATTGGAGCTGCATACTGATGGGAGGGATGTTGCAGAGAAGTTTGATGGCTCAATTTCTTAGTATGGTTGATGGTTGGCATCCTAGTCAACCTAGTTTGACTTGGGATGATGATGGAGTTATTGCAGTGACTTGGTGAGGTGTTGCAAATATGTCAGAGACTTTCATAGGTCCTACAGAGGCTGGTTAATCTATGGAAGAATTTTGTTCAAGTTCTGAGCTAAGGAAAGATGTTTTTGAGTCTACTCTTCCATAGTCACATACATGATGGGTCAAGGGAGCGTATTTAACTCTAGTCATTCGAAGGAAAAGCTCAAGGTAGAAGTTATAGCTCCAGTGGCAATCTTTTCCTTCAGGGTGTCAAAAGCATTTTGTTTCTTTCCTCCCACTGAAAATTCTGCTTCACACTGGTTAAAGCATGCAAAAGAAATGTTATTATGGATAAGTTGTCAATGAACCTCCTCCAATAATACACTACACCCAAAAAGCTTCTTACTTTTGTTACATTAGTAGGCTTAGACCATTTAACAATTACATAAAGCTTTGGAGGATCAATTTTCAGCTAACCTCCTCCAACAATATGACCTAAATAAACCAAATAATTTTTTCCAAATTCATATTTGGAAATTTTTACATACAGTTTCTCCCTTTGTAAAATATCAAGCACCCTTTTGACATGATTTACATGATCATCCCAATTTCTACTAAAAACAAGTATATCATCAAGAGACACAATCACAAATTCATCTAGAAAAGGTATAAATATATCATTCATCACCCCCATAATTGTGTTTGGGGCATTGCATATTCAAAATGGAATCATCAACCACTCGAACAACCCCTTCTTTGTCTTAAATTTAGTATTCCACGCATCATGATTTTCAATTTTGATTTGGTGGTAACCACTGCGTAAATCCAGCTTAGTGAAATAAACAAAAATTTTCAACTGATCAGGTAAAGCATATATGCGAGGAAGAGGGTTGCAACTTTTCAAAATGATCTTGTTGATTTCCTAATAATCCACACAAATACTCCATCTGCCATCCTTCTTTGGCACCAACACTATGGGTGAACTGCAAGGAGAAGAGTTAGGTTTGATGACCCCTTGGTTCAACAAATCCTGCACCTACTTCTTGATCTCTTCCATTTCAACCACTGACAACCTATACATGTCCACATTACGAAAAGGAGAATCTTGTCAAAGATGAATTTCATGTTGGATATCTCTTTTCGGAGGCAGCCCACTTGGTTCCTGAAAAATGCCACCATAATTAGAAACAACATCATACAATTATTTCTTGTGAGAGGGGTCAAAACCTTGGAAAGCATAAGATGATTCTGTATATTTTACCCTTAAAACCATGAGAATGAAACTTTTGTTGGATTTAATAATCCTTTTCATCTAGCCTGCACTAACAAGGTTTGCGCTGATATTCACATGATGGGTTCTGACAATAGACTCCACCCCATCCTTGATGAGATGGTATTTGTTCTCATGCCAAAAGAAGATTTGTTTATTTTCATAAGAATGTGGAATTCCTAAAACTATGCCACATATATCTAGTGTGACAACATCTAGATCAACCTCATCTACTAGTTTTTATGCAATAAAAAACCTAACCCTACATTTCTTGGTTACATGGAGTTTTTTTTTGTCACATACCCAACCAAGAGGGTAGTGTTGGGCATGGAATCCCCCCACACCACGGTTTGGGGCTCAAAAACCAAGTTTTGAGTAATATTGTTGTAAAGATTCTGTGAATTGCGGGCGCAGAGCGCGAATTGTATGTTAGAGTCATAGGGTTGTCCACCCTAAGTTTTAAATGTAGTGTCAACCTACCCATGGTCCATGGACCATGGGATTGTATAAATAGAGCTAGGCTCTAAGTTGTAAGGCAGTTAGTTAACCAACAGATGGAGTCTGAAGGATAGCGAGCATAGAGCAAGAGTCTAAGTATCTTGGGTCGTAGTAGTAGGAAGAGGCTCTGCAGTGGAGTGCGCAAATGCCTATTAGAGTCTGCAGCTGAGTGCACGGACCCTTATAGCTGAGTGCATAGGGCGGAGTCAAGTCTGTAACCAAGGAAGAAGAATAATAAAGAGAATTGTTATCGAAATTCTATGTATCTGTTCTTATGTTATTACCTATTTGATATCATTTGCAATTATACTATTTATTTACTACGTGCATTCGTATGAATGGTGAATATTGTTAAGTATAACTGAAAGCATACAGATAAGCTAAGTTAATCAACTAAAATCGGGTTACTAATAAGGGCTTGGGTAATAACACTATTCGGCCCCTGAGTAGGGCTTATTGAAGACAACCTCATAGGCTATGAGGTACTGATCAGTGCACATAGCGACGTGCGTGCAGGGTCAAACCGCGGACCACTTGGAACCCATCATACATCCCCATGGTGCGAAAACCTAGTTCTACCACCCTCCCATACTACTTCAGGTGAGACCTAAATCCGTGCTCCGCAGACTGTTGCCGAAAGGTCTAGTAGTACCGAGATTTGTTTGGCTAAATAATCTCCGAACCTGGGTCAGGCCCCAACAAGCCAACAAATGGTTATGTTGCCGGGACCGGGATCTTCATAAGGGATGTTTGATGTCATGTCACTGGAATCTAATCAAGAAAGAAATTGAAGGGTGGTTAGATAGAAAGATTCACGAGTTTGTGGCACAGGAAAATAGGAATCCGTGAGTATCAAAGGAACAGTGGTTGGAGCACTACTTATATATGGAAATCCATGAAATTTTCTTTGCATCCTTTCCCTCTGAGTTGTATGAGTGGATCGTAAAGCTAGCAGACAGTCAGGGAAGGTGTAGGCTTGAAAAACCAATTGTGTGGACTCCAGAATTAGTGCATAGACTAGAAGCATCAAAAGATCAGACCACATGCACTGTGGACCATTGGCTCGATCAAATTATAGGGGAATTTATCACCGAGTTCACGGTAGACACAACAGTCAGCTATAGTGAGGTAGAACGATGCTTCCTCAAAGGACCGCGAGGTAGGTACATTAAATATTTGAACATCTGGATTAAGATTTTATTGTGTGAAAAGTGGGTTATGTGAAAAAAACGATGTTTGGGGCTACGCGAAGTGGGAGGATCTATAGAAACGAAGGTAACGTAGAGATAGAAATTAGCCCCTTGATTTCAATTCGGCAGGAAATCGAGGAAGAGCTCGCGAAAGTTTCTCTGAGAAGCGCGGTCAATCTGATAAGGAAGTGAATCCTACGTCTACCACATCCACCTACACGACCACTAGTCTCACCATCTTCACCTCCATCTCCCCCCACACCACTTCTGCCACCACCACAGTTCAATAAGGCAAGCACAATAAAATTGCTACTATTTAGGGGAGTAGGGAATGAAGATTCAGACCAATTTTGGTTCACGGTAAGGGCCATATGGGAAGCACAAGGAGTCGTGGATGAAAATATAAAGAAGGCAACATTGGTGAGTGCATTGCAGGATCGCACACTGAGATGGTACATTAAGCATTCTAATGACCATTTGAACGCAGGGATCACAGATATCCAGGCTACGTTGAACAGGGAATTTAGTAGGCCAAATTCGGAGACACAAACGATTATCGGGTTTAAGGAGATCATGATGCTCCCAGTGAGACCCCATGGGATCTGGATTAGAGAATGAAGAGTATGATTCATGAAGCCAACATGACCTTGACAGATGGGCAACACCACACATGGTTTGTAGCATCACTAACACCGCATTTAAGGACGGCGCTGTCACAACAAAAGTTATCCACCCAGGCCAAAGCTTTGGAGATTTCAATGAGACTGCACAAGACCCCAATACAAGTACCTGGCATAGGAGTCCAACAAATCCACGTGCAACTACAAAATTTATGTTTGGAAATGCAGAGTTTGAAACAGGACAGGACAAATCGACTAGAGGCACACGATGATGTATGGTGCATAAAGTGCAAGGGCTAGGGGCATGACGAGGACCATTGTCTAGTCTTCGCAAGGGCTGATGCCATTAAGACCAGAGGCACAAGAAAAATGAGCACGGTGCCTAAATTATGCTGCATGATCTGTCATATAGGAGGAAAACATGCTACAGATAATTGTCATCTATTGCAGAAGTATACGCAGATGTCCTAGCAATTGTTCTGTAATTTCTGCAGGTCGGTAGGCCACAATGAGCACACCTACAGAAGTTACGAGCTAATGATGGATCAGACTCCAACCTACAGAGTGTAGGCTGAAACACAAGCCCTCGACCCAAATGTGGGAATGGCATGTGTTGGATTTCAAGGGCGTGAATGAGGTTGAGGTGGAATGGAACCAGAAAGGGCTCGTGGACAACTAATTTGTTACAATTGCGGAGGGCCAGGGTATTATTCCTATGATTGTACGAATCTGACGAGAAAATCATGTTTATATTGTACTCAATTTGATCATGAGGCAGAGGACTGCCCTACACTGATAGCAAGGTTGTGCGATAAAGGGGTACTCCAGCCTCCCCCGACTCAGAATTTGCAAATGATGAGGTCTGAGCTGCGTGAAGAGGACCTGAATGTAAACATAGTGCTTAGAAGTGGTATCACGACAGGAGATGACAAAGGTAAGTAGCCTAAAGAAAGTGCGTGGGTTCGCAAGGCTCCTACAAAGGAACTTGAATTTGATTTGGAGCGTGTGAAGGAGACATTCATGGAAGCTAAGAAGAGCTTCACAGAGGCCTCCACTTCAAGTAGTAAGGATCAACTAGAACTAGGGATGGATCCTTCAATGCTCACTACCTTTCTGGAGACATGCATGAAACTGCTACGTGACAGCAAGGTTGTAAAAGGACTGTAAAAGAACCGCGCGTAGTCCAAAAACTTGGAAAGCATGCATTGCGAACAGGAAGGGAAATGAGATTGACTGCACAAATCAGAGAGTACGAAATGGATCAATTAATTCTGGATCTCAGATCAGACATGAATGTACTACCAAAAGAGACATGGGAATGCATGGGCAGACCCGCACTACAATGGTCTCCTATTCAATTATGAATGGTGAACGAACAGAAGATCTTATCCATGGGAAGATTTCAAGCAGTAACGGTGGATATTGAAGGTGCGAGCGCGCTGGCATATTTTGAAGTGATAGATATTGTCGATGATAGATATCCCTATCCCACGCTACTGGGCATAGAATGGGTCAGTAATATGAACGGAGTAATAAATCTAAAGAAGCACAAAATGATTTTTGAGAAAAAGTCACTACGAGTAGTGGTGCCTTTAGAGCCTGCAAAAGGAGCGCACTACACAGATTCAGTGCGCGACGACAAGCTAGACTATATCTACAAGATAACCGCTTGGGAACAAGATTGGGTGAATCCTACAATGGATGGTCGGATTCCGTGGGAGCGTGAAAGCTCCTACACATTAGATTCGGATTAGGAAACAGAATGATGGCAGAACCAATTACACAAGGTAACCACACTCAATTGCGACATGATAGTTAGATCACTACATTGCATGACAATAGAGGTAAGGGATCTGCCTATGTATGACAGGTTGACAGCAGTGGATGAATTCCTAAACAAATTTGAAAGCGAAGTGCCAGAATAGCAGCGGTTCGATGCTTTGAAATGGGCACTACACGTGACGCCCACAAGCTGGTGGGGTACGCATCATAGAAGTAGACATTCATGGAAGCTAAGAAGAGCTTCACGGAGGCCTCCACTTCAAGTAGTAAGGATCAACTAGAACTAGGGATGGATCCTTCAATGCTCACTACCTTTCTGGAGACATGCATGAAACTGCTACGTGACAGCAAGGTTGTAAAAGGACTGTAAAAGAACCGCGCGTAGTCCAAAAACTTCGAAAGCATGCATTGCGAATAGGAAGGGAAATGAGATTGACTGCACAAATCAGAGAGTACGAAATGGATCAATTAATTCTGGATCTCAGATCAAACATGAATGTACTACCAAAAGAGACATGGGAACACATGGGCAGACCCACGCTTCAATGGTCTCCTATTCAATTATGAATGGTGAACCAACAGAAGATCTTATCCATGGGAAGATTTCAAGGAGTAACGGTGGATATTGAAGGTGTGAGCGCGCTGGCATATTTTGAAGTGATAGATATTGTCGATGATAGATATTCCTATCCCGCGCTACTTGGCATTCTAATGGGCTAGTAATATGAACGAAGTAATAAATCTAAATAAGTGCAAAATGATTTTTGAGAAAAAGTCACTACGCGTAGTGGTGCCTTTAGAGCCTGCAGAAGGAGCGCGCTACACAGATTCAGTGCGCGACGACAAGCTAGACTGTATCTACAAGATAACCGCTTGGGAAGAAGATTGGGTGAATCCTACAATGGATGGTCGGATTCTGTGGGAGTGCGAAAGCTCCTACACATTAGATTCGGATGAGGAAACAGAACGATGGCAGAACCAGTTACACAAGGTAACCACACTCAATTGCAACATGATAGTTAGATCACTGCATTGCATGACAATAGAGGTAAGGGATCTGCCTATGTATGACAGGTTGACAGTAGTGGATGAATTCCTAAACAAATTTGAAAGCGAAGTGCCAGAATAGCAGCGGTTCGATGCTCTGAAATGGGCACTACATGTGACTCCCACAAGGTGGTGGGGTACGCATCATAGAAGTATTGAAAGCTGGCGCAAATGCAGAAGGGGGATGCTTATATGATTTGGAAAACCTCAGATACGGATGAGAGTCAGTTACGAGGTGAAAAACAGCGTGCGCACCCACCTTTCTAGATGGGTATAGGCGTATGGTACACAGCCCGCATGAACGCACACTACTATCACGATAGGAAACAAGAACAACAAGCAGAAGAAAACAAGACAAGTGTGCGAATGATGAAGCATGATAAAACCTAGTGCGCCAAAAATCATACACGAGGAAGCCTTTGACAGGGTGTGCAAAGTGCTAAATAGGGTCCACCATGTGAGACGCACAGACTGGACCTGTGCATACCAACGGTTGTATGGGCTTATAGGAACATGTGGAAAAATCTGACCGCACAAGCACTTCTGAAGCTGAAGTATGAAGCAAGGGCTATAGTCCCTATGGAGCATGCGAAGACAAGTCTGTGTATAACAACACCCCTAGATACGATGGTTTGTGCAGACTTAAATGAAGAAATCACACAGTTACGAGAAACAAAACATATAAGACTTGAGGAAGAAATCCAATGGGGAAAATTTAGACTTCGCCAACTTGAAAAAGACTGGGTACAGCTAAGGGAGAAAAGCAATTTAATGGATGTATAGGTCAAGAAGTTGGAAAACAAAATAAAGGAATCATTTCTTGTCGAAAAACGCAGGATGGCAAGGCAAGGTGTGTACAGTCATACTGACAAATGGGAAAGTTATCGTCGTGAATTGGTTAGTCTACTATCATGGCTAAGACCACATCTCGCCAAACGTAGTGACCAGGGAAGCGCAGTGCAAATAGTAGAGTGTGCAATGTCGATCACTACAATGGAAGATGGGGATTCTTCACGAACCATGGTGGAAGATGAGATGAAGCCCCGCACGAGTGGTGCACCCACCTGACTAGTCATAGGAAGGATAGTCTTAATGCTCTAGGCAGTTGAAAGGGAGCGCGCGACTATAAAATATTATGCCTGGGGGCTGCGTGATATGAGAGATGCGCGCAGGAGCAGGATGTCACAGTGTTCGCAACCGCATAGGGAGGGCTACGCTGCCGCACAGGTTAACTGGGAAGTGACCGTTGGTGTCACTATTCATGATGGGATGTCCGATTTGAGACCAAATGGAGCGGGCGACGGGCATTTAAGACACAAGTTATGGGCAAGATTTGGAAAAATCTGCCGCCAAGAAAGCATTAATGGCTCGGAATTGGGGGGAAAGGTTTAATTTGAATTCAAAAGGTGCTATAAAACTCAAAAGGCTAGCCAGAGGAAAACACTTGGTCATTTGAGCACTGAGCGGTTGAACAGAGCATAAAGTGTTAAGAGTCGAGCAATAATAGAGCCCCTGAGTTTGTGACAGATAGCATACAGTGTAGAGATGATGACGACCACTAAGGTTGGGTTGGGAATTGAAGAAGGAAATGCGGGCGAGGCCACGTAGACCCCTATGGTACAGGATGTTCCTGAAGGTGCTGGGGTTGTGACAAAAATCTCCAAATCACCGTGGATGCCGAGGCCAAAGAAGGATAAGTAGGCAATGGGACCAATACATTGTCCCCGAGGAATCCGCGACACAGGAAGTTATCAATGGAAGAAAAAGGGAAGGCAGTCACGATTGAAACAGATGAGGAGGAAGAGGATTTGCAAGTCTTGATTGCCATCATAGAAGAAGAAGAAGACGTGGAGGAGGACATCCAACCATTGCGCTCTGTAGTGAAACTACCGCGTATGTCCCTTTGTGGAGAGGGAAAGCCAAAGTACCAAAGGATCTAGATGCAACAAAGATTCCACTCCAGATCCCTCTCCTCCCCGATGGCATTGTATTTGAGGGCTTGCACCTAAGCCGCGTGCCCACCATGAAATTTGAAGACTGGGACCTCATGCATGGCGAGAAGTTCCTTCACTTAGAGACGGCAAATCTGATGAAGTAGAATACGGAGGGGGTAGAGATAGCGTTAGAGCCGTGAAAATGGCTACACGGTGTGGAAAAGGCTAGATTGTTGCATTTGTTATGGATACCACATTACCACCGCGCGCCCATCACCATTTCCATCATCAAGAAGCTGCTCTGCCTGGTGCATGATGGGTATCTATGGCTGGAGGAGCCTATTCCCATCACGACAGACCTCATCCACTGAATTTCTCAGCTTCCCTGTAAAGGAAAGGACCTTGCAATGATAGCCGGGAAAAGTAGCAATTTGGCTCTCGCAGAGGCCATGAAGGCAAAGTATAAGCTGGAGAAAAAGAAGAGGGGCTACGCCATCTCCAGCATCAAGGATAAGGGGGTGTGTGTAGCCACCCAACTCCTGGCCGGTAAAGTGATGAGAAAATGCCATGTCGATGAAGTACCAGCGCCGGTGGTCGCATTGGCCGAACAGTGCGTGGAGGGGGTCCAGTTCAACAGGGTAGAGTTCCTCTGCGAGGAGTTTTTGTTAAATTGTCGTGAAGCCCAGGAGCAGGGTAAGGCCTTCCATTATGCATGGTTTCGCTTATCCATCTTGTTGGTAGCGGGAGAAATGCTGGAGGATAGTCAGTTCCCGAACATTGACCAAGACATACCAGAGGCCGCGAAGTACGCTTCGCTCTAGGCCACCAAGGATGCGAAACGGATTCACGATACAAAATTTTTATGGGTGCTCATGGAGGCAAGCATCCGAATGTGGATCAATAGGAGGCCATGCCTGTCACCTATGGTGCACAATAGTCTGTAGAGTTTTGTAGACTTCAAGGTGGATATGCACAACATATACATCAGGGTGCGAAAGGATCCAGCGCAGCAGTGGACAAAGCTACCATTTATAGCCACTGACGACATGATCTTTACTGTATTGGAGACATGGTCTCTCGAGTGGTGCACCCCAGATTTGGAGGAGCTGGAGAATGTGGCAGCACAAAACAAGAAGGATGGTGCCAAACTGCATCACCCAACTGGCCGTGAAAAGGTGGAACGAAAAAGTGGCAGCTGAGGTAAAAGCAGTCCTCGAAGCGGCACAGGAAGCCGCGGAGAAAATAAGGCCGCAGAAGCAGCAGCAATAGCATAGACAAAAAAGGCCGCAATGGTACAAGTAGAGGAGGGAAAAGCAACATCCTTAAGGCAGGAGGCAAAGGACAAAGAAATAGCAGAAGGGAGCACGGACCAAGGACTATGTCCACACAGTTCAAATGGTCGCGCATCGCAGAGAGATTGGGCCCAAGGAAGAAGGTCAAGGCCTCGAAGCTGGCCATTGACCCGATCACCTTAACTGAAGGTGATCTCCATGCCATGGGCAAGACGGTTCGCGATGTCACCAGTGAAGCACTCCAAGAGTTTATGACGAAGCACTAGAGTGTGTTGGGGGCCCTCAGGGCACAGCTGCAAGAGTTACAAGTGCGGCCCCCTTAGGAAGGGGCCCCATCTACTCACGTCGCAGCAGGCACTTCAGCAACAGATTAGATGTTGCGCGAGAGGATGGTCAACACAATAGTGTTGCCAGAGGGAGCGTTAGCATCATCAAATGCAATGCACCGAATGACAGTCAGCATGATGAAAGGTCTTGGCCTTAATTTAGCTACCCTTCCTCAGGAAACGCTCTATCAGCTACATGATGGAATAACAACAGAGCTACGCACTAGGGAGAACCATGTGATGCAAGTTCTTAGTGAACAGAAGATCAATATGGAGCAGCTCAGCTTGCAGCATGATGAGTTGGTGTCGTAGAACCAAAGGTTGGTGCAGACGGTAGATGACACTTGCCGACGTGTCCTAGAGCTGGCTATCGCAGCAGATCTACTAGTAGAAGTACGTATTCACAGTTTGGCAAGTGGAGTCCGCAATGCGAGAGAAGAGACAACAAAGGTTCAGCTAGAGCTGAACCTTCAGATTGCCGAGCTACGGTTGAAGGTGCAGCCTTCCACTCCCCTAGAGATCAGAGAACAATGCACTAGTGCTATTACAGTAGGGTTGGAAGAGATTGGAGGTACAGTGTGAGACTGTACCAACATGTTGGAATAGGTGCTTGAGGTCCTCACGACGTTGCAGGAGGACCCCAACATCCAACGATAGGAGACAGAGGCACATGAACTCCAGCAACAGTACGACAGCATCAGAGGGACTCCGCAAAAAATAGTCCTTACTCACCAGCTTGCAAGGATGCCGCAAGCCAAGTCATTAAAGGAGCAGGTGGACGCGACGCTCCATGATGAAGCAGTTCTTAAAGCATGCATCCAGCCATGGATTAACGAAGCCTTCACAATCACAGTAGATATTGAAGGAAAGCTCGCGCAGATTTAGGGGATGCATGCACAAATGCAGTGCAACACACCAGAAACAAAGGGCTCAAAAGAGAAAATGAAGCAGGTACAACAAGCAGCAACTCAATGCACTGCAGACATTAAGACCGTTCGGGACCAGCTGGAGAGACTCCATGTCAAGATCGTCATGCCAACAGAGTGACTCGAGGGTGAGTCATAATGTTTTTGTTGGGGGGTTGTTGGGCATGGAATCCCCCCACAGCATGGTTTGGAGCTCAAAGCCCAAGTTTTGAGTAATATTATTGTAAAAACTCCGCGAATTGTGTGTGCGGAGTGTGAATTGTATGTTAGAGTCATAAGGTTGTCCACCCTAAGTTTTGAATGTAGTTTCGGCCTACCCATGGTCCGTGGACCATGGCATTGCATAAATAGAGCGAGACTCTAAGTTGTAAGGTAGTTAGTTAACCAACGGATGGAGTCTAAAAGATAGCGACCATAGAGCAAGAGTCTAAGTATCTTAGGTTGAAGTAGTAGGGACGGCTCTATAGCTAAGTGCGCAGACCCCTGCAGCTGAGTGCACAGGGCGGAGTCAAGTCTGTAACCAAGAAAGAAGAATAATAAAGAGAATTGTTATCTGAATTCCATGTATCTATTCTTGTGTTATTACTTGTTTGATATCATTTACAATTATGCTATTTATTTACTACGCGCATTTGTATGAATGGTGAATATTGTTAAGTATAACTAAAATCATAAAAATAAGCTAAGTTAATCGACTAAAATCGGGTTACTAATAAGGGCTTGGGTAATAACACTATTTGGCCCCCGAGTAGGGCTATGCGAAGACAGCCTCACAGGCTGTGAGGTACTGATCAATGCACATAGCAACGTGTGCATAAGGTCAAACCGCAGACCATTTGGAACCTATCAGACATCCCCAGGGTGTGGAAACTTGGTTCTAGCATCCTCCCATACTACTTCAGGTGAGACCTCAGTGTGCGCTCCACGGACTGTTTCTGAAAGGACTAGTAGTACTGGGATTTGTTTGGCTAAATCATCTCCGAACCTGGGTCAAACCCCAACAAGCCAACAGGTAGGGTTTTGGATGAGATTTTTTTTCCATTCCCAACTTCTTAATAGTTGATTTTAAAATTAGATTGACTTGAGAGCCTAGGTCAAATATTGTTTCTACTTTGGTATGTTTTACTAGAACCCTACTATGGAACAATTCAGTCTTCTTCCATTCGTCAACAAGAGACACATAAGTATAACTTGAATAAGCATGAATTTTAGAGTTTGAATTAACATGAAGAGAGTTGTTACCTTGTATGCCCAAAGTTGTAATATGTGTCTCTTCACTAGAATCAAATACAAGGTCTTGTTACATAGTTTCCATTGTCCTCTACCTCCCTTTTACACCAAATATCTTTAGCTTCAATTTTGGATGTAGCTTTGAAAAATGCTCTTCATCGTGCCCTTCCTTGCAATGTGTACAATATGGCTTCCTTTCTTCTTTCTCGGTTTTAGTTTTCTTCTTTTCCTTTCCCTTTCCTTTTCCTTTGAATTTTCTATTATGAGGTTTGGATGATCTTCCTTGTCATATTTACCCCTGATTTGAATATGGAGAACCTTCACACTAGTTACATCAATAGCAGTGGGTTCAAACAACAATAAAGAATGCAATATATAACTATGTATATAACCAATATATTTCATCATGAAATTCAGTGAATCTAAAGGAATGCCCAATGATAAAGTTTTCTTCATAAATTCCTTTGTGAAAATTTGAAAAAAATTCCCTTTACCTTGCCTCAAATATTTCCATTCATTCATGGCTTTTTGTCAATAGCCCAAAGGATAGAATTGATCTCTCAATGCAAAAATGAATTCAAATAAGGAAGAAAGAAGTTTACCCAAATGTTTTCTAGCTTTCTAACATTCCCTCTACCACCATATGAAAGAGGTGCCTCACAACAAAAGATATGCTAACTGGATATTGGCCTTATCTTCTTCGATATGTTTGATCCATAAATATACTTCAATCTTTATGATCCAATTATTTATTTTTTATGCATTACATTCTTCGTTAAACATGGAAAAAATAAACTTTACATCTGACTTAAAAAAAAATCTTCTTAGAAGATCTTCTAGGCTTATTAGTAGAATAATGAGAAGAAGATGAATAAGCAGAACATACAATGGAAGATGGAGATGGAGGTTCATTAGGTTCTCCTTCATTTTCCTAATTTACCGATGCATGATCATATTCTTTCTTTGCCTTCTTGTTTTCCTTGTTTTCCAATTTCTTCTCATAATTTGCAAACAATTTGTCTACCTTATTCTCCATGGTATAAAAATCTTTGCATAAATCTTGCTCCTCCTCATTATTGGCATTGTCATATGTCATTTTCCTTCTTTGTATTGCATGTCCAATCTCTGGATCAAAGGATTTAAGTTCACCTTCACCCTTTTTGAGCTTGGCCCGGATTATCATTCACACTCACAAATCACATCAACAAGAAGACCACTCTGATACCAAATATGATCCAATATATTTACCTCATTGATGTTTACATAATTGCATGAAAAACCACATGTGAAAATACTTAGAGAAGAGGAAACATAAATGAAACCATAAATACAATGCACACAAAAATTTGATAACAGAGTTTGTTTAGTGTGGACTATATCTCTAGGCCTTGCTTCAATAGTGGAGATACCTCTTCATTCATCCAAGCAAAAATAAGGAGAACATATTAAAATACATAATTATACGTCCACTCTTAAGAGTGACCTGAAAATGGATTACTGGGATCCAAAAACAAACCGCGCCAGTGAAATCATCTTGAAAATTTGAGTATAAACTTGACCATATTCGGTCACCTGCAAGTCTAGCCCCTTAGAGAATCTAAAAAATTCAATGCAAATTTTGTGGGAGAATATTCTTGGAATATTCCCCTATTGGAACCGTAAATCCTGGTTCAGGGTGCACATAGTTCTTCCCCTCGGCTCTTGGTTCCAAGCGTGGTTTTGGTCCACACAGGCACCATTTTGGTCCCTCCTCTCGTCGAATACACAATGGTCATTTAGATATAATTGGTGGGTGATATCACCAACATCGATTTGTTGGCCCAATAATGACCCTACCATAAATTGTCTTTTTCACATATGGTAGGTCAAGGGTTCAAACCCCATGACCATCAAGCATTGGTATCTTTATAAAATAAAACAAATGTTCCTCAATAACATATTTTTCCAACCAATCATTAATTGCTAATGTGACAAAATTCACCATTAAATCCTTTCCACTGGCCACTAGATTAACCATCCCATAAAATAAAAAAAATTCCATGTAGATTTAATCGGGCCCCATGGGTTGCCACCATGGTGCCATGTGGTGCCAACTAATTGGCCCATGTGGCATCATGCCATTGGTCTCCCTGTACCCAATCAATTTCCCAGTCACCGATCTGTACTGCCATGTGTTGTAATCTGATTGGACTAGGATTCGTACTATCGCTAACAAGATGTTGTCCATACTAATACATTGCAGCGTATGGGAGTGCCACGCGGCACCTTAAGGTACACCTGCAATTTTTTTTTGCTATTCGACAAAAACTTCATTTGGTCATAACTTTTGCATACAGTGTTAGATTGAGGCATTGTTTGCACTGTTAGATTTAGAATGATGATCTCTTCAATTTGAGGTAGGTTTTCCTGAGATTTGAAGACTTCAAAATTTTGGCCTTTTGGGATCCTCTTGTATCACTATTTGTGCAATTCATTCAATTCGTCAGGGTGATAGGTAATGAAAGTAAATGAGTTGGGTGTGGTATGTTTTTGACACACCACAAGCAACCTTTCCACTTCAAAACTATGAACTAGTATCCTCTCCTTCATCTCAATCATTAATTGCACTTAATGCAGATCCACATCTCTTTATGCAGATCCCAGTCTCAGCAACAGAACCATTTGTTAGCTTAGGGGGTCCTAACATAGGTTCAGAGTTAGTTGCACCAAACAAATCCCTACACTACTTGCCCTTTCGGCATTAATCCGCGGTGTGCGCACTGAAGTTTCACCTGAAGTAGTATGGGGGGACGCTGGAATCAAGTTTCCGCACCCAGAGATCAGTGTGATGCCCTTTTCACACTCTAGATTTGCCTTCGCACGAATCTCCAAGCCCTTAAGACCTGGTATTGTATCTTCCCTCTAATGGCCTTTAGACCTCTGCGAAGGTCTACGATTGTATTTTGCATACTCTAAATAGGAAAATTAGCTACTTACACGCACCATAGGTTGTCCTTAGATCAGTATTTACTTACTTCTAACTAAGTACTTGATAAACATAATAGAAAGTCCTATTATCTTCGCGTAATCACTTATTATTAATTGCGTTCAGTTAATTGACTGTATCCAATAAATTCGTGCATCAATACAACATTATTTCATAAAGACATCATTCATCATAGCATATATCACAAAAGTAAGGAGATAAAACACAGGAATTTCTACAACAGTCATCTTTATCGATCTTTAGTAAAGGTTTATAGACTCAATCTTCCCTGCGCACTCAGCTATAGGGGTTTGTGCACTCAGTTGCGGACACTACTCTAGGCCTCTGCGCACTCAGCTTCAGAGCCTTTCTTCCCCTATTTGACCTACTTCTCTGTGCTATTACTTCACTTCTATTGACCCATTACTTCTAAGAAATCTCTCTTAGACTCTCTCATACGCCTATTTATACAATCCCATGGTACACAGACCATGGGTAGATCTCAAAAACCGACTCAAGTTTACATAAATAAGGGTAAAGACCATATTTGACTCCTGACTAGCTACGTGCTCTGTGTCCATAATTTGCGGAGACTTTACATCTTTTTACATCAAAATTTGTGCTTTTGCCCCAAAAAACTGACCCAGGGGACCCCATCCGAACACTTAATAAACAAAAAATGTATGCTTATGACATGTGCAGAGGTGAGTTGAAAATAAATGGCGTAGTCTAACTTATAGACGAAATGGTCTCTTTCACGACATTTTTCCTAATTAATTTTAATCAAAATTCAACATGGATTTTTAAAAACTTGATTTTAAATGGTTTAATCTGCATAATTTCACTGTCTCAAGAGTTTTTCAGAGTGTTGAATCCATTTATGCATTCAAACATGTATTTTAAACAACAAAAAATCTTGAAATTGTAATGCCGGATTTTGATGAATTATGGTGAAAAAAGTTATTTGGTCTATAAATTAGTTTATGTTAGACAAAAAAAAATTGGAATCATAAGTTTGAGTTATAAACTCTCCAAAATCTGAATGTCTCAAAGTTTTTAACAGTACAGAATCCATCAAAACCCATTTTACAACATAAAAAATAATATTTAACCAATCTCTTTTAACAAATTCCAATCAAATAATCCAAAATGTAACATGTTTAAACAACCTTTTTACTGTGTTAAATATTACCACGTGACATAAATTAAAAGTTTTGTAAAACCTTTTTACTGTGTTAAATATTACCACGTCAGAGTGTAGTGAATAATGATATCCAACAAAATTAGAGGCGACAAACCGAGAAAAAACATTTGAATAATGGAAATAATAAATTTATGAATTTTCATAAACCATATGAAATGGAAAATGACAAGTAGTGTTAATATAATTAAAAGTGTTTCTCGATGTGTAAAATAATAGCACGTGATAGTTCCACAGCATACGAGTCTATATGCACCAGCTTACAGTGGGGCACATGCTGAGGGTATAGCCATTGCAAACACCTGCAGGCTGTAACAAACCTCAATTATTTCTGAAGTTCACCATTATACAATCTCTATGCATCCCTTTCATTGCAGACAAATCCATTACTGAACGGTGAATCTAAATATTGGGACTCTGAATTCCTGACTACAATCTTGATATTTGCAGAAGTGCTGACACATTTGTGAGCCCCTCTGCCATCACATGCTGAATTAACTCCAAATCACTATATTGCTCCAGAAAATGTCTCATGGACTCCTCGGCTGCCTCTCTTCGTGTAGCGACCAATGATATCCAACAAAATTAGAAGCGGCAAACCAAAAAATACATTTAAATAATGGAAATAATAAATTACTCAAAATCTGAAATAATAAATATTAACTCTCACGTAGTGCATCCTTGTCTCCAATGAAAATGACGGCTTCACAGTTTAGTGGTGCACTCATTCAAATAACATTGCATGAAAAAAGGTGATGTGACTCGAACAACAATACTAATATTTTAATATATGAGATTCCAAGATAGGCATAGAATCATTAGTAGAGGATCTTTGAATTTTTTACAAGAAAATTAACTTTTAAGCACACTATGTAATCTTGAGTTTTACATACTTGGGTCTAAACCATAAACATTGAAAATTGAAGCACAAAGTTTGAGACTCGCACAACATGTCTATGCTCATGGGTCATTGGTATTAGATCCATTGCTATTCTATATAAAACATTAACTAGTTTGTGAAATAGTAGTTCTTTGTTTGATTTTTAGAGTTTATGTAGTTTTTTTAGTGTTGGCACACTCTTGATAGAGCTAAGCTTTCATAAAATGGATCTATTTATTAGTTTGATTAGAAAATAAATGCTTTTGTGGTTGTATATGAGAACCTCAAATGTGTGGTTACCAGGGTTATAATATCTTCCATACATTCATACTCGAATCAAATGTGTGGTTACCAAGATTATGATGCCTTCCATACATTCATACTTGAATCTAAACAACATTAGGTGTGGATATTTTAGGTGTTAGTATGTGTGTCAAAAACATGAATTTCTTCAAAATGCATGCCCTCCTTATTATTGTTTGAAATGTTACAATCCTCTTAATTTCTTATTTAAAAGTGGTTTCAAACTGGTTCTATTATTTATAATATGCTCCTTAAGTCCAACTCATCACATGGAAATCTAAAATGGATAAATGGTCTTCAAAATACATTAAAGTTTAATGGTTTTGACCAAGTTACTTGACAGCCTTTCAAGAATGGTCTAGCATATGTGTAAAATCTTTGAAATTACATAAATAATGATTATACATAATTGCATTGAATCATTGGCTAGTTTGGTAGTAGGAATGAACATGGTTGACTAAGTTTTATCTTTCTAAAGTAATGTAAAACATAAACCTCTATGATACTATTTGGTTGAATAGTATTTTATTTGGTTAAAAAAATTACTAAGGCAAAACACAAAGCTTATCTTAATAAAAGAGTTGTTTTTAACTTCATAACAAAAAATTAACAAAAATACATATTCATGACATTTAAATGATGGGTAAAAATAAAGATCAAACCTCATGAAGGAGAATTTTAAAAGGAAAATCTTCATAAAAAATTTACTTGATGGCTAGAAGTTCCAATCAAATTTATTTCTTGTCCCTAAATGAGGTTCAAATTCTTTCCCCTTTTTTTTCTATTTTGTAATTTAAAACTTAAAGGTTGATTTTGAAACCTTACATTTTATTAATTCGTAAAAATATTAAAATTTAGTAATCCCATCACAAAATGTGTTAAGTATCAACTTATAATAATAATAATAATAATAATAATAATTTAAATTCAAGGTCATGGTTAAGCCATAGACTAGATTAGTGTATGAGACCCCTTTGTTTGTGGGACAAGCAACCCATTAGAGATCAAGTTAGTGTATGAAGCTCCATTGTCCTAGTGCATAAGAAGCCTCTTGTTCATGAGACAAGGGACCTGCGAGACACCAAATTGGTGTATAAGGTTCCCTTGTTTATGGTACAAGGGATGTGCCTTCGTGAAATAATTTTTCTACCAAAAGTATACAAAGGTGTACAAAGTCTACCCCCCTTTGGATTTAAACTTGCAATCTCTTGGGAGGAAACACATTTCTTAATCATTAGGCCACTCAAGATTATATAAAAAGATTTATTTAAAGGTAATGCTTTATGCACTCAAGGGGTAGAAGGTGTCGAAGATGGGGAATTATTCAACCACAAAGGAAAATTTGAATTAACATATCCCTAGACCTTGGATATTGTATCAAAACAATCAAACAAAGTTGTATGTTATGCTACAAGATATTAATCCAGCTAGGAAATCCTCAAATTCACAAGATAATTATTGTAGGTGTCTCCAATAACATTATAAGGCACCTAAGACAGATACTACACACTCATATCTAAAGCTATAAATCATTTATAGGTGGACTAAATCAAGCCTATCCTCTATTCCAAAATACCAAACTATACATGTGTTACAAATGTTAAACCTGTTGGAAAAATCATTGGAAAACTAGGTAACTTTCACTTGCTTAGAACATTGTCGATGAGTTGTTCCACTCAAGTCCATCTCGCCCCTTGATCTAAGTGTATGGTTCATGGAGATGGACTAGTTAGTTGAGTGTTTGTACTTCTAGTCACATCGAGGAAGATGTTAACACAATGCTTGAGGTCTAAACATCGTGATCCCATTAAGAAATTTGCAAGGAAGATCTCCATCATGTATGATCTAGGTGGAAAATAATTACCGCAGTTATTTTTATGTCAATGGTTATTTTTTTTGTTAGTCAAATTTCTTTAGTTATATTGTCATAAACATAGACAGTACAAAATGTGTCTCTATGGCCCCCTGAGCCTCATTCTAACCAGACTTGTTGGCATTGGGGGTTAAAGTATGCCAAAGATTAATTCTTACAAGCATTATCTTCTCTAGGCTTAAGAGCCATACATCACAAAAAAAGAGACAAAAAGAGCACAAATACTAACAATGTCATATTAAGGAGGGGGATGGGGCGGAACTATAGGAGTTCTAACATGAAAGTAAACACGTTCATGCATGTGGAAGTCGATATGTTCAACTCAAGCTTCCAGATCGCGAAGATGCTCATTCGTGTGATGGTGACTTTGAAAAAGATTGTCCAGCTGCTTGAGAATCTCGTTTTGGCTAAACTGAATGGATTCATATATGCAACCAACTCATTACAGTCCTCATATAGGTGTTCTCGAATAATGTCCATCTTTTCCTGAATTCCTCCAAGTTTCTCTACAATGGAATCCAATGAAGCTAGAATGTCCACCTGACCATGAAAATGAACCAAAGCGTGAGCCACCTCACTGTCATGTTCCATACATGTTGAATTGTCTAAAGGAAAGCTTTGGTTGTGTGCTAGATGACCTGCAAGGGTATGGTGGTTGCCCCAACAACGTGGCCTCCCATGATAGCGCGACATGGCCATTAAACAATGAATAATATCGAGTAGTATGTGATAAGGGACTCGACACCCCCTAACAGAGAAAAATATAAAGCCCCTACCAAAAACCCATAGGGTCCTGCCTAGTTTTGAAGCATTACTCACCTAGCGAGGAGAAGCCCTTTAAAGAGAAGAAATAAACTTATTCCAAGCTAAAATTATGACAGGGATGCCTTCAAAAACTATATAAAAAACCATCCAAATTATCATTGCATGCACCCAATTAATCGGAGAACCTACCCATAGGGAATTAACCCCATACCAGCAACAACACAGAGAAAATAGAGGGAAAAAGAGAGCTATAAGAAACCACTGACACAAGACAATGAATAAGGTGGACATGAGAGCCATATTAGAACAAAGAAGGTGGTAAAATTCAAGTGGAGATAGACATAAGCTAGAAACTATGCCAACTAGGGCTTCAGCAGTTGAAACCCCCCAACTTAGACCCCCTAAATCCCCACTGCAAGAATTACCATTGCTACTCTCTTGGTCAATTTTCCACCCCACGAGACTCCATCCGGAAATGACCTAGAGAACATCCACTGAACAAACAAAAACCCATCCAGAGTATCAAATACAAAGTAGAGGGGTTACCTTCACGAAACACAAAAACTAGTCCACCTTAAACCTGCTTTCAGAATTGATGAGAATTTGCCTTATTTCCCATCCAAGATCAACACTAAGAAGAATTCTGCCTCTCAGAGTTATGCCCAGGTCCCAAATACTTATTTTAAAATCAGTGTGAAGCAAGACTACAACAAGACAGTCGACCATTGTGCTGAGCCAGCTGAGCCAGCACCCAGGCAAGCACACATGGTCTTTGTCGTGAACCTTACAGCTCTCCCTACGCACAAAACCCACCACCTGTGTTATGAACATTAGGTAATTACCCAATGCAGCATTTAACAACCAAGACTTAGCTTTTGAAGGGTTTTCACGATATGATTACTGTCATCGTGAACCAAAATTAATAACTAGCATGTTTGCTGCATGGGATGAGGGCATAGCCCATGTCCACCCCCATTGGGGATCTGTCAGTGGTTGTTAAAACCATGGATAATGCATGATAATAAACAAAATAAATCATAACATTAAAGTGAGAATCTAATCGCACAATGATTTCAATTGTACTATCGTAATTATGATACTCATCCATGGTATTCACCCATGGATTTTATAAACCATGGTATTTACCCATGGTATTTGAAATGTAATAAGAGGCATGAATCAATGAAAGATACACATAAAAAATTATAAATACGAAACTTCGCGTAAAGTAAATCATCCTTTTTTCTCATAATGTAATCTCATGGTATATTACCCATTTCAATAAGTATTTGATTTCCTCTTGCGTTATTTTTATGCAATATTTGTGTTATGCATTGAGTTCTTAAAATAATGTTTTTATACAATATCTCTTTTATGCATCATGTCATATTCTAAGTTCTTAATATACTATTGTTGTGCAATATTTCTCTTAAGAGTCTTGACATATTCGTTTTTCATTCATGAAGTTTCCTTTATTAAATAACTTGGATCACATTGACATTAATGTATTATATCTTATAAAAAATCTACAGTTGAGTGCACCTGGGTTGGAGTAATATTGGGATCAGTGACTTGCCAAGAAGTTTTAATTTTTTATTCTTGTGTCAATATTTAAGTCTCATTCCTCCAATGATATAGATTAGTGGTATTAGATTGTTCATGTCTATTTTTTTGCACCTGTGCCCAATGAGGTCAGGGTATAATGATCTCAAACTCAAACTATTGCAGCCTTTGCAATATTATCCTTGCCAACCCCAACAAACTCACATGGAAGCTGAAAAGAAAAATGAGAGAGCAGGGGATCCTGTTAAATTGTTGCTTGAGGAAGCACTTACACAACAGAGGAGTGAGATGATGGAATCCCTTGTAACAGCTCATTGGATAGTGAGAAGCTACAAAGATAAGTCATCAGATCTCTACTAGGCAGATCAATAAGTGAACTATCTTAGCACCGTTATGGATCAACCACACAAAACTGTTGCCACCGAAGTCCATTTGTTAGGCCACACACATTCAACATCACAGCTGGCCCACAAGCATTACAAGGTATCTCTATCCTCAAATCTTTGTTCATTGTGGTTATCAGTCAACCACACAAAACCATTTCCACCGAAGTCCATTTTCTAGGTTGCACGTTGTCAGCATCACGACTGGCCCACAAAAATTACAGGGTATCTCTATCCTCGGATATTCATTCATCATGGTTAAGGGTCATCCACAAACCCATGGTTATGTGTCAACCATGCAAAACCTTTGTCTTAAAAAATAATTGGTTTTGGGTCATCCACAAACTCACATTTATGCTCTTATTCAACAAAGGCTTCCCTGGAAGGAAATTTACATTATGGGGACCATTTCTTCTCAAGAGGGGATGATTAATCCAAGTGGAAAATAATTACCATAGTTAATAACTATTTTTCTATCAATGGTTGTTAAAACCATGGATAATTCATGATAATAAACAAAATAAATCTTAATATTACCATCGTAATTATGATACTCACCCATGGTATTCACCCAAGGACTTTGTAAACCATGGCATTTGAAATGTAATAGGAGGCATGACTCTCGGTGAAAGATACCCATAAAAATTATAAATACAAAACTTCACCATGGAGGAAAACACCCATTTTTCTCATAATATAGTCTCATGGTGTGTTACCCATTTCAATATTTGAGTTTCTCTTGTGTTATTTTTATGCAATATTTCACTTACGCATTAAGTTCTCATTATAATGTTTTTATACAATATCTCTTTTATGCATCATGCCATATTATGAGTTATTATTATACTATTGTTGTGCAATATTTCTCTTAAGAATTGTGACATATTCATTTTCCATACATCAATTTTCCTTTATTAAACAACTTGGATCACAATGACATTAATGCATTAAATCTCATGAGAGCACTACACTTGAGTGCATCTAGGCCAGAATAGTACTGTGATTGGTGACTTACTCGGAAGTTTTAATATTTTATTCTTGTGTTAATATTTAAGTCCCATTCCTCCAGTGATTTGGATCAACATACATGATCCACATGGGGTATTACAATTTAGAGATTGACATAGAATTGGAAATAAAAATATCCCTATAGACATAAAATAAAAATGGTCCATGGTATTAAGAACCCATGGTGTTCATGTGGAATATAACCAATTTAAAGGGGCAACTTAAACCAACCTGGATCCATCTTAACTCTATATCTACCAAGCGTCGATAGGGATCAAATCTCTTGATATGCAAACCTCTTTTAGAGTGAAAAAATATTTGATCCCTCTCGACCTTTGGTAGACCTAGAGTTAAGGTGGATCTAGGTTGGTACATCTAAATAGACGTTGAAAACATTGAATAAATACCATTTACTAATAAAAATAAATATGTATGAGCTTAATAAACAAACTGAGATATAGTTGTGACATGTGGCAGAGGTCAGTTGAAAATAATTTTTATTGAGATAAAGAATATTCTTAAAGTCATATTTTATCTGTTCTATGTTTTGGAGGGTTTTTGGCATATTTCCTGGTTCAATTTGCTTAGAATCTGACAAGGAATTCTTAGAATCACAAGTTTGAGTTGTAAACTCTCCAGAATCTGAGTGCCTCAAGGTTCTTCAAGGATTTGAATCCACATATGAAGTCAAAAACACATTTTAGATAATAAAAATTAAGATTTGGCAAAAACAAATTGCTAGATTCCAACCAAAAAATCCAAAACATAGCATGTTTAAAAAATTCCATTATTGAATGAGTCATCATATTATTGTGACATAATTTTTTTTTTTTGTAAATCTTTTCAATGTGTAAAATAATATCACATCATAGTGTAACAACAAATGATATTCAACAAAATCAGAGGAAACAAACAAAAAAAACACTTGAATAATGGAAATAATAAATTAATCAAAATCTAAAAAATAAATATATTAACTTGCATAAACCATATGAAATAGAAACTACCAAGCAGTGTTAATATATTTTTAAGATAAGATGCAGTCCATTTTAAAAGCATGGGGTGGAAGTATCATGTGAGCTTTGTATTTCCTGGCAAGTAATGGAGTGGGATCTCTAGTGTGGAGTGGCATCAAAGTTGTAGAAAAAAGCCTACAGGAGGCTAGGGCTTTCCTTTCGACCTTGATTTCAGTGACCTAATCTCTAGTTCCTTATATTTTATCTTCTGACAATGTTATCTCCTACCTTTTCTTTCTTCTCATTCCTCGAAGGTGTTTCTAGGTAGGATTTTGGTGGTTAAAGCTATGGACTGGTCCACATCTATGGAATTTTCACCCAAATAGGTACTACAAAAAGCATAAAGAATCCTTCACACTGAGTTGGGACTGATTTTCCCCAATGGTTAGAATGGGGTGCTCATTATTGATGGGCCTCTAAATTAGACATAAATTAAGGCCCATATCTCTAAATTAAACATTAATTCAAGGCCTATGACCATCATTAAGCACATTAAACCTCACTTTATACATTAGATAATTTATTTTTAACTTTAACATATTCATTACGAAGTTTTATGAATAATTGGATATTTGTGCCTAATATTTTTTATTTTAGTGGAATTATATGAGAATATTGAGCAGATTATGAAGATTTGGAGGAGGAGATAATTTAGGGACTTGTTCCCTACTACAGGAGGATCAATAATAAATAATAAATCAACAAGATATTATGGAATTATGGCACAGGTTGTGGAACTCCAATGATTGAGAAATGTGTTCCACTAATCAAGGGACCAGATCCACTAATCAAGGGATTTTAGTGGGGAAAGCTTCCTCCATTCATGGGGAATGATTCCTAATCATTTTGTATAAGTACCAAGTCAAATTTTCCTCTAGGGATATATTTTAATTAGTGTTATTGTGGAGAGAACTCATATTTCTGCAGCTCCATTATATTTTGTTCCAGGGATGTAATTGTATTGATAAAATAATGAAGATTGGTGTCATGTTCAACTTCTAAATCTTGTTCTCCTCCATAGGTCTCTAATTTTCCTTGGTTTTGGCCATCCCAATAACCTCAAAGCCCTTTTGTATCATTTTCTTTCCTTCTTTTCATTGCTTATTCACATGCATCTCTAGTTTTTATTTCTTTCTACTTCTGCATTTAGAATTAATGATTTCTTGTTGTAGGATTAAGTTAAATGGTTGATGTAAGTTCTTTTGCAGAATCACAAGCACTATTTCATCCTTAAAAAAGCTTTGGAAGTTCATAGTAATCATTGAGCTGCTTGGATTAGTCTTCTTATTCCCAAATCTAGATTGCTGGACCTCCTTTTTAGCAAAGAACAGTAAATTTCTGCTATTTTTTAGAGCATGATAACAAGCTTCAATAGAGTTAGTTCCAACCATTAGATCACAAAAACATTCTAGTTTAGAACAAAAACTACCCCATTGCATTTGCACTTGATTGGTTAGGAATTTTTTAGATTTACTAGCTCACTAGTTCTCGAATTTCTATATTTTCGACTACTAATGTTTTTTATATTTTTTGCATGTGTTAACAGAGATTTTTTTTGAGCGATTCCACTTGGAATAGGGACCTAAGACATCATATCTAATAACAAAATTTATCCCATCCAATTTGGATTTGATTTTCTTGGTCATTAAACCCTCACAAATTTCATCATTTCACAAGGAAACTTCTCCAAGCTTTTTGAGCAAATCCATCCATCTCCCAACTTTGGTTTTGAGTTTTGAAGTGGTCCTAGGCACTCCATTGACTCATTACATCCACCAAACACCTTCCCTAAGCTTTCCATCACCTTCAAAATCCATAATTTTTCTCTCGGCTGTATCCTGTAGGTTTTTAGGGGATCCTATAGGTTTTTAGTACATCCTGTAGGTTTTCCTGTAGTGGCCTGTTTTGAGGCCAAATTGAGGGAAAACCTCCAGGAAGCCACACAAGGTCACCTAAGGGTCTCCCAAGCCTTCCAACCATCCACCATCATCTCCAAGCCACCTGCCACATCACCAAAAGAGATTAGCTTTCACACTCTCACGTGAAAAAAGGCAAAAATAAAAAAAGATTTATTTTATTCATTTACATGCATAGTAGTAGAAGGTTTGATGGTTTGAATATGCATGCTTAGGACAATAGGATTGCATACATGTTAACTTAGAATTCTTTTGAAGCAAATCCTCTTAGCAGTTAGTTAGAAAATGGTGTGTTTTAGCATTTGATTTCAGTCTCTTTCCTTGTACTTTCTTTCTTGCAATAGGTTAAGGTTCCATTTCGAACATTTCATTTTCTGGAATTAGTTTAGGATTTGACTTTAGTACATGCACTCCATTACATCATGACAACAAAGGAAGGACACATTGTATGCCACACATATAGTGTTGATACCTCTTAAGTTTGTATGAACCCCGAGTTGATAATTAAAGTCGGTAGCCTTGGGAGTTGCAACATTCTTGTTGCAATATCGAGACTCATCACTTTTTGGCACCGTTGTCGAGGAGGTGTCAAAGTATGCATTGTTTTCTTCCCTAGTTGATTCATTCTTTTTCACTTTTTGAAAAAACAAAAAAATTAATTGCATTAGGCATATTTCATTTCAAAATTGCATTGCATTAGTATTTTCATTCAATCATAAAAACAAAAAAAATCTCCAACACCAACCCACCTCGCCATTTGATCATGTGGTGCAGTAAGAGCCACATCACCATTCAATTTTGCAGGTAAAAGAAGAATATGGCAAAGAATGTTGAAGAAATGGATGGAGATGATGACAATGAGGAAGATCCTCTCAAATTTTCCATTCAAGGTACTGATGGTAGTGTGCACATGAAGAATGTCCCTCCATCTTTTCTTCCAAAATTTCATGGTCTAAGGTCAAAGGATCCATAAACCTTTCTCCGTGAATTTGAAATTGTTTGTAGATCTTATGGTTACTTATTAAAAACTCAAAAACTGAGATTGTTTCCAGCAACATTGAAGGATAGAGCTCTTAAATGGTTCATGATTTTAGGGACTAATTCAATAAGATCATGGAATGATATGCAAAATATAGTTCTAGAAAAATATAAAGATCATGATCTTAAGGAAGAAATCTTTAGAATAAATCAAAGAGAAGATAAGAGTCTAGAGGATCTAATAGAGAGGTTCATGTATAATGTTAACAGGGGAAAACTACATCATTTAGGATCCAACACACTAAAAACCCTCTTACTTAGAACAATTAGTGATGAATGGATTGATCTCATTAATCTGATGAGTATAGGTGATGTATATCAATTATCATTTGCGGAAATTTGTGAAACATGCAAACACATATCAAGAGGAAAAGCAAGAGTAGGTAAATCAACATCAAGATCGGTAAGTCAAGCTAAACTTGGAAATTTGTTTGATGATTTTAAAACAGAACTTCTTAGCAATCTAACAAAACAAGTAGAAATGTTAAGAATGCAAGATGAAGGAAAATAAAATGCTAATATTTGTGTTCAGAATCATATGATGTTAAACATTTTCCATCATTACCAAGGTTGAAAGAAGTTTACCAAGAGGACAATGGACAAAGTCAATCACAAATGCAGCTATGTTAAGTAGCTCCAAGAGGACCATGGCAGCCTGTTCAACCTAGTATGATGCAAGAGCCTAATTCACAATTTCAAGGTTATGCATATCCACCTCAAAGTAATTGGAACACACCCTCTCCTTGGCAACATTGGTCATCTCAACCCCAAACCCAATCTTGGCAACAAGGTTTTCAAGGAACTTATGGGAGCCATCCATAATATGCTCAATATTTTCCTCAATATCCTCCATACCCAACTCCATGTTATCCCTACCATTCACCTCCACCACAACCACAACCCCATCCACATCCATCTCAAATATACACTCCCACTCAACTACCTATACCACCATTTCCAAACCCACACATTGAAGTAGCTCAGCCCACTTACAATGCCGAGGTACAACACTTCCAAACATCTCCTCTTGAGATCAATGGTATTCACCATAGCTCAGGAAGAGTATTTCAAAAAGGAGATTGTCTTGATATCATTGAAGGACCACATCCAGAAGAAGAAGATTCAAATGAGAATACCATAGAATCATGGGTTGCGCTTGATGAAGAGTAGACATCAAAATCATATATTGAGAAAGCTCCCTCATGGTTACCATCAAATCCTCCATGTATTCAAGAGAACAATCAGCAAAAAGAGGAAGATTTGAAGGTCATGGTAGAAGAAGACATGAAGAATGATCCAGATCAGCAAAAGGACCAGGGACATCACAACTATATTGAAATATGGTTCTAGACAGTCACTAAGTTGCGGCAACACTCTCTTCTTCAATTGTGCTTGATATCATCAAATTCAAATCATTTGATCTCTCAAATTCAGGTACATGTCAAACCATACATCTCAAGCCTACACATAAGTTTTTCTATCATGTTGATGTGCACATGAATCCATTGGAAGTATTCTTATACTTGAAAGTGATTTTGTTTTTCAAGCAGGGTAGGGTAGGGTTAAAAAAAAAAAATCTCAGGTGAAAACCTCCTTTGAGGCACCTCAGATTGGCTCATTGATTGAAAACCTCCATGAGGCAGTCAATGGGTTGGGAAAAAAGAAAAAAATATCCTAGGTGAAAACCTCCTTTAAGGTGCCTAGGCAAACCTACTAGTTGAAAACCTCATTGAGGCAGCTAGTAGGCCTAGAAGAAAAAAAAGAGGAAAAAAAAAATCCTTGCTCCATGCATCTCTTTGATGAATGCATGTACTCTCCAACATTTGCAAACAACAAGAACAAGTTGGTACCAAAAGGAAAATTGGTCAAGTCTAGTCAAAAGAAGTCAAATTATGATTTTCTTCTCCATGCTCCAACAAGGCCAAGGTCATGATAATCCATCACCCTCATCTATTTTCACCATCCACCCATCATTCTCAAGCTTCTACCATTTAGTTTTCTTGTTGTCCTAAAAAACTACAGGATGCTCTGTTTTACTACAGGATATAAAAATACATAGAGAAGATTTTTTTTTTTTTCCATAACTTGAAAACCATGCATCCATTTGCCAAGCTGTTTTAGGGGGAGATGCATATACATGATGGTAACATGCTCAAGAAATTTCAGCAAATTCTAGTGCAAAGTTTTCTCGAAATTAGCCTCCATCACCTACATCCATTTTTTTATTTTCTCGATATCTGTACATCCATTTAAAAAGTTGTTTCATGGGGAGATGTATATGGATTATGGTAACATGTCTAAGAAATTTCAGAAAATTCTAGTGCATGGTTTCCAAGAAATTGGCCTCCATCACCTTCAGCCATTTTTAGTTTTTCTTGAGATCCATGCATCCATTGACCAAATTGTTTTTATGGGGAGGTGCATAATGATGATGGAAACATGCTTTGAAAGTTTCAGATCAATCCATTCTACTGTTTGGGAGATATGGGCAAAACAAGTCATTATCCTGAAAACCTACAGGATCCTATAGGATACAAAACATCACCTACAGGATTGAAAATGAACAATTTTATAAGGGAAAAATACAGGTTGGCTTCATCAAGTAGTGTTAAGGAGGTAGGCTCTACATTTCCCCACATTTTTCCAATTGAAAGGAACATGAAAAAAAAAAAAAAAAACCTTAGTTTGTTGAAAGCGATTACAACTTAAGGGAATTGTATACACGAAATTTTTAAATTTGGTATCAGAAATATACAAACCTCCATCCATCAGGGAAAAATGACAGGGGGAACCAATCAACACAGTGAGGATTCATCAGCACCTCCTGTACTAGAGATATTCACAAGGAAAAATTGGATGGGTTTCTTTGAAAAATTGAGGGGATATGAAGATGAAGTAGCCAGAGATTTGCAGTCAGCTTCAACATGGAGATCCAAAGGTCAAAGAAGCTCGTCTAGAGCTTAGCAATAGCATTAGGATCATCAACATCACCATCCAACACCTGCACATCAACATCAACTCAGCAACATCATGCATGTCTCTCCAACAACCATCAAGTAGGTACAGGTATGCAATATTCTTGACCTCTTCTCTTGAGCATATTATAGTTAAAAATTTCTTATCAATGCATGAGAGATGAGGTTTTATAAGCTAAGGATGGGTCAGCAGTCTTAGCTACCTTCAACTAGTTAATTGCAGCTCACTCCTTCACTCATGCAATATTGAAAAGTCTAATTATGAAGGGTGATGATTTCAAGGAATGAGGACAGCAGTTAAAAGAAGAATTTTTTCCAAAGGCCAAAGTCACTACAATACTCCAAGCCTCCATCCACTTCATATTCACTATCTATTCATCATTCATCAATCCCATTTCATTCTTGAAAAAAACAACAAACAGGGAATCCTCTCCATTTTCACAAACCTACACTACTCCCTTGGAGCCTTAGAATCATCATCCAATCCCTCTTCATCGTTTCTCATCACTCCCATACAGATAAAAGAACCTGAAAGAGGAGGAATGACTACTACAGGAAGGAAGAATGTTGCTACAAGAAGGAAGAAATGAACAAATTATGCTAAACCCCAAGATGGAAAAGCTTCAAAGAAACCTAATCAAGACAGAGAACTCCAAGGCAATTAGGCAGTCATCTAGGCCACAAGAGAGAAGAAGAAGGCAACAAAAGGAAATAAGGCATTCACCATCAAAACAAAACTCAAACTGCAGTGATGAAAAGAATTTTTCCAAGAGGTCTCCAATCTCTTGCTAGCTTTTGTCTAAGGCCTAAAAATGGGAAAAAGGCATGGGAGTCAAGTTGAGAACCTTTCCTAGGCTCATAATATCATTTATGCTCAAAAAGGGGTTTCCTGTAGTTTTAACAGGGTTTCCTATAGGTTTCCTATAGTTTTGACAGGAATTAATACAAGATGTCCTAGTTCTCATCTAAATGCATTTTGAAGGTGTTAAAGGTGTCTAAATGGCGGAACAAGGTAGCAGAAGGTTGATAAGGGTGTGGAAGACCTTGCCAAACTGAAAGATATTCAAGAACCCATCTTGAATAAGGGGAAGAAGGAAAGCTAATGGTCTCAAGAAACAATGATTTTTCTTTACAAAAATATGTTTTTTGGCTTGTCCTTGCAGAACTTACAGCCAATATTCTTAATGCACAAAAGAGAGGCCACCAGGGCCATGAATGAGGCACAATGAGGTCACTAAGTTGCTCAGAGGATGAGCAACACTTTCAACAGGGGGGTATGATGGGCCTCTAAATTAGACATAAATTAAGGCCCATACCTCTAAATTAAACATTAATTTAAGGCCTATGACCATCCTTTAGCGCATTAAACCTCTCTTTATACATTAGATAATTTATTTTTAACTTTAATATATTCATTATGAAGGTTTATGAATAATTGGATATTTGTGCCTAATACTATTTCTTTTTGTGGAATATTATGAGAATATTGGGCAAATTTTGAAGATTTTGAGAAGGTGATAATTTAGGGACTTGTTCCCTACTACAGGAGGATCAATAATAAATAATAAATCAACAAGATATTATGGAATTATGGCATAGGTTGTGGAACTCCAATGATTGAGAAAATCTAGGAATGTGTTCCACTAATCAAGGGACCAGATCCAGTAATCAAGGGATTTTGGTGGGGGAAGCTTCCTCCATTCTTGGGGAATGATTCCTAATCATTTTGTATACGTACCAAGTCGAATTTGCCTCTAGGGATAGAATTTCATTAGCATTATTGTGGAGAGAACTTGTACTTCTGCATCTCCATTGTATTTTCTTGCAGGGATGTTACTATATTGATGAAATAATGAAGATTAGTGTCATGTTCAACTTCTAAATCTTGTTCTCGTCCATAGGTCTCTATTTTTTCTTGGGCTTGGCTATCCTAGGAACCTCAGAGCCCTTTTGTATCATTTTCTTTCCTTCTTTTCATTACTTATCACATGCATCTCTAGTTTTTATTTCCTTCTACTTCTGCATGTAGAATTAATGATTTCTTGTTGTAGGATTAATTTAAATGGTTTATGTAAGTTATCTTGCAGGATCATAAGCATTATTTCATACTTTGGAAATTTTTGGAAGTTCATAGTAATCGTTGAGCTGCTTGGATTAGTCTTCTTATTCCCAAATCCAGATTGTTGGACCTCCTTTTTAGCAAAGAATAATAAATTTATGCTATTTTTTAGAGCATGCTAACAAGCTTCAATCGAGTTGGTTCCACTTTCATTAGATCACAAAAGCATTCTTGTTCATAACAAAAATCACCCCATTGCATTTGCACTTGATTTGTTTAGGCATTTTTTATATTTACTAGCTCACTAGTTCTCAAATGTCTAGATTTTCGACTAGTAATGTTTTTTAGTTTTTTTGCATGGTTAACAGAGGTCTTTTTAAGTGATTCCACTTGGAATAGGGACCTAATACATCCTAGTTAATAAAAAAATTTGTTCCATCTAATTTCGATTTGATTTTCTTGGTCATTAAACCCTCACCAATTTCATCATTTCACAAGGAAACTTCTCCAAGATTTTTGAGCAAATCCATCCATCTCCCAACTTTGGTTTTGAGTTCTGAAATGGTCCTAGGCACTCCCTTGACTCATTCCATCCACCAACCACCTTCCCCAAGCTTTCCATCACCTTAAAAATCCATCATTTTTCTCTTGTTTGTATCTTGTAGGTTTTCATGGGATCCTGTAGGTTTTTAGTACATCCTGTAGATCTTCCTGTAGTGGCTTTTTTTGAGGCTGAATTGAGGGAAAACCTCTAGGAAGCCACAAAAGGTCACCTAAGGGTCTTCCAAGCCTTCCAACCATCCACCATCATCTCCAAGCCACCTTCCACATCACCAAAAGAGATTAGCTTTCACACTCTCACATGAAAAAATACAAAAAGAAAAACAGATTTATTTTATTCATTTACATGCATAGCAGTAGAAGGTTTGAATCTACTTGCTTAGGACAGTAGGATTGCGTAAATGTTAACTTAGCATTCTTTTGAAGCAAAGAATCTTAGTAGTTAGTTAGAAAATGGTGTGTTTTAGCATTTTATTTAATCTCTTTCCTTGTACTTTCTTTCTTGTAATAGATTAAGGTTCCATTTCGAACATTTCATTTTCTACAATTAGTTTAGGATTTGACTTCAGTACATGCAGTCCATTACATCATGACATCAAAGGAAAGACACATTGTATGCTGCACATATAGTGTAGATACCTCTTAAGTTTGTACGAACCCTGGGTTGATAATTAAAGTCTGTAGCCTTGGGAGTTGCGGCATTCTTGTTGCAATACTGAGGCTCATCAATTATCTCAAAGAAACTCCCACCAATCAGTGGAAAAGTAGTGTCCTCTTGACTTTGTTAGTGAAGAACAACTTGGTGATGGTTTCGCTAATGTTCCAGGAGCAAGAGGAGAAGGGTTTTTTTCAAACTTTGGTAATAGGAAGTAAAAATAGAAACACATCCAAAAACATGTAGAGGCGATGGTTGCAATGAAGGAATTAACCCTAGGGGAAGACATCGACTTGGATAGAGTGGAATCCCTTTCTAAGAGAGCTTTAGTGGGTAGGCTTAGTTACATAAAAATGATGCATGAAAACCTATAACCTTGGTTAGGGTGACATGGAAACCATTAGTAGGTTATACTCCGATTGTGAGTATATTGGTTAACAAATGGATCCACTTTCACTTTCTATCAAAGGATGATCTTGAACTAATCCTCTGTAAGCCTTGGGTTATAGGCAGGGACTCTCTCTAGATACAACAGTGGCATCCTTCTTTTTTTAAGAGGACCAAATGATCCAGGTGGATATTGGTGGCCACCCACCTATTCTGTTGAAAATGCAACAAGATGATGGAGCTTAGTAAATAGAAGTCGCCTTCACTAAGTGGGCCCGCAGGCTATTTTTGGCGCAAAGTCTATTTTTAGACTATGTCCATTTTTAGACATATGGATCATGGTATATGAGTTGCAAGATGCTATTTGTGGATGATTGGTCATGTTGGTAAAAATAGATGGACTTATATTTTTAGACATATGGGCAAAGTCTATTTTTAGACTGCCAGTCTAAAAGTAGAACAGTCAAATATTATTAGCTCATAATAATATTTGGACTATAAATATTATCCTATCCTCTTGGAGCACTTTAGTTTGAGCTACAGATGTGGCACATGCAGCTGTCAGAAGGAAATACGCTTTTCTTATGAGTTAGTTGAGCTATTGCATGGTGGACTTCAGTTAGAACTCATGTGGTTGAGTTTGGTGGAGTTGATTGAGGAGTTGATGGAGTTGTGTTCAGTTTGACTTGGTTAAACTAGTTGTATTTTAGTCTAACTAAAGAATACACTAGTGATGAGTTGTGTGAATTAATTATTAATTAATTCACTAATTATTAACTCATAAAGAAACTAAAGAATACATCAGTTAACTCAGTGCATGGATAGTTCAGTGGAGACAAGTGTTAGAGGTTGAGATTGCTATCAGTTGTGACTATAGTTGTGCATGAGATTTGCACATGCATGGATGGAGATTGCCAATGAGGCTTGCGTAGTATAACTAAGGGAATTCGAATTCATAGAGTCATATATTCTCATTTAGGATTGTGCAGTGGAGGCAGGCAAGCAGCGGAGGAGATTTGAACCTATGATTGATTCAGATCTGAGCTAGTTTGTGTGTAACAGGTGGAGATAATACTGAGTACTTGCGAGGAGTATTGTACTATGTATTGTTATATGTTCTCAATCAATATAATATATAGATAGTTGGGGGTTTTCAGCTATATGCTTTCCCCGGGTACATACTGTGTTGATATGTGCGATTGATGTTTCTATGTGCGCATGCAATTGTTTCTGATTCTGCAAAATTGATGATCAATAGTAGAGGAGGTTATGTGTTATGCATGCATTCCGCAAATAGTGTATAATCAGGATAATCTCTGTGAATAAGTGTTATATTATTCAAAATTTCTACATTGTATCAGAGCAGAGTTGATCATCAGATCTATTATTCAGAAAGTTATTACATTTTATTTCTTCAGTCAGAGTCTGTAATTGGGCCAAGTAGCCTCTGGATTCATCCTTCTTTTGGAAGGTGAGATATCTGGTAAAATCCCATACAGTCAATCTTTGTATGAGAAATACTTTGTTCTCACGAATTTTACATCAGAAGCGGTTGAGTTTTTGAGCTAGTGGAATTCGAATTTGCAACAGTGTTTTCTTGGTGTCAAAGTTGAATTGCGATTGGAGTATGCCCTTGAAGGCAGCTTGAATTATATTGCATGGAAAGACAGGATGGAGGCGGTGTTAGATGAAAATGGGTTGAAGAAGTTCATAGATAATGATGTCCCAAAGCCTACTGATGCTGCTCATGTTGAGGCTTGGCAAAAGAAGACAGCAAAGTGTCGAAGGATTCTGTTGGAGGGCGTGAAGGATCACATTGTATCCAACCTGCATGGAAAGGCTTCTCCATACTTGATGTGGAAAGCATTGACAGATTTATTCCAAAGCAAGAGCGACTAGAGGAAGTTGGCACTCAAGGATAAACTCAGAAACATTAAGTGTGAGAATGGAGACAGTATGCCCAAGTATCTCACGAAGTTCACCCAATGTCGGGATGAGCTGGGAAGTGTGGGGGTAACTGTCGATGATGAGGACTTGGTGAGCTTGGCTCTCCTTGGTCTTCCGAAGAGTTGGCATTCCTATCAGGACTTTGTCAATGGTTGGGAGAAATTGCCAGGATGGGAGAGACTTTGGTCAGATCTTGTGCAAGAGGAGATCAGGCGGAATACCAGGGATGGATCTTCATCAAAGGCATCTGATGAAGAAAATTGTGCTTTGGCTGCCAAAGAAAAGAAGGGGAAGGAGAGGGGTTCTCTTTCCAAATCCAGTTCTTCCAATGATGGGAAGAAGGTTGACAAATCGAAAGTGCAATGCTTTCGTTGTCATGAGGTGGCCATTATGCTGCAAATTGTCCACAGAGGAAATCCAAGAAGGGATCCGGGGAAGGATCTGAAGGTGAGGCACTTGCTTCAAAGTTTGAGTTGGATTTCACACTCTTCGCATGCATGGTTTCATCCATGGTGGGAAGTGGTTGGTTTCTTGACAGTGGAGCTTCTTTCCACATGACCGGTGACAAGAGTTTGTTCAGCACTTTGGAGGAGAAAGATCTCCAGATACTCATAGCGATGGGTAATGATGAGAAGTATAGTGTCTCAGGTGTAGGCACAGTTTTTTTTTAGAGGGCGCATGGAGCTCGCCTTAGCTTGACCGATGTCAAGTATATACCAGGACTGAAGAGAAACTTGGTGTCGATCACGATGCTGGAAGACAGAGGCTATGATGTAGTCTTTAGTAAGGGAAAGGTTTTCCTTGGACACATCATCACTAGACAGTTGAAGCAGATTGGTTCACGGGTCAAGAACCTGTATGCTCTTGAGGTTCAAGAGGCATGCAAAGCCTTGAGAATCGAGGCAACTGATGGAGACTTGGTGGTTGAGAGGGAGCGTATATTACCTCTCAACATGTAGAGCCAGAAGAAGTCTCAGACGATTGTGGAGGAGCCACAATTGGTGCAGCAGCTTCAGGAGGTTGTGGAGCAACCACAACAAGGGAAGCTAAGAGGAGATTAAGTAGAGACATCTACTCATGCAAAAACCTCCAGTAGGGGTAAACTTCGAGCCAGGTGGGTTGAGGGATCGCATGAAACCATGCCTCCAGGTAGGAGGTGGGGTAATGTGGATTGTTCGTCCCAAGGAGGAGGGGCAGGATCCTTGAGGTACCCAACCTCTTGGATGAGACCTTGCTACGGGAGCCCTGATGTGGAGTAACAGGAACTGACTGATTGGATAGAGACAGATACGGATGGAGCAGCAGAGAGAGCGACAATGTAGGGAATCCCAGGACAGCGCATAGCTAGCAGGCTGCAGCAATGCGAGAGGCACAAGTGTTTTGCACAGTGCTAGGTGGCACAGAGAGGTGTGCAATGGTGCGAGATGCATGGAGACGTTGCAGTAGCGCAGATGTCAGAAAGGGAGCACTTGTCAGCAGCAGGTAGAGCTTCAACATCAGAGTATGTTCCTAGCCCAATGGAGTGGTCAGTTGGGAGTGTTTTCGTTCCAAGTGTTATTGGAGCAAGTGGACCGGGCAAATGTGTTGCATGCAGAACATTCCAGAGTTGCAGGATAGGGGTTGCAGAAAATCCATATCTTGTTGAGAGGGAGTGTTGAAAATGCAACAAGATGATGGAGTTTAGTGAATATAAGTCGCCTTCACTAAGTGGGCCCGCAGGCTATTTTTTGCGCAAAGTCTATTTTTAGATATATGGATCATGGTCTATGAGTTGTAGGATGCTATTTGTGGATGATTAGTCATGTTGGTAAAAATAGATGGACTTCTATTTTTAGACATATGGGCGGAGTCTATTTTTATACTGCCAGTCTAAAAATAGAACAGTCAAATATTATTAGCTCATAATAATATTTGGACTATAAACATTATCTTATCCTCTTGGAGCACTTCAGTTTGAGCTACAGATGTGGCACATGCAGCTATCAGAAGGAAGTACACTTTTCTTATGAGTCAGTTGAGCTATTGCATGGTGGACTTCAGTTAGAACTCATGTGGTTGAGTTTGGTGGAGTTGATTGAGGAGTTGATGGAGTTGTGTTCAGTTTGACTTGGTTGAACTCGTTGTATTTTAGTCTAACTAAAGAATACACTAGTGATGAGTTGTGTGAATTAATTATTAATTAATTCACTAATTATTAACTCATAAAGAAACTAAAGAATACATCAGTTAACTCAGTGCATGGACAGTTCAATGGAGACAGGAGTTAGAGGTTGAGATCGCTATCAGTTGTCACTATAGTTGTGCATGAGATTTGCACATGCATGGATGGAGATTGCCAATGAGGCTTGCATAGTATAACCAAGGAAATTCGAATTCACAGAGTCATCTATTCTCATGCAGGATTGCGCAGTGGAGGAAGGCAAGCAGCGGAGGAGATTTGAACCTGTGATTGATTCAGATCTGAGCTAGTTTGTGTGTAACAGGTGGAGATAGTACTGAGTACTTGCTTTCCCCGGGTACATACTGTGTTGATATGTGAGATTGATGTTTCTATGTGTGCATGCAATTGTTTCTGATTCCGCAAAATTGATGATCAATAGTAGAGGAGGTTATGTATTATGCACGAATTCTGCAAATAGTGTATAATCAGGATAATCTCTGTGAATAAGTGTTATATTATTCAAAATTTCTACATATTCCAACTTGACCCCTAGGCAGTTTCTTCTATTTCCTTGATTATTGCAGCATTTACTTTTTTTAGTAATTTTTTGAGTCTTAAATTTCTAGAGTTGTTTTGACCCCCTAAACATCATTTTATGAGCTCTGTAGCAGAATTGTAGCCATAGGTTGGGGCTTGTGACAAATCCTGTAGTATTCAAAGAGAAATTTACAATGAGGTATCTTACGTGGAAAACAAAGATCATATGACCAAGTTACGACCTCAAGAAGTCGGTTGCCCAACTAACCCCAATAGGACCCACAAGCTCTTGGCATTTCACCTCCTCGGGTTATGGCCTTGGTTGTTTAGGGTTTTTCCTTTGATGTTCAATAATAGAAATGCCCTTGAGCCTCATTGTAACATAGTTCAGAGGCATGTAGCTGCAATATGTTGTCTCAGAGATAAGCTACCATCGCTCGAGATATTTTATTTCCATTATGTATGTAAACATATTTCAGTCCTTGGAGATTAATGAAATGAATTTTTATTTTTGCTACATCTCTATGTCTATGTTTATATATGTATTCTATTGCATTCCTTCATAAGTCTAGATCAATGGTATCAGAGCGGTCTGCTCTTTTTCTGTTTTTCTTTGCGTGTCCCTAATGAGGTTAGGGTATAAGGAGTTAGGGCTCAAATTGGTTGAACCTTTTCAAGATGAGCCTCGCAAACATTGACAACCTCCCATGGTGGAAGAAATGAAATACGATGGAGCAAGAGATCCTTTTAAAATACTGCTCGAGGATACCCTTGATAAACAGAGGAACACGATGATGGATAACTTTGCCTGGATCCTTCGATGACTACCCACATGTGATGCAACTTCATCCAGTAGCCACTTTGGGGGCACCACTCCTTTTAAGGTACAAGTTAATTTTGACATTCCCATATTTGAAGGCTAGATAGATGCAGATGTCATAGATAGATGGTTAAATCTGTTGGAAGGATATTTTTCAGTTCATGACTTTTCCAATCTGGAAAAAATTACTTTTTCACTCTTCAAAATTGCCCCCTGGGTCAAGGATTGGTGGGAAACCTACTGTGAGAAAAAGAATGAGAGGGAATCCTAATTATTTTCAGCCACACCCACTTGGAATTCTTTTTGAGATGCCATCAAGGAACAATATTACCCTGTTGGGAGATATGAAGATAAATACATAAAGTGGACCACACTGTGGCAAGGAAAGGACCAAGATGCACCAAAGTTCACAAAATTTTTTCATGCCCTTCACACGAATTTGGGTATCAAGTATTCTGAGCGACATTTGGTACTCATGTACCATGGTTTTTTACATAAGTACGTCTAGCATGAAATGGAGTTCCTAGAAATCTCCACTCTCAGTTCCACCTATCGATATTCTATCAAGATCAAGCATAAGTTTAAACAAAAGAAGAGAGACTTTGGATCTACAAATCTGAAGCAAGGGAAATGCACCCCCAAACCACAAAACAAAGGAAAAATCCAAGGAGGGGTGACCCAGGACAACACTACAAAGACAAAGAAGGACATGGGAAAGTGGTGTGAGTTCCATAAGAGCCCGACTCACAACATGAGTGAGTGTTGAGCCAAGCAGCCCCTGGTGGTCGAGTTGAACGCTTTCGAATCAGATGCATGTTCTAACTATGATTCAAAACCCAACAAGGGGAATGAAAAAGGGAAACATAGTATTTATGCGAGGCCCAGTGCCATTATTTCCACCACCAACATTTAGAAGATTTAGTTTGAGGATCCATAGGAGGGAGAACACCTCTTCCACTCACAAATGTGGGTGAAGGGTTCCTCATTGTAGTTCATTGTTGACAATGGGAGCCAAAATAACCTCATTTCAATAGAGGTCATGAATCCACTGAGCCTACTGGCCACACCACACCCACAGTTGTACACCATCGGGTGGCTTCACTAAGGACGAGATATTTGCATCAGCCAACAGTGTCGCCTCCCCTATAACATCAAGCCCTTCACAGATCAGGTACTGTGTGATGTTTCTCATCTTGAATTTTGTGATGTATTATTAGGCCAACCATACTTATGGAAGCATGATGATGTATATGAGTCTAGGCCTCACATTGTTATTATTACTTTTGGAAATAAGTTGTACATGATACCGGTGGTAGCATCACTTACTGCCATCTATTTGACACTGTAAAGTAACGCAGTAAGATCATTTCTAAGATGAGGAAATTTGTATTCCTCATGATTTTCCCTCAAGGCAAGAAGAAGATTGTGGCCACCTCCAAGACCTCCAGACAGGGCTCCTCTACACAACAACAACAGATGGCCAAGGTAATGGAGGAATATAGGGACATCTTCACCTCACCCACAATGATACCTCTACACTGTCAATTCAATCACTCCATCGGCCTGACCCCGGATGCGCTGCTACCTAATGGAACAATCTATCGATACTCTGTTATGGAGAACTTCAAGATCATAAGGTAGATTCAGGAGCTATTGCAGAAAGGACACATCGGGGCAAGTTCATCACCCAATGCGAGCCTGATCATGTTGGTACTAAAGAAGGATGGAACTTAGAGGCTCTGTATTGAATATCTGGTGCTCAATAAGATCACTATCTAGAATAGGTATTCAATCCCATAGATTGATGACCTTCTGGACTAGCTAAAAGGTTCCAAATACTTCATCAATATTGAGCTGAAGTTCAGTTATCACCAGGTACCTATTGAACCCTCTGATGTTTGGAAGATCACCTTCAAATCCAAGGAGGACATTTTTGAATGGTTGGCTATGCCTTTTGAGTTGAAAAATTCCCCCACAACCTTCATGCAGATGATAGAAAAATCTTGTGGCCCTTCACCAACTCATTCGTGGCAGTGTAACTGGATGACATCCTGATCTCCAGTCAGACCTGGGAAGATCACATACATCATATTCGATAGGTCCTCCAAACTGTGTGACAACACAAATTGTGTGCCAATTTAGAGAAATGAATTTTTGGTATGACCCAAGTTCAGTATATGGGGTACATCATTTATGAGTGAGGTGTGCATGTGGACCCAACTAAGATACAAGTTATTCGAGATTGGCCAGCCCCAACTCCTCTAACAGAGCTCCACAACTTTCTAGTCTTGCAAATTTTTATCACAAGTTCATGTTGGGATTCTCTCATATCACATTGACTTTGAGTCAAGTCACCAAGGGCAACACGAAAGAAAATTTATTTTGGTCTATATCCTAGCAAAATGTGTCTATCGATTTGAATCATCGTCTCTACTCTACACCAGTGCTCACATTGCCATACTTGCAACAACCATTTGAAATTGAGATAGATACCTCTGACTATGATATTGGTGTAGCTCTTACCCAACAGGGGCATCCTATGGCATATCAGAGTGAAAAACTTTTAGATACAGTCCAAAATTATCCCACTTATGAAAAATAGGTGTTGAATTGTGTAGTTTTGCCGACAATTGAAACGTTACATTATGGGGAAGGAAACGGTCTGTTAGGATATTCCGACACATAGGAAATAGTTAAGTATAACTTGGTCTAGTGTATAGTTAGGTAAAGTGTGTTTATTTACTATGTACTTTTGTAACTTCAATCCAACAGTCACGATATGTAGTGATCTAACGGTTCATTCTCTCCTCGGTATTACCTACACTTGATCTGTGGCTTAACACCAAATTGGTCCATGATCTCTATTTAAAGAGCATGGAGGGTCATTTTTAGGGTGACCCTTCATGAGAGAAGCTTATGTAAATTTTCATTCTTTTATTAATAAATTTCCTGAAGTGGCCGCATTGGTTCAGGCTGTGGACTGTTTCCCTCTTTGAGGGTTTTAACCACGTCAAGAATACTGGTGTATTGATCTGTGATCTATTTGTGAGTGGTGTAATTTGGTGTTTTGTCTGAGGAACTTACCCTATAAATTCCTACATGGTATCAGAGCTATTTGAGGGCTGTATCTGTTGGTGATCCAAATCTAAAGCTGGTAGAACTGCATCTGATTGTCGTTTCCTAGATCTACTGTTTCTAACTGCTTTCGGGCCAAGAGGACTGCTCTATTGTGTTAGGATCATCTGTTCCAGGGAGGAACCCCTTTTGTTTGATGTGAAAAGTTTTCTGGTAGCCCTAGCTATGTCATTTTTAAGATCTGGAGGTATACAATGTTCATTTGTAGTTTTTAGCTATTTTCTCTCTATTTATTTAGCTCTCTGTTTTTTATTACCAGATCTATACCTTTCATTTTTGTGTATGCTCTTTGCCCCATGACTCTATGCGATCAGGGAAAATTAGAAACATAAAGGAAGGATTTTTCTCATGCGTATGCTCTTTTCTGTAGCGCCTTAGTGTGATCTCGGAAAATCAGAAACATTGAGGAAAATATTTAGTTTCCGGCTCAAGCTAACTTCAAGCCGTAAGGTTTTTTTTTTTTTGTATGTTCATGATGGTTTTTGTGTTTTTTGTTTTGTAGGCAAAAAAGAGATTCCTCAAGTAAGCATGCATTGTTATCGGGAAATCTAGTGTCCACTCGGAGTTGCTAGTCCCACTAAGACGGGTAGCTATCTTAGAAACAAACAAACCAAAGCTACTTTCGTTTTCCTTTATGAGAAGTAGATAAGAGGGGAACAAAGGAGACCAACCTCAGTCTTGCGCTTGGTTCCTTGCTTGGTTCCTCTCCCTTCTGACAGATCTTTGCCACTCCTTCCTTGCTTACCCAGCTTCAAAGAGCACCTGTAGAGTCAAAGCAGCATAACACTATCGAAGAACAGAGATCTACAATCATAAACAATATAGGACCAGATATATATTGACCACACAAATGAGTATATCATCAATCGTACAAGAATGTGGAGGAAAACTCGAATAGCTTTATTAATATCAAGAAATAGCAAAGAGGATTACAACCTGTTATTCTAACCCAACATCATCCTCCCAGCATGAAAGCCCTTCTTCACCTCATGAAAAGCTTAAATCACCCAACACTATGATATTTCACCAACAAACCAGCAGAACTTCCTTACAAAATACAAGACTCTAGCCTCTGGATCTCTGTGATGAGGGATCCAAATATAGATGTTTGCAGGGGGGTGAGTCAGCTGTTGGGTTTTTTATTAGTGTCCTCTCTCTGATAGTTCTTGGTTCCACTTGGAGATTCATGATCTCTTACTCATCCCTGGGTGAATTCAGAGAGGCAAGTGTCATAGGAGAAGTTTCTGGAAGATTCCATGATCCTCCACCTTGCAAATTGTCTCTGCCATTTGTCCATTCTCGCTCATCGCACCCTATAGAAGGGCTTTGCAGTATGCATCACACTTTTTGCACTGAGCAGGTGAGATGCATCGCACCCTTAGGATTGAGCAGCTCGTATGGTCCAGTTTTGACCAGTTTTGAGTAGTTTTCCATGGAGAACTTCTGGGAGATGATGTAATCAGTTGACCTTGTTCTTTTAGGGTGTGAAGCAACACTTTTAGGGACTTAGAAGCCCTTGGTTTATAGACATGTATGATTGGGCTTGCAGTGCCCAAAAATGTATATAACAGTTGCCCCCTAAAACATGAGGTCATTAATCTTTTGATATCGGGTGAAATGCTTTATCATGAGGATCCGAAGTTTTTTCGAGCTAGAAGGCGACCTGTAATAAGATACAATACAATACATTATATTCATAATATTTTCATGATCTAGCTGACATTCCCATTCTTAGCTTTATAAATTTTCATTTTCATGTACATAGTATAGATGACCGTCTGTGTAGCAGAATGATGATTCAGATGGAGTCATCATCCTTTGATTCGGATGATCATCTGTTCGGCAATGATGTACATTTGATGTCTTTATCTCCCTGAATATATCGCAGCCCGGATGGATGAAACTAGATCCAGGGTCTTCAAACTCGTTCAATCTTCGCCCAGAGTACAAGTCGATCCATGTGAAAAAATGTTTTGGAGTCGAACATGGAAAGACATCACCTGATTGCCAGCCAATGATGTAAGTTGTTAACATGCGAGAGGAATCACCGATAATGATGATGACCCTCAAGGTACGATAGTACAATTCACGTGGTGTGAAAAAGGGACTTGGCGTCGAACACCACGTAAAATCTTTCAGTCGAAGGCCATTGATGTAAACCTATCGCCGGAAGTGAGAAACTTGCCATTGAGGCACGCAAGCTTCAAAGTACTGAAAGGGTTGTTCCTAGGTTGACTTCTTGGATAATGAGTTGACGTCGACAAGAAGAGACCCATCGTAGGAGGGCCTTAATAAATCCCACATCTACGACACGGAACGGAGCAAATGATTTTGGAGGTGAAAACGATCTGATGATACAAGGTTCAGGGTGGCAGTCATGAAAGAATGGAGCGTAAATGTATTGTAGCGGATGAGACACAGGTGAATTCTCTGAGCGACTTCTCTTGAACATATCGGCAACATTGTAATGGATTGGTAGTGTTAACCCCAAAGATGGATGGTACGATGGACTAATGGCGATATGACCGGTGGACGGAATAACCCAACCCGACTCGGACGTGGAGTGAAAGTGTCATGTTCAAGAGCGACTTGCCACCAATAAAGTTTCTTCAAGTTTTCTTCCCGATTTTCCCCTATCATTGCTGACCAGTACCTCTTTATTTTTATCAAGCTTGAGGAGGATAACATATGCTTGTTCTATAATTTTCCCTTCGGGCAAACCCGTCGCTATGTTTTAATGAGCCTAGCGACAGTGAAACTCGTTCTTGTCTATATGACAAGTTTGTCGCTATTGATTTTAACGAGTTTAACGACAATGATAACTCGGTCCTTTTTCAATTTTAGAGAGTCTGAAAAGGGATAGAAAGGAAACTCCAATAATCCTTTTTCGTCATATAAACCCTTTAGTATGAAAAAGTGTAAAATAATATGAAATGGATGAGTTTTCGATAGTTTTAACGAGTCGAACAAGACAAGCGCTCAATCTTTTTGTGTAATAATCCCTCAGGTCCAAAAAGATTAAAATCTAGAGGAGGGATAGCACTTCTGGTAGCTTTAACGAGCTGGAGAGGCATTTCGCTCGGCAATCTTTTCATTTTTTACGAGTTAGATGAAAAGAGCTTAGAGGAGGCTTGTTTTTTGAGGAACGAGTGATGATTTCGGGTAGTTACTGATTCCAGGTAAGGTTTGGAATTTTCCAATCATGGCGGTGTCACAAGGATGGCTAACAGAATCACTTGTCGCAGATGTTCCTCAAAAGGGTAAACAATCAAATGGAGGCGTATGATCGGCCAAAATAGAGTGGGGGTGATGATGAGAACATGACCAAGGCTCAAATAGCTGATGATAATGCATTCACAATGGTTATTTACCAAAAATTGGTTCTTTTTTTAATGAGCTTAAACTCTGGGGGAAACATTTGCTCATTGCTTAGGTTTAATTTTTAACAAGCTCGAACTTCACATAAAAACTGCTTGTGCCAGTCATATAATAAGGACATCTCATCGATAGATTCCATTTTTATGGAGCTTGCACCTTTCGAAGCTTTTCTCTACTGCCTCTCACATGCAAGCTAGGAATGACCAACTACTGTCCTAGGGGTTAGTTAACTACCAAGGTCAGGTAGGAAAATTTTTCCTTTACTTTGCTGGTGCCATTTGGCTCCTGTGAAGGAGAGCAGTCGATTCGACTACTCACCCAACTTAAGCAGTTAAAGTTAGCAGAAATATAGAGGTCATTTTTCACTCATGCACAAGAGGTTTGCATGCCCCCAGGTATAGCGAAGTAGAGTTTCTAGGTTACCCCTCAATTTGCAGACAAAACCTTTGTTCTATCGGGAAAAGCCTACCTTTCCCAGGTTACTCTTCAATTTGCAGACAAAACATTTGTTCTATCGAGAAAGGCTTACCTTGACGGAGGTATCTTATTCTAGTCTAACTCCCTTTCCCTATACGGATGTGTGTCAGACCAATCATATATCCTCCGCGGAAACCTACCCTATACCTGAAGTTTCCCTGCCGAAGCAGGACAGGGTTCATGCCCCTTGGGTTTCAGTCATGACCCCCCGAATTATTAGCGCTCTTCAAGTGGTCGGACTGGATATTGATGAGACATTACTTGCACGAAAAGACAATTTAGGGATGGCATTTGACCATTTGCTATGTGTGAGCTGGGGAACGAAAGTGTTGGAAATAATACTGAGAGGGGGGGTGAATCAATATTATTAAAACTTTTCAATATACCATCCAAATTTATACTTTAAATTATTCTTCAGATATTGATGATTAACTTATGCATAATAATGAACAAGAACATGAAAAACAGATAGTCACACCATAGAACACCAGATATAAGGTGGAAACCCAATGTGGGTGAAAACCACCTGCTGCAATATGTCTCTATCTTCTTTCAATTAGAAACTTCTTTTACAATGGTTTTGTACTGGTGCAGTCCTTTACCAGTACGCAGGCTGCAACCTGCAGAGAGCCACAACTCTCTCTCGTTTTCCAGTCTCTCCTGGAAGGGAGCTACAACCCCCTACTTCTTTTCTTTCAAGGACCACTTTTCATAAATTTTCAAACTAGATCCATGAACATCAAATGATCATCAAATACATGTAAATCACCCAGTCAGCTGCAGTAACCAGATCAACAGTAACAGTAAACTAAACCCAGAACACCTTATCAACAGAGAAAAGTCAGCCAATAAATGCCTTAAGACAGATCCGCAGTTTCTCTTTGAATGGCCTGCGTGGTTCTGCACTTCACCTTCAGCACCTCTGCGTATCCCCGCAGAGAGCCTTCTACTGCACCGTGTACACATGCACCTGTGCCTTCACTGGTGTCGTGTACTTACACTGTGCCCCCGCACCCTCTGCTTCTATCGCGCTGCGTACTTTAACTGTACCTCCGCACCCTTCTCTTCTATCGCGCTGCGTACCTACGCACCTGCGGCTACGGTCGCGCTGTGTACATTTACTGTGCCTCCGCACCAGAACTTCCTATCACGCCGCGTACCACCGCACAAGGACTTTTGTACAACTGCGTACCCTCGCAGTCTCTCGGTGTATCACCTGCGTATCTCCGCACCAGGGCTTTTGTTGTACAGCGTATGCCCGCACTTTCACAGTGGATGGTCTGCGTACCTCTGATTAGAACCCAATCAACAGTCCTCTTATGTGCCACTGACAGTCAGATTCATAGATCTGATCTTGCGCTCGAGAGATCACACTCCATAGATTCACTTCCAACTTCACTTTTATAAAGATCAAGCTTTCAAACCGATAACCCAAAATTTCAGATCTTCAGATATTCAAGATTCAAGTGTGTATAGCCAAGTGATCTCCTTTCCCTTTTATAGGTGAGCCCTTACTAAAACCATGAATCAAAACCATAGAGAACCAATACAAGGGACCCAAAAACCTTGGGCTCAATAATAATAATAATATAGAAACAATACCACGGATCAAAACCGTAGGATCATGATCGACGGGCTAAATACCACGGGCCAAACATAAGAAACCCCACGTGAGCGTGCTTCTCTGCCTTGGAGTGAGTGAAATGGGGGACCGCACCTTCTGAACGGGGCACCTGCGTATATGTACGCACTTCTTGGTCAGCATACCTGCGTGTATGCACCTTTTTCACTGAGCACCTGCGTACCTCTTATTTTTCATCATTTTGAGAGCTTGATCAGAGATTTTCCACCTGTATGAGTTGCCATCAAGTACAACACTTGTACCATAGAGCCAAACCAGAAACATAATGCCAACAGAAAGCTGGTCTATGAGCTAGACCATTCTACCTTCATGCGGAAAACACATTTATCGAAAGAGTGAGGAGACAATGGCTCCCATGCAATAAATATAGTCACGCCCAAGGAGTAGATTATAGTCTAGAGGTCCTTCGACTACCATTACATTCGCATAAACAGTTTTCCTTCTCAATGTTATAGGCACATTGGGAAGGATCCATAACGGTTGACTGGTTCCTTTGTTGAAGCCTGTTAGATTTCTCATCTGAGGCAGAAGTGATGGTGAACCAAGTGCTTCCCAAGCAGTCGAGGAAAGGATACTCACGAAGCCTCTTCATCTATGATGGTACTGACCGTGACCATTCTGTATGCTTGTACAATGATTCGGAACGGTACACTAGCCGGTAAGCGGGGTCTGCGTAGTGGATTCCAATCGAAGGAAACAACTAGGCTGCTTGGAGGTGGGACCGAATATACAGCCAAATATGACTCTGAAGAACTTCCTTCCTGCGGTAAAGGAACGGGTAGATTGCCCCCATGTTCATCGGAGTCTGTGTTTATGAAAATAATTTGAAAGGTGTCATTCTCATTCTCTTCAGTGATGGTATCATTTGAAGATGGACCTTCTGAAGGCAAGACTGGGTTGACCGCTACCTCGACCTTTTGACTTTCGTCTGGTGTGGATTCGGAGGGTTTATCTTTAATGATAGATGCTTCAACCGACAATAATAGCGTGTCAGTCGGATTTTCAACTAGTGATGGACTCGGCAAGAGTTTCTTGTATCTAGGAGGAAGCCGTATCGGTGAATCTGGACGATTATTCAAGACTATTTTAGCTTCGTCTAGGAAGGGACAACGGTGGACGACGTGATCGCCTTCACACAGTTTCCAAGGAAATTTACATTTCCTCTTCTATCCAAATACTTTGCTTTCACTAGTTGACGGTGTACTTTCAACATGATCTTCAGGGGTTGATGACACCGGGTTGTGCAAACGAGGAGACCAGTCCCTTAAGATCCGAGGGATGCAAGGACAATCTCGATGATAGTGGTCTCCTTTGCAAATGACACATGGAGATTTAGTCTTAGACAGTGTAGTGTGTGGATTTTCAATAGATGATGCACGGTTACTCCTTTTTGCCTTTGGCTCCTTCTTCTTCATTTCCTTCTTCTCCTTCTTAGTTACTTGATTTTTGGCTTTACCAGCTTCATCAAGCGAAGAGGAAGGAGGAGAGGGAGAAACGGACAAAGTAGAAGGTTGGTGGGTAACTTTAGTATCATCTAGTTGTTGACTTGATTGTTCAAGAATCACGGTGTTCTGAATGATGGAGGTTGAGAAGAGCCATATTGGCAAGCCAATCGTCAATCCTGGAAGTGACAATGTGGCCATATGAGGTGCACCAACATCTCCCCAAGAGGAGAAAGGACAAGAATTTCCTCCAAGGGGAAATCCTTAGTTGGTGGACTCCATTTTCCTCAACCTAAGACCAACACAAGAATAGTGATATTATTTCGATTAAAATAAATTTTAGATGCCTTTTCACAACTTGCTTTTTCATTTTTTAAGAGTTGAGAAAAAACAAAAGATGACTCTAGTCGCCTTCAATTTTTAATGAGCCTGAAGTGACAAGTGCTCAGATGGACCTTTTCCTTTAAGGAGTCTGAAAAGGAATGAAAGAGACTACTTTGGAAATCTAGACAGAGGGATTACCAAACCAATTGCAAAACTGCAGAATACTTTTTACGGTACGGCAGTCAATCTTCCCGAATGTTGTGTTCAGTGCATTGTGATCAATAGGGCGGCAGACACGGCTTCCTAAGGATAAAGGAAATAGCCTATTGTGGTCTCCCAATATATACTCGACGGTATGTGGGAGCACAAGTCTGTACTGGCACTTGTCGTCTCAGAGAGGAGGAGTCACCCAACCAGCAATGAAAGCGATAGTTATAGGCTTTACGACGCCGGAATACGTCTCTAGCATAGACTTCAAAATGTTGTGCGTTAGGTTCCAAAGTGTTTTATTGTTCATTGAATTTATTTTACAATTGATCTTGCTTAAGAATTTTCCTTTTAGGTTCACCGCGTGATGTAGATATATAATTCCTAAAATGCAGCCTAAGATGATAAACAATCATTTAATCTTCTTTTTGCAATGAAAATCCTAGCTACTAAGAGAAATGAGGTTCTTTCACCATAGAGCACAGAGCACACACTATATGAACTGTCCTAAATCGAACCAACAAGTAGTCTAAATGCAAATGCACATGCATGTATTTGTTTTTTGCTTTATTAATGTGTGAATGACAAAAAGAATGCTGAGCACAAATTTGAATTATCTTTTCAAAGTGACAGTACTAACAAATTTCTCTTCAAAACGAAAGGAGGATAATGATGATACTTTGCGATTTTGAATTAAAAATTGCTTTCGACACTTGAAAAAACAACTAATTCAAATCAAATACAAGAGAAACAGTATAATCGACCATCAATAACAATAGGATTCTTTTATTTGACTAAAAATGACACTTGTGACACTTCTAAATCAAGAAACGACAGTTTGATTACACTACTTCTTTGTAAAAGAGAACTGAAAACGGCGCACAATACATAAAAACATTCACAGTTCTTTGCACAATGGAGGTGGAATGATGGAAAGGAAGGGGGTTTCCATAGTGGTATATTGATCACAGACAACAAAACTCCTTAATAGAGCTGAAGAGAGTGAAGAAAAACCAAAGTCTGAAGGCAAAATTAGCCTTGCCTGATCATTGCACCTGCTACACAGGGAAAAAAGTATGCATCTCACCTACTGCACACAGGAAGTGCGATGCATATAGACTTCCTTGAAGAGAGGGTGTGATGGTACCAGTACGAGACTTCAACTTGGTCTTTGATCACAGTTTGCAGCTCAGTTTAGGGATTTAAGCCGAGCAAGTGATAGTCAGTAAATATAAATCACGAGGGCTAATCTAATGAGGTTACTAGAGCCACCACTAGGGCAATTAGAATGTTTTCAAATCAATTTTTCAATTTATAAACAAAACCCGGAGATAGACTGAAGCAGCATTGATCTACTTTGCACTTGCATAGAAAATGTAGTTCGAAGGCGAGCTGGCTTGACTTTAGGGTCTGTCTGTAAGTTTATAAAGCAAACAAATATAGACAAGCAAACAAGCTATTCATTCCCCAGTGGAGTCGCCATTTTGTTATCGGGAAATCTAGTGTCCACTTGGAGCTACTAGTCCCACTAAGACGGGTAGCTATCTTAGAAATAAACAAACTAAAGCTACTTTCGTTTTCCTTTATGAGAAGTAGATAAGAGGGGAACAAAGGAGACCAACCTCAGTCTTGTGCTTGGTTCCGTGCTTGGTTCCTCTCCCTTCTGAAAGATCTTTGTCGCTCCTTCCTTGCTTACCCAACTTCAAAGAGCACATGTAGAGTCAAAGTAGCATAACACTATCGAAGAACAGATATCTACAATCATAAACAATATAGGACTAGATATATATTGACCACACAAATGCATATATCATCAATAATACAAGAATGTGGAGGAAAACTCGAATAGCTTTATTAATATCAAGAAATAGCAAAGAGGATTACAACCTATTGTTCTGACCCAGCATCATCCTCCCAACATGAAAGCCCTTCTTCACCTCATGAAAAGCTTATATCACCCAACACTATGATATTTCACCAACAAACCAACAACACTTCCTTACAAAATACAAGATTCCAGCCTCTGGATCACTGTGATGAGGGATCCATATATAGATGTTTGCAGGGGGGTGAGTTAGCTGCTGGGTTTTTTATTAGTATCCTCTCTCTGATAGTTCTTGGTTCCACTTGGAGATTCATGATCTCTTACTCATCCCTGGGTGAATTCAGAGAGGCAAGTGTCATAGGAGAAGTTTCTGGAAGACTCCATGATCCTCCACCTTGCAAACTGTCTCTGCCATTTGTCCATTATCTATCATCGCACCCTACAGAAGGGCTTTCCAGTATGCATCGCACTTTTTGCACTAACCAGGTGAGATGCATCGCACCCTTAGCACTGAGTAGCTTGTATGGTCCAATTTTGACTAGTTCTGAGCAGTTTTCCATGGAGAACTTCTGGGAGATGATGTAATCAGCTGACCTTGTTCTTTTAGGGTGTGAAGCAACACTTTTAGGGACTTAGAAGCCCTTGGTTTATAGACATGTATGATTGGGGTTGCAGTGCCCAAAAATGTCTATAACAGTTGCCCCCTAAAGCATGAGGTCGTTAATCTTTTGATGTCGGGTGAAATGCTTTATCATGAGGATCCGAAGTTTTTTCGAGCTAGAAGGCGACCTGTAATAAGATACAATACAATAAATTATCTTCATAATATTTTCATGATCTAGCTGAGGCAGGCATTCCCATGCTCAACTTTATAAATTCATTTTCATGTACATAGGACAGATGACCGTCTGTGTAGCAAATTGATGATTCGAACGGAGTCATCATCCTTTGATCGGGATGATCATCTGTTTGGCAATGATGTACATTTGATGTCTTTATCTCCCTGAATATATCACAGTCCAGATGGATGAAACTAGATCCGGGGTCTTCAAACTCATTCAATCTTCGCCCGGAGTACAAGTCGATCCATGTTCTGGAGTCGAACATGGAAAGACATCGCTTGATTACTAGCCAATGATGTAAGTTGTTAACAGGTGCAAGAGGAATCATCGATAATGATGATGACCCGCAAGGTATGATAGTACAATTCACGTGGTGTGAAAAAGGGACTTGGCATCGAACACCACGTAAAATCTTTTGGTCGAAGGCCATTGATGTAAACCTGTCGCCGGAAGTGAGAAACTTGCCATTGAGGCATGCAAACTTCAAAGTACTGAAAGGGTTGTTCCTAGGTCGACTTCTTGGATAATGAGCTAACGTCGTCAAGAAGCAACCCACCATAGGAGGGCCTTAATGAATCCCACATCTACGACATGGAACGGAGCAAATGATTTTGGAGGTGAAAACGATCTGATGATACAAGGTTCAGGGTGGCAGTCATGAAAGAATGGAGCGTAAATGTATTGCAGCAGATGAGACACAGGTGAATTCTCTAAGCGACTTCTCTTGAACATACCGGCGACACTGTAATGGATTGGTAGCGTTAACCCCAAAGATGGATAGTACGATGGACCAATGGTGATATGGCCGGTGAACGGAATAACCCAACCAGACTCGGACGTGGAGTGAAAGTGTCATGTTCAAGAGCGACTTGCCACCAATAAAGTTTCTTCAAGTTTTCTTCCCAATTTTCCCTAGTCATTGCTGACCAGTACCTCTTTATTTTTATCAAGCTTGAGGAGGCTAACATATGCTTGTTCTATAATTCACCCTTCAGGCAAACCTGTCGCTATCTTTTAACGGGACTAGCGATAGTGAAACTCGTTCTTGTCTATATGAAAAGTTTGTCGCTATTGATTTTAACGAGTTTAACGACAATGATAACTCAGTCCTTTTTCAATTTTAGAGAGTCTGAAAAGGGATGAAAAGGAAACTCCGATAATCCTTTTTTGTCATATAAACCCTTTAGTCTGAAAAAGTATAAAATAATATGAAAGGGATGAGTTTTCGATAGTTTTAACGAGTCGAACAAGACAAGCGCTCAATATTTTTGTGTAATAATCCCTTGGTTCCAACAATATTAAAATCTAGAGGAGGGATATCACTTCCGGTAGCTTTAACAAGCTGGAGAGGCCAATTGCTTGGCAACCTTTTCATTTTTTACGAGTCAGATGAAAAGAGCTTAAAGGAGACTCGTTTTTTGAGGAACGAGTGATGATTTTTGGTAGCTACTGATTCCAGGTAAGGTTTGGAATTTTCCAATCATGGTAGTGTCACAAGGATGGCTAACAGAATCACTCGTCGCAGATGTTCCTCAAAAGGGTAAACAATCAAATGGAGGCGTATGATCGGCCAAAACAGAGTGGAGGTGATGATGAGAACACGACCAAGGCTCAAATAGCTGATGATAATGCATTCACAATGGTTATTTATTGAAGATTAGTTCATTTTTTAATTGCTTAAAATCTGGGGGAAACATTTGCTCATTGCTTAGGTTTAATTTTTAACGAGCTTGAACTTCACATAAAAACTGCTCGTGCCAGTCATATAATAAGGACATCTCATCGATAGATTCCATTTTTATGGAGCTTGCACCTTTCGAAGCTTTGCTCTGCTGCCTCTCGCATGCAAGCTAGGAACGACCAACTACTATCCTAGGGGTTAGTTAACTACCAAGGTCAGGTAGGAAAATTTTTCCTTTACTTTGTCGGTGCCATTTGGCTCCTGCGAAGGCGAGCTGTCGATTCGGCTACTCACCCAACTTAAGCAGTTAAAGTTAGCAGAACTATAGAGGTCATTTTTCACTCATGCACAAGAGGTTTGCATGTCCCCAGGTATAGCGAAGTAGAGTTTCCAGGTTACCCCTCAATTTGTAGACAAAACCTTTGTTCTATCTGTTATAGGGAAAAGTGTCTATATAGAACTGCTCTATCCCACTAAGGTGTGGTAGCTGCCTTAGAAACAACAGAGAAAAGTCTACTTTGGTCTCTTTTATAATAGATAGATGAAAGAATAATAAGGAGGCCAACCTCTGTCTTTTGCTTGACTCCTTGTTCGGTTCTTCTCCCTTCTTACAGTCTTTCACTGCTTGCCCTCTCGTACACCCAGCTTCCCAGAGTACCTGCAAGATCACAGCAGCACAAAACTATGAAAGAGCATGGATCCACTATCATAAATAATCTAGGGTCAGATACAAATTAACCATACAAATGCATAAAACATGAATTACACAAGAATATGGAAGAAAACAAGAATAGATTTATTGATAATCAAAGTAGAGTCAAGAGAGTTACAACCAGCTGTTCCGACCCAGCATCATCCTCTTGACAACAAAAGCCCTCTTTTCACCTCATACAAAGCTTAGATCACCCAACATACACTGATATCACCTCAAGAAACTAACAACAATTCCTTACAAGATGCCAAATTCCAACCTCTGGATCTCTGGGATGAGGGATCCATATATAGATATCTGTAAGGGGAATGAGTCAGCTTTGTGTTTTTGATTAGTGTCCTCCCACTGATAGTCCTTGCTTCCACTTAGAGATTGAGCATCTCTTACTTATCCTTGGTCGAATTCAGAGAGGCAAGTGTCACAGGAGAAAGTTATGGAAGATTCCATGCCTTTCCACCTTTCAAAATGACACTGCCATTTGTCTCTTCTCGCTCAACGCACCCCCTAGAAGGGCTTTTTGCATTGCAACGCACCCCCACAGTGTATTTAGGTGAGCTGCAGTGCACCTTGACCATGGAGCAAGTGCATTGATCCTGATTTGACCCATTCTGAGCAGTTTTTCATGGAGAACTTTTGGGAGAAGCTGTAATCAGTTGACCTTGTTCCTTTAGGGGTTGGAACAACACTTTTAGGGACTTAGGAGCCCTTAGTTTATGGATATTTATGCTTGGGGTTGTAGGGCCCAAAAATATCTATAACAGTTTCCCCATAAAGCATGAGGTCATTAATTCTTTTTTTTTTTAAATGTCGGGTGAAATGCTTTATAATGAGGATCTAGAGTTCTTTCGAGCCAAGAGGAGACCTGTAATAAGATACAACACAATACATTATCTTCATAACATTTTCATGATCTAGCTGAGGCGGGCATTCCCATGCTCAGCTTTATAAATTCATTCTCATGTACATAGGACAGACAATCGTCTGAGTATAGACTGATGATCCGGATAGAGCCATCATCCTTTTGACTGGATGATTATCTGTGCCGTAATGCCGTACTTTTGATGTTTTTATTTTCTTGAATATATATCGCAGCCCGGATGGATGAAACTAGATCTGGGGTCTTCAATCTCATTCGATCTTCACTCAAAGTACAAGTCGATCCATGTGAAAAATGTTTTGGAGTCGAACATGGAAAGACATCACCTGATTACCAGCCAATGATGTAAGCTGTTAACAGGCGCGAGAGGAATCACCGATAATGATGATGACCCTCAAGGTACTGCAGTACAATCTACGTGGTGTGAATAAAGGACTTGGCATCGAACACCACGCAAAATCTTTCGGTCGAAGGCCATTGATGTAAACCTTTCACCGGAAGTGAGAAACTTGCCATTAAGGCATGCAAGCTTCAAAGTACTGGGGGGGTATTCCTAGATCAACTTCTTGGATAATGAGCTGATGTCGACAAGAAGTGATCTGTCATAGGAGGGCCTTAATGAATCCCACATCAATGACACGGAACGGAGAAAATGATTTTTATGGAGGTGAAAATTGTCTGATGATATAAGGTTCAGGATGGCGGTCATGAAAGAATGGAGTATAAGTGTATTGTGGTGGGCGAGACCTGGGTGAATTCTCTGAATGACTTCTCTTGAACATATCGGTGACACTGACATGATGGATTGGTAGCATTAACCCCAAATGTGGATGGCGTGATGTGACCATGGTGATGTGACCGGTAAATGAAACAACCCAACCCGACATGGAAGCGGAGTGAAAGTGTCATGTTCAAGAGCGACTTGCTACCAACAAAGTTTCTTCAGGTTTTCTTCCCAATTTTTCCCCAGTCATTGCTGACCAGTACCTCTTTATTTTTGTCAAGCTTGAGGAGGATAACATATGCTTGTTCTATAATTTTCCCTTTGGGCAAACCCATCACTTTGTTTTGCCGAGCTTAGCAATAGTGAAACTCGTTCTTGTCTGCCACGGACAAGTTTGTCGCTATTATGCTTTTAACGAGTTTAACGACAAAGATAACTCGGTCCTTTTCAATTTTAGAGAGTCTGAAAAGGTATGTAAAGACAACTCCAACATTCCTTTTTCGTCACCTAATCCCTTAAGTTCGAAAAGGTATAAAACAATACAGAAGGGATGGATTTTCGATTCTTTTAACGAGCCGAACAAAACAAGCGCTCGATCTTTTTGTGTAATGATCCCTCAAGTCCAAAAAGATTAAAATCTAAAGGAGGGATAACACTTCCGATCGCTTTAACGAGCTGGAGAGGCCAATAGCTTAGCAATCTTTTCATATTTTACGAGTCGATTTTGAAAAGAGCTTAAAGACGACTCATCTTTTGAGGAACGAGTGATGAAATGGGTAGCAGCTGATTCCGGGTAAGGCTTGGAATTTTCCAATCATGGCAGTGTTACAAGGATGGCTAACATGATCACTCTTCGCAGCTGTTCCTCAAAATGGGTAAACAATCAAAATGGAGGTGAATGATCGACCAATGCAAAATGGAGGTGATGGTGCAAACATGCCCAAGGCTTTAAAGGCTGAAATCTTACATTCACGATGGTTATTTACCAGAAATTGGTTCATTTTTTAATGAGCTTAAACTCTGGAGGAACATGTGCTCATTGCTTATATTTATTTTTTAACGAGCATGAAGTCCGCATTAAAACTGCTCGATAAATCCAGTCGTATAATAAGAATGTCTCATTTCATACGGCAATTTTTCAATTCTTTGCCCTTGAGCCTCTTACATGCAAGCTAGGAGCGACCAACTACTGTTTATGGAGTTAGCTGGCCACTAAAGCAAGGTAGGAGATCTCTCCTTTAATTCGCCGAGCCTTTTCGAAAAAAGGCTCTGCAACGAAACGAATGGTCGATTCGACCATTCACCCGACTCGAGTAGTTATGGTTAGAGAACGAATGAGGTTAGCGTTACGCTGGTCACTCTTCACTTGCATGCCAAAAGGTTTGCATGCCCCCAGGTATAAAATAGAGTTTCAAAGTTACCCCTACTTCTATCCGCTAAAACATTTGTTTTACCGAGAGAGGCCTACCTCTTACAGGTTACCAAAGATTGTTTTATTCACGTTGCAAATGAAACACTTCTTCGGCGATGTCTACTGAAATAAACAAAGGTGAGTGACGAGGCCCGCCAACCCACATAACTTTGACAAGAGAATCTTTTTCTAGACCAACCCCCGTTTCCAATCTCGGAGGGGAGTGTCAGACTAGTCATATATCTCTCACGGAAACTTATCCTATACCTGAAGTTTTCCTGCCGAAGCAGACCAGGGTGCATGCCCCCTGGGTTTCAGTCACGCCCCCGAATTACTCGCGCTCATCGGGCTGACGGACTGGGTGTTGAGACATTCCTTGTGTGAAAAGACCATTTAGGAATGGTGTACGACTATTTGCTATGTGTGAGCCGGGTAATGAAAGCTGGTCTATGAGCTTGACCACTCTTCCTTCGTGCGGAAAACACATTACTCTAAAGAGTGAGGAGACAATCGCTCCCATGCAATAAATATAGTCTCACCGAAGGAGTAGATTATAATCTAAGGGACCTTGGACTACCGTCACGTTCATTTGAACGGTTTTCCTTTTCAATGTTATCGGCACATTGGGAAGGATTCCTAGAGGTCGACTGGTTCCTTTGTCAAAGCCTGTTAGATTTCTCATTTCAGGCAAAAGCGATGGCGAACCAAGCGCTTTCCAAGCAGTCGAGGAAAGGATACTCACAGAAGCCCCTTCATCTATGATGGTGCCGGCCATAACCATTTGATATATTTGAACAATGATTCGAAATGGTATACTAGCCGGTAAACGGGGTCTGCCTAGTTGATTCCAGTCGAAGGAAACAACTAGGTTGCTTGGAGGTGGGACCGAATAGACGGCCGGATATGACTCTGACGAACTTCCTTCCTGTGGTAAAGGAATGGGTAAATTGTTCCCTTGTTCATCAGAGTCTGTGTTCACGAAAAGAATTTGGACGGTGTCATCCTTATTCTCTTCGGTGACGGTATCATCCGAAGATGGAACCTCTGAAGGCAAGACCAGGTCAACTGCCGTCTCGACCTTTTGACTTTCGTCTGGTGTGGATTCAGACGGTTCATCTTCAATGATAGATGCTTCGGCTGACCACTTGAGTGGGCCAGCCAGATTTTCGACTAGTGATGGACTCAGCAAGAGTTTTTTATATCTAGGTGGATGTCGTAATTGCGAAACCGGACGATCTTCCAGCACTCTTTTAGTCTCGTCTAAGAAGGTACAACAGTGGATGGCGTGATCGCTTTCACACAGTTTACAAGGAAATCTATATTTTCCTTTTTGTCCATGGGCTTCACTCTCACTAGTCGACAGTGTGCTTTCAACATGATTATCAGAGGTTGACGACACTGGATTGTGAAAACGAGGAGACCAGTCCCTTAGGATCCGAGGGATGCAGGGACAATCTTTGTGATAGTGGTCTCCTTTGCAAATGACACATGGCGATTTAGGCCTAGTCGGTGTAGTGTGTGGATTTTCGCTAGATAATGATTTGTTGCCCCCTTTCATTTTTGGCTCCTTCTCCTTCTTCTCTCTCTTCTTCTTTTCTTTCTTCTTCTTGGGTACTTGATTCTTGGCTTTACCAGCTCCATCAAGCGAAGAGGAAGGAAGAGAGGAAGAATTGGATGAAGTGGAGGTTTGGGGGGTAACTCTTGGATCGTCTAGCTGATGACTTGATTGTTCAGGAATTGCGGTGTTCATAACGACAGAGGTTGAGAAGAGCCATACCGGCAAGCCTATTGTCAACCCTGGAAGTGACAATGTGGCCATGTGGGGTGCACCAATATCTCCCCAAGAGGAGAAGGGACTAGGATTCCCTCCAAGGGGAATTCCTTGGTTGGTGGACTCCATTTTCTCAACCCAAGATCAACATAGGAAAGGTGGTGATTATTCCGTTTAAAATAAATTTTAAGACGCTTTGACACAACTTGTTTTTTCAATTTTAAAGAGTCGAGAAAAAACAAAAGATGACTCTAGTCTCCTTCGATTTTTAATGAGCTTGAAGTGACAAGTGCTCAGATGGACCTTTTCTGTTAAAGAGTCTGAAAAGGAACGAAAGGGACTGCTCTGGAGATCTAGGTAGAGGGTTTACCAAACCAATCACAAAACTGCAGAATACGTTTTACGGTACGGCAGTCAATCTTCCTGAATGCTGTGTTCGGTGCATTGCGATCGATAAGGCGGCAGACACGGCTTCCTATGGATAAAGGATAGAGCCTATAATGGTCTCCCAAAATATACTCGACGGTACGTGGGAGCACAAGTCCATATTAGCACTTGTCATCTCAAAGTGGAGGAATCACCCAACCAACAGTGAAAGCGATAGTTACCACGTTTTACGACGCCGGAACACGTCTCTATCCTAGACCTCTAGATGTTGCGTTAAGTTCCAAAGCATTGTTAGATTCATTCAATTTATTTTAGAGTTGATCTTGTTTATGAAATTTGCCTTTTGGGTTCACCGCGTGATGTATAGATATAATTCCTAAAATGCAATCTAAGATGATAAACAAACTTTTATCTTCTTTACGCCATGAAAATCCTAGCTACTAAGGAAAGATAGACAGATTTCTTTCAACAAATAGCAAAGAGCACACACTATATGCACTTTTCCTAAATCAAACCAATCAGACTGTCTAAATGCAAATGCACATGCATGTATTTTTTCGACTTTCTTAATATATAGATGATAAAAAGAAAGTTTAATGTGCAAATTTGAATTACTTTTAAAGCGACAGCAATTTAACAATTTTCTTTCCAAAAATAAGTGAGGGTAAAAGAGACACTCAACGATTTTGAAAGGAAATATTGCTTTTCGACACTTTAAAAATCACACCAATTCAAATCATATGCAACAGTAAATCATATAATCGACTACCAACAGGAGGATTGTTGTCTATGGCTGAAAACGACAGTTACGACACTTTCAAATCAAATAACGACAGCTCGATTATGTTACTTTTTACAAATGAGAACTGAAAATGACTAAAATACACTCAAAACACTGACAGTTCTTTGCACATTAGAGGCGGAATATCATCAAGGAAAAGGGTTTCAAACAGAGGTTTACTGATCATAGGCTGCAAAATTCAAGAATAGAACTGAAAGGAGTGAACCCAGAAACCAACATCCAGTGGCAAAGTCCAATCTGATCAGCGCACCTGTAACACAGGGAAACTGAATTGCAGCGCAGGTTCCTCACTCGGGAAGTGCGCTGAAATGGAGTTTCTCAGAACAGAGGGTGCGCTGGTCCAGAGACGAGACTTTGAACAAGCTCCAGGTCACAATTTGCAATTCAGTTCAGGGTTTTTGGCCGTGAAAATGATGATCAGTAACTTGACAATCAGGGGTAGATCTAAATGAGGTTACTAAGGCCACCACAAAGGGCAAGTAGAGAGCTTGTAGATCAAATGTTCAAGTTATAAACAAACCCGGAGATTGATTGAAGCAGCGTTGATCTACTTTGCATTCGTAAAACGAATGCAGTTCGAAGGCTAGCTGGCTTAGCTTCAGGCTCC